>JANAVB010042618.1:38474536-38642036 GCA_029216955.1 Iris pallida
GTTATTTTATAATTTGTGACTTGTATATTTTAGCACTTAAATATATTTAATGTATTATTGCTGTATTTTATAATCATGGCCAATTGATGTCCAAACCTAGCAAGGATTTTTGGGTCCAATTGTGTCTAATACATTCAAGTCTGTACAAGTCTATTGGACTTGATTCATGCTTTGGGTCCTGTATCTGGACTTCGGTTCAATTCTGAATACTGGACAAATAGTAAATAATTAATTAATTATTTTCCAGAACTGTTTCTGCTGTTTTTGAATTTTTATATATATTTTAGTGCTATAAAAATCTAAAAAAATTGTATTTAAATACTATGTTATTTAGCTAATTTACTATAACTTTTCCGCATTTAATAAGTACTTTGGTATTTATAAAAATAGGAAAACTTACTTTTTTTAGGATACATATTTTGCTAATTTTTAATAAATATCTATGAGGTTATAAATTCCAGAAAAATTAGTTAAAATTTCTATAATTAACAAGAATCTTTTGGTACTTTATTTTTGTAAAATTGAACCTTTATCTATCTCAAAAATTGTTGGAACACAGTGTACAGTTTGATTTATTATTGAATAGTTACGACTTGTAATGTTTTGTGTTATTTTGAGTTATTATAGTATTGGACCTCACCCCGCACTAGTATAAAGACCCTAAAAAGTTAGTTTGGGTATGGTGTCATTCACATTGGTCTCCTATACTAAAGTCATCATTTGGCTAGGTGTCCAGTCAGAAAGTCGTGTTGCACAACTATGTCTTAGTTTTAACTTAGTGTGAAAACTAAGTTTATTGTTATTTCTACAGGACGAGTCACCAGGCATCTATAGCATTTCTATCACCTGCTTGCTTTGCTAAGGCAAGTACTTCATAAACTTTACATACTGTTACATCAATGAACTGTGATTTCCAACCATGTTAATGCTGATCCTTTGGGTAGCAATTAAATCTTCACATGTTGTATTACTTTCATATCCCTACCATGCTTATGATAGTTTTTATATCTCTCACATATTTACAACGGGTTAAGGGAAAACTGTTAGTGAGTACGTGATCATGGCCCCCTTCCCTTATGTATTTACCGCACACGGTAACATTCTATATGTAACTTTGCCGTAGGTTCTGATCCCGCGTTTGTGTATGGATATACACCGATACCGTTCGTGTACGCATGTGTATGCCAGAAAACTTGATATGTACCGCTGTACATCCTATTCACCTATTGACCGATCACATACATGCTACGGTTTTAAACTTTTAAACAAATATATGTTGCCATTTCTAAAAAGAACCAATTAAACCATAATATGCCATGATTCCTGTTTATTACACTTCTGTTCATTTCTTGTTTCATATATTTAGTTTATTATAATCAGTACTTGCTTCCGTCCTGACAGGATAACGTTATAGGTACTTACTGAGGAGAGTTGCGTTGTGATTCCTATTATGGAGTTGCTGCCGAGGACCAGGCTTATCTTACGAGGATGTACCTGCGGGAAAACTCGTCTAGTTGTCTATTTACTTTGGACTTTGAGAGTAGTCATGTATTAGACTATGTATTTTGTGACTGGACCTGTATCCAGCTTTACATTTTGGACTTGTACTTGGATCTTATTTATAAATGAGACGACTTTTATGTTTGGGACATTTACGACTCTTTATTACCTATAGAACTTTAGCACATTTTAGTCTTATCTTGTTATCTTTAGAACAGCTTACTATGCTTTATCTCAAGCGTAGGCTGGACATGACTCGGTCCGGCCCAACAATTTGGGTAGCGGATTGTGACTGTTTTTAGTGGTGGCCCATGTAGGTCGAGACTAAATTGTTTGGTTACGTCATTATACCAAGCATGTCTGCAATTAGGAACTTAAGGTAACTAGACAACATTAGAAATGACGCTTAGAACACTTAGAGGAATACTAGGATTGCAACATAGGAAACCATCACGTCATATGCTCGCTATTACAATTAGATTTTCTTGTTTATGATTGTTTACTTTAAAGAGTCCTTATAAGTCTATTTTATTTATTTAGATGGTGCTCACCCGCTCATCCCAATATGTCACACCTGAGAATGGCACACTTCCTATCCAGTCGTTTGACCAGTTACCGATACACCTCCACCTACCATACTCCTCCACTCCACAAATCCACCAACCCAATGCCTCCACCACCTTCCACATCACAGGCCCAACAGGACCCGATACTCCCACCACCACCTATTACTATACCTGTCCAGGCTTCTGTCACACTCGACGGGAACCAACTGCTCATACTGATCCAGGAGTTCCTAACGACCCATCAGGAGCAGACCACCCTACTCCGTCAGAGCATAGAGTGTTCTAAGGAGCGTACCGTGGTCCCACCACCTGTAGAGCCACGACAAGAGCAGGGACAATCAAGGACTTCATGGGTCTGAACCCCAAGGAGTTCTTAGGGACCGAGGGCATCGTAGTAGCAGATGACTGGCTAGACTCGGTAGAGAGGAAGCTCCTAGGAGTCTAGGATGCCGGGTGACCTCCAGGTCGAGGCAGCAGGATTTCTGCTGATAGACTGGCAGGAGTCTGGTTCCGAAATGAGCCTCTATTTCGCGAGAGGGAGAGGCCAGTTGGGATCAGTTCAAGACCCAGTTCAAGAAGAAATTCTTCTCGATCACGCTGCTAGAGTAGCCATGGGGCTACGATTCCAGAACATCCAGCAGGGAAACCGTTCTGTGGACTGAGCTATGCGGCAGAGTTTAGTCGCCTTGAGCCAGTTTCGCTCCTAGTCTAGGTTGCAGATTCAGAGGAGATGACCCGTAGGTTTTGCCATGGTCTAGTTTCCAAACATTCGGCATTCTATAGTGGCGAACGTACGACTGACTACTTACCAGAGCCTAGAGTTGGCCCAGAGCATAGAGGAGCGTCTTCCTGTCATTAGCAAGAGCTCGGCTTCTGTACATCATGAGGGACCGTCCAAGCGTCAGGTTTTCCAGCAGAGAGCACCGACGCCACCCCAGTAGACATACCGTCCTTCCGCACCATATCACCCGACCCCGCAAGTTGGAGCCCCGGGACCCCGACAGCAGCAGAAGGGAGCTTTGTGTGCATTCGGTAAAAGGCCAAGCCATGACGCTTTCGTCTGTAGGAAGAGGTTGGGGACAGTGTTTAGCTTGTGGGTCTACCACCCATCAGCTTCGAGACTGCCCAGTAGCGAGGGTACCAAGTGCCGGACCACCGACTAGAGGACCGCCACTTCCGACTCAGCAGCTGAGGTTTGGACAATTTACAGCAACAGAAGGGACCCCCAGGGGAAGGCTAATAGCCTAGCTCTTGAGCCGGAGCCGGAGCAGGTTTCAGAGCCAGATTATTTGGCTGACGTCATTACAGGTCATGTTTATTTGTATACTTTTCTAGCTCTATGCTTGTTTGATTTTGGTACATCACATAGCTTCCTGTTATTAGCGTTTATGCATAAATACCACTTAGTAGCTACACCTACCGAGGAGATGAGTAGAGTAATGACGGGAGGCGGACCAGTGCCTATTAGATCTATCTATAGATGTTCTATTTTATAGCCGGGAGAGAGTTCAGAGGACGATTCTTTGTGATGCCACTCCCCGGTTATGATATCATATTGGGGATGGACTGGCTTAGCTAGCCCATAGCATCTATAGATTGTCATGAGGGTAGTATTTTGTTCAGTCCCCCAGGCACAGCACCATTCAGTGTCAGGAGGACAGGGTCGGAGATCAGCCTAGAGCCGAACTGTTGTGCGACAGTTGGGGACGATAGCACCGCACACCCTATCATTAGGGAGTTTATGGATGTATTCCCAGAGGATCTTCCAGGGCTTCCGCCTACAGAGATGTGGAGTTCACTATAGATTTAGTGCCGGGTTCATCACCAGTATCCCGGGCTTGCTATAGAGTGAATCCCAAGGAGGCAGTAGAGATGAAAGAGCAGATTGATGACCTGTTGAGAAAGGGTTTCATTCGATCCAGTGCTTCTCCATGGGGAGCGCCAGTGCTCTTTGTGCCTAAGAAGGATGGTACAGTCCGGTTGTGTATTGACTACCGGGCCTTGAATGCCATCACCATCAAGAACAAATATCCTCTGCCCAGGATAGATAATTTGTTCGACCAGTTGAGCGGGGCGAAGGTGTTTTCCAGGATAGACTTGAGATCCGGGTACCACCAGGTGAAGGTTAGGGCAGCAGACATCCAGAAGACGGCGTTAACACGAAGTACGGGCAGTATGAGTTTCTGGTGATGCCATTTGGTCTCACAAATACGCCAGCTGTCTCTATGAACTTGATGAATAAGACATTTCACCAGTATCTGGATAAGTTCGTCGTAGTGTTTATCGACGACATCCTGATATACTCGAAGACGCCAGAGGAGCATGCAGAGCACTTGCGGATAGTTTTGGGGATTCTGAGGCAGGAGAGATTGTTTGCCAAATTGCCGAAGTGCGAGTTCTTTTTAGACCGAGTGGATTTTCTCGGCCATGTAGTCACTGGAGATGGAATCTTGGTGGATCCCAGGAAAATTGCTGCCGTTGAGACATGGAAGGCTCCGACGACAGTTTCAGAGATAAGGAGCTTTCTGGGTTTAGCCAGCTATTATAGGAAGTTCGTCCAGGAATTTGCTAGGATAGCTGAACCCATGACGAAACTGACGTAGAAGGACGCAGAGTACATCTGGTCAGAGGATTGCCAGGTAGCATTTGAGGAGCTGAAGAGGTGGCTGACGACGCTCCAGTTCTGACTTTACCTTCAGGGTCTGGAGGTTTCTCCATATACAGCGATGCTTCGGGAAAGGGGCTAGGATGTGTCCTACAGCAGCATGGAAAAGTGATTTCTTATGCATCTAGGCAATTATGGACTCATGAGCGGAACTATCCTACCCATGACCTAGAGTTAGCTGCGGTGATCTTTGTACTCAAGTTATAGAAAAATTACTTATACGGAGAGCGTGTAAAAATCTTTACTGACCACAAGAGCTTGAAGTATGTGTTCATGCAGAAAGAGCTGAACATGAGGCAAAGACGATGGTTGGAGTTGATGAAAGACTTCGACATAGATTTACAGTATCATCCCGGGAAGGCAAATGTGGTGGCGGATGCGCTGAGCAGGCATCCGATGGCATGGTATCTGATGATAGACCAGCATTTGTGGGAAGATCTGGAGAAGCTCGGTATCGAGATAGTTCGGCCAGGATCAGTGATACAGATGATGGCGCTTGACATTCTGTCAGGTTTGATGGAGCAGATCAAGGAGGCACAGTCTACAGATGAGAGCCTTCGCAGACTTCGAGCCCAGGCTTTAGCTGGATTGCTGGATGACTTAACCATAGCAGAGGATGGATCCTTGAGGCATGGCAGCCGGTTGTGCGTACCGAAGGGAGAGCTGATAGATGCAGTCTTGCAGGAGGCACATCGATCGAGATATTCTATTCACCCTGGTGCCAACAAGATGTACCGTGACTTGCGGGAATATCTTTGGTGGCACGGAATGAAGAGAGATGTATCATGTTTTATTTCGAGATGCCTAGTTTGCCAGTAGGTCAAGGCGGAGCGCCAGAGGCCAGCTGGTCTATTGCAGCCGTTACCCATTCCCGAGTGGAAGTTGGAACACATTACGATAGACTTCATCTCAGGGCTTCCTCGTTCCCAAGGAGGGAAGGATGCTATTTTGGTCATCGTGGACAGGCTGACGAAGTGTGCACACTTCATACCCTTCAAGGTGGGGCTTTCCACTGAGAAGTTAGCGGAGCTATACATGCAGCAGATAGTTCGCTTGCACGGAGTACCAGTGAGCATCGTGTCGGACCGAGACAGCAGATTCACATCCCACTATTGGAGGAGCTTGCAGGAAGAGTTGGGCAGTCGGCTCAAGTTTAGTACAGCGTAACACCCGCAGACAGATGGACAGTCCGAGAGGACGATACAGATGCTAGAAGATATGTTGAGGACTTGTGTGCTGGACTTTGGCGGATCATGGGAGAGCCATCTGTACTTGGTAGAGCTTTCATACAATAACAGCTACCAAGCTAGCATCGGCATGTCTCCTTTCGAGGCACTATATGGATGACGATGCCGTACACCGCTCTTTTGGGATGATGCTGGGGACAGAGTTATGCTTGGGCCAGAGATGATCACGGATGCAGCAGAGAAGGTTGGGATGATCAGAGACAGGCTCAGAGTCGCTCAGGAGAGGCAGAAATGCTGGGCCGATGCTAGTCGCAGACCGATGGAGTTCGCTGACGGAGATATGGTGCTAGTGAAGATATCACCTAGTAGAGGGATGATCCGGTTCGGACGAGGAGGCAAGTTGAGCCCCAGATACATCGGGCCATTCGAGATACTTGGCAGGATCGGAGAGGCAGCTTACAGGGTTGCACTTCAACCCAACCTAGCAGGAGTTCACGATGTCTTCCATGTGTCTTAGCCGAGGAGATATGTTCTGGACCCTAGCCATGTGCTAGATCATTCAAAATTGGAGATCGGACCGAGCCTTGCAGTTACTGAGCAGCTAGTGGAGATATTGGACAGAAGGGAGAAGAGGCTGAGGAACAAATCTATACCCTTGGTACGAGTAGCTTGGAGCCGTCACTCTCCGGGTGATTCTACTTGGGAGAGGGAGTCGGACACGAGGGAGAGATATCCTTACTTGTTCGATCCAACAGCTGCGAGGGAACCACCCGTTCCCGCTTGATACTTTAGAATGTATGTAGATTCTTCCATCCTAGTGAATTTCGAGGACAAAATTTTTCAAGGAGGGAAGATTTGTAAGCCCATAATTTAAAAAAAAAATAGTTTTTATAATTTTCAATAGCATTTATATATTTAAAATGAATTAATATGACTATTAAGAATTTTTCTTAAATTTTTAATTAATTTTTAAATAATTTTTAAATCAAAATATGTTATTTTGTAATATTTAAATTTATTTTAATATCAAATTGCAATTTGTTGATTTGTTTTAATATTGATTTGCAAATATATGATTTGTTTTAATTGCGGTTTGCAAATTATAATTTGCAAATCGATAGGCGCGGGGTTGTTTTGCAAAGCCCCAAACTATGGGGGCCTTGTTGCAAACTACCATCACCCCCCATGTTCTTTCTCTCTCCTCTCCACCTGCCCCCGACGACCGATGGCTTGCTGACCACCGCCCTGACAACCCGGCCTAAAACCTAACCCTAATCCTAATTCAAACCCTAATTCGACCGCCTTGCCCTCCTATAAATAGCCTCCGACCCCCAAACCCTAACCCTAGACTCACCCGACCACCACAGCCATCCTAAGCCATCGCAATTGACCCGTCTTCCCCGACCAACCTTGTCGGAGATCACCCTAGCCCAGTCCGACGCCTACAGACCACTTCGACTAACCCAACCACCACCACTCGACGCGTCTCGCCGAAACGAACACAACGTCGCCTTCCTCCGCCGACCTCGACGCTTCCTCCGCCCTGTCGCAGCATCAACAGCACGCTCGACTAGGACACGTACGTAACACTTTGAATCCTGTATCACCCTGTGTCTCGTGACTGCAACCCTAGACTCGCCAGGACACGAGCAATGCGTAGGTAAGTCTGGACACGTCTAATTCGAGTCATGCGTGTCGTGCACGACCCGATACTTGGACTCGCCGTCTTCGTGTCCTTACTGTCAGGACACGAAGTTTGTGCTATCGTTTACAACCCGTTAACCTAACCCTAATAAATTTAACTAAAATCTAACCCTAACAACTGACCCGGGCTGACCCCCTGGCCAGCCCGACCGCGCTGAACTCCCCCTTGCCCTGGCCGAGTTCGAGCCACCCTTTCTTTATTTTTCTGTTTGTTTTTTGTTTTATTTTGTTTTTTATTTTGTTTTATTATATATATGTATATATGTATATGTATTTAGATATCTATATATATATATAATATGTGTATTATGTATATGTATCTATATTTATAATATATATATATATATATATAATTATATATAATATATAGATATATATATATAAATATATATATTTTTTTTTTTATATATATGTATCTATATTTTATATCTATATGTATATGTATATTATCTATATGTTATGTATATTATTATATATACTGTTATATATATATATATATATATATATATATAATATATATATATATATATATATATTATATATATATATATATACCTATAAAATATATAAAAATATATATATATATATATATATATATATATATATATATATATAGATATAATATATATATATATATATAATATATATATATATATATATTATTATATAATTATATATATTATATTATATAAAATATATAATATATTTTTTATATATTATATATTATATATATATATATATATTTTTTTTATATATCTATATTATATATATATATTATATATATTCTATATCTATATTATATCTATATATATATCTAATTATATATTAATATTTTTTCTTTTTATATATATATATTATATTATATATAATTATTTATATAAAAAAATAAAATATCTATCTTTATTATATAATATAAATTTGTTTTTTGTATAATTGTATATATTTTAAAATACAATTTTAGTGCTAATTATTATTATGTAAAATTTCACAAGTTATTTTATAATTTGTGACTTGTATATTTTAGCACTTAAAATATATTAATGTATATATTACTGCATTTATAATCATGGCCAATTGATGTCCAAACCTACCATAGATTTTTGGGCCCAATTGTGTCTAATATATTCAGAGTCTGTACAAGTCATATTGGATTTGATTCATGGCTTTGGGTCCTGTATCTGGACTTTGGTTCAATTCTGAATACGTGGACAAAATAGTAAATAATTAATTAATTATTTTCCAGAAACTGTTTCTTGCTGTTTTTGAATTTCTATATATATTTTAAGTGCTGTAAAAATCTAGGAAAAATTGTATTTAAATACTATGTTAATTTAGCTAATTTAATATAACTTTTCCAGCATTTAATAAGTACTTTTGGTATTTATAAAAATAGAAAAACAGAACTCATTTTCAGGATACATATGTTTGCTGATTTTTAATAAATATCTATGAGGGTTTATAAATTCCAGAAAAATTAGTATAAATTTTTATAATTAACAAGAATCATTTTGGTACTTTATTTTATGTAAAATTGAACCTTTTGTCTATCTCAAAAATTGTTGAAATACAGTGTACAGTTTGATTTATTTATTGAATAGTTACGACTTGTAATGTTTTGTGTTATTTTGAGTTATTATAGCATTGGACCTCACCCCGCACTAGTATAAAGACCCTAGAAAGTTAGTTTCGGTATGGTGTCACCCCACGTTGGTCTCCTATGCTAAAGTCATCATTTGGCTAGGTGTCCAGTCAGAAAGTCGTGTTGCACAACTAGTGTCTTAGTGTTTAACTTAGTGTGAAAACTAAGTTTATGTGTTATTTCTACAGTCACGAGTCACCAGGCATCTATAGCAATTCTATCACTGCCTTGCTTTGCTAAAGGCAAGTACTTTTACAAACTTTACATACTGTTACATCAATGAACTGTGATTTCCAACCATGTTAAATGCTGATCCTTGGGGTAGCAAGTTAAATCTTCACATGTTGTATTACTTTCATATCCCTACCATGCTTAGGATAGTTTTTATATCTCTCACATGTTTAACAACGGGTTAAGGGGAAACTGTTAGTAGAGTACGTGATCATGGCCCCCTTCTCCGTATGTATTTACCGCGCAGGGTAACATTCTATATGTAACTTTGCCGTAGGTTCTGATCCCGCGTTTGTGTATGGATATACACCGATGCCGTTCGTGCACGTATGTGCATGCCAGAAAACTTGATATGTACCGCTGTATATCCTATTCACCTATTGACCGATCACGTACATGCTACGATTTTAAACTTTTAAACAAATATATGTTGCCATTTCTAAAAAAAACCAATTAAACCATGATATGCCATGATTCCAGTTTATTACACTTCTGTTCATTTCTTGTTTCATATATTTAGTTTGTTAGAATCAGTACTTGCTTCCGTCCTCACAAGATAACGTTGTAGGTATACTTACTGAGGAGGAGTTGCTTTGTGATTCCTATTATGGAGTTGCTGCCGAGGACCAGGCTTTATCTTACGAGGATGTACCTGCGGGGAAACTCGTCTAGTTATCTATTTACTTTGGACTTTTGAGAGTAGTCATGAATTAGACTATGTATTTTGTGACTGGACCTGTATCCAGCTTTACATTTTGGACTTGTACTTGGATCTTATTTATATATGAGACGACTTTTGTGTTTGGGACATTTACGACTCTTTATTACATATAGAACTGTTAGCACATTTTAGTCTTATCTTGTTATCTTTAGAACAGCTTACTACGCTTTATCTCAAGCGTAGGCTGGATATGACTCGGCCCGGCCCAACAATTTGGGTAGCGGATCGTGACAAATGAGGCGTTGTTCAGCCAGAATTCGCACTTGCTTATTTTTGCGTACAACTGATTCTCTCGAAGGGTTTGGAGTACCGTCTGCAGTTGCTCTGCATGTTGCGCTCGATCCTTCGAATAGACGAGGATGTCGTCGATGAAGACTACTACGAATTTGTCAACGAATGGACGGTACACCCGATTCATTAGATCTATGAAGACGGCAGGGGCATTTGTCAGTCCGAACGACACTACCAAGAACTCGTAGTGGCCGTAGCGAGTGCGGAAGGCAGACCTCGGGACGTCATCTGGCTTGACCTTGAGTTGGTGATAACCCGATCGCAGATCAATCTTCGAAAACACCGTTGCACCTTGTAGCTGGTCGAATAAGTCGTCGATACGGGGCAAGGGGTATTTGTTCCAGACGGTGGCTTTATTTAATTCACGATAGTCGATGTAGAGCCGCATCGATCCATCCTTCTTTTTCACAAATAGCACGGGCGCACCCCACGGCGAGACACTCGGACGGATAAATAATTCCCGTAGTTGTGCCTTTAGTTCTTTTAATTCTGCAAGGGCCATTCTGTACGGAGCTTTCAAGATCGGCCGGGTGTCAGGGAATGTGTCGATGGTGAACTCTATTTCTCGATCGGGCGGCATGCCGGGTAGCTCATCCGAAAACACGTCTAGGAATTCTGCCACAACGTCGGTCTCACCCTCGTTTGCACCATCCTATCTCATGTCACGAATGGACGCCAAGTAGCCTTCGCATCCGGAATGCAACATCTTCCGAGCCGAGATTGCCGAGATCACCATGCAGGTCGACGATGCTTTACCACACGAATAGCAGAATTCGGGCACTCCAGGTGTGCGGAAGGTGACCTTCTTTCCTGCGCAGTCGATGGTAGCGTTGCAAGGACCGAGCCAATCCATGCCCAGTATAATGTCGAAGTCCTTCATATCTAGAACTGTCGCATCAAGACCGATCTTTTGACCCCCAATACATATGGTTCCTCCCCCGCATGCTAAGTTTGTGAGTAGTGGCGCGCCCGAAGGCATACTTACACTAAGATCAAGATCTAACGACATCACAGTAAATTTGTGCTCGACGGCAAAGTCCACCGATATGAAAGTATGCGAAGCGCCTGAATCAAATAACACACGAGCAGGTACATTATTGAAATTCAATATACCTGTCACAACCGTATCGGAAGCTGTCACGTCCCAGAACTAGAATACCGGAGAGCGGGAGAATGACTCAGCCAGCTACGTATTACGAGTAGATGAATACCGTATAATACGATTATTGTTGTCTAAAAGACGAGGGGGTACATACTACATGAAAGTCTTACTAGGGTTACTCAACAACTATTATCTCAATCATTCAAAAAAAAGCAGTAAATAGAGAACATGTAAGATAAAGCAGTAAGGCGTCCCAGACGCTTAGTCAAAATGTTCTTGAGATCTGGCTTTACAAAACATAGCCAGAAGATATAACAAGGTATACACAATTGTTATCAGCTGCAGTCTGACTTAGTTACAATTATGTAAAAGTAAGTACAAGATAATCCGACTAACATGTCGGTGCCAAATGGCAAAAGTAAAGTAAGTAGTAAAAACGAACAGGGAAGCAAAGGACCCACTCGTGTCCTCCGACAATCATTCCTCTAGTATTGACCATCTTGGAGGTGGAAGTAACCTGAGTCCTCGGGAACAGGCTCTAAATCTGGCCATGCAAAACCAGAGAGGTTAAACCTTTAATAGCAAGTACCGTAAGGAAGCACGATATGAGGCATTAGAACTAGTGATAAGAGTTAAGAATATGATAAATAGATCTTCGCTTGCTACTGGGGTTTGCACAACATCACGACACTTCAAGCCAACTTTCCAACCAAATAAGGACAGAAGTTGATCCGTTATGTCCTGACGTTCTGCTATCCTCAGTAGTTAATAGAGTAGGTACAGCGCACAGACAAATCAATTTAAACGGCCATGCAACTACTACGGCTTGCTACTGTAACTTCCAAGTTACCCTGAAATTTATGCAATAAGGGATTGCTCTGTTCTTACTATGTACAAGTATGGCTAGTCTATCCAATACTCTATTACGCCAATCATGAATTAGACGAGTTCCAGCGGAACGCTCGTCATCAATATATATATATAACAATATAGACAGATACCACTCCCTGCCCGTGTGGCAGATTTATAGTATCTATAGAAACCAGCCGGCATATCGGGGTACTAATTGTCCCGAAGATGGCTGTCATGTAAGAACTCGGGAATCCATTCTCTCCATGCAATTATTATTTTATTTAGCTTAATAATCCCTATGTTGATTGAAATTCTATGCCGTGGATCATGGTCATTCAGAATAAGTACTTCCGTATAGGGTACGATATGCTCAACTCTACAACGATGCCCGTGCGGCTAGGTTGTAGGTCTTACATAGCGTAATGCAACAATCAGTCCTAGCCACGGAATTATCATGCCTTGACCGTAAGAGGCACATGCTACTTTTATAGAAGAATGGAAGTCAACATGTGTCCATTTGCCAATGTTTGGATCGGCTAGTCTATCACAATGGTTCATGGTTTATACATAAACGTGTCTCATTCAATTCAATAAGACGATTATCCAGTCTCTTAGTTCCAACTAGGAACGCATGATCAATTATTAGTCAAGGTAACAATCAATGTCAATCAATGTCTATCCGGGGCGAGAAACAGCTAAAAGGTAATATGGGCAGCAATAGATGGATGCCCGTCTACGCGGATGGGCAAGTCAGATCTATCTATGCGGCCAGAATCGGATCAGGATCCTATGCGGCCCAGGAACCTAGTCTCATGCGGCTCAGGAAATCAAATCTCATGCGGCTCAGGAAATCAAATGTCATACGGCTCGGGAAATCAAATGTCATGCGGCTCGGGAAATCAAATCTCATACGGCTCGGGAAATCAAATCTCATGCGGCTCAATGCCATGCGGCCAGGAAAGATCGGGTCTATGCGGCTAGGGGATCTGGGCCCTATGCGGCTCGGGTCTCAAGCTCATACGGCTCGGGAAATCAAATCTCATGCGGCTCAGGAATTAAATCTCATGCGGCTCAATGCCATACGGCTAGGGAAGATCGGGTCTATGCGGCTAGAGGATCTGGGCCCTATGCGGCTCGGGTCTCAAGCTCATACAGCTCGGGAAATCAAATCTCATACGGCTCGGGAAATCAAATCTCATACGGCTCAATGCCATGCGGCCAGGAAAGATCGGGTCTATGCGGCTAGGGGATCTGGGCCCTATGTGGCTCGGGTCTCAAGCTCATACGGCTGGAGTTTCATACGGCAAGATGGGACTGATCCTTATACGGCCAGGAGAACATGCATATGCGGCTCGAGAGACTTTGCCGCATAAAAGCCATACGGCTAAACTAACATTCTTTTCTAATTCTCCGAGGACAGAACCAGAAAAGCCATTGCTTTCAAGCTCCCTAAATCCTCCATACCAAGCCCAATTCTGGACTTCCATAGGTCAAAATAGGATAAAATAAAATTCTCTACAACATAGAACAATCCAAACTTAAAAATAACAAGAATTAATAGATCAAAACCCAAGAATTTCAAAAATATAACAAACATAGATCTATATGAAATGAACCATGGAAAACAAAAATGCTAAGTACTAGAGTGTCAAAGAATCTCGAGAGGAAGATAATGAAACAACAAAATTGGAGATCCATCAAGAAGCAAGTGGCGCTTGCCTAGCTCTCTAGGTTAGTGGGAGAGTAATGGAGGTTGAAGAAGAAGTAAATGAAAGTAATGAATAGAGAGAAAAGTAAAGAACCATAAATATCAAGCCTAAGTCAAATCTCCACCACGCATTCCTTCCTACTAGATCTGGAGCATCCATCCCTCTCATGATGAACCAAGCTAGACCAAGTTGGTTTAATCATGAACAAATAAACGAGGAGCTTTAACTAAAAGCAGAAAATAAAATACTGCAAAATAATTAGCACAAAATTAAAGAATTTAAATACAGAACAAATGCATGATAAATATTAAATAAATTCATTCAAGCGGTACACGTATTAAAATACGCATTCTAGGAATGGGGAGTGACAGAAGCGAACACCTCGTCTCAAGTCAGGACAAAGACACGCCCTTGAGCATTAGGACGTTGGTCTTGTTTGTTGGGTTGAGTGGGCTGAGCAGGTCGGGGTTCCTGTCCTCGATTCTCTTGACGGTTTTGTTGTGGTGAGGCATTGCGAATCGGTCTGGGGTTCGTGCAATCTCGAGCGAGGTGGCCCTTTTGTCCGCAAACAAAGCAAACCCCTCTGAAGGCGAAGCAGTTACTGGCCTCGTGCCCGAGGCGATTGCATTTGGTGCAACGAGGTAACGAATTTTGACCCTTATAGCCGCCATTATTTGGACTCTTTGACGCGTAATTGTTGTCTCCCGTATAGCTAGGACGTTTGTGATTGGAGTGGTGCACAACGTCGTCAGCACCGGAAGGATGCAGGCTCTCAAGGCGGAGAGTATGATTCAGAGCCTCGCCCGTGGTCTTGTACTCCGGGACCCCGACATGCGCACCGATAGAGCGTCGCAGACCCACTTCGAACCGTCACACACGGTACTCATCTGTAGGCAGAAATGCACTAGCAAATTTGGACAACTTGTTGAATTCTGCGACGTCCAGTTTTACTATCCCATTCCTCTGCCTCAACTGCATGAATTCATTCTCCTTCGCTTGACAAACGGCTGACGAAAGGTACTTGACTTCAAAAGCTTTGCGGAACATGGCCCAAGAGATCGGTGCTGAGTTGTTGTCGCGTCAGATCGCTCGCTTGTGCACGGCCCACCAGTCGTGCATGTTCAACCGTAGCTGAAGTTGTGCGCAGGCGACTTGCTTTGATTCTTCAATGCCGAGGAGCTCGAAGTGATCTTCCAGCTCTTCCAACCAGTCGATTGCCATAGAGGGACCCTCGGTGCCGCTGAAGGAAGTACGATACGCCTTTTTGAATTCTTACACTTCAAAGTTGTACTTTTTTGGTATCGCTGGTTGACGCTCGGGCTCCTCCATGTTGACTTCAATGGGTTGGACCGCCGGCACGGTGACAGTAGGCATGGTAACGGCAGGCGCAGTCGCAGAATTTCTGTTGGCCACAATTGTCTTGACGATCAGCTGCAGGCTATCCAGCTGTTTTTATTGAAGTTTAGCATGTACATCGAAGCGAGCTTCGTACTGGGCCTGTCGTTCCTCTGTCTGTTGATATCGGTTCTCTGACTAGTTCCGCTGCGCCTCCATCATGCACGACATCCTTTCGATGGTATCGTTAGAAGGTCCGGCCCACGAACAACACAAACTACTGGAGCTGCTAGAAGCGCTCTGCTCTTGCCCGGCCATAGGTTCCGGCACTTCTGCAATACGAAGTCAAACACATCAGTCACAAATTATTACGGACTCATTGTATGGAACAACTTATCTCATCTATGCGAGGTCAAAGGTTTGAAACTCTAGACGCGAGGCCAAAGGATGTAAAGCCGTGCTCTGATACCATTATGTCACGCCCCGATTCCGTAGAATCGATCGTCGTCCCCCGGGCGTGATGCCATACGAACCTAAGTTGTGATCGCACAAGACGTAGTCATAAGGTTATCCGAAACACAACATCAAGTTAGAGTACGTAGAGAAATTGATTGACACATTTGAAATAGAAGTAGACTTTTTATTGATAATAAAACTTTATTTATATTGACTCCATTACAATCATTGTCGCGCGGGCTACAACATGACTCGACTTACAAAACGAACGCCGATGAGATAGTCGTTCCATACATTACATCCCCTTTTACAAACAAAAACCATTACACTTTCTACCTGCGATCGAGGGAAGCCGAGTCGCCATCTATTCTTCTTTGTACTGAGTGCGGAGTCTTCAAAAGAATTTCAGAACACAGGCCTTCACACGTGGACGAGGCTTCAAAAGAGTTCATGTCGCCTTGAGCTTTTAAGTGGCACGCCCTTCGTGGTTCAGGGTACCTGCATGGAGAGTGAGGATCAGTACATTACACTTTATACTGGTGTGTAGCTATTTAAGTTCCACGCTCTCATTTGATTGAAGAGTTTATATGACTTAACTCGTGAATGTTTCTAACCATCCTAATAAATTTCAAACAAGAATATGACTAGCATAATGTAAAATACGTTAAAACTTACCCACGGTGGACAGTACCGTGTCTTACAAAACTTACCATGTTCTTTCCTGTCAATTGTTATCATTTTTATACCAAGTGTAATACTTCGTGTGGTTGGTCACTGGCTCCCAGAACCATCGTGGACTCCTTTAGATTTTGTTAGACAAGGCCCTTTCAGCGCGAGTAGTGAGCCCCGCTGCAAGTCCTCGCCTAACATCGTTCCCAGCATAGCTTATGTAAATGTTTCCTTCCTTGGCCGCAACGGTCCCGTGGCCCCGTGTTGCCGTGTGGGGAAACTCTACCTTGTCGACAAGTTGTCCATGACCGTGCAAAGACCATAAGTAGTATCATAGATGTGTATGTTAGTATATATGTCAATGGCTTGAGTTAGGATACTAGATGTGGTAGTATCTTGATGAGTAGCTAGTGTCATAGGATACTATAAGTAGTATCATAGATGTGTTAATATTAGTTTAGGATTGAGATGAGTGGGTATCCAAAGATACAAGTGAGTATCTTAGAGGGTAATTGGTAGGCTAAGGTAAAATCTAAGGTATTGGCAAGGTAATGGGCATTACCTATAGTCTAAGAGTAAGATATTGGTAGGATATTAAGATAGATAGTTAGATACTAGTCTAAGGTAATTGTAGGACCTATTAGCCTAAAGGTAGGATATTACTAAGGTAAGGGGGTTACCTAGACTAAGGTAATGGGGTATTACATAGATGGATAGGATATTAGGATATGGGCTACGGTTGGTATCCTAGATTATAGGATATTATCCCATGGATAGTGTATATATTGAGTTTGGTTATCTACCATTTTGGGTGAGAAGGGTATAATGTATATGTATATATTAGAGTATCTTAGGATAGTTAGTATCTTTAGATGAGTTAGCTAGTATCTTAGGATATCTAAGATAGTATCCTAGATAGATATGTCAGTATCTTGGATAGATAGTTAGATATCCTATGTATCCTAGACTAGAAGTTAGTATCTATGTTAGAGTTAGTATCTTATGTAAGTTGGTATCTTGGTTAGATGATTTAGGATAACTAGTAGATGTTAGAGAGTGGGTATGATAGTATCTTGAAGGTATCAAGAGAGTCGGATATAAGGATATGGTTAGAGTTGGTTTCTTAGGATGTTAGAATCCTAGGATAGTATCTAAGTTAGTATCTTAGGAGTTAGATGTTAGTATCTTGATAAGTTTTACCTACTAGCCAAGGTAAGTGGGTTACCTAGATATCTAAGGTATTAGATGTTAAGGTATTGAGTTACCTACTAGCCTAGAGGTAGATGGTTATCTTTTAGCCTAAGGTAGATAGTTAGATACTTGTACCTAAGGTAAGTGGATGTTAAGGTATTTGTTTCCAACTTAAGGTATTGGTATTGGGATACCAATAGAGATAAGGTAAAGGTTATCTTGGAAGGTAATGGTTAGAATTGGGGTATCTTGGTAGGTAATGGTTAGAAATAGGATACTTGGTCTAGTTTGACCAAGGTTGACTATTTTGACTGAATGTCAACGTAGGTCAACACCCGACCTAGATTAGATTAGGAGTTGACCAGAGTTGACCAGTTGACCAAAATTCAACTGTAGGTCAATCTTTGACCTAGATTGACCTAGTTTGACTCAGAATGACTTAGTTTGACCTAATATGACTTAGTTTGACCTAGGTTGACTTAGTTTGACCTTGACTTAGTTTTACTGAGTTTGACCTAGACTGCATAGCATATACTAGAAAATTATGCCTAACACTGTTAAACCCTATTTAACTCATGTATGTCTCATCTTTAAGTCTGTGACTTCACTCTGAGCCTCCGTTCACTGCCGATATTTTCCACCGGATCTCAGGCGAGTACATTCTCTGATAATATTTCTGTTTTATGATATTTTCTATGTTTCTCGTATTTAGTGTAGATAGCCTCTTGACATATTGTTCACACGGATTAGTATTTGTCTGGATCCCGTAATGAGATATTATTCCTTGTATTCCTTGGTATATCTTGTGCAAGCCTTGTCCTTGTTCCTTGTGCACTGTATAGATACGATTCCTGTGAAGGCTAGCTACCTTCTCAGAGAATTATGTGTCATAATGTGTCATGGTTGGATCCACTATACAAGTCGAGGGCGGGGGTATTAGCGTAGATATATGATAAATACCCTCATTGTATCAAGTCTTGAAACTTGAACAGTGTTAATCATACACCGCACGTATGGTTAACCAGGCCAAATCTTGTATCATGTTCCTAAGCTGATCACTAGGGCTGCAAACGAGCCAAGCCGAGCCAAGCTTTTGTAAGCTTGAGCTTGGCTTGACTATAATTAATCGAGCTCAAGCTCGAGTTCGAGCTTGATAAGAAATTTATTTTAGAGCTTGAGCTTGGCTCGAGCTTGTTTATATTAAGCTTGAGCTTGGCTTGGTTTGAGCTCGAGCTTGGCTTGATAATCAAGCTTGATTCAAGCTTGATAAGCTCAAAATCATGATCATTAAGCTTGATTTCAAGTTCGCTCAACTTTATTTCAAGCTCATTAAACTTGATTTCAAGCTTAACGAGCTCGATTTCAATTTAGTTAGGCTTGAATTTAAGTACCTATAATATTAACAATTTATTTATAAAAATTTAATTAAAAAAGTTCCTTAATATCAATTATTAAGGACATATAAATATATAATGCACACAAATTATATATAATTAGAATTAAACAAAGAACAAACGAGCTCCTAAACGAGCTTCTAAACGAGCCAGCTCGCAAGCTCATAAACGAGCCAGCTCACGAGCTCAAACGAGCCGAGTACTTCTAAGCTTGAGCTTGGCTCGTTTATTAAACGAGCTCAAAAATGAAGCTTGAGCTCAGCTTGTTTACTAAACGAACCGAGCTCAAACGAGCTTTTATCGAGCCGAGCTTCGAGCAGCTCGCGAACGGCTTGGCTCATTTGCTGCCATACTGATCACATGTTGAAACTAGTGCTAACTCACATAAATAGTAGTTTTCCTGATTCCTGTACATGATATACACTGTTCTCTTGCACTTACATTCATTTACAGTCTTGATATGCCTTACCATTATTCATGTACGTATCACTTTACCTTGTATATTCTCTCTATTTACTGTGACATATTCTTTATTCTCTAACTGGAACTGTTATTGGAGATTTGTGCTCGTTCCATCCTGAATGGATATGTTGACAAATTTTTACAGATTATACCAAGGACGAGTGTCCTACCTACTATGGTCCTCATGATGTAGTAGACATAGACCGGGAGACCCTAGTCCAGCAGGGGTTAGCTCCAGGCGATGAGGCATTAGTAGTAGCTCAGCTAGATTAGTTTGGTTCTGGACTTTGTCTCCATATTACACCTTGGCATGTTATTATATTAGAATTTGTATTTGAGATTGTTAACTCTGAGACACTTGACTTGTATTATTTCTGTGTCAATTTTTCTGGATGATATTTTAATATCTTGTTGTCTTTATCGTTCAGTATCATTTATCCTTCTCAGAATATTGTGATTGACTATATTATATTGTCATTGCTTGTCCTCCGTTTGGAGTTGACCATCTCGACATGTTTTGATATTATAATTGTTGTTAAATAGTAGACCTAGACAGTGTTCTATGCCGTTTCTGCGGCGTAGGCTGGGACACTATCACGCACTCGTGCCTTTACTCCGGGTGCGGGTTGTGACACATTTTTAGTGGTGGCCTACGCAGGTTAGAAGTCGCAATTAGTACGATGTAGTTGTAGCTCCCCTTCCCGGAAATTTTTTTGAATTATTTTTATTTATTTATTTGATTTAAGTGGTGATTTTTAGATTTTATAATTAATCATTTAGTTAATTATTACGGTAGATGACTTTAGCCATGATGGAGTTTTGAAGAACAAGACGGCTAGGAATCATAGCACGGATAGTGCAGTAGCGTGCTTTGACTAGTGTTTAGCTATGGTAGGGGAATGCCAAGCCATAGGAGTGTCCTAACTAGGAAAACCAGGCCAAGTTACGGCTTAATCCTATAGATGATTTAAATATCCATTAATTAGATTATTGACTTTTAGAAGACCCGATCGTGCCAAACCAACCAGATTGGATCCGAACTAAGCTCAAGCCCGTGTAGGCATGAAGTGTGACCAAGATGTTAGTGTCGATATATTTTGTGTGTACGTATTTTTCTTAAATGCTCTGTTACATATATTTTGTACGTAATTATTATTAATATTATTACTGTTATTATATATATAAGTATTTGATATTCATAAGATATCTAAAAGTATTTTAAATGATTTTCTTATCTACCCTGGTGTATTTTTGGAATATTTAGGCTAAAACTCATATTCGTATACGTACCTATTTTTGGATTCCATGGTTTGTTATAATTGTTACTATTATTAATATTGTTAATATAATTATAATAATATTGTTTGGAAGTTTGGAAAAAATATAAAATAAATATATGTATGTATATACGTTTTTAGATAATTTAAAGTATTATTTGATTGCTTGGAATACTTGTTGTTGTAGAGGTATAAATATATATAGTAGTATGTATACGTATATGTGTATATGTATATATGAATATATATGAATATATATATATATATATATATATATATATATATATATATATATATATATATATATATAAGGCTAAAAAATATATATTAGGCTAAAAAGAAAAAAGAAATAGAAAAGAAAAAGAGAAAAAAAGAAGCAAACAGCCACAAGCCCAGCCCAGGCCCACAAAGCCAGGCCTGAGCTTCCCCCCCAGGCGTACCAAAACTCGAACAAGAACCCCCCACAGAGCCCAAACCGAGACGAGCCAACTGAACTCTTTCCGTTCGAATGCCTCAAAACCCGACTTCTGACCTATATATATACACTCAGGAAACCCTAAAAAGGATCGATAGAGTAGCGCCACCACCCCCTGGGCGCACCCCCACACGCGCGCACCGCGAGGGGCCGCTGGCCGGCCAGGATCGCACGGACAGCGCGCACAAGCGCGGAGAACGACAACCGTAACGTGATGCCAAGCCAACTTTGCAACGACCAATCTCGAAGATCGCTCGATCGTTTCGAGAGCCGTTTCCTCTGGTATGCACCTAACCTAACCCCTTTCGTTTCGATTCTATTAGCTTGATATACCTTGCACTACACGCATCACAAAATGAGTCCGAAGATCGACGAAAACCTGGCTGCAAACAGCGAACATGGCAGCCCCGACCCTATATTGGAAAGCCGATTCGGTCAAACCAGTGTGCAATTCAAAAAAACTAATTGAACAGATATTAAGACAACCTAACCGTGAAGAAAACCTCATTATTAGTTTTATTTATCGAGGATTAGACAGTAGTGGAAATCGGATTGAAAATCAAGAAAAATATGAAAAATAGTTTTTGAAAAACTTAGAAAACACTCTGATACCACGTGCGTTCCGCCAACCTGGGCGACTTGGATGCGAACCAAAAGCATCGAAAGGTGTGTAAAGACTTTGTGGACGTGTGGGCTTTGACGGAATTCAAATTGGTTGCGTGACGAATTTGATACGTATCCGTCAAAATTCACCGTATCGACCTCTGTGCAAATTCCTCAATTATTTTGTGCGCACTCGTCAGATCGTGACAAAACTTGTGCCAACAGGACCGTATCATTTTTCTGGACCTGTATGCCAAGTTTGGTCCAGTTCTGAGACAATCGAATCGGACCGCCGTTTTACGAGCCCCACGGTCCGACTCAACGGGCGATTTTGTGCACGGCCCGCCGGAATCCAACTTTGGACATACGGTTGGGTTCGTATCAGAAAACCGGACCTGTTAACATATAGTTTGACGACTTAGAGACCATTGACTCTGGCACAATTTTTGGTGCAAAGCGGGTCCAACTGCGGATACCGTTTTGACCCGAAATTATCGTTTTATCTCTGTATCCAGAATTGGACTTAAGGACAGGTAATCCTAGCTAATTTGATTATTCTGAGAATATTGGCAATGTCTGTTTCAGCTTTCGGAGACATTTGTGGATTTTGGACTTTATGGCGTACCAGTTGACGGTATCTTATTGGTTCTTCGTGCTACCTCCAGGCAAGTATACCTTGCCTCCATCTACAGTTTATTTTTATGCTTATAGTACACCTGTTATAGTATGTTATCTTTAGTTACCTTAGTTTTATATATTTATATGATACCGCGTTTACCAGTTTATTGTCTTGCTTGTATATCAGTATTTCAAGACTTGATAGTGTAGTTATACCAGGCTTGTTTACGTCATGGATCATGCTAGAGTTGTCCTTACCTATGTCATGACTGAGTTGTACAGTGTCTTCACCCGTATCTTGACTAAGTCGTGTCTGCAAGTATGTGTGAGTGAACTGCTATTCTTTTGTCTTTTCCACAACATACGAGTACACATACAGGGCGAGGGTTGTCCGTTTGCACCTGCGAGTCCACACATGGGGCGAGGGTGACTTGTCTCGAAACTGGCCCGCGAGTCCACATTTGGGACGAGGGTTGGTATTCCAATGATCTTCCAGCAGTTCATTTATGCATACTTGATCCCGTATCCGTGTTCATAGCTACCTGTCAGTAGCCACATATCAGTCTCATGTCTAGTTCCTGTTTATACCCTGGTTATATTATTGCATGATTAAACTGTTAGATAGGCATGTTTTATGTATCTTGCTAGTCCTCTGAGGACCTGATGATCTCTTCAGGTTTAGCGACTACATGGAGTTAGTTAGCAGAGCGGGATGGTAGAGGATTACGATGTATGATACAGGTATTTGCTTGTGATATTTCCTTATTATCCTCTCGTGCTTCATATTCCGTACCATGATATATTCTGCTTACTTTATAGACTCATATCATTCTTGGAGTCTAATCGGACAATATGATAATGGGCTACAGACCATGACCCATACTTGTTCGTTCTTGTTTATATGAATCTTGTGGATTGAGATATAGTTTACATTAGACATGATACCCATGACCTTGACAGTTTATACGTACTCGAGTCGGGCTGGAGTCCGCTCGATACGTAGCTGGCTTGCTCACGAGCTCGCGCCCGAAAAGTGGGTGCGGGTCGTGACAGTAGTAGTGGTGCTCGACTTAGAGTGCTGCTACGAGCCTGCTATAGGTTTAGAAGATATAGGCTAAGGATACTCAATCACAGTTAGGGCTTCTAAAAAAGATTCCAGGGTCGATACTTGAGAATCTCATGATAAACTTTATCGAAATTTGATTCCAACTGTTTCTGTCTATTCTTCCTTGTCCGTAGTTGAATTTGATTCTTGATGGTCATTGATTTTCTACCAGTGGACTAAGTTGCCTCGATTATGGAATCTAGAGTCCTCTACAGCCATATTAGTAGGCAGGGCGAAGACATAGGGTCTGATTTTGGATGTATTTCTCAGGTTGTGGGAATTTATGATTTTTGCAGCCAAGCATGCGGCAATACAAAATGTTAGATACCACGATCTTAGAAGTATATTCCTTAGTTGCGGACCCTATGGTTTATTGCAGCCGTACTTATTGGTGTGACGAGGATTCCGATAACATGATTCTTGGTAGACGGGTATGGTTATCAGATTACGGAATAGATACCCTATAGAGGGTACCCTAGTATAATGGAGTAGGTATCAGTGGAGGTGTTATTTGCGTATCTTGGAGCAGAGAGTGGGAGCTAGGCCACCCGTGGCGCAGCATCATGCCCCGCACCAGCAGCGGGATATACCCCGTCAGGGCAGGGCTTTTGCGATATTGGTCGAGGAGACCCAAACTGTAGGTGATGGACTAGGAGGTTAGGTCTTGTTCTTTCCTTCTTCCTGTTTCTTTCCACCTATTGATTGTTTGATTGATTTCTTAGTACCCTTAGTTTGCATATGTGATGTTCATGCTAGATTAATAAAAAACCCCATCGGAGACTGCAATAACATGACACTGTAGAGATTAAAACCATGCATATTTGTTTTCTTTTCCATAGAATTGCATGTTGTATATGATATAATGCGGTAGACTTTGATTGTTGGGGGTTTGACTTAGAGAAGAGTACAACCAATTCAAATTTCGAGGACGAAATTTTTCTAAGGAGGCTAGGATTGTAAGTGCCTGTTTTCAAAAATGAAGGCAATTTTGTTATTTTTCATATTCTAATATTTTGTGAATATTTATTTATTAATATTGTATTTTAAGGATTATTTTAGCCGGGTTTGAGTTCCGTCTAGTTTTGACTTGTGTTAGTGGCCCGGGTAGCTTAGACTCTTGTCGGAGCCCAAAGATTAGCTAGGCATGGCCCACAAACTTGACTCATTAGACTAGTGCATTTAGACTAATCCCACATGACAAGTTTAGTCATTTAGAGTTTAGAACTTTGACCAATTTGATCCCAATTCCTTGCATGACTTAAATTAACCAAAGGAGAACCATTAGGGGCAACTTGGACATTTCTATTAACCCAAATAGGGTTTACATGGCAGCCAAGAGAAGGGGGTTCCATCTCCATTGCACTTTCTCAAGTAGCCTCCATTTCTTCCATTTTGGTGTTCTTCCCCAACTTGAGAGCAAACTCCTTGTTTTCTTCCTCAAATCCACTCATTCTTCCACCAAATTCTCTCATTCTTTCAAAGAGAAGGAGCCCACGAGGATTGTGGAGCCAAGAGCAAGGAGGGGAGTCCATTTGCTATAGGGTTCCGTTTCTGATTCGTATACTTTGGGTTGTTCATTGGAAAACCACTCCCGATAGGTATAGCTCCCTCAAATCTTGTCATTTCATATCATATTTGTGGTTTTGAACCCATAGGAACCCACCCCCATGTTAAAAACACCCTTAGGAATGATTTAGAGGCTTATTAGAGTCCTCATTTGGTAGTTGGATTGAGCTTTGTGTCACCCATGGATGAATTCCGAGGGTGACACACCATGTGTTTGTAGAAATGCCCAATAGGACATTTGTAATCCTAATTTCAGTTTTGATTATGTTAGAGGGTAGTTTAGACATGGTTGAGGTGTCCCATATGGTTTTTACGTGGTTTCCTACATAGGTGTATATATGTTTTGGCCTACAAGTCATATTTATGGATGGCTATCTGTTATATTGTATATATTGTATATAGGGGCTATTTTCATGTGTTTTTATATATATTTGTATGTGTGGTTGTGTCTTGGTGTGTGTGAGAGAGAGGAGGGATCATGACCATCCTACTTTGGTTTTGGTTGTATGTGATTGTGTTAGAGTGTTGTGATATGTGAGTGAGTGTGGTAGAGTGAGACTTGGTTGTGGTTGTGGTAGGGAGTTGTGTTTAGAGTTTGTGTTGTGTTAGAGTGTTGCGGTATTGGTTTGTGAGATTTGTTTGTGCTATATTGTGTGTGATAGAGTATGTATCATAGAGAGGGGAGTATGAGATGGTAAGATATGTGAAGTGTGAAGGGGTTATAGAGGAGTGAAGGGGGGAATGTGGACTGCAACTACAGCAGCAGCAGCACCAACCATCCTGCTGCAGTAAGCAGTAGCCCCCCTTTACGTGTGTGTGTGTTTGAGAGCTAGTGTTAGTGTCCTAGTTAGTATATATATATATATATATATATATATATATATATATATATATATATATATATATATATATATATATATATATATATATATATATATAGTTAGTGTCTTGCATATATATGTTATATTATCTTGAGTTATGATACTACTAGTTAGTATCTTAGAGTTTAGGATATTAGAAGTGTATGTTAGTATATATGTTAGTGTCTTGAGTACCTAGTGTCATAGGATACTATAAGTAGTATCATAGATGTGTTAGTATTAGTGTAGGATTGAGATGAGTAGGTATCCTAAGATACGAGTATCTTAGAGGATAATTGGTCGGCTAAGGTAAAATCTAAGGTATTGGAAAGGTAATGGAGATTACCTATAGTCTAAGGGTAAGATATTGGTAGGATATTAAGATAGATGGTTAGATACTAGTCTAAGGTAATGGTTGGACCTATTAACCTAAGGGTAGGATATTACTAAGGTAAGGAGGTTTCCTAGACTAAGGTAATGGGGTATTACATAGATGGATAGGATATTAGGATATGGGCTAGAGTTGGTATCCTAGATTATAGGATATTATCCCATGGGTAGTGTATAGAGTATATCTATATGTATATGTTGAGTTTGGTTATCTACCATTTTGGGTGAGACGGATATAATGTATATGTATATATTAGAGTATCTTAGGAAAGTTAATATCTTTAGATGAGTTAGCTAGTATCTTAGGATATCTAAGATAGTATCCTAGATAGATATGTTAGTATCTTGGATAGGTAGTTAGATATCCTATGTATCCTAGATTAGTAGTTAGTATCTATGTTAGAGTGAGTATCCTATGTAAGTTGGTACCTTGGTTAGATAACTTAGGATAGCTAGTAGATGTTAGAGAGTGGGTATGATAGTATCTTGAGGGTATCAAGAGAGTAGGATATAAGGATATGCTTAGAGTTGGTATCTCAGGATGTTAGAATCATAGGATAGTATCTAAGTTTGTATCTTATGAGTTAGATGTTAGTATCTTGATAAGTTTTACCTACTAACCAAGGTAAGTGGGTTACCTAGATATCTAAGGTATTAGATGTTAAGGTATTGAGTTACCTACTAGCCTAGATGTAAACCCCCAATATTTTCTAAATCTTTTAGTGTTTTAAAAATTATTTTTCGATATCAGTAGGAATTAATGTGGTAATTGGTATATTCGTAATTATAGATATATAGTAAATGTATGATTGTGCTAGATATTTTTAAATTGTTAATAAATATAGTTTTCAATTATTAAAAACCATTTTGTTACGTATTAATAATTTATAGGATTTTTAGATTTATATATATATATATATATTTTTTATATATATATATATATATATATATATATATATATATATATATATATATATGTATGTATATATATATAGTTTTATATATATATATATATATATATATATATATATATATATATATATATATATATATATATATATATATATATAAGGTTAATAGTAATTGTAAAAAAAAAGATAAGGAAGTGGGCCCGGCCAAAATCCCAAAAGGGGGCGGCCAGGCTCTATTGTTGGCAGTAATGGTTGCTTAGTGGAATTAGTTAGCCATTGCTTTAAAAAAAAAAGAATTAGTAACAAAAGGAAGAGGGGACCAGCCCACGTGGGGGGGGGGGGGGGGGCGGTCCACCTCAACCTAAAGCCCCAAGTAATGAGAACAGCAGCAGCAGCTGCACGCCTTAGGAATCCGAACCCAAACAATCCCAAGCAAATCCGAGCAATAGTTGTAATAGTAAACCCAATAGTATTAGGTTTATGGCACAACTTGGTATATATATAACTTTTTCTACAAACATCGAAACACTAAACTTCCAAAATGAAAGTTGAGGCCGCTTATACCCTCTTCAACTCTGAATTTGTTTCACCAGCGACAGAGCTTTGTGTGCGACGAACGGAGCATCAGAAGTCAGCCCCGCGTCACCCACGGAGCAGTTTTCCTACTCAAGGTACCAAACTTCCCCGTTTGATTTCTCTCTCGATTCTCGTCCGTTTTTAGAGTCGTAAATTCGTGTAGAAAGTCCTCATGACCCTCTTCAAGAATCCCCAGGTGGATTTTGACATGGCCATCCAACTTGCTCGAAAAATCGAGACGAAGTTGGAGAAAAACCCACTTTTCTGATTATTAAAAACTGTTTCGAAACGCCAACTTGTCGGCCACTTTTCTCGCTGACCATTAAACTTTCATAAAAACTAATTGAACACATGTGAAGACAACATAACCGAGATCACAACGTATCTTCTGGATCGTTGTTTCGATTAACGTGTAAGAAATAAACTGATGTTGAAGTTGGAGAAAAAACCTGTGTTAATTTATATAAAATTTTAGAATTTTCTTCGATATGACGTACGCCCCGACAAACCGGGCGACGTGGTCGTGCACTATATGCATCGAAAGGTGCGTATGGATGTTACCGACGTGTGGGAACTGACGGAACTCGATTTCGTTGCGTGTGCGCGACGAAATCAACGCATATCCGTCGAGATACTCCGTATCGGCATTTTGCAAACTTGCCCATAACTTCGTGTACAATCATCGGATCAAGACGAAACTTGCGCCAACAGGTCCGGATCAAAATTTTGGTCCTGCATGCCAAGTTTGGTTCGAATCTGCGAAGGTCGAATCGGAACCCAATTTTGGCGGGCCCGCGACCCACTCAAACGGGCGATTTTGTACACGGGTCATCGGAATCCAAAACTGGACATACCATTGAGTTCCTCTCCTCAAACTGAAACCGTAGACATGTAGTTTGACGACTTTAGAGACTGTAGACTTTGGCACGCGTTTTGGTACAAAGTGGGTCCAACGACGGACATCGTTTTGACCCGAAATTACGATTTTGCTCCTGTTCCAGAATTTGACTTTTAGACAGGCGTTTTCTAGGTATATCTTCTTCACCGAGATCATTTTTGATGTTTGTGTCAGCATTTGGAGTCATCTGTGAATTGTGAGTTTTGGTGCTGACACTTGCTACTATTGTACTTGCCACTTGCACCACCAGGCAAGATACCTTGCCACCTTACTCTGTGATTATTATATTCTTATTTTCAGTTGTTATTTTCATCATTTTATTTTGTGATATTTAAACTGTGCGTCCAAGTACACTTCGGTACAAGCGACTCTATCGGTCATTTTCTTGCTTTATTTATTCTCTTGCATTGACTTAGTTTATTGACCACCCATTGATGTTGAGGTATTGGTATATCTCATACGGCCTTGACAATTGTTGTATCACGTGATGTAAGTCACATGTAGGACACGTTTTTGTGTAGTCGGCTGGCCACTGATACGTATGGAGCGTGCGACGGATAGGGGTAACTGCCAATAGATTTGCATGTTAGAAGACTTGGCGGTTATTAGAGGTACATGTCAGTCATGGAGATGATGATACTAGGCATTGGGTGGGGAGAACATTACCTGACATATGGGCTTCGATTGCACTTTCCTTATAACCCGGAAGCTCCGATAGAGATATGGGTATGAGCCTCTCAGGTTGGCCACTGTCGTTTTTGAACGTCATGCTCTTGGTCACTGGTGCCCAAGAGGGAACTATACCGGATCCTATATTCAGCCAGGGCTCATGCGTCGAAGGAATGTGTCTCAACTGCATATTCATAGTAGAATGGTCAGGAACCCAATTGCATGCATACCTTTTTCTCTTATTATATTATCACAGTTTATATGGCATGGTGTTTTCTTGTATCTTGCTATGTCCCCTGAGGACCTGGTTATCTCTCCAGGTTTAGACGATTTTCCACAGGAGTACGGAGCAGCTTTGGTGCTATTCTACATTGATGACGAGGCAGTGCCTTATGAATTCTAGTCTATTTCTTACCTGAGACAGTTGTAGACATTATTTTACATATCTTTTTCTTTCTATTTTGCGGAGGTCGGACTCCGATCTTGTGAGACTATTTTTCATAGCTGTTTGGAGTGAGTATGTTCACCCGGCTATCTTTTGATACTCTTATTAATTTATTTGGACTTCATTATTTTCTATGTTGAGCTGTGATAAGATTAGATATGTTATTCTGGCCTGTGATTATTTATTTACAGCTTATGTGCATATATAAGGATTCCATATATTGGGGTGTTCTTCGTATATGTGCAGCTGGCGTGTTCACGTACTTGGTCCTACGTATTTTGGGACTGGGGCGTTACATGTTTTGTGGTGGCCCATGCAGGTCAATCTAATATTATTGGGTTACATGACTGTGCTCAACAAGCCTGCATATAGGAATAGGAATATCTCATCCAGAACTACTACTATCCCTTGACTTCCAATCTTTTCGAAACTTTCTTGATTATTCGATTTACTTCATATCTAATCTTTCCTAATGTCAACTTATCTTCCTCGTGCCAAACAGTATGAATCTACGAAGCGGATGCACTTCTGCCTTGGCCCTCACATCTGGTGAGGAGACTACTCCGGAAGGACAAAATCCTCCCATGACTCCAGCGACACCCTACCAGCCAGGACTGTCGCAGCCTACTACGACACCGACGATGGAGTCCCCAGAGGTCGCAGCACCCCCAGGCAGCCAGGCTGGACAGACTTCTACCATGCCACCGGGAGGGAATGTACCACTGCCTCCTCCACCACCATTCCCTCAGCAGTTTCCTCCACAGTCGGGACCTCAGATTCCTCCACCACCGACTAATGGGAGCCCTACTACTCAGTTTATGTATGCTATGATGCAGGCTCAGTGGCAGCAGACTGAGCTGATGAGACAGACGATGATGGCAGCTATGGCTAGACCTCCACCACCACCTGCAGTACCAGCACCAGCACCGGCTCTGCATCACTATGAAGGCTCTATCAAGAATTTCACAGATATGAACACCAAGGCCTTTAGAGGGACGGAGAAGCCACTAGAGGTGTCACAGTGGCTTATTAGTACTGAGAAGCTACGGAAGGCATCTCAGTTGCCAGCTCGAGATTGGATGACAGCAGTGGACTTACTGTTAGAAGACAATGCTCACCACTGGTGGAAGGCGGAAGAGAGACGATTAGGTACTGGGATCACTTGGAAGCAGTTCTATGATATGCATTTTATGAGAGATTCTTCCCTATTCTGTCAGAGATGGTCTCTACGACCAGTTCCTCCATCTGAAGCAAGGGAATATGACAGTTGATGAGTATGACTCGGAGTTCAATCGCTTGAGTCGATTTGGTGCAGGATTGATTCCGACAGAGTTAGAGAAGGCGAGGAGATTTCACCAGGGGCTTACACCAGAGCTTAAGTCTTATACGACTACCCAGTCTCGAGTCTCCCATTCAGCTGTCTTGGAAGAAGCTCGTGCTCAGAAGATTCTTTGCAAGGAACAGCAGCAGACATCGAGACGTCATACACCAGCAGCTACACCAGCCCGAGCTACTCAGAGTGGACTTATCAGGAGGACCACAGGACAGTACCAGCAGAGGCACAGACCTTATCAGAAGCCCACCTGCAACTTTTGCAGAAAGCAGGGGCATATTAGATATGACTGTCGACTTTATTTGTGCTTATGTTTGAGATGTGGATCAGGACAGCACTTGGCCAGAGATTGTCCTGAGCAGCAGGCTCTAGTTCAGGCACATCAGGCCCAGAGGCCCACAGCCCCAGCACCTCGTCCCCCATTACCCCCACAGACAGCACAGTACAACAAGGCCAGAGCTCAAGGCCCAAGACAGAACCAAGGAAAGGCATTCTCCCTAGCTGTTGAGAATGTAGAGACAGAGACAGAGGTTATAGCAGGTACGGTTCTAGTTGCATCTTTTTCTGCTATTACATTATTTGATACTGGAGCCACACATTCATTTATAGCCACTAGTTTTGCCACTAGACACAGCATTTCCATCACCCCCTTAGCTAAGAATGTTAAAATCCTCACTGGAGGAGGAGTTGTACCTGTTAGTGGTATTTGTAGACTTTGTCCTGTAGTGATAAATGGCAGAGTGATGATGGCACGGCTTCTTATTTTCCCTATGCCGACATTTGATGTGGTTCTTGGAATGGACTGGTTGAGCCAGCATTTCGCTTTCATAGACTGCCATAGGGGCAGTATTATCTTTAGACCACCGAATACGGCAGAGTTTGAGTTCACCAAAGAATACGGAGATAGTTGTGAGGCACCCACAGCGGGGACTTATATGATGATGCACGACACCCCTCAGCAACTCTATTATCACCGAGTTCGAGGATGTATTCACCGAGGAGTTGCCAGGACTACCACCTGACCGAGATATTGAGTTTTCTATTGAGCTTATTCCCGGAGCCAAGCCTATTTCATCTCGAGTATATCGTCTGGCACCAAAGGAGTTGGTAGAGATGAAGATGCAGATTGATGACTTATTAGAGAAGGGATTTATTAGTGCCAGTGCGTCACCATGGGGAGCACCCGTTCTTTTTTGTGCCTAAGAAAGACGGGACAGTATGCATGTGCATCGACTACAGAGCATTAAATGCAGTAACGGTGAAGAACAAGTATCCCTTGCCGCGAATAGATGATTTATTCGATCAACTGAGTGGAACAAAAGTATTCTCCAAGATTGACCTACGATCGGGCTATCACCAATTGAAGGTTCGGAAGGAAGATATTGCCAAGACGACCTTTCGATCGAGGTATGGACACTACGAGTTCTTGGTCATGCCTTTCGGTTTGACCAATGCTCCCGCAGTTTTCATGAATTTAATGAACAAGATCTTTCACCAATACTTGGACAAATTTGTAGTAGTCTTTATAGATGATATCTTGATTTGCTCCAAGAGTCAAGAGGAGCATGAGCAGCATCTACGGATAGTTTTGGAAACATTGAGGAACGAAAGACTCTTTGTGAAGCATAGCAAGTGTGATTTCTTTCTTAAGGAGGTATCATTCCTTGGTCATATTGTTACGGGTGATGGTATATCAGTGGACCCAGAGAAGATCACAGCAGTCAAATCATGGCCCGCTCCCACAACAGCTTCTGAAGTGAGAAGTTTCCTCGGACTTGCGGGTTACTACCGACGGTTCGTAGAAGATTTCTCTCGAATAGCGGAGCTTATGACTCGATTGACTTATAAGGATCAGGAGTTTGTATGGACAGAAGAGTGTCAAGCCGCTTTTGACGAGTTGAAGAAGCGGTTGACCACAGCACCGATCTTGACACTACCATCGGGCCCAGGAGGATTTGTGATCTACAGCGACGCATCCGGGAAGGGATTAGGATGTGTATTGATGCAGCACGGTCGGGTAGTAGCATATGCATCTCGAAAATTGAGAGTGCACGAGAAGAATTATCCGACCCACGATCTAGAGCTCGCCGCGGTTATCTTTGCTTTGAAGCTATGGAGATACTACTTGTATGGCGAGAAGGTTGATATCTACACTGATCATAAGAGCCTCAAGTGCGTGTTCACACAAAAGGAGTTGAATATGCGACAGCGACGTTGGTTGGAGTTGATGAAGGATTATGAGATCGAGCTTCATTATCATCCGGGCAAGGCTAATGTCGTTGCAGACGCATTGAGCCGTAAGTCGATGGTACACTTCTTGACTACACAGAAGGAATTGATTAGAGACTTGGAGCAACTTGGTATTGAGGTAGTATTGCCTGGAGCAGACGGCATATTAGCCAACCTCTAGGTGCAATCATCATTAGTAGAGCGCATCAAGGCTGCATTGCCCAATGATGCTAGATTTCGATGGCTGAAAGAGAGGACTGAAGCAGGAAAGCAGACAGGATTGAGGATCCACACCGATGGAACACTGCGATGTGGTGATCGCATTTATGTTCCCAATGGAGAGTAACGACAGGAGCTGATGGCAGAGGCTCACAGTTCGACTTACTCTATTCACCCCGGAGGGACCAAGATGTATCGTGACTTACGACAGTATTATTGGTGGCATGGAATGAAGCGAGAGATAGCTCGTTTCGTTGCCAAATGCTTGGTATATCAACAAGTGAAGGCGGAGCACCAGAGGACGACCGGATTATTGCAGCCACTACCCATTCCCGAGTGAAAGTGGGAGCACATTACTATGGATTTCGTCACGGGTTTTCCTCGAAGTCCTAGAGGACGTGACGCAGTGTGGGTGATTGTTGATAGACTTACGAAGTCAGAACATTTCTTGCCTTTTAGAGTGGGCCAGTCGACAGAGGTATTGGCGGAGATGTATATGGAGCAGATTGTGAGATTACACGGTGTACCTGTTAGTATTGTGTCAGACCGCGATTCGAGATTCACCTCACACTTTTGGAGGAGCATGCAAGAGAGTTTGGGCACCCGATTGAAGTTTAGCACATCGTATCATCCGCAGACAGACGGCCAGTCGGAGCGTACCATTCAGACGCTAGAGGATATGTTGAGAGCGTGTATGCTTGATTTTGGCGGTTCGTGGGAGGGCTATCTTCATCTTGTAGAATTTTTCTACAATAATAGCTATCAAGCGAGCATTCAGATGGCTCCGTTTGAGGCATTGTATGGTAGGAATTGTCGGTCTCCTGTTTGTTGGAGCGACATAGGAGAGCGACAGCTATTGGATCCCGAGTTGGTCTTGAGCACAGTGAAGACAGTGAAAAAGATTCAGGACCACCTGCGAGCAGAGCAGGATCGTCAGAAGCAGTGGGCAGATAATCGTTGTCGACCCTTGGAGTTCAAAGAGGGTGACCATGTGTTCTTGAAGATGTCCCCCACCAGAGGCACGATTCGATTCGGAGGACGTGGCAAGTTGAGTCCAAGGTACATCGGCCCTTTCGATGTCTTGGAACATGTTGGAGAGGTTGCCTACAGATTGGCATTGCCACCGTCACTAGAGGGAGTACATGACGTATTCCATGTATCTCAGCTGAGGAGGTACGTGTCGGACAACAATCATGTGCTTGATCACTCCGAGATCACAGTTGGACCGAGTTTGTCGTACGAAGAGCAACCAGTAGGTATCCTCGATCGCCGAGTGAAGGTGTTACGGAATCAATCTATTCCATTGGTTTGCGTGGCATGGAAGCATCACTCGCCAGGGGAGTCTACTTGGGAGCACGAGGACGACATCCGTAATCGCTACCCGCAGTTGTTCGGAGACGAAGGTATGTCTTGCATTTATACTTTCATGCATTGCATTTGATCCCCCGACCTTAGTTTAATTTCCAGGACGAAATTTTCTTTAAGTTGGGTAGGATGTAAACCCCCAATATTTTCTAAATATTTTAGTGTTTTAAAAATTATTTTTCGATATCAGTAGAAATTAATGTGGTAATTGGTATATTCGTAATTATAGATATATAGTAAATGTATAATTGTGCTAGATATTTTTAAATTGTTAATAAATATAGTTTTCAATTATTAAAAACCATTTTGTTATGTATTAATAATTTATAGGATTTTTTATATATATATATATATATATATATATATATATATATATATATATATATGTATGTATATATATATATATAGTTATATATATATATATATATAATTATATATATAAAGGTTAATAGTAATTGTAAAAAAAAAGATAAAGGAAGTGGGCCCGGCCAAAATCCCAAAAGGGGGCGGCCAGGCTCTATTGTTGGCAGTAATGGTTGCTTAGTGGAATTAGTTAGCCATTGCTTTTAAAAAAAAGAATTAGTAAGAAAAGGAAGAGGGGACCAGCCCACGTGGGGGGGGGGGGGGCGGTCCACCTCAACCTAAAGCCCCAAGTAATGAGAACAGCAGCAGCAGCTGCACCCCTTAGGAATCCGAACCCAAACAATCCCAAGCAAACCCGAGCAATAGTTGTAATAGTAAACCCAATAGTATTAGGTTTATGGCACAACTTGGTATATATATTACTTTTTCTACAAACATCGAAACCCTAAACTTCCAAACGAAAGTTGAGGCTGCTTATACCCTCTTCAACTACGAATTCGTTTCACCAGCGACGGAGATTTGTGCGCGACGAACGGAGCATCGGAAGTCAGCCCCGCGTCACCCACGGAGCAGTTTTCCCACTAAAGGTACCAAACTTCCCCGTTTGATTCCTCTCTCGATTCTAGTCCATTTTTAGAGTCGTAAATTCGTGTAGAAAGCCCTCATGACCCTCTTCAAGATTCCCCAGGTGGATTTTGACATGGCCATCCAACTTGCTCGAAACAACGAGACAAAGTTGGATAAAAACCCACTTTTCTGATTATTAAAAACTGTTTCAAAACGCCAACTTGTCGGCCACTTTTCTCGCTGACCATTAAACTTTCGTAAAAACTAATTGAACACATATGAAGACAACATAACCGAGATCACAACGCATCTTCTGGATCATTATTTCGATTAACATGTAAGAAATAAACTGATGTTGAAGTTAGAGAAAAACCTGTGTTAATTTATATAAAATTTTAGAATTTTCTCCGATATGACGTACGCCCCGACAAATCGGGCGACGTGGTCGTGCACTATACGCATCGAAAGGCGCGTATGGATGTTACCGATGTGTGGGAACTGACGAAACTCGATTTTGTTGCATGTGCGCGACGAAATCAACGCATATCCGTCGAAATATCCCGTATCGGCGTTTTGCAAACTTGCCCATAACTTCGTGTACAGTCGTCGGATTAAGACGAAACTTGCGCCAACAGGTCCGGATCGAAATTCTGGTCCTACATGCCAAGTTTGGTTCGAATCTGAGAAGGTCGAATCGGAACCCAGTTTTGGCGGGCCTGCGACCCACTCAAATGGGCGATTTTGTACACGGCTCCTCGGAATCCAAAACTGGACATAACGTTGAGTTCCTCTCCTCAAACTGAAATCGTAGACATGTAGTTTGACGACTTTAGAGACCGTAGATTTTGCACGCGTTTCGGTGCAAAGCGGGTCCAACGGCGGACATCGTTTTGACCCGAAATTATGATTTTGCCCGTTCCAGAATTTGACTTTTGGACAGGCATTTCCTAGGTATATCTTCTTCACCGAGATAATTTTTGATGTTTGTTTCAGCGTTTGGTGTCATCTGTGAATTGTGAGTTTTGGTGCTGACACTTGCTACTATTGGACTTGCCACTTGCACCACCAGGCAAGATACCTTGCCATCTTACTCTGTGATTATTATATTCTTATTTTCAGTTGTTATTTTTATCATTTTATTTCATGATATTTAAACTGTGCGTCCAAGTACACTTCGGTGCAAGCGACTCTATTGGTCGTTTTCTTGCTTTATTTATTCTCTTGCATTGACTTAGTTTATTGACCACCCATTGATGTTGAGGTATTGGTATATCTCATACGGCCTTGACACTTGTTGTATCACGTGATGTGAGTCACATGTAGGACACGTTTCCGCGTAGTCGGCTGGCCACTGATACGTATGAAGCGTGCGACGGACTGCCAATAGATTTGTATGTTAGAAGACTTGGCGGTTATTAGAGGTACATGTCAGTCATGGAGATGATAATACTAGGCATTGGGTGGGAAGAACATTACCTGACGTATGGGCTTCGATTGCACTTTCCTTATAACCCGGAAGCTCCGATGGAGATACGGGTATGAGCCTCTCAGGTTGGCCACTGTCGTTTTTGAACGTCATGCTCTTGGTCACTGGTGCCCAAGAGGGGACTATACCGGATCCTATATTCAGCCAGGGCTCATGCGTCGAAGGAATGTGTCTCAACTGCATATTCACAGTAGAATGGTCAGGAACCCGATTGCATGCATACTTTTTTCTCTTATTATATTATCACAGTTTATATGGTATGGTGTTTTCTTGTATCTTGCTATGTCCCCTGAGGACCTGGTTATCTCTCCAGGTTTAGACGATTTTCCACAGGAGTACGGAGCAGCTTTGGAGCTATCCTACATTGATGACGAGGCAGTGCCTTATGACTTCTAGTCTATTTCTTACCTGAGACAGTTGTAGACATTATTTTACATCTCTTTTTCTTTCTATTTTGCGGAGGTCGGACTCCGATCTTGTGAGACTATTTTTCATAACTGTTTGGAGTGAGTATGTTCACCCGGCTATCTTTTGATACTCTTATTTATTTATTTGGACTTCATTATTTTCTGTGTTGAGCTGTGATGAGATTAGATATGTTATTCTGGCCTGTGATTATTTATTTACAGCTTATGTGCATATATGAGGATTCCATATATTGGGGTGTTCTTCGTATATGTGCAGCTGGCATGTTCACGTACTTGGTCCTACGTATTTTGGGACTGGAGCGTTACATTAGAGGTAGATGGTTATCTTTTAGCCTAAGGTAGATAGTTAGATACTAGTACCTAAGGTAATTTGGATGTTAAGGTATTTGTTTCCAACTTAAGGTATTGGTATTGGGATACCAATAGAGATGAGGTAAAGGGTATCTTGGAAGGTAATGGTTAGAATTGAGGTATCTTGGTAGGTAATGGTTAGAAATAAGAAACTTGGTCTAGTTTGACCAAGGTTGACTATTTGACAGAAAGTCGACGTAGAGTCAACATCCAACCTAGATTTGATTAGGAGTTGATCAGAATTGACCAGTTGACCAAAAGTCAACTGTAGGTCAACGTTTGACCTAGTTTGACTCAGAATGACTTAGTTTGACCTAATATGACTTAGTTTGACCTTGGTTGACTTAGTTTGACTTGTGTGATCTAGTTTGACTTAGTTTGACTATATTGTATAGCATACACTATAAAATCATGCCTAACACTGTTAAACCCTATTTAAATCATGTATATCTCATCTTTAGGTCTGTGACTTCACTCCGAGCCTCGATTCACTATCGACATTTTGCTCCGGATCTCAAGCGAGTACATTTTTTGATAATATTTTTGTTTTATGATGTCGTCTATGTTTCTTGTATTTATTGTAGATAGCCTTATTCTCTTGACACATTGTTCATACGGATTGGTATTTGTCTGGATCTCGTCATGAGATACTATTCCTTGGTATATCTTGTGCGAGCCTTGCCCTTGTTCCTTGTGCACTGTATAGACATGATTCATGTGAAGGCTAGCTAACTTCTCAGAGAATCCTGTGTCATAACGTGTCATGGTTGATCCATTATACTGGTCAGAGGCGGGGGTATTAGCATAGATATGTGATCAATACCCTCCTTGTATCAAGTCTTGAACCATGAACAGTGTTAATCATATACCGCACGTATGATTAACTAGGCCAAATCTTGTATCATGTTCCTAAGCCGATCACATATTGAAACTAGTGTTAACTCACATAGATAGTAGTTTTTCTAATTCCTGTACATGATATACAATGTTCTCTTGCTCTTACATTCATTTACAGTCTTAATATACCTTACCATGATTCATGTACGTAGCACTTTACCTTCTATATTTCCTCTATTTCCTGCTACATATTCTTTATCGTCTAACTAGAACTGTTATTGGAGATTTATGCTCGTTCCATCCTGACTGGATATGTAGACAAAATTTTACAGATTATGGCAAGGACGAGTGTCCTACCGACTATGGTCCTCATGACGTAGTGGGCATAGACCGGAAGACCCTAGTCCAACTGGGGTTAGTTCCAGCCGATGAGGCATTAGTAGTAGCTCATCTAGATTAGTTTGGTACTGGAGTTTGCCTCCAGATTACACCTTGGCATGTTATTATATTAGAATTTATATTTGAGATTGTTGACTCTGAGAATCTGGACATGTATTATTTCTGTGTCGATTTTTCTGGTTGATATTTTAATATCTTGTTGTCTTTATCTTTCAGTATCATTTATCATTCTTAGAATATTATGATTGAGTATATTATTTTGTCATTCTCCGTTTGGAGTTGACCATCTCGACAGGTTTTGATATTATAATTGTTGTTAGATAGTAGACCTAGACAGCATTTAATGCCGTTTATGCAGCGTAGGCGGGGATGATGTCACGCACTCGAGCCCTTACTCCGGGTGCGGGTCGTGACACAAATAAAATCAATACTTGTCCGAATCGGACTTGCGCGTTGCATCGAGCCGATTTCTTAGAATCCTCGAACTGACTCAATGCTTTCTCTTGGGCCAACTTAACACTTGCATCGATCTTACTCGATGCATTCCTCGGGTCAACGAAACTCTTTGCATCTATTCACATCGATACATTTCTCAGGTCTACGTACTCTTATATCGATTTGCATCGATACTTAAATCGGGTCAATGTAACTCTTCGAGTCAACGACTCAGCATAATGCACCGTACGAAGCGGTATATAATAGTTTTTGTGCGCTATCGTTGTTTTCTGAGAAATACCAGGAACTGTAATGGTTTTGCCTTGTACAAATACAATCTAGACTTGTACGACATTACGTCCAATGGCTAATTTTTGATCCTCTGGGATCCAGGCATGACAAAATGGTATAAGAGCACGACTTTATGTCCTTGGATTCTTATTTTGATTTGTTCAATCAAAGTTGCTCTTCTAATAGTTCAAAGTTGTTTCCGCGATGACTCAAACGTTGCTTCCACGATTACTCAAAGTTGCTTTCGCGATGAAATAAAAGTTGTCTCTACGATAACTCAAAGTGCGTCCATGATTATTCAGTGTTACTTCTGAATTTTTCTAAGTTGCTTCTTAACTGAAAATCTGTTCATCTTTTTGGCCGCTTACTGGGTGTTCCATACAATAAGTCTAAATATATGGGCTGTGATTTGTGTGCTTTATGAATGCTTAATGATACAAAAATGAATAACAATGATGCGATGCAATAATAAGTTGGTATGTGGGCTTGATGTCTTGAGTATGAGATTCATAGAAATCGATTGTGATGTTGCAATCAGTAGTGGGCAATGGCATGGTATGTTGGAACACAAATTGTGCTTAACTTCAGTGAATGTGAATCGATAGAATTTTGAGTTGGCTTATGTGTGTTGGCTTGGTTATGTTCTGATGCGAGAGAATTTGTTGGTCTTTGTGGTTGGCAGAGCTACAGCGGGATGGATAGTCGGGAATAGATGTTGGTTTGATATAAAGAGAAATATTGTGTCGAGTATGGCTTGGGGTCTGAGTGGTATATGGCTCTAGCCTATTAGCGATAAGATGAACCATGACTATTTTCATAATATAGAGATGTTGTTTCTGTAAGGTATTGTATAGTATCGAGTCGTAGTTGGGATTACGATTGATACATGACGGCTAGGCGTGTCGCTGATAATTGAGTTCGGATGAACTATCACTATACACTGATGGTTAGCTGTATGTTGAGTAAAGAGAATTGAGAATATGAAATGAATGCCATGGTTGGGAATGGTATGAATTATAGATTCATGCGAAGACTTGAATCAGTTGGATAAGAAGAATTTTAGGCTCAATGACGATGGTTGGATGTTGCTATCAAAAGATTGTGAAATAATAATATTGTCACGCCCCGTTCCCGAATAATCGGGTACGGGTCGATGTCATGCCCGGCCTATACTGTCGTTGACAGCGGTAGTGAGCCGTCTAGTCATCAATAACAAATAATGTCATCACAGTATCTAATCACGAAATCTATACTAACCATCACAGATATCCACTATACAATTATTACAACTTATACATGAATGTCCGGGTACAAAGCCGGTAAAAGATAAATGATACAACAACAGTATGTAATCAAATACAATCAATAAATCTCTATACATGAAACTAGATACATGTAAGCCCCCTGAATTTTAGGGTTTATTTTTTTTTATTTTTTATTTTTATTTTTCTGAATGAATTAATTTCGATAAATGTTTTATTATTTAATTGTTTAGATCATTAATGTACCTTTCCATGACTTTGACTTCTGGAGCGTCAGGGATGCCAATCTCTGTAAACTCTCTTCACGAGTTTTGAAGTAGACAAGATTATCTTCATTTTGATATATCCTGTCCCACTTGAACTCGTTCCCTTGTGCTCTTTTTGTATCGTGCAACTTTCGGTCAACTTAGACCCATTAATCGTTGAATAATTATTCCTACTTTTATTTTTGATCTTCGTTTGCACGTCACCGTGACTTTTAATTTAGGAGCACCAGACCAGTCGTTTTCTCAGAACCAACTTCTCATGAATGATCTACTCGAGACGCTCTTCCCCCATGACCTTCGTGTCCCACTCAGACACTCCATTTTGTGCTTTATTTCCTTCGCACAACTTCCGGATCAATTTAGGCCGATTTATTTTCTACCGTGAAACCTGATTTATTTTTCAATTTAATTTCGGGATCCGACATCGATCCAACCTAGTCGACCCAAAGTATGGACGTGGCCCATATGAAGCCTACTACCCACATGACGCTTGTGTCCCATTTATTGGAGTTCCCGTATATTATTTATTTACCCATGATTTATTTTTAATTCAATTATTTCACCCGGTTCGATTTTGACCCGACCCGGCTCGACCGAACCCGAACCCAAGCTCCCTGTTGTCCTCTCATGACTGTCCAAATACCCAACATAATTTCCCTATTTTTCCTATTTTAAATATCTATTTTTCTTTTTCCACTTTACAAATATCTATACATATATATATATACATATATATATATAATATATATATATATATATATATATATATATATATATATATATATATATATATATATATATATATATATATATAAACAAATATCTCTCTCTCTCCCTTTACACCTACACTCCCCCTCACTCCCCATACCAGCTCACAGCACCCGCCCTAGCCGACTTCTCTCTCTCCTCCCCTCTCAAATATCTCTCTATCATACACTCTCTCTCTTCCTATATATTAATATACATACACACACACAAAAGCAACTCCCTCTCTCTCTCCTCTAAACAAACCACACACACACCACTCCCAGGCACCACAGCCGACACCCTCACTGCCGAACTCTCCACCTCCATGGCCGGCCTCCTCCTTCTCCTCCTCCTACTCATCACCATCAACACCATCATCAACTCCATCTCCACCACTATGCACCACCACCAACCACCATTATCATCACCTCCACCACCATTAACCACCCCCGTCACCACCACCACAAGCCGCCGCAGCCACCGCCGACCATCGTCGCAGCCGCCGTGCTGTGCACGAGCGCAACAGCAGCCGCAGCTGCAGCAGGCAGCAGCCGCAGCGCAGCAGTGTGAGCGCGGCCACGCGCGCCGGCCACGCGCGTCGACGATCGCCGCACGGCCAACCACCGCCACCCCGGTAACCCCCCCGTCCAGCGACCTCCGACGAACCCCCATGGGCCACCGCCTCCCTCCCCGGCGCGACGTATAGTCAATTCGTGCGTTTTCGCACGAGATCCCGTCGGCGCGCGCGAGTTTTGAACTTGGAAATGGCGCTCCATCGCAGCGACTTCGCGTGCATTTTTTGAGAGATCCGACCGTTGGATCGGCGATTTCTTCGCTCCGTCGCAATCTCGGTATATAGCACTTCACTCTCCTCAATTTTCGTCCGTTAATTTTGTCGTTTGGTACCTCAAAACTGGCCACCAAGTTGACATTTTAAATTGAACTATTTTTGGATAGTTTTGTGGAGCCGACTTCGTCAGCTCGTAACTTCGCCGTCGCAGCTCCGGTTGGCGCACTACCAGTTCCTGTGTGCAGCTGGTATAACCCTCTTCCTGTCTCCTTTAGGTTTCGTTTCATTTTAAGCACGTTCGGTTGGTCGAATTCGATGTCAAAGTCGGCCGTCCGAATTCTTTAATTTGCACTTGTTAAATTCATTTTTGAACCCGGGACTCCGAATTTAATTTCTGACACCACTAGTAGACTCGTGGCATCGTTCTGGCCTGTTTTCATATAAAATTTGTTTGATTTGGAGAACGTGGACCCTGGCACGTATTTCGGTGCAAAGCGGGACCCACTTTTCGGGTTAACGGGTCACTTTGAGACCGGCTCATCGGAATCCACTTCCGGATATACCGTTGATTTCGTATCATCATTCTGGACTCGTTGACATATAATTTGTTGAGTTTTGAAGACATTTGCTCCGGCACGCATTTCCGTGCAAACCGGATACCAAGTGTCCGCGTCAACGTATCATTTTGAGATCGGCACATCGGAATCCTATTCCGGAATTACCGTTGGATTCGTATCGTCATTCTGGATTCGTGGACATATAATTTGCTAGGTTTTGTAGACTTCTATCCTTGCACGTTTTTCGGTGCAAAGTGTGTCCAACGGCGGACATCATTTTGATCCGAAATTACCGTTTTGCCCCTGTGTCCAAATTGGACTTATGGGTAGGCTATCGTAGCTAACTTGACCATTCTGGACATGTTGGTGATATTTATTTTATCATCCGACAACATCTGTAGATTTTGTTTATGAGTCATTCCTTAATTTATAATTAATTATTTTTCCAAATATTGATACTTTCTGGTTTTGAATTTTTATATATATATTAATTTTTATAAAAATCTGGGAAAAATTGTATTTAAATACTATGTTAATTTAGCTATTTTATCATAATTTTTCCAGCATTTAATAAGTACTTTTGGTATTTTATAAAAATAGGAAAACAGAACTCATTTTCAGGATTCATATGTTTGCTGATTTTTAATAAATATTTATGAAGGTTTATAAATCCCAGAAAAATTATTATAAATTTCTATAATTAACAAGGATCTTTTTGGTACTTTATTTTATATAAAATTAAGCTTTTTGTCTATCTCAGAAATTGTTGGAACTTAGTGTACAGTTTGATTTATTTATTGAATAGTTACGACTTTCAATATTTTGTATTGTTTTGAGTTATAGACGTATTGGACCTTACCCTACACTAGTGTAAAGATCCTAGGAAGTTAGTTTGTGTATAGTGGCACTCCACATTAGACTTTTATGCTAGGTCCCCACTTAGTTAGTGTCCAGTTAGGAGTCCTGTCTCACCACTAGTGTAGTATTGAACATAGCTTAGAACTGAGATTGTGTGTCATTATTGACAGGACACCGGACATCTATATCTTCGTACTAGTATTCTTGCTTTGCTCGAGGCAAGTACATCTACAAACTCATTTACTGTCTTTTAATGCTAGAACATGTATTAACCCTGTTAAAACACTGATCCTTGAGGTAGCAAGTTATGTCTTCACATGTTGTATTACTATCAGTACCTGCCATGCTTAGGACAGTTCTTATATCTTCACATGCTTCTTACTGGTTCTCAGTGTCACTTCCCATTCCCAGAATACGTATTTTTAGAATGCATGTACTGTTTAAATGTAAATATTTTATATTTATCATGTATTGCTCTGTATTTAAATCCCTTTAATTTCATGTAATTAATTTCCTGTAATTTCATTTCTGCACTTTACTTTATGCTTTTATACTCTGCTTTAGCTTTGCTATGGGTTTGGCTCAGATTGGTTTAATTATGTTGGTTCGTCATGAACCGAAATAAACCCCCACCTACCATCACCCCATTTAAAGCCCCAAACCCTTTCTCTCTCTTCATTACTTCTTCTCATTTCTCTTCTTCTTCCTCCTAACTCTCCCACCTACCTAGGAGAGCAAGGCAAGTGCCAACTTGCTTCTTGATGGATCCGCATTTTTAGTGTTCCATCATCTTTCTTATTTGATTCTAAGTCTCTTTAGTACTTGGCATTTTCGATTTCCATGGCTTCTTTATTATAGATCTATGTTTGTTGTATTTTCGGATTTCTTAGGTTTTGATCTAGTAAACTTTGTTATCTCCAAGTTTTGATGGTTTCATGTTGTAGAGAATTTCGTTCTACCCTATTTTGACCTATGGAAGTTCAGATTTGGGCTTAGAATGAAGGATTTATGGAGCTTGGAAGCAATGGCTTCCATTGTTCTGTTATCAGAAAAATTCGGAGAGAAAGAACAGCCACAGCCGCATGAATCTTTTTTCCTCAGGCGCATGATATTATTTATTTCTCAATCATTTTCCACAGCGCATGAGATTATTTATTTTCCAATCATTCCCACAGCACATGAGATTTATTTCCCACAGCCGCATGAATCTTTCTTCCTCAGGCGCATGATATTATTTATTTTCCAATCATTTCCTACAGCGCATGAGATTATTTATTTCCCAATCATTCCCACAGCGCATGAGATTTATTTCCCACAGCCGCATGAATCTTCATTCCTCAGGCGCATGAGATTATTTATTTCCCAATCATTTCCTACAGCGCATGAGATTTATTTCCCACAGCCGCATGAATCTTCATTCCTCAGGCGCATGATATTATTTATTTTCCAATCATTTTCCACAGCGCATGAGATTATTTATTTTCCAATCATTTCCCACAGCCGCATGAATCTTTCTTTCTTAGGCGCATGATATTATTTATTTCCCAATCATTTTCCACAGTGCATGAGATTATTTATTTCCCAATCATTTTCCACAGCGCATGAGATTATTTATTTCCTAATCATTCCCACAGCGCATGAGATTTATTTCCCACAGTCGCATGAATCTTCATTCCTCAGGCGCATGAGATTATTTATTTCCCAATCATTTCTCACAGCGCATGAGATTTATTTCCCACAGCCGCATGAATCTTCATTCCTCAGGTGCATGATATTATTATTTTCCAATCATTTCCCACAGCGCATGAGATTATTTATTTCCCAATCATTTTCCACAGGGTATGAGATTATTTATTTTCCAATCATTTCCCACAACGCATGAGATTATTTATTTCCCAATCATTTCCCACAGCGCATGAGATTATTTATTTCCCAATCATTATTTATTTTCTAATTTTTATTTCCCGAATTTGGCATTAATTAACATTGATTGTTATCTTGATTCATTATTGATCATGCGTTCCTAGATGGAACTAAGAGACTGGCTAGTCGTCTTATTGAATTAAATGGAATAAGACACGTTCATATTTGCAATCGATTGGCCAATCCCGAATATTGACATATAGATACATGCAGGCTACAATTATTTATTTATTTTATGAAAGCAGCATGTGTACTCTATGGTCAAGGCATGATTATTCCGTGGTTAGTTTTAATTGTTGTATTACGCTATGTAAGACCTACAACTTAACTGCACGGGTATCGTTGTAGAGTTGGGCATATCGTACCTTGTACGGAAGTACTCATTCTGAATGACCATGATCCACGGCATGGGATTTCACTTAACATAGAGGCTACTAAGTTAAATAAAATAATAATTGCATGGAGGAAATGGATCTCCGAGTTCTTACATGGCAGCCCTCTTTGGGATTATTAGCGCCCAACAGGCCGACTGGTTCCCACAGATACTGCAATTCTGCCACATGGGCAGGGAGCGGTATTTGCTTATATTATTGTATATTGTATATTGACGACGGGCGTCCCGCTGGGACTCGTCTAATTCATGATTGGCGCAATGGATTGATTGGATCGACTAGCCTTGCTTGTCCATCGTAAGAACTGAGAAATCTTTATTGCATAATTCCAGGATAACTTGGGACTCACAGTAGTAAGCCGTAGGAGTTGGATGGCCGTTTAAGTTGATTTGTTTGTGTACTGTACCTACTCTGTTACCTAACTGAGATGATCAGAGCATCAGGACATGATGGGCCAACTTCTGTCCTTGTTTGGTTGGGAGGTTGGTTCGAAGTGTCGTGATGTTACGTGAATCCCAGTAGCAAGCAGAGATCTATTATTATATTCTCTTCTTTACTGGTTTTAACCCCTCATGTCGTGCTTCCTTGCGGTACTTGCTATTAGAGGTCTAACATCTCTGGTTTTGCATGGCCAGATTTAGAGCCGGTTCCCGAGGACTCAACTTACCTCTACCTCCAAGATGGTCAATACTAGAGGAATGATCGCATGAGGACTCGAGTGGGTTCCTTACTTCCCCGCTCGTTTGTTACTTACTTTATATTTTGCCGTTTGGCACCGACATGTTAGTCGGATTGTCTTGTACTTACTTTTACATAATTGTAATTAAGTCAGACTGCAGCTGATAACAATTGTGTATATATTGCTATATCATCTGGCTATGTTTTGTAAAGCCAGATCTCAAGAACATTTTGACTAAGCGTTTGGGACGGCTTATTGCTTATTCTTAAATGTTCTCTGTTATTGCTTCTTGTTTGAATGATTGAGACAATAGATGTGAAGTGACCATAGCGAGACTTTCATGTAGTATGCATCCCCTTGTCTTTTAGACAGCATTGATCATATTATACGGTATTCATCTACCCGTAATACGTAGCTGGCTGAATCATTCTTCTGGTTCTGGGGCGTGACAAGGTTTTAGTGGTGGCCCATGCAGGTCTGATTTCAGACTTGTAGGGTGTTTTAATTTATAGGATGTCTCAATCACACATGTTCCCCCTTGATCTCATGATTCGTTACTCTCGACTCTAGCTTGACATTCCGGTATCCTTTGACTTTATTGATCTTTCCTGTCCGATCGTTTGATTGTTGTCTTGTCCCTTTTTTTAGGGGTACCTCGTCCGCATCTGTCAGGACTGGACAACAACAACAAGGGCAACACGGACAACCTGACCATGTTGGTTAGCAACAAGGGCCGGTACTAACTCAAGAGACTATCCAAGAAGAAGTAATAGTGGAAGCAGCAGCTGGATCGCAGTATCCGGATATTCTACCACCACCAACAGTTCTACCTACCCCTGCGGAAATGGACACACCAGCCCTTCTAGAGATCATGAGAGGGATGATGGCCACTCAGCAACATCAGATGTTAGCCCAACAACGTATGCACGCTCAGTTACAAGAGCAGAATGTACTACTTAACCAAGATTGCAGACAGCTTTGGAAAGAGGGACAAGGACAGATTCAGGAGCGTCAGCCAGGTTTTGCAAGTACAACCCCCGCCGTTTCGAAGGCACGGAGGATGCCATCTTAGCAGATGCATGGCTTAAGGATATTGAGGCTATTCTGACAGGAGCTAAGGTGCCGACAGAAGAACGTGTGGATCAGGTGAAGTTGTTACTTCAGGATCTCGCACGTGATTGGTGGGAATCAGAGGAGGTAGACATCAGACGTCATGTGGCTTGGGACAATTTTACAGTAAGATTCAAGACAAAGTACTATGGAGTTGTGGCACAGTTTGAGCTACAACAGAAGTTTATCAACCTTAGACAGGCTGGCAAGACTGTAGATGCTTATGCAGCAGAGTTCTGCAGATTGAGTAGGTTCGCCCCGGAGATGGTAGCAACAGAGAGCCAGAGGGCTATGAGGTTCCAGCAAGGGTTTCATCTTGAGCTCTTGCAGTTGATAGAGGGGCACAATTATCAGACTTTCGATGAGATATTGACGGCCACTCGGAGGCATGAGATCACCACTCATAGGATCACGGCAAGGACTAGAGGTCAGAAGAGATCACACAGTCAGATTGAAGGAGAAAGGGGAGCAGCGCCCCGTACAACAACACCGTCCCCTGGCATTCGCATTCACGATGTGGCAATACGAGGACCAGTACCACCACCCAGGCAGCAGCAACAGCAACAGAAGAAGAATCAGCAACCCCCAGCGGGCTGCACTTATTGTGGGAAGATGGGGCACACTAGAGATGTCTGTCGGGCATTGAACGGATTGTGTTTGATATGTGGAAATCCAGATCATCGGGTTACCACATATCCCATGAATTCGAGGTCAGGAGGACCAGTGCAGCAGTTTTCTGCTCTGCCAGCACCAGGGACAGGGCAGTATCGAGGACCCGCAGTGGTAGTGAGACCATTGGCCCATCGTCCGTTAATGCCACAGGCTCAGATGTTTCGGCAGCAGGGACCGCCGATGCAGCAACACCAGCATAGACCACCCCAGCATCACCAAGGCAGGGGCCAGCGGCAGCACCAGGCTAGGCCGCAGCATGGGAACCAGCAAGAAGGTCGAGGACAGGCATTCACTCTGTCCTTGGAAGAGGCATTGGCATCGGGAGATGTTGTGGCAGGTAACATTTTCGTTGTCTCTTATCCCGCAGTAGCATTGTTTGATTCGGGAGCATCGCACTCATTTATATCTGCACAATTTGCAACACGACTAGGAATGGAATTCGAGGCATTGCCAGGGAGGTTAAATATACTCACTGGTAATGGGCTCGTAGGAGTTAGTAGAGTTATTCTAGCATGTAGCGTTGTAGTTTACGGGCATTTCTTACCCGTCCGGTTGATAGAATTTCCTGTTGGAAATTTCGACGTTATCTTAGGCATGGACTGGCTGAAAGACAGTCATGCGACGATAGATTATCGTAGAGGGACTGTATCTTTTGATATTCCAGGCATGAAGAGATTCACCTTAGTCAGATCAGAGGTAACTCAACAAGAGCAGGGAGTAGTGACGACAATGGAAGAAGTTCAAGTTCCAAAGGTAGTTGAAGAGTTTCTGGACGTATTTCCCGGAGAACTTCCAAGTCTACCACCGGTTAGAGATATTGAGTTCAGTATAGAATTGGCACCTGGAACTAAACCGATATCAGATCGAGTTTATAGAATGGCGGATTCCGAGCAGGCCAAGGTATATCAGCACATAGAGGAACTGAAGGAGAAGAAGTTCATCCAAGCTAGTATATCACCATAGGCAGCACCAGTGGTACTTGTGGAAAAGAAGGATGGGTCATCCAGATTGTGCATCGATTACAGGAAGCTTAACTCGGCAACAGTGAAGAACAAGTACCCACTATCCAGGATCGACGACTTATTTGATCAGTTGAGCAAAGCTAGAGTTTTCTCCAAGATAGATCTTCGTTCAGGGTATCATCAAGTGAGGGTTCGGAAGGAGGATGTTCCCAAGACAGCATTCAGGTCGAAGTATGGGCATTATGAATTCTTAGTAATACCGTTTGGTTTGACCAATGCTCCAGCAATCTTTATGGATTTAATGAATCGCATCTTTATGCCGTACTTGGATCAATTTGTCGTTGTGTTTCTCGACGACATTCTTGTATATTCAACTAGTGAAGAGGAACATGAAGATCACCTCCGGAAGGTGTTACATGTTCTGAGAGAGAACCAGTTGTATGCCAAGCTCAGCAAGTATGAGTTTTGGTCGGATCATATTTTATTTTTGGGTCATATCATATCAGGAGCTGGAGTATCAGTGGATCCCAAGAAGGTAGAAGCAGTAGAAAGTTGGCCAGTACCCAAGACCGTAGCAGATGTGCAGAGTTTTTCGGGATTGACAGGATATTACAGAAGGTTTGTATCAGACTTTGCGAGGCTTTCAGCACCCATGACCCGCTTGACACGGAAGGATGTACCATTCGTCTGGTCGGCAGAATGCCAGGCATCATTTGAGAATTTGAAGCAGAAGTTGATATCAGCGCCTATTCTTACATTGCCAGTTGGACCCGGAGGTTTTACCATTTATTGTGATGCGTCAGGTAAAGAACTTGGATGTGTCCTCATGCAGCATGGGAAGGTGATAGCGTACGCATCTAGGCAACTTTGGGACCACGAGAAAAATTACCCAACTCATGACTTGGAGTTGGCAGCAGTAGTATTTGCTTTGAAGCTATGAAGGCATTACTTATATGATGATCGAGTGGACATGTACACAGACCACAAAAGTCTGAAGTACATCTTTACTCAGAAGGAGCTGAACATGAGGCAGAGAAGATGGTTGGAGTTGATCAAGGACTACGACGTGGAGCTTCAGTATCATCCAGGCAAGGCTAATGTGGTAGCAGATGCTCTCAGCTGGAGAGGCGGTACATTTATGTTAACAACACAGAGGCATATTTTAGAAGACCTTCAGGAGATAGGCATCGAGGTTGTACTTCCTAGTGATGTAGGAGTTCTGGCGAGTCTACAAGTTCAATCCAACTTGGTAGATAGGATCAAGGCAGCTCAGGCACAAGACCCAAGGATTCAAAAGCTTAGGGCAGAATGTGAGTTAGGACTCAGAAAGGAGATGCAAATTCATAAAGATGGTATCCTTAGGTTTGGATCGCGTCTATGTGTACCTAGTGGAGATATCAGACAGGAGGTTATGGCAGAAGCTCACAGTTCTCAGTATTCTATACACCCTGGAGGGACCAAGATGTACCAAGATATCAAGCAGCACTTCTGGTGGAACGGAATGAAGAGGGAGATAGCTAGATTTGTTTCCCGTTGCTTGGTATGTCAGCAAGTGAAGGCAGAGCAGCAGAGGCCAGCTGGATTATTGCAACCGCTTTCTATCCCGGAATGGAAGTGGGAACATATTACAATGGATTTTGTGACCAGTTTATCGAGATCACCAAGTGGTAAGGATGCTATTTGGGTAATCGTAGATCGGCTTACGAAGGTGGCACATTTTCTTTCTTTTAGAGTAGGTCAATCTACGAAGAAGTTGGCAGAATTGTATATGCAGCAGATAGTCAGGCAGCATGGGGTCCCAGTCAGTATTGTGTCAGACAGAGATACCCATTTTACATCATATTTTTGGAAGAGCTTACATCATAGCTTGGGTACCAAGTTAAGATTTAGCACGGCTTACCATCCACAGACGGACGGGCAATCAGAAAGAACAATTCAGACCCTTGAAGATTTGTTGCGAGCTTACACCATAGATTTTGGAGGATCTTGGGAGAGCCACCTACACTTGGTCGAGTTCATATATAACAACAGTTATCAAGCCAGTATCCAGATGGCGCCATTTGAAGCACTATATGGTAAGAAGTGTAGGTCACCACTAGCATGGGATGACATCGGAGAGAGAAAGATGTTAGGCCCGGAGATGATTGTTCAGACAGTGGAAGTGATTAAAGGAATTAGAGAGCGACTTCGAGTTGGGCATGATCGGCATCGTCATTGGGCAGACCAGCATCGTAGGCCGCTAGAATTTTCTGTTGGGGACCACGTATTCTTGCGGATCTCACCTACCCGTGGGGTCATTAGATTTGGCATTCGCGGGAAGTTGAGTCCCCGATACGTAGGCCCGTTTGTTATCCTTGAGAGGATAGGCGATGTTGCTTATCGTTTATCCCTTCCACCTTCGTTACGAGAGGTGCATGACGTGTTTCATGTATCTCAGTTACGAAGGTATGTATCGGACCCAAGCCATGTCCTTGATCATTCTGAGCTGGTTGTTGGTACCAACCTGTCTTACGAGGAACAGCCTGTGTCTATTTTGGACCGAAGAGAGAAGATACTCAAGAACCGAACAATCAACCTTGTCTGGGTTGCTTGGGGTCATCACTCTTTAGGAGAGTCAACGTGGGAACGTGAGGATGATATCCGATCACGGTATCCGCACCTGTTTGACTCCCAAGGTATATTTCCTTCTGTATACCTTGATTGTCTTAACTCCTCATGCTTGTCACCTTATGAGTATAATTACTTAATCTTGTAGATTGTTAGATGTAGATACATTACTTGTTATTATCATTGTGGAATGATTGCTTACTCAATTGTTTATACTTAGATTAGTTTAGCTTCGATATTTCTATCATGCTTGGATCTGAAATTTCGAGGACGGAATTTTTCTAAGGAGGGTAGAGATGTCACTTCCCATTCCCAGAATAAGTATTTTTAGAATGCATGTACTGTTTAAATATAAATATTTTATATTTATCATGTATCGCTCTGTATTTAAATCCCTTTAATTTTTTGTTAATTAATTTCTTGCAATTTTATTTCTGCACTTTACTTTCTGCTTTTATACTCTGCTTTAGCTTTGCTATGGGTTCGGCTCAGATTGGTTTAATTATGTTGGTTCATCATGAACCGAAATAAACCCCCACCTACCACCACCCTATTTAAAGCCCCAAACCCTTTCTCTCTCTTCATTACTTCTTCTCATTTCTCTTCTTCTTCCTCCTAACTCTTCCACCAACCTAGGAGAGCAAGGCAAGTGTCAACTTGCTTCTTGATGGATCCTCATTTTTATTGTTCCATCATCTTTCTTATTTGATTCTAAGTCTCTTTAGTACTTGGCATTTTCGATTTCCATGGCTTCTTTATTGTAGATCTAAGTTTGTTGCATTTTCAGATTTCTTAGATTTTGATCTAGTAAACTTTGTTATCTCCAAGTTTTGTTGGTTCCATGTTGTAGAGAATTTCGTTCTACCCCATTTTGACCTATGAAAGTTCAGATTTGGGCTTAGAATGAAGGATTTATGGAGCTTGGAAGCAATGGCTTCCATGGTTCTGTTATCAGAAAAATTCGGAGAGGAAGAACAGCCACAGCCGCATGAATCTTTCTTCCTCAGGCGCATGATATTATTTATTTCCCAATCATTTTCCACAGTGCATGAGATTATTTATTTCCCAATCATTCCTACAGCGCATGAGATTTATTTCCCACAGCCGCATGAATCTTTCTTCCTCAGGCGCATGATATTATTTATTTCCCAATCATTTCCCACAGTGCCTGAGATTATTTATTTCCCAATCATTCCCACAGCGCATGAGATTTATTTCCTACAGCCGCATGAATCTTCATTCCTCAGGCGCATGAGATTATTTATTTCCCAATTATTTTCCACAGCGCATGAGATTTATTTCCCACAGCCACATGAATCTTCATTCCTCAGGTGCATGATATTATTTATTTTCCAATCATTTTCCACAGCGCATGAGATTATTTATTTTCCAATCATTTTCTACAGCCGCATGAATCTTTCTTCCTCAGGCGCATGATATTATTTATTTCTCAATCATTTCCCACAGCGCATGAGATTATTTATTTTCCAATCATTTCCTACAGCGCATGAGATTATTTATTTTCTAATCATTCCCACAGCACATGAGATTTATTTCCCACAGCCGCATGAATCTTCATTCCTCAGGCGCATGAGATTATTTATTTCCCAATCATTTCCCACAGCGCATGAGATTTATTTCCCACAGCCGTATGAATCTTCATTCCTCAGGTGCATGATATTATTTATTTCCCAATCATTTCCCACAGCGCATGAGATTATTTATTTCCCAATCATTTCCCACAGCCGCATGAATCTTTCTTCCTCAGGCGCATGATATTATTTATTTTCCAATCATTTTCCACAGCGCATGAGATTATTTATTTTCCAATCATTTCCCACAGCGCATGAGATTATTTATTTCCCAATCATTTTCCACAGCGCATGAGATTATTTATTTCCCAATCATTATTTATTTTCCAATTTTTATTTCCCGAATTTGGCATTAATTAACATTGATTGTTTTCTTGATTCATTATTGATCATGCGTTCCTAGATGGAACTAAGAGACTGGCTAGTCGTCTTATTAAATTAAATGGAATAAGACACGTTCATATTTGCAATCGATTGGCCAATCCCGAATATTGACATATAGATACATGCAGGCTACAATTATTTATTTATTTTACGAAAGTAGCATGTGTACTCTATGGTCAAGGCATAATTATTCCGTGGTTAGTTTTAATTGTTGCATTACGCTATGTAAGACCTACAACTTAACCGCACGGGTATCGTTGTAGAGTTGGGCATATCGTACCTTGTACGGAAGTACTCATTCTGAATGACCATGATCCACGGCATGGGATTTCACTTAACATAGAGGCTACTAAGTTAAATAAAATAATGATTACATGGAGGGAATGGATCTCCGAGTTCTTACATGGCAGCCCTCTTTGGGATTATTAGCGCCCAACAGGCCGGCTGGTTTCCACAGATACTGCAATTCTGCCACACGGGCAGGGAGCGGTATCTGCTTATATTATTGTACATTGTATATTGACGATGGGCGTCCCGCTGGGACTCGTCTAATTCATGATTGGCGCAATGGATTGATTGGATCGACTAGCCCTGCTTGTCCATAGTAAGAACTGAGAAATCCTTATTGCATAATTCCAGGATAACTTGGGACTCACAATAGTAAGCCGTTGGAGTTGGATGGCCGTTTAAGTTGATTAGTTTTGTACTGTACCTACTCTGTCACCTAACTGAGATGATCAGAGCATCAGGACATGACGGGCCAACTTCTGTCCTTGTTTGGTTGGGAGGTTGGTTCGAAGTGTCGTGATGTTACGTGAATCCCAGTAGCAAGCAGAGATCTATTATTATATTCACTTCTTTGCTGGTTTTAACCCCTTATGTCGTGCTTCCTTGCGGTACTTGCTATTAGAGGTCTAACCTCTCTGGTTTTGCATGGCCAGATTTAGAGTCGGTTTCCGAGGACTCAACTAACCTCTACCTCCAAGATGGTAAATACTAGAGAAATGATCGCAGGAGGACTCGAGTGGGTTCCTTACTTCCCCGCTCGTTTTGTTACTTACTTTATATTTTGCCGTTTGGCACCGACATGTTAGTCGGATTGTCTTGTACTTACTTTTACATAATTATAATTAAGTCAGACTGCAGCTGATAACAATTGCGTATATGTTGCTATATCATCTGGCAATATTTTGTAAAGCCAGATCTCAAGAATATTTTGACTAAGCGTTTGGGACGCCTTATTGCTTATTCTTAAATGTTCTCTGTTATTGCTTCTTGTTTGAATGATTGAGACAATAGATATGAAGTGACCATAGCGAGACTTTCATGTAGTATGCACCCCCTTGTCTTTTAGACAGCATAGATCGTATTATACGGTATTCATCTACCCGTAATACATAGCTGGCTGAGTCATTCCCCCGCTCTCCAGTATTCTGGTTCTGGGGCGTGACACTCAGTACATGTTTCACTATACTATATACTGCTCCGAGTATTCACATGTTTTATACTGCTCCAGAAACTGCCAGGCTTATACTGTTCCCAGTATCTTCCACATGTTTTTACTGTTCTCGTATCTCTCACATGTTTAAATAACGGGTTAAGGGGAAACTGTTAGTATTGTACGTGAACATGACCCCCTTCTCCGTATGTACTTACCGCACTCGGTGACATTCTATATGTGACCTTGCCGTATGTTCTGATCTTGCGTTTGTGTATAGATATACACTGATGCCGTTCGTGCACGTATGTGCATACCAGAAAACTTGATATGTACCGCTGTACATCCTATTCACCTATTGACCGATTCACGTACATACTACGGTTTTAAACTTTTAAACATTACATATACATCTGTCTCTATGACATATGTATCCTTGCCATGATAGATTATGAGTTATACCATGATTCCAGATATGCCATGTTCCCTATGTTACTATGATACTGTGATCCCAGTTGTACCATGAGGCCATGTTTCCAGTATTTCCTATTTTATAGACTTATCACACCATGATTCTTGTTGTACATCTCTTTCATTATATGTTCAGTACTTTAGTTGTAGAGGTTGTACTTGCTCCCGTCCTGACAGGATAACGTTGTAGGTTCACTTTCTGAGGAGAATATGCTATATAATACATGTTACAACACTGATTTTGAGGACCTGGTCTTAGCTCCAGAAGAGGCCCCAGCGGGGAACCTTGCTTAGATATCTTTCTTGTGTTTTGAGACTTAGATTTTGGTCTGTACTTATATTTAGATATTGGACTTTGTCTCCAGTTAGATACTTGGAAGTGTATTATTAAGTCTGTGCTTATGTTACCTTCGCTTATAGATGCTGTGTTGTGATGAACCTTTAATTATGATTTTAGAACTGTTAGCTGCTTAGATCATTTATTGTTTATTCTAGAACAGCTTACTGCGCTTTAACCAAGCGTAGGCTGGACATGGCTCGGCCCGGCCCAACAATTTGGGTATCGGATCGTGACATATTTTTTTGGCGGCCCATGCAGGTCCAGACTAAATTGTTTGGTTACGTTATTGTACCAAGCATGCCTGCAATTAGGATCTAGGACAACTTGATAACACTAGGAATAAACATTTAGAACACCTAGAGGATTTCTAGGATTGCAACATAGGAGAACTCATCACAGCATAGGACCGTTAACTGTATTTAGTATCTTGTTTGAAATTCAGTGGGTTACAATTTTGACCAAGTTTGTACCATTGGGATGACCCCTGAGGATCTTACTCTAATCTTACCTAGAATTCTGTTTCCACTTATTTCCATTTACTCTTCCTTAATTCATTGTTGAAATTGATTTCTGATTTTCGTTGTTGACTTTGATCTTGTATCGTGATAAATTTTGTGGATTAAATTATGATATATCCTGATAAGATAAACGTCTGCTTTATTTATGGAGTGTAGAATTTATCGCAGCCATATTAGCTGGTATGACAAAAACATAGTGTCACGACCCGCACCCACTTTTTTTTTCTAAACGGATACGAGACGTGTCCAAGCCAGCCTACGCCGCAGTGTCGGCGGTAGAACGCTGTCACGGCCATGAAGATCAAAATCATAAATAATGCTCATTCACAAAAATTAATTTAACTTACAATGATCACAAGATTTACATTTGTGGAAAAATATAAACTTGTACAAATATTTGAATGACTACGAATCAACTATCTAACTAGTCTCTAGGCTTTTGTCTGCAAGTATTTCCGTCACTCCCCAAGCTAAGTGAATCCACGGCTAACCTGAAAAATGTTTGTTTCCAGTCAGGAATGGAACGAGCACAATTCACTGAATGCAGTTTCAAATAAAGAAAATGACTATACAACAGAGGTTAGACATCAATCATGAGTTTTGAAAATAAACCGGAAATACAGAAAAACCAATAGTAAATAAATAGACACCAAATACTTTCCCCAACTACTAGAAGTACCTTTGATATGTGATCAGTCTGGGACACTACACCGCACTGTCTACGAGATCTACTTTACAGAAAAGTAAACACTGTCTACGAGATCTACTTGCAGAAAAGTAAACGAGGTCTACGAGATCTACTGCATAAAAGTAAACGAGGTCTACGAGATCTACTGCATAAAAGTAAACAATGTCTACGAGATCTACTGCATAAAAGTAAACAATGTCTACGAGATCTACTGCATAAAAGTAAACAATGTCTACGAGATCTACTGCATAAAAGTAAACGAGGTCTACGGTCGGATCACACATCCTTGGTACTTCTCATTCCCGACTCAATAATTTATAATAGAGTATAGAAATCACATAACCAATGACGAATCAATGAAATATAGTAAAGATCAATATCGAAATACAGACAATAAACTGTACTCGCCTGTGGTCCTTTGCTGGTGAAACCGATGATCCAAACCACTCAATATGTCACAATAGTCAAAACCCGTACAACAGTCCCCGAAAGCTGAAATAGACAATACCAATGATCTCAGAATAGTCCAATTACCTTGGATTGCCTGTCCTTAAGTCCAATTCTGGACACAGGGGAAAAACGGTAATTTCGGGCAAAAACGATATCCGCCGTTGGACCCGCTTTGCACCGAAAAGCGTGCCAGAGTCACTGGTCTCTAAAGTCGTCAAACTACATGTCTACGGATCCAGTTTTTCGATATGAACCCAACCGTATGTCCAGAGTTGGATTCCGGCGGGTCGTGCACAAAAACGCCCGTTGAGTGGGACCGTAGGGCCCGTAAAACGGTAATTTTATCAACGGTCTCAGAATCGGACCAAACTTGGCATACAGGACCAAAAAAATGATACGGTTCTGTTGACGCAAGTTTTGTCTCGATCCGACGAGCGTGCATAAGTAATTAGAGAATTTACAAAGTGCACGATACGGTGAATTTCGACGGATACGCATCAAATTCGTCGCGCACACGCGTCCAATTTGAATTCCGCCAAAGCCCACACGACCATGAAGCTGTTACACAGCTTTCAATGCCTTCGGTTCGCGACCACGTCGCCCGGAATGGCGGGAAGCACGTCGTGTGGATGGTTTTCAATGTTTTTAAAACATGTTTTTCTTGGTTTTCGAGTCAATTTATCACAGCACCTACTGATTATAAAAATAATCTAAAAACAGAGTTTTAATGCCGGTTAGGTTGTCTAGAAGTCTGTTCAAGCGGTTTTCTAAAACTCGCGATGTTTTGGTCACAATTCGACCGCAAACATCGGATGTTGGGGCAGTTTCTATATCCTGGAAATCGAGATTTTTCCCAGTTTTGGGAATCGATTTGCGACGCGCACGAAGCGAATTAATCCAAACTATTTAAAGGGTGTTGAAGGGCTATAGGTTAGCTTCGTACCTGCACAATTGGATCGAAAATCGATCAAGCGTGGGCGAAGATATCTCTTTGCGAAGTGTCCTTCCCGGATGCAACTGCTGCTGTTATTCATCTCGCGCGCTCGCGCGCGCGCGCGGTCGGCCGGCCTGTGGCCACGCGCGGTGGCGCACGGTGGTGGCGCACAGGGGAGGAAGGCGCGCGCGCGGCCTGGGCGGGGTTCGTGTCGAGGGTTAGGGTTTCGTTTTCCTCTTCCTTCGATTTTCATTCGATATTCCTTTGCGTATATATATAGTACTGGGTTCCAGAGAAGGGTCGGGGGTTTCTAGGCCTGGGGATGGGATTAGTATAGCCTGGGCTCAGGAGCCCGAGCATTAGGCCTTTGTTGAGCTCGGTTTGGAAGGGGAAAACTGGCTGGGCTTGCTCTTTTGTTACTGTTGCTTATTTCATTCTTCTCTTACTAATTCCTATTCCTTATATATATACATCTATATACATATAAGTAGCTATGAACCCTTATATATATATATATATATATATATATATATATATATATATATATATATATATATATATATATATATATATATATATATTTTTTTATATATATATATATATATATATATATATACACACATATACGTAAATGTATAATATATATTTATATATATATTTTTTTATAATATATATTTATATATAAATACATGAACACACACAAATACTTTCATAGTATATATGTATATACACCTACGCGTATATATATATATATATATATATATATATATATATATATATATATATATATATATATATATATATATATATATATATATATAAAATTATTTACACAAATCTATATACGTCATATATTCCTCTTCATATTTATATATACACAACTCTCATATATCTACACAATACACAATATGCAATATTTAATATATTATATTTATGCATAAATTATAAATCACATGACAACAAATTTAATATAACATTTAAATATAACTATTAATTATAATCAATAAAATAATAATATTAATAACAACCCCAATAAAATAATATTAATAGTAATAATAATAATAACAAAATTTAATAACCCAAAGATGAAGTGTATACCATTCTACATTCTCTAATAATCCCAAAAATGTACAAGGCCTATTTTATACAAATATTATTGAATACCGACTAATAACAATATTTATAATATTTAAATAAGAATATTTAGAAATACTCATTAGATCACTAAAATGGAATACGATACACAATCATACCAAAATGCATCAACACGAATGTCACTGGACGTACCGCATGACTACATGGGCTTGGGCTCAGTTCGGGTCCAGTCCGGCTAAAATGGTATAACCGGGTCTCCTGAGGTCAAATAATATTAAATATAAATAATTAAACTATTTATAACGGTCATGTCATAACTTAGCCTGGTTTTCCTAGTTAGGGCATCGTTAGGGCTCGGCCTTCCCTTACCATGACTAACCACTAGTCAAAGCACGCCACTGAGCTATCCGTGCCATGATTCCTAGTCACCTTGTACTCCAAATCTCAACCATGGCTAAAATCATCTACCGTAATAATTAACTATTTAATTATTTATAAAAATTCTAAAATCCCTATTTAAATCAAATAAAAAATATTTTAAAAAATTTCCGGGAAGGGAGGCTATAAATCTACCCACCTTAAAAATAATTTCGTCCTCGAAATTCAAATTCATAACTATTTCTTAAAATTCAAAGTCTTGTATTCCCTTAATCTCCTCAAATTTAATTTCTCCAAAAATATTTATGGCCTTCTCTAGTCATTTGGTATTTACGAAATCTCGAGGACTTCTACCAACCTTAGGTCACACTACTCCCTTGAAACACCTGACGTCCTTACGTTATAACCTTCCAGCTACTTGCAAAAAGTAACTACCGACAGATAACTATAGTCATACGACATCGGCAATCCTCTCCTATCCATCAGGCGACCCTAAAATCAACAAGCACAAATTCATACAAGTAGCTAAGAAATATCGATAAATTCTAATAAATATGACCACTCGTCACTCTACAATAGAAAGGACATGAAGATAAGAAGAAAAATAATCGAGAGCGAATATGAAGCTCCCAGAGCAGTAGAAGGTATCTATGGTACAGATAGAGAAAGAATGTTTATGAATCATTAACCTTTTTGCTAGATGAGCTACTCTAGTCCAGTCATTGGCTAAATCGAAGAACTCTTCATCTCCTAGAGGGGCTTGCAACTCGTGCAATACCTAAATTTCGTTTTCAAAAATCTATCCGAACAAGGTTTCATAATGGAACAGAATTTTAGAAATCAAGGTTGTGGTCTTAATGGGTTCTCTATTTGGGCATCAGTCGTTGGTCGGATGAACATTGTGTTTCAATCTATATGGACTAGACAAGATCCCAATGATAAAACTATTCCTACTAGATTAGGGTAACTTAGAATAGGATTCTACCCAAGTGGTTGAGCTAGTTGCCAGTCGGGTTGGTTGGCGAGGTCCCTAAAGTTCAAAGTGCGCCTTTAGTGACTTTTGTGTTTAAGTAGCACATGAGGCCTCAATTGGGTGACACACTAATGGCATGCGCGTAGTGGGCTTCGCGTAGGTCACAACCATATATTGGGTAGAAATAAATTGAGTCAAGGTTGAGGCTCTAATGGAAGTCGGGAAGTATATCGGTATTATGGTAAGGGTTATAGCTAGTCCTTCCATCCTGAAAGTCGTACCATAAAAATAGAGTACAAGGGGACGGGTTTGAGTGGGACATGATTTACCTAGATGAAGGTGGACTCGTCTAGATCTTGCATATAGAATTTGTTGGAAGGTAACAGCTGGTCTTGTGCTCCGAATATTAATGACACGGCCGGGGACACAAAATGATCTAAATGAAAAGTGGGAGTCCAAGGGCACTAATCATCACCCCAGTGGAAAATTATTCTAGTCAATCGGTAATTCTCACATACCCCCAAAAATTTTAGGAGGCTTACAGTCTACACACCTTAGAAGCTAGGATATGATTTTAGGAATAAAGAGGTTAGAAAAGAAAAAATTTCAATGTCCGGATATTGTACCTCGACTCTTGTAAATGAAGAATAAGGCACGGCGTAACAGAATATGGTAGATGTAAGTCAAGTCAATGATCATTCCTCAATAAATGAGAAACGAGGGTGTATAATAACACATGGTCGATAACATAGAGGAACATACCTGTCCATAGTGTACAAGAGTTACCGACGGGGTAACCAGCTCCAAGGCATGTCCTATGAAGAGATTTCTAACAACTGAGTCGTGAATCTCTAGTTGTGTCAAACCTGTCAGACTATTGTCATAAGGGTTCTAGTGGTATGGGCTGTAGTGATCATGCGTTGTTGTTGACAACTGGTATATCACAATTTGACAGGGTATTTAATCTATGGTATTAGCTAAACAAGTGACTGTGGTGTTCCAACACTAGTTAGGTCTTAATATCAAACATTTACATAACTAGAGTAATATTTGTTGGAAACCAATCTCGGGAGGAGTGTCACGGCAAATGATTACCCTATTGTCCACTCATCTCATGTCTAACTGTGGGCTTCGGTCGAGGAAGGGTTGGTTCAAGGCTTAAGGGTTGCTAGTTAAGGCAAGCTTCCCGCAAATAATTAGAGACTCACAACATTTGGTTTCTTGAGAATAGATAGTCTCCTAGGTTGGCATTTTGACTAAGGGTAAAACCCTAATCATTCTTAAATTCAGATGGCTCGAAAGTCTCAACAGTAGTTTGTGGGTCGATGGAGAAACGAGTAACTCAATCACATGACTGGCCGATGGTAGCTACACTTGTGCCTACCATTATCCTAGCCATGGGAATACTCTGTATCTCTCCACCATCACGAGCTTTCGTTTTTCCAAATCGATGAACGACAAAAACAATAAAGAATTCAAAGGAGATGTTACTGAATACAATTTCGTGATTCAAGGGCGAACATATAATTCAAGAGGAATTGTCAATACAGTCGTGGATGAGACCCTAGAGACATCTACATCTTAATCCACGTAGGATAATTAAATAAAGTGCGAACCAAATGCATCATGGATGATCAGACCATAATACACTGATTCTGATTAGACAATATGTTAGTGGACGTCCCCAATAAACATATGTCTTGAATCAAGCTCGGTAAAAGAGTAAGCTTGCAAAACTAGGCTGTAATAGCAGCATTAGTCAAAAATAGTCAAAATACAATTATACCCAATTTTTGAAAGAAGGCACCAGTAGTTCGAGTTTTGTGAGAATCAAACCTTACCTGGTGTTCTTGCTTACACAGTCTTCCTGCTATCTTCTTATCTATAAGGCCTTGGTTGACTAATGGGTCATGGACATTCTAAATTCTATATTCTAGGTAAACCTATTAGTGTCAGTCAATTACCTCGTCAATAGATCACAAGGACCACGGAATGCTAGGTCAGGAGACACGCTACTCAATCTCACAGAATTTCCACTACGATTGGCTTCGGATCTTATAGAACATACAGGGCACTGTCCTATCCTCTATGGTATCCCAAACTTGTAATCATGTTTGAAGTCATTTCACCGAGGACCACGCCTCGCCCGTAAAATCGGGCTGTGGTAAACCCTTGGTTTCGTAACTCAAATATGACACAATCGAACGTTACCTAACTCTATCCAATATTGGCTCATGGGTAACTACGATCAGGAGTAGACCACTAGCCATAGTTTCCGGAATGTTCTATAACCTATATTTTCTTAAACTAATTTCAACTCTAGGGGTCGTGTCTCGCCAGTGCGCTGCTGGCTACAGTGAATCCATAGTCTCCATAATTCAAATAAATGGCGACAGTGCGCTGCTGTCCTGCCATTACGAGTTAATCAACATTCCTTTAACTATATTTGTAAAATTTTCTGAGCTTCTAGAGATTCAAACAAGTTGCCTATGAAATAAAGCGTAAGCATCTGCCCCATCAGTCACAACCCTTAAGATAAAAGAATGAACAGGGGAAAATAACTGAGGACAAAAGGAATACAAACATCCTAACCCTTCCATGTGTACTCAAGCCCTTGAGGAAAAACTTGGATCGAAACTAACTCGAGGTTCATATATGGGTAACATAATCAAAAATTATATAAAAAGAATAATTCTTAGGCAAAATAAGAACTAAATAGGAATTTGGTCTAAGAGGTGAGGATGATATCTAAAGAGGCAAGGAGAAGGAATTGAATAATTCGTCTAGGTTAGATCATTAATTCTATGAAACCCTATCTCACCAAGTGAATAACCTATCCACCTTGGACCATATCGTCATATCAAAAGGTAATCGTGTACCTAGGGGGATTTGACAACTATCAACATTAATAACTCCTCATCTATAATGCATGGCCTAGACTACCCATCGGTAAATTTGTATAAGGGACTCCTAGTCCTAGTCATTCACTTAAATTAAATTAATCTTAATTTATGAATGAGCATTTCCTTGCCGCAGGCTCGCAATAGGACAACTAACTTAAGTACCATAACGAGTTTGTGTGATCTGCAAAGACTGACCTGCATGGGCCACCACAAAAACTTGTCACGACCCGTACCCTTTTTTTTTTTCTAAACGGATACGAGACGTGTCCAAGCCAGCCTACGCCGCAGTGTCGGCGGTAGAACGCTGTCACGGCCATGAAAATCAAAATCACAAATAATGCTCATTCGCAAAAATTAATTTAACTTACAATGATCACAAGATTTACATTTGCGAAAAAATATAAACTTGTACAAATATTTGAATGACTACGAGTCAACTATCTAACTAGTCTCTAGGCTTTTGTCTGCAAGTATTTCCGTCACTCCCCAAGCTAAGTGAATCCACGGCTAACCTAAAAAATGTTGGTTTCCAGTCAGGAATGGAACGAGCACAATTCACTGAATGCAGTTTCAAATAAAGAAAATGACTATACAACAGAGGTTAGACATCAATCATGAGTTTTGAAAATAAACCGGAAATACAGAAAAACCAATAGTAAATAAATAGACCCCAAATACTTTTCCCAACTACTAGAAGTACCTTTGATATGTGATCAGTTTGGGACACTACACCGCACGGTCTACGAGATCTACTTTGCAGAAAAGTAAACACTGTCTACGAGATCTACTTGCAGAAAAGTAAACGAGGTCTACGAGATCTACTGCATAAAAGTAAACGAGGTCTACGAGATCTACTGCATAAAAGTAAACAATGTCTACGAGATCTACTGCATAAAAGTAAACAATGTCAACGAGATCTACTGCATAAAAGTAAACAATGTCTACGAGATCTACTGCATAAAAGTAAACGAGGTCTACGGTCGGATCACACATCCTTGGTACTTCTCATTCTCGACTCAATAATTTATAATAGAGTATAGAAATCACATAACCAATGACTAATCAATGAAATATAGTAAAGATCAATATCGAAATGCAGACAATAAACTGTACTCGCCTGTGGTCCTTTGCTGGTGAAACCGATGATCCAAACCACTCAATATGCCACAATAGTCAAAATCCGTACAACAGTCCCCGAAAGCTGAATTAGACAATACCAATGATCTCAGAATAGTCCAATTAGCTAGGATTGCCTGTCCTTAAGTCCAATTCTGGACACAGGGGCAAAACGGTAATTTCGGGCAAAAACGATGTCCGCTGTTGGACCCGCTTTGCACCGAAAAGCGTGCCAGAGTCACTGGTCTCTAAAGTCGTCAAACTACATGTCTACGGATCCAGTTTTTCGATACGAACCCAACCGTATGTCCAACGTTGGATTCCGACGGGCCGTGCACAAAAACGCCCGTTGAGTGGGACCATGGGACCCGCAAAACGGTGATTTTATCAACGGTTTCAGAATCGGACCAAACTTGGCATACAGGACCAGAAAAACGATACGATTCTGTTGGCAAAAGTTTCATCTCGATCCGATGAGCGTGCACAAAGTAATTGGAGAATTTACAAAGTGCACGATACGATGAATTTCGACGGATACACATCAAATTCGTCGCGCACATGCGACCAATTTGAATTTCGCCAAAGCCCACACGACCACGAAGCCGTTACGCAGCTTTCGATGCCTTCGGTTCGTGACCACGTCGCCCGGAATGGCGGGACGCACGTCGTGTGGATGGTTTTCAATGTTTTTAAAACAGGTTTTTCTTGGTTTTCGAGTCAATTTATCACAGCACCTACTGATTATAAAAATAATCTAAAAATAGAGTTTTAATGCCGGTTAGGTTGTCTAGAAGTCTGTTCAAGCAGTTTTCTAAAACTCGCGATGTTCTGGTCACAATTCGACCGCAAACATCGGATGTTGGGGCAGTTTCTATATCCTGGAAATCGAGATTTTTTCCAGTTTTGGGAATCGATTTGCGACGCGCACGAAGCGAATTAATCCAAACTATTTAAAGGGTATTGAAGGGCTATAGGTTAACTTCGTACTTGCGCAATTGGATCGAAAAACGATCAAGCGTGGGCGAAGATATCTCTTTGCGAAGTGTCCTTCCCGGACGCAACTGCTGCAGTCATTCATCTCGCGCGCTCGCGCGCGCGCGCGGTCGGCCGGCCTGTGGCCGCGCGCGGCGGCGCACGGTGGTGGCGCACAGGGGAGGGAGGCACGCGCGCGGCCTGTGCGGGGTTCGTGTCGAGGGTTAGGGTTTCGTTTTCCTTTTCCTTCGATTTTCATTCGATATTCCTTTGCGTATATATATAGTACTGGGTTCCAGAGAAGGGTCGGGGGTTTCTAGGCCTGGGGATGGGATTAGTATAGCCTGGGCTCAGGAGCCCGGGCATTAGGCCTTTGCTGAGCTCGGTTTGGAAGGGGAAAACTGGCTGGGCTTGCTCTTTTGTTATTGTTGCTTATTTCATTCTTCTCTTACTAATTCCTATTCCTTATATATATACATCAATATACATATAAGTAGCTATGAACCCTTATACATATATATATATATATATATATATATATATATATATATATATATATATATATATATATATATATATATATACACACACATATACGTAAATGTATAATATATATTTATATATAAATACATGAATACACACAAATACTTTCATAGTATATATTTATATACACCTACGCGTATATATATATATATATATATATATATATATATATATATATATATATATATATATATATATATATATATATATATATATATATATATATATATATATATATATATATTTACACAAATCTATATACGTCTTATATTCCTCTTCATATTTATATATACACAACTCTCATATATCTACACAATACACAATATGCAATATTTAATATATTATATTTATACATAAATTATAAATCACATGACAACAAATTTAATATAACATTTAAATATAACTATTAATTATAATCAATAAAATAATAATATTAATAACAACTCCAATAAAATAATATTAATAGTAATAATAATAATAACAAAATTTAATAAACCAAAGATGATGTGTATACCATTCTACATTCTCTAATAATCCCAAAAATGTACAAGGCCGATTTTATACAAATATTATTGAATACCAACTAATAACAATATTTATAATATTTAAATAAGAATATTTAGGAATACTCATTAGATCACTAAAATGGAATACGACACACAATCATACCAAAATGCATCAACACGAATGTCACTGGACGTACCGCATGACTACATGGGCTTGGGCTCAGTTCGGGTCTAGTCCGACTAAAATGGTATAACCGGGTCTCCTGAGGTCAAATAATATCAAAAATAAATAATTAAACTATTTATAACGGTCATGTCATAACTTAGCCTGGTTTTCCTAGTTAGGGCATCGCTAGGGCTCGGCCTTCCCTTACCATGACTAACCACTAGTCAAAGCACGCCACTGAGCTATCCATGTGTCACGACCCGCACCCACTGTGAGGGTAGGAGTACGTAACAGCGCCCAACCTACGCCGCAGTGTCGGTGGTAGAACGCTGTTCTAAGTCTCTAACTAACCATCAACTCATGCAGTATATAATGTACTCATCATGATCAACTCCGAACGGAGGACAAGTATAAGATATGGTGTAACTCAATCACAATCTAAGCACGATAAGATAACACAGAAATATCATTAAGAAACTGAAGACAACAAAACTACTAATATAATAACAACAAACTCAAAAATCTCAAAACATCTCAAGGCTCAAATCTCTATATACAACTCCAGTTCTAAACAGGAAAACTAAAAACAAGACAAACTAGCTAAACTCCCGATCACTCCTGAGTGTCGGGGCCATAGGTAGCTAAGCCATCTCCTCAGTAAAATGTAGGACATGTGTCCTTAGGACAATCATCTGTAAAATTTTCAACAGGTCCAGCCAGGATAGGAACGAGCACAATCTCATCTAGAAAACCCAAGTAAATTACAGAGAACTATAAAGCAGTTATAGGCAGTTGTATTGATGAATATGGCAGTTTAATTTTCAGGTGATGGTATAGCACTACAACAAAAAACCCTTTTAATGACGGCTAAAAAGCGTCATTAATGACGTACCATGACGCTTTTTTTTTCACAGCAACCGTCATGAAAACGGGTGTTATAAATGTTTTTTAAAAGCGTCATAAAATAACCGTCATGAATATGATGAGTTTCTGCTACACTTATTTTCAGCGTAGTTTGAAAGCGTTATGAATAGATAATCTGTATAGACTCAATTCAGCACATTTATAACGCTCAATTCTGCATATTTATATATTACTTTCCAAAAAATTATAGAACAATGCTCAATGTTGCTCAATTCAATTTCAAAACATTCATTTTGGACCATATTCACAAGAAAGCATCTAAATGTTATAGAGTACCATTTAATCCAATTACAAATATATACATAATATATATCACCATCTTCATTACATTTTTTTCAAAATAGGACATCTAAATACATATATTTACAACTACTACTAGTAAGTAGATCCTCAAAACTATTAGTACATTGGCTTCAACTTTGAGCACATCAAAACTGTCGGCATCACGTAGCAAAACCCTGAAAAAGATTAAAAAAACTTAGTTTGAATTAGAGGATAACTAAGCTAGTTTGATCAAAATACAACACGGTTGGCTCAGAGTGCATAGTAAAACTGTAGGAGCAAAGCTCCCATGTAAAACCAAGTTAACCGCACCTGCAAATTGTAGACACAGTCCAGAAAATGACCAAAGTAAGGTAAAAAAATAGTAGGATCAAAATACATAAGGTTGGCTCATAGTGTATAGTAGAACTACAGAAAATGCCATGTAAAAACAAGTTACCTGCACCTGCAAATTGGAAAAACCGTCGAGAAAATGACCAAAGTATGGTAAAAAATAGCAGGATCAAAATAAATAAGTTAGCTCAGAGTGCATAGTAGAACTGCAGGAACAAAACTGCCATGTAAAAACAAGTTAACCACAACTGCAAATTATAAAAACAGTCAAGAAAATGACCAAAGAAAGGTAAAAAAAAATAGCAGTATCAAAATACATAAGGTTGGCTCATAGTGCATAGTAGAACTGCAAGGACAGATTTTTTCAAAACCATAATTCATTGCAATGGAAGTCACAAAACCATCTCCAAATTGTATCTCATCAAGGTGCATGAGTACTTCATCCATCAAAACAAGACAGGAAAGCATGTAAGATAAACAGACAAGCATGTAAGATAAACAGACAAATGTGATAAGGAAAAGAATGAATCAAATTATGTCAAAAAGGTGATAGCTTAATACCAATAACATAGAAAGTGCATGTAAGATAAACAGACAATCTGTGGCGGACGCAGAAATTTTATTCAGGGGGGAGCTAAAATATACTAACTTCAAATTTAAGGGAACATAAGCAAGAATTTGTAATTACAAATCAATCATCATGTGGCTAGTGAATAAGGGAGCAAATATAGAATTTATAACCCAAAAAAAAAAGTATCAATGTGGTCAGTTGGTTTTAGACTCAAGACCTCTCAAGAAACTTATCACTTAACCAATTGAACCACCATTTAGCTGTTGCGTTTATAAATAATAGTAAACTAATATATTGGCCTATGCCCACACCAAATATTTACGTATTAAGTTTTTTGATTATCATAAATATTCATATATACCGTCATGTAATGCATCTCCATATCAGACTTAATTTAAATGATATACGAATAAAAGAATAAAATCATTTTCTAGTGGATCTAAAATTATATTTACCATCGTATAGAAAAGAACAGTTATCAATCTAGGAATTTTTTTGTTTAAATCATAGCAGCTTAGATGTATAAAGAAGGATTACTCAATTAAAATTATAGCAACTGGCAAGCATGCACATCATATGAAAGAACTAGCGAGAGAATGGAAGAGGGATTTCTGGTCTACGAAATAGTTATTGCTATTATGAATAAAATTGAAATGTAAACCAAATGAATAGATCATAGTTTACCGGATATAGGATGAAGAAGGAACAGCCCAGTGTCACAAGCAAAGCAAACAAATAATCTTTTCCATTATATTTCTTTTGCATAATAACTGTACCCCAAACCTGTAATTAAATAAATAATCAGAAAAAATTCCCATTGTAAGACACTACGAGTATAAATAAAGAAATAAAGAAATAAAATCTGAACAATAGTAAATAGATAACAGGAGTATTGCAAGGATAGGCATATCAGATTTGTCTGCAAGCTCATGACAACACTATTTCCCAAATTAAATAAAATGGTTGGAACCTCCATGACAGAGATTAGTATGAAGCCTATCAGCATAATGAAGGAAGGAAATGTAAACTTGTACACCATTTTCAACTTGAGTAGTTTGTAACTGAATGTTTCCAGATTACTTGTGATGGATATGACATGATGTGTCCAGTACATGTCTGATCCCTTTGTTCCAACTACAATTAAGGAAATGCAAGTGCCAACTAAACCCCAAATTCAGAAATTAGACGCAAAACCCCTCTGACCCAGATCACAAAAATGTAGTAAAATTCAAGAAATGAGTTAGCTTTTTCTTTTCCGGAGGGGTAAAAAAGAAGAAGGAAACTTACAGAGAGACAGGCTCTGTACTTTTCCCATTCGGAGACGCATTCTTCCTTGTCCTACCGTCCCTTCGAGAATTTCTCCGCGTACCACCTGTATCAATTAAAAAAAAAACACTCCCCACAATTTATTTTCTTGATAGTAAAGAAGAAGAAGAATATCTTCATCAGCAGCAGCAGCAGCTGTAGAATTGAGGATGATGACGATGATGATACCTATTGAAGCAGTCATGGTAGGCGGCTCTCAGCTGAGCGCAGGGATGATCAGCACCCCAAGCTGTTGTTGACGACGTCACCGTCACCTCCTTCTTCCTCAAATAAAAAGGTTTTTAATTTCTTCAAAATTAGGGTTAGGGTTTTGGAGTTGGGGAAAGGAAGGAGAAGAAGAGGAGAGGAGGGTGTAAGAAAGAAGAACTGACCCATGAGGGCTTCGGATCCGAGGCCGGTGCCGAAACCGATGAAGCGGCGGTGGTTGCGGACCCACGACATCGACGACGCCGGAGGAAGGAGAGGGAAAGCGCGGAGAAGAGGACGAGCAAAACCCTAACGCTCCTCCTTCGCGTTCTTGTCGATCGCGTACGCGACGGCCTCGAGCTTGTCCTGGAGGGCGACGAGGAGCATGAGGCCTTCCTCGAAGATTTTGGATCTAGGGTTAGGGTTTTGGAGTTGGGGGAGAGGAGGGAGAAGAAAGGAGGAGAAGGAGAAGATCGGAATGTTTTGGGGGAGAGGCGGGCTACAGCAAGGATTTTGCCAAAAATTGAAGTTAAAAAATATTACAAGTTTGCCACCGCTCTAAACTATTAATAACGCTTTATTTTATAAACGTTATAAAAAGCCCAGAATTAGCCCAAACCGTCATAGAAAAAAGGTATTTTTCAACTTAATAACGCTTATATATCAGCCGTCATTAAAACTCCGTGTCGAGCGTCATTAAAAGGATTTTTTGTTGTAGTGTAGAGAGACAGATAAAGTACAAAGAAAGTAAGTAACTAAACAAGAAGAGAAGCATAGCAAAGAAGACTGTAAAATAAGATCTAGCTGAACTAAAATAACATAATGAGTTCAGATGGTACAATATAAGTCGAGTGTAATCACAATGTGAATCTAATATAAGATGAGTCGAATGTAATTCTCATCATTATTCTAATAAGGTGAATCGAATAAGGTGATACGAATAAGGTGATACGAATAGTGATTCACATGATGTTCTAATAATGATTCGAATAAATTCTCCAAGTGTGTTTTAAAATACTTAGTTAGACATGTAAACGGCTAAGGGTAAATACGGCACATCACGCACCTGGTCGGGTGTGGAATGGCTATTGTTCGAATATATTCACAGGGGGTGGTTCGAATAGTGGGAATGTTCACATGTCTAATAAGTATTTCCCCGCCCATCTAATACAAATGAATCTAAAATTCGACACATCATTCGAATAAAAGTCCAACAAACATATGAAGATACGAATAGGTGGGTCGAATAGTGATTCGTATGGTGATTCGAATAATAGAGGTAAGACGAGTAAGTATGTATGTCGTATACATGGATTCAGAAATAAAAATACGTGTTTGTAACAGAGATTCACATACGGCTAACTAGAACTGAAGTACAGTAATTGACAAATAAATGAGAGAACTATCAGAGAATGTACTCGCCTGATACTCTGAAAAGAGTAGTGTAATGTCAGATGTCTGCACCAGAGTCACAATGTCCTAAATAGAGCAGTACAGGTTATAATATGCTTAAAATAAGACAAATGATGTTTATGATGCAATCTACATGATTTCTAGGCCAATCTAGGTCAAAGTCAACTCTAAGTCAAACCTGGTGAACTGTCTAGGTCAAACTAGGTCAACCTACAAGGCTAACTAGGTCAACTGTCTAGGGCTTGGTCAAACTTGGTCAACTCTGGGTCAACCCAAGTCAATATGCTAGTCAAACTAGGTCAATTGGTCACATCTAGACTAATGTTGACTTTTGGTCAACTCTAGTCAACCTGGACTAGTCAACCTAAGTCAACTAGGTAAAACTTAGTCTAGTCAAGTCTCACTAGGCCTAACCAAGCCTAGACTAGCAAGCACACACCACATCTAGGTTATACAAGTCAACTATACCCTATACTGGCATTCAAGCCACACTCATAGGTAATGAGCCCTAGGCTATAGGCCCATAGGCTATATTACCTATAGCAAACACATATCTGCATATACACATTAACATATATGTATCTAATATAAAATAGTACACACAATATAATATATAGGATACATGATAATATGTGTGTCACATATATATATACACATATGTATATACCCATATACAATGAAGGATAGGAAAGGGCCACATGTGCATTTGTGTTCATGTGTGTGAATAGAACATTGAGTGTGTGTGTGACAGGGAACAAATGTGTGTGTGTGATGTGGTGTGTAATCTGGAAACCCATGTGTCAATAGTTTAGTAAATCTGGAAACATGCAAAAGAGTGTGTGTCAATACATGTGAGGGTGTGAGTGAGCAAAGTGCCAAATAGGGTGTATAAACTCAAGAATTTCAGCTAGTAATATAAATGTATTAACATGGAAGATGGACTTCAAAACAGTGTTAGAAGAGTGGAAATTCAGAAACTTAAATGAACTGTTCTCAGGATAGCCTATATTTCAGTTTAAACCATATCCTAAACTCAATCATACACTGGTTTCAGAATCCTGAACCATCTCAGGGTTCAGTTTCCTATCACAGGTTCACCTTAACTCAAAACTGGAAATGAGGAAAATATATAGAGTAAACCATACAAACAATCAATTGAAAACAAAACTCAAAACCAAATCCCGTTCCCAGTTTTTGTGGAGTGCAAAGTGTGTGTGTATGTCTGTAGGGAGTGTCCCAGATATGAATATGGACTGCATCATCAAAACTGATGAATGGCATATGCAGAACATGTTCAAATGTTTGCAGGGCTCATGGGAATGCAGGATATGCATAAGGATGTGGGACTCGACCAAAATAATGGACTGAACCAACACAACTAAAGGACAGACATGTTATGGACACGGAATCACTAATGCAGGCAGTAAAGATATGTAGACACTAGTGTGTATGAAGTACAAAGAAGGATGCAATGAAAGTATCAGGTAAATGCAGGACTGCTTGAATGTTCAGTACCAATGCAATGAATTAGAACAGGGCCAATCAATGCTCGAATGAACAGTAAAGTAAATGGACTGATATAAATCAAAATCTGGACTGATACTGCAGAGGGGAGAAACTGAATTGTATGTCCAATTTGACTGGTTCCTGTAATCAAGGAGTTTCAGTCTACATGGGCTATGCAGTGAAGGATGCAAATGAAGGGAACATTGTGCAGTACACGAAATGAATGAAATAAGGGTACAGTAAAATATAGGCAATATATGCAAGTATCTTGCAGGTAGTGGTATAGATATGTGAAATGCAATGAGGGTTAGGCTAATGCAGTAGAGGGTGAATGCAGATGTCTAAATAGGAATGTGGGTTGCAGGACAATGAGGTGGTCAGGTTCAGATGTGGACTATAGCAGAACAAATGAAATTCATGGCAGACATCCAAGGATATGTTTAGGCAATGTAGGCAAGTGTGTGAAAGAATGAGTGTGTGAGTTTGTAGTGATATTTGATTCCCAGGAAAAACATATGACAGTGTAGCAATTACCAGGTTTTCAGTCTAAAACCTACAATGCCAAATCGAAACCCATCCTCTGCACCACCATGAATCCAAGGCAACTAACTCAGATAATATAGGAATAATGTGAAACCTGGCAAAAACCAATTCAGGAAAAACACAAAAGAAATAGTAACTGAAGCCTACTAACTTAGCATGTAATCTGGATACAAATCTTGGGAAGTAATTGGAAATCAAAACCAATCAAAAGTCTCTAAGTACAACTAGAACCCAACCTGGGAATTAAAGGCATTACAAGAATCCTGATTTCAAATTGCAAAACCAACAGAAATACAGGCTGATACTTGAAGTATCAGACTGGAAATGACACAATACAAATTCAGAAATAAAAGTTATTGTTCGAAACAAGGGAAATACCATGTATCCCAATCATGTCATCACAACCTGATACTCGAGATAACCCATATGAGCTAACTGAGATTTACATCTCAAATTGAACCATGGTATCTCGTTGACAATATCAGTGAATTAACAGATTCAACAACCCCAACTAAAACTCGGAGCAAAGCTAAAATAAACTCGAATCAAATCGAAACAAGGCTCAAATCAATTCATTATAAAACCAAATCAAATACTTGAACGACTGAAACCCATTTGTATCAGTTTTGAATCCCCAAAACCCACTATCGAGTATCAGGACCCAAACTGCACTCACTGTGCACAGTTCGAGCAACCCGTGCAGCTCGAATCCAGAGTCCGACACGACACGGGGTGGCACGCCACTCGGGGGCCGGCATGTCAGACATGCCTCCAAGCCTCACTCCAAGTGTCGTGTCCCCTAGTGTCACAGACTGTGCACACTGTCCCTCGAGTAGCAGGGCAGCGTACGAGCACTGCACGAGCCCTCGTGCTATGAGTCTCGCTGCTCGCGGACACAACACAGACACTGATGCACTCTCAGTCCTTCATGACCTCACTGAGCACATTAATGGCTACAAAACTGTACAACACTTTTTGAAAATAATGGTTTAAAACCCATTCAAACATTTCAACAAACACATGAGTATATAGACCAATACGTGTTCGATACGGACACGTAACGGACATAAAATCCTACAATGCTTGGGGGACAGCTAGGGTTGACCTAAATGAATGCAACCATGCAAGGAAATTAGGAAATGGAAGGGTTTCAATAGTTTTTACCTATTGAGAGCAAGTCTCAATGAAAAGCCCCAATTTAGAGAATCCCTCTCCCTCAAATTGTGTCCAAAAGAGCTCCACTCCTTGCAAGCAAGCCTTCTTCAATCTCCTCTCCAGATTTAGATCCAAATGCAAGAGGTTGGGATCAAATTGGTGGAGAAATGGAGGAGTTAGACAATTTGGGGAAGAAATTAGGGTTTCCTACAAAGGGATGTTCTAAAAGAGGCAAGTGGTCTTGAAAAGACACTTTATAGGCTAAAGTTAGGTCTTGTTTGGGCTGTTGTGGCTGCCTAAAATGAAGATCTAGGGTTAGGGTTCTCATATTGGGCCTTGGGCCAAGTTTGCTAGCCCACAAGCTCAAGTCCTTAGCCTTTGGTCCAATATAAAAATCCTCATACTCTCTTCATGAAACATAGCCAACTTAAGTCAACCAAGACCAACTTAAGCTTGATTAGGGTCCCATGCCAAGTCAACTAGGCACCAAGGTCAAGGTCAAAGTCTAGGTCAGTCTCTTAAGTCGTAGCTAGTCAAAAGTCAAATCAATAATCACCAGTACAATAAATCATAAAATAATTCAAAGAGGCCAAATGACCAAAATACCCCTAGACTAAAAATGATAATTAATCATCCTAATGACATGGTTAGGCTCTAGGTCATGCAGTCTCTACGGTTTCACTAGCAGCACGCCAAAATCACAAGTCATGACTTAAAACAGATTTTAAATAGTTTAAAAATAATTAAAAATCACCAAAAATCATAATATGAAATAAATACCAATAAGTAATAATTATAATTACAAAATTTAAAAAATACCCTCATCCGGAAAATAGGGTGTTACAATCCTACCCACCTTATAAAAATTTCGTCCTCGAAATTAAGATGATCGCTCCTCTCCTAGGTCAAACCCCCAATCAATCAAGTCGCAGCAATACAATCCTACTAGTCGTGATTCCACAGTCTCGAACAGGGTAGCTACACTATCTAGCAATCAAAAGAAATATCCTGGCAGGTACTAAGGGAAATCACATGTGAAAGTGGGGAAGAAGAATAAGAAGATCAAACCTGCTAATCCATCACCTGCAACGTCGGTCTCCTCGACCGCCATCGCAAAAGCTCCACCCCTCTGGTGCTGAGCTACAGGTGGCCTAGCTCCCTCAAAAGGAGGTGCAAAGGGACAATCTACCATCCTATATGAAACTTGGTAAGACAACTAGGAATTAATTATGACCTGGGTTGATCTATCAAGTACAGTGCCTTTTCTTCTGAAATATGCGAAAGGCAAAACAATAAAGAGTTCAAGGATGATGCTATTAAGTATAATACGTGGTTCATAGGCGATGGAAATAATTCAAAGAGGGTTGCCAAAGCTGTCGTGGATGAGACTCTAGGGCAAATTTAACTATTTCTCCCTCCATGTCGAATAATATATGAGAAGCGAACCAAAGTGCAATAGGTTGATCAGACTATCATGCACCGGTTCTGATTAGACAATATGTTAGTGGGTGCCGGCCCCCAATAAAATATATCATGATCAAGCTCGAAAGATCAGCTTGCAAAACTGGTATTAAATTAGCAACATAAGATAGACAAAATATAAGTGAGGATAATGATGAAGGAAGTTAATAGCTCTTTAAACATCAAGGAGTGAGGGTGAATCAAAACAAGAGGAAAAGGATTTCAAATTGAAGTTCATAATGAGATTCTCAAGGGTCATCCAGGAATCTCTCAAGTAGTCCTAACTGTGATTGAGTACCTCTCTGTTAAAGCCTATCTCTCAATCCTATCGTAGGCTCGCAGCAGTACAAGTAAGTCACCGTACTACCACGATATCGCCCTAATGCGACTCTCGACCTGCATGGGCTACCACTAAAAACGTGTCACGACCCGCACCCACTGTGAGGGTACGAGTACGTAACAGCGCCCAGCCTACGCCGCAGTGTCGGCGGTAGAACGCTGTTCTAAGTCTCTAACTGACCATCAACTCATGCAGTATATAATGTACTCATCATGATCAACTCCGAACGGAGGACAAGTATAAGATATGGTGTAACTCAATCACAGTCTAAGCATGATAAGATAACACAGAAATATCACTAAGAAATTGAAGACAACAAAACTACTAATATAATAACAACAAACTCAAAAATCTCAAAACATCTCAAGTCTCAAATCTCTATATACAACTCCAGTTCTAAACAGGAAAACTAAAAACAAGACAAACTAGCTAAACTCCCGATCACTACTGAGTGTCGGGGCCATAGATAGCTAAGCCATCTCCTCAGTAAAATGTAGGGCATGTGTCCTCAGGACAATCATCTGTAAAATTTTCAACAGGTCCAGTCAGGACAGGAACAAGCACAATCTCATCTAGAAAACCCAAGTAAATGACAGAGAACTATAAAGCAGTTATAGACAGTTGTGTTGATGAATATGGCAGTTTAATTTTCAGGTGATGGTATAGAAAGACAGATAAAGTACAAAGAAAGTAAGTAACTAAATAAGAAGAGAAGCATAGCAAAGAAGACTGTAAAATAAGATCTAGCTGAACTAGAATAACATAATGAGTTCAGATGGTACAATATAAGTCGAGTGTAATCCCAATGTGAATCTAATATAAGATGAGTCGAATGTAATTCTAATCATTATTCTAATAAGGTGAATCGAATAAGCTGATACGAATAAGGTGATACGAATAGTGATTCACATGATGTTCTAATAATGATTCGAATAAATTCTCCAAGTGTGTTTTAAAATACTTAGTTAGACAAGGAAACGGCTAAGGGTAAATACGGCACATCACACACCTGGCCGGGTGTGGAATGGCTATCGTTCGAATATATTCACAGTGGATGGTTCGAATAGTGGGAATGTTCACATGTCTAATCAATATTTCCCCGCCCATCTAATACAAATGAATCCAAAATCCGACACATCATTCGAATAAAAGTCCAACCAACATATGAAGATACGAATAGGTGGGTCGAATAGTGATTCGTATGGTGATTCGAATAATAGAGGTAAGACGAGTAAGTATGTGTGTCGTATACATGGATTCAAAAATAAAAATACGTGTTTGTAACAGAGATTCACATACAGCTAACTAGAACTGAAGTACAGTAATTGACAAATAAATGAGAGAACTATCAGAGAATGTACTCGCCTGATACTCTGAAAAGAGTAGTGTAATGTCAGATGTCTGCACCAGAGTCACAATGTCCTAAATAGAGCAGTACAGGTTATAATATGCATAAAATAAGACAAATGATGTTTATGATGCAATCTACATAATTTCTAGGTCAATCTAGGTTAAAGTCAACTCTAAGTCAAACCTGGTCAACTGTCTAGGTCAAACTAGGTCAACCTACAAGGCTAACTAGGTCAACTGTCTAGGGCTTGGTCAAACTTGGTCAACTCTGGGTCAACCCAAGTCAATACTCTAGTCAAACTAGGTCAATTGGTCACATCTAGACTAATATTGACTTTTGGTCAACTCTAGTCAACCTGGACTAGTCAACCTAAGTCAACTAGGTAAAACTTAGTCTAGTCAAGTCTAACTAGGCCTAACCAAGCCTAGACTAGCAAGCACACACCACATCTAGGTTATACAAGTCAACTATACCCTATACTGGCATTCAAGCCACACTCATAGGTAATGAGCCCTAGGCTATAGGCCCATAGGCTATATTACCTATAGCAAACACATATCTGCATATACACATTAACATATATGTATCTAATATAAAATAGTACACACAATATAATATATAGGATACATGATAATATATGTGTCATATATATATATATACACATATGTATATACCCATATACATTGAAGGATAGGAAAGGGCCACATGTGCATTTGTGTTCATGTGTGTGAATAGAACATTGAGTGTGTGTGTGACAGGGAACAAATGTGTGTGAGTGATGTGGTGTGTAATCTGGAAACCCATGTGTCAATAGCTTAGAAAATCTGGAAATATGCAAAAGAGTGTGTGTCAATACATGTGAGGGTGTGAGTGAGCAAAGTGCCAAATAGGGTGTATAAACTCAAGAATTTTAACTAGTAATATAAATGTATTAACATGGAAGATGGAATTCAAAACAGTGTTAGAAGAGTGGAAATTCAGAAACTTAAATGAACTGTTCTCAGGATAGCCTATATTTCAGTTTAAACCATATCCTAAACTTAATCATACACTGGTTTCAGAATCCTGAACCATCTCAGGGTTCAGTTTCCTATCACAGGTTCACCTTAACTCAAAACTGGAAATGAGAAAAATATATAGTGTAAACCATACAAATAATCAATTGAAAACAAAACTCAAAACCAAATCCTATTCTCAGTTTTTGTGGAGTGCAAAGTGTGTGTGTATGTCTGTAGGGAGTGTCCCAGATATGAACATGGACTGCATCATCAAAACTGATGAATGGCATATGCAGAACATGTTCAAATGTTTGCAGGGCTCTTGGGAATGCAGGATATGCATAAGGATGTGGGGCTCGACCAAAATAATGGACTGAACCAACACAACAAAAGGACAGACATGTTATGGACAAGGAATCACTAATGCAGGCAGAGAAGATATATGGACACTGGTGTGTATGAAGTACAAAGAAGGATGCAATAAAAGTATCAGGTAAATGCAGGACTGCTTGAATGTGCAGTACCAATGCAATGAATTAGAACAGGGCCAATCAAGGCTCGAATGAACAGTAGAGTAAATGGACTGATATAAATTAAAATCTGGACTGATACTGCAGAGGGGAGAAACTGAATTGTATGTCCAAGTGGACTGGTTCCTGTAATCAAGGAGTTTCAGTCTACATGGGCTATGCAGTGAAGGATACAAATGAAGAAAATATTGTGCAATACACGAAATGAATGAAATAAGGGTACAGTGAAATATAGGCAATGTATGCAAGTATCTTGCAGGCAGTGGTATAGATATGTGAAATGCAATGAGGGTTAGGCTAATGCAGTAGAGGGTGAATGCAGATGTCTAAATAGGAATGTGGGTTGCAGGACAATGAGGTGGTCAGGTTCAGATGTGGACTATTGCAGAACAAATGAAATTTATGGCAGACATCCAAGGATATGTTTAGGCAATGTAGGCAAGTGTGTGAAAGAATAAGTGTGTGAGTTTGTAGTGATATTTGATTCCCAGGAAAAACATGTGACAGTGTAGCAATTACCAGGTTTTCAGTCTAAAACCTACAATGCCAAATCGAAACCCATCCTCTGCACCACCATGAATCCAAGGCAACTAACTCAGATAATATAGAAATAATGTGAAACCTGGCAAAAACCAATTCAGGAAAAATACAAAAGAAATAGTAACTGAAGCCTACTAACTTAGCATGTAATCTGGATACAAATCTTGGAAAGTAATTAGAAATCAAAACCAATCAAAAGTCTCTAAGTACAACTAGAACCGAACCTGGGAATTGAAGGCATTACAAGAATCCTGATTTCAAATTGCAAAACCAACAGAAATACAGGCTGATACTTGAAGTATCAGACTGGAAATGACACAATACAAATTCAGAAATAAAAGTTATTATTCGAAACAAGGGGAATACCAAGTATCCCAATCATGTCATCACAACCTGATACTCGAGATAACCTATATGAGCTAACTGAGATTTACATCTCAAATTGAACCATGGTATCTCGTTGACAATATCAGTGAATTAACAGATTCAACAATCCCAACTAAAACTCGGAGCAAAGCTAAAATAAACTCGAATCAAATCGAAACAAGGCTCAAATAAATTCATTATAAAACCAAATCAAATACTTGAACGACTGAAACCCATTTGTATCAGTTTTGAATCCCCAAAACCCACTATCGAGTATCAGGACCCAAACCGCACTCACTGTGCACAGTTCGAGCAACCCATGCAGCTCGAATCCTGAGTCCGACACGACACGGGGTGGCACGCCACTCGGGGGCTGGCATATCAGACATGCCTCCAAGCCTCACTCCAAGTGTCGTGTCCCCTAGTGTCATAGACTGTGCACACTGTCCCTCGAGTTGCAGGGCAGCACGCGAGCACTGCACGAGCCCTCGTGCTATGAGTCTCGCTGCTCGCGGACACGACACAGACACTGATGCACTCTCAGTCCTTCATGACCTCACTGAGCATATTAATGGCTACAAAACTGTACAAACACTTTTTGAAAATAATGGTTTAAAACCTATTCAAACATTTCAACAAACACATGAGTATATAGACCGATACGTGTCCGATACGGACACGTAACGGACACGAAATCCTACAATACTTGGGGGACAGCTAGGGTTGACCTAAATGAATGCAACCATGCAAGAAAATTGGGAAATAGAAGGGTTTCAATAGTTTTTACCTATTGAGAGCAAGTCTCAATGAAAAGCCCCAATTTAGAGAATCCCTCTCCCTCAAATTGTGTCCAAAAGAGCTCCACTCCTTGCAAGCAAGCCTTCTTCAATCCCCCCTCCAGATTTAGATCCAAATGCAAGAGGTTGGGATCAAATTGGTGGAGAAATGGAGGAGTTAGACAATTTGGAGAATAAATTAGGGTTTCCTACAAAGGGATGTTCTAAAAGAGGCAAGAGGTCTTGAAGAGACACTTTATAGGCTAAAGTTAGGTCTTGTTTGGGCTGTTGTGGCTGCCTAAAATGAAGATCTAGGGTTAGGGTTCTCATATTGGGCCTTGGGCCAAGTTTGCTAGCCCACAAGCTCAAGTCCTTAGCCTTTGGTCCAATGTAAAAACCCTCATACTCTCTTCATGAAACATAGCCAACTTAAGTCAACCAAGACCAACTTAAGCTTGATTAGGGTCCCATGCCAAGTCAACTAGGCACCAAGGTCAAGGTCAAAGTCTAGGTCAGTCTCTTAAGTCGCAGCTAGTCAAAAGTCAAACCAATAATCACCAGTGCAATAAATCATAAAATAATTCAAAGAGGCCAAATGACCAAAATACCCCTAGGCTAAAAATGATAATTAATCATCCTAATGACATGGTTAGACTCTAGGTCTTGCAGTCTCTACGGTTTCACTATCAGCACGCCAAAATCACAAGTCATGACTTAAAACAGAGTTTAAATAGTTTAAAAATAATTAAAAATCACCAAAAATCATAATATGAAATAAATATCAATAAATAATAATTATAATTATAAAATTTCAAAAATACCCTCATCCGGAAAACTGGGTGTTACACCGTGGCATGATTCCTAGTCACCTTGTACTCCAAATCTCAACCATGGCTAAAATCATCTACCGTTATAATTAAATATTTAATTATTTATAAAAATTCTAAAATCCCTATTTAAATCAAATAAATAATAAAAAATATTTTGAAAAATTTCTGGGAAGGGAGGCTACACATAGAGCCTGATTTCGGATATACTATCCTATTCATAGAATTTAGATTTTCTTGCAGCCATACCGGTTGGCGTGGTAAGGAATCTAGATGATATGACTATAGGGTGTATACTTTAGTTATGGACTCGCTCGTTTATTGCATATAAGCTTACTGGTGTGGCAAGAATTCTGGTAACATGATTTCAGGAAGACGTGTATGGTTATCAGATCATATCTCAACTTGGTTCACTTTGTTATGACCGAATGAGCAAGAATAAATTCTTATCATTATTTTTTCCCCGTCTTGATTAACTCTGTTCTATCTACATCTACAACTAGGATTATAGGTTCTCTAGGATTCTCCAACAGGGTTGCCTTCATGATTTCTTTTTGAACATAATTAGTTTTGTGTCCCATTTTTCCTATGACTTGACTAAACTCTTTTTCGTTAACCTCTTGGATAATTCTTCTCGTTATGTATCCTGTTGTCTTCGTACCATTCTTGGAGATTTTTCGATAAACTTTTCTATCTTGTTGTCACGACCCGTATCCGCTTTTCGGATGCGAGCTCGTGAGCAAGCCAGCTACGCATCGAACGGACTCCAGCCCGTCTCGAGTACGTATAAGCTGTCATGGTCATGGTGTCATGTCTAATCTAAACTATATCTCAATCCACATGAATCATATAAAACAAGAATGAACAAGTACGGGTCATGGTCTGCAGCCCATTAGCATATTGTTCGATTAGACTCCAAGAATGATATGAGTCTATAAATAAGCAGAGTATATCATGGTACTGAATATAAAGCACGAGAAGATAATAACAATATCACAAGAAAATACCTGTATCATACATCGCAATCCTCTACCATCCTGTTTTGCTAACTAACTCCATGCAGTCGCTAAACCTGAAGAGATCATCAGGTCCTCAGAGGACTAGCAAGATACATAAAAATGAGCCTTTTTAACAGTTTATTATGCATGGAGGAAATATAGGATAAACAAGTAAACTGAGCAATGAATAAAGCATGAATCTATACACTGTCTACACGAAAATGAACTGGTGAACAAGGACTAGAGAACTCATGTCAAGATGTCAACGGATAGTCGAAACAAATATTCAAACCCTCATCCCTAGCATGGACTCGCAGGTTTGAACTACTAACCCTCGTCCCTAGTGTGGACTCACAGGTTAGCATCACCCTCGTCCCTAGTGTGGACTCGCAGGCGTAAACCCTATACTACTAACCCTCGTCCCTAGCATGGACTCGCAGGCTAGCATCTACTACTAACCCTCGTCCCTAGTGTGGACTCGCAGGCTAGCATCACCCTCGTCCCTAGTGTGGACTCGCAGGCGTAAACCCTATACTACTAACCCTCGTCCCTAGCGTGGACTCGCAGGCTAGCATCTACTACTAACCCTCGTCCCTAGTGTGGACTCGCAGGTTAGCATCACCCTCGTCCCTAGTGTGGACTCGCAGGCATAAACCCTATACTACTAACCTTCATCCCTAGCGTGGACTCGCAGGCTAGCATCTACTACTAACCCTCGTCCCTAGTGTGGACTCGCAGGCTAGCATCACCATCGTCCCTAGTGTGGACTTGCAGGTGTGGACCAATAACTACTAACCCTCGTCCCTATCGTGGACTCGCAGGTTAGCTTCAAGGTTCAAGACACGGAGGCACGACTCAATCAAGGCACGACCAATAAGAAACAAGGCTAACTGTGAACACTGTCTAAAGCAATCATAAAATATACAAGCTTGATAGAAAAGATACATGGCAACAATATAAGAAAACTGGATAAAATAATAGACAGTGCATGTAAATAAAGCTGTGTAGAAAGGCAAGGTATACTTGTCTGGGGGTTGCACGAAGAACCAACAATGTAACTCCAAATCAATAAGTCAGAAGGTCCAAGTCATCACAACTGTCTCCGAAAGCTGAAATAAACATTACCAACATTCTCAAAATAGTCAAATTAGCTAGGATTGCCTGTCCTTAAGTCCAATTCTGGACACAGACACAAAACGGTAATTTCGGACAAAAACGGTGTCCGCCGTTGGACCCGCTTTGCACCGAAAAGTGTGCCAGAGTCAATGGTCTCTAAAGTCATCAAACTACATGTCTACGGATTTAGATTTCCGATACGAACCCAACCGTATGTCCAAAGTTGGATTCCGACGGGCCGTACACAAAATTACCCATTGAGTCGGACCGTGGGCCCGCGATACGGTGATTTTATCAACTGTCTCAGAATCGGACCAAACTTGGCATACAGGACCAGAAAAATGATACGGTTCTGTTGGCACAAGTTTTGTCTCGATCTGACGAGCGTGCACGAAGTAATTGAAGAATTTACAAAATACACGATACGGTGAATTTTGACGGATACGCATAAAATTCGTCGCGCACATACGACCAATTTGAATTCCGTCAAAGCCCACACGACCACGAAGTCGTTACACAGCTTTCGATGCTTTCGGTTCGCGACCACGTCGTCCGAATTGGCGTGACGCACGTCGTGTGGATAAATTTTCTAGTTTTTAAAACAGGTTTTTGGAAAACTTTGGGATTCGATTTCTCGACGCTCATTCGATGAATTCAAATTCCGTAAGAAGGGATTCAAAGCCCTATATGTTGTCAAAAAGTGTCTTCAAATAGTTTTTCTAATATTGGACTGGATTGATCGGGAACGATCCTCGAACATGGAGGTTTGGGCTAAACTAGTGTTCTGTTTCGGGATGGTTTTTCGCCGACTTTGCGTCGATTTATCGAGCAACATAGGATACCTAAATTCGAACCATTTGAAGGGATGGAGAGCCGTATAGGTTGTCTTCCTATCGAACTAATTGGTTCGAGAAACGAGGATGAGATGAAACTGTAAGGTACTTGCGAAGTCATTCTTCCGAAACGTTCGCTGCTGTGCGCTGCCCTATGTTGTGAAACCCATTTTCTGGTATAATATTATATTTAGTATTTCTAATATTATTATTATTATTATTATTATTATTATATTATTTTGAGTGTTAAAATTATTTTGAAATTAATAACCAGGATTTTTTTGATTTCAGACCCAGACCCGAGTCCGAACCCAGACCCGAGCCTGAGCCCGAACCCAGACCTGAACCCCTTTTCTATTAAATCTGAATTCTTAGTTATAAAAAAAAAATATATATATATTTTTGAGCACTCTTGAGTTGGTCCACGATTGGACCAACTCTTCTCCTACCCCCCTTACTTTTCTCACCCCACGTTACTCTCAGCAATAACTCCCCCTTAATTCCTCCTCCACTCTCCTTTTAAATCACCCCACCACCAACTCCTCTAATCTAACCCATTTCCTACAGAAGAGAAGCAACCCCACCACCACTAATAACCATTCTCCTTATCCCCTCTACTTCATAGAACAACTCACCTACTCTCCTCTCTCTTTCTCTCCTCACAACCCCCTCTCCCCGACCCCCTCCGGCCGACGCCGCCGTGCCCAGTAGGCCTCCCCGCGCCCTTCGCGCCCGTGGCCGCTGCCCTCCGGCCGGTCTAGCGCCCTCTTCGCGCGTCCCCGGAGCATCCCGACCCCCTGGTCGTGGTTCCCCCGACCTGACGCCGCGCCCACACCCGCCGGCGACCCTGGTTCGGCCAACCCGTGCCGATTTCCCCCTGTCGCAGCACCCTAGCTCGGCCTCCCCGCTTCCGCGTCGTCCCGACGTGCCCCAATCCACTGTTCTGGGGCAGCGTTGCTGTTGTCCGTTGCTGTCCAGCGCCCCGATCAGTGTGCTGGGACTTTCGGTTCCCGACCAGGAGCTGGATTCCAGTTGGACGCTGTTCCGAGATTTTATTGCTGTCTGGATCTCCATTTCTTCCTCTAATTTCATCTGAGAGCTCTAGCCGAGCAACCTGAGGTTTAATCCCTGTCCCGCCCATTTTTTATTATAGTCTATGATGAGAAATGGTCCCCGATTTCCTTGGGAATTCGGTTTTAGCGACGTCGTATTTTTTCGGAACCTTCGGAAAGGTTCTGTGGATTATTTTGGATTTTCGAAATATTTCGGGAATTGGTTTTGGTATGTTTTGGCTTTTCGGATTTTTCCGGTAGCGTTCTGTGATTTTTGGGTTGGAATCGGACTTCCGAAATTATTCGGGTCATTCTGATTATTCTGTGGATTGGTTGTGGATTTTTATATATATATACAAATTCGGGTTTTCCCTGGTTTGGGATTTGCAGGAAAGTATCGGCGCTATTTTCCAGTTTTTGGGTTGACCAAAAATATAGGAGATGCTACCAAATTTTTCCGTAAATTCTAGATTATTTTTAAAAATAAATTTAAAACGGATTTCTGAATTTTATTTGATATTTGGATTTGGGTTACGACCGTATCGGTCAATGGACCCGGCTAAGTGCAAACGAAACCGCCTCCACCCGGACGTTGAGGCATTAGCCCAGTTGAGGATTAGACCATATCTGAGACTCTATATTTTATCTTTATTTTTACTATTTAATTTTGTTCATATTTTATTCATATTTTAAGTTTAGGACTAACGGCAGTTTTGTCTTATTTCAATTTATGTAAACAAATTGTAATGGGCATAAGCCCAGCTGGCTGTGGTCTGTAACTGTAATTGGTAGCGTAGATTTTAGTTATTTCTGGTTTTGCGAGTTTTTGTATTAAACGAGTAAATTAAATAAAAAGTATTTTCGTATAAAAAATAATTAAGATTTTCTCATCTAAAATTGACAAGTTTTATTTAATTAAAAATCATGTATTTCTCACTAAGTAAGAAATTAGCTTTATATTTATAAGTTATAAAAATACCAAGTTTTAATAATTAATCTGGTATCGACGAAGTTTTTCGAATTCAAAACATAAAATGATCTTTTTCCCTCATATTAAATCAACGCACAAATAATCGTATTTTTCGTATTTGGTTAATTAAAGAATTAAAATTGAACTAGGACACAAATAGAGATTTCAACTAGCGTAGCTAGATTGGTAAACCTGAAATCTGAGTCAATTCTCAATTGTAGGGTTTCGAGGATTGTACTAGCATCACCCCGAAATCAATAAACGAATCCAGTCAATAAAACAAAGACAAGTACATTTTGTGTTAGTTTACAATTATTTAGTAATTGTTTTATTGCAAGTTTAAACCACGATACAATACGGAACTCTCTTTGAGAGCATTGACTGTAACTACTGTAACTATTGGGGACTGGGGGAGTAGTGTAATGAGTATGACCACATCCAAACTACTGTAACTACTGTAACTATTAGCTTACACCTCATACACACGGGGATAAACTGTATCTGAACTGTAACAAACCCAAGTCGGTCATATTTCATTACCTATTCACATCACAGAACTGTAACTGTTTTAAAACTGTTTAAAAGTGCATGATTCTATTATTATTTCAATTGTCAAATTAGCATAAATTGTACTTTGCTCCCTCTTGACTGGAGACCCAACATTTTAGGTATTGCTGATGATGCTTTGTTCCGCGATATTTTTCCTGAGACTCCAACTAGAGGACGATGATCTCGAGACTGATGAGCTGGATGCCTAGATTTTTTTTCTTCTTTTATAATTCATGATGTTTGTGGAAAATAATATATTATAGATGTATCTTTCATTTTATTGTAAAAAGTTTTAAACTATTCGAATTATTAAAGTTGTGACAATTAGACTGTGTTGTTTATTTACCTGCATGAGTGATACAGCTTACTGCCGCCGTCTCAACAACGGTGCAGGCTGGGCATGATCCGATTCGACCCAAAAAATTGGGACCGGGTCGTGACATGTTTTTAGTAGTGGCCCACGCAGGTCTGAACAACAACTTAGGAAAACATATTTAGAAACAATTAGAACACTAGAACATCAATTTGTCACAACATAGGACTGAAATATATTATAAATAAATATTTTTGTTTGATTATAGACTGGTAGGGTACCTTGCTTATGTTTGCATCCTAAACCTTCCAGAGAATGACCATTGACAAGACCAATCCTGCTGGCGATGAGGTGTCATCTCCGGATCATACCCCATCTCCTCAACCAAGTTCAGGGTTTATTCCCTCGCAGCTGATTGACCGTCCCCATAATGCATCTAGTGAAGTTTTCACTACACTGGCGATTCCTACCTCTTCTCAAACTGAGTTGCATTTCCTTGGGGAAGTACCCATTCCTATTGCTCCACTAGTACCAGCAAACACCTCCCAAATGGTTGCCCTATTTCAAGAAATCATGGAGTCCCAGAAGGCTCAAGCTAAAGTCCAGCAGGAACAGATGGATATCACGATAGAAGTCATGAAGAATGTCAATGATGTAGCCTTAGCTATCTTAAACCAAGTTGGAGCGGAACCTCACCCTAGGAGGGGTACCCCTGAAATCTATAAGACATTTTGAGCCCTATCCGGCAGTTATATCGTAAGAAGCTATTGGTTTGTGACTACTGTAAAAGGCCTGGTCACCAAGCCAATATTTGTCGTAAGAGATTGGGGAAATGTTTGGTATGTGGATCTGCTGAACATCGGATAAAGGATTACCCCTTATCTTTCCATCATACCAGAATACCTATCCCAGAAACACCTGTTAGGCCACAACCTAGGGACTCTCTTCCTATCCAGCAGACCCTGCCTCCTACAATAAGGCATGATGTATACTCGAGGTTCATAGAAGATGAAGCAGTTGGAGACTGCTCATGCAAGAGCCAGAACCATAAAGAATAGTACCTAGGACTGCTGAATAGCATTATCTATTTTTTTGGAAGTTGTAACAGGATGTCCTTAGATCAATCATAAGAGTTTTTACTGTAATTCTCCACATGAATAAAATTCTTAGTTATACCTTTATGGTAGATGTTTCCCTGATAATTTTCCCGGATTATCCCAGATCTAGACATAGAGTTCACTATTGACCTAGTCCCCAGCTCTCCCTTATTTTTAAGGATAGGATGCTATAGAGTCAACCCGAAGGAGACCAAGAAGATGAAGGACCAGATCAATGAAGGCTCTAGGATTTATTCAGGAAGGAACTTCACCTTAGGGAACACCTATCTTGTTTGTGCCCAAGAAGGATGGAACAACGGATGTGCATCGATTACCAGACACTAAAGAACAAGTACCTTCTGCCCAGATCGACGATCTGTTTGATCTGTTTGTGTGGAGTTAGGGTGTTTCGAAGTTTGACTTAAGATCTGACTACCATCAAATTAAAGTCAGAAAGGAGGATATTTCCAAGACGGCGTTCAAACACCAAGTATGGGCAGTTTGAATTCTTGGTCATACCGTTTGGACTGACAAATGCTCCTGCTGTATTCATGAACCTTATGAACAAGGTTTTCCATGAATACTTAGATCAATTTGTTGTTGTCTTCATTGATGACATTTTGATATATTCGAAGACTGAAGAAGAGCATGAAGAACATCTGAGGAAAGTTCTGGAAACTTTGAAGAAAAAGAAGTTTTATGGTAAGTTATCTGAACGTGGATTTTCTTTGACAAGGTGGATTTTTGGCCATGTTGTCAAGAGAAGAAATTTCGATGGAAGATAGCTGCTGTTGAAAAGTGGTATACCCCAAGTTCAATTCGGAAGTTTCTTGAACTTGGCTGGCTACTATCAGAAGTTCGTGAAGGATTTTGCCAAGATTGCTGAGCCGATGACGAAGCTCACTTGGAAGAATGAAGAGTTTATCTGGACGAAAGATTGCCAGGCGGCATTGAGGAGCTGAAGAAGAGACTTACCACTACACCAATCCTTGCGCTACCCGCAGGAACCGGTGGTTTCTCAATTTACAGTAATGCCTCTGGAAAAGGACTGGGTTACGTTCTTCAACAACATGAGAAAGTAATTGCTTACACGTCTAGGCAACTACAGACTCATGAGAAGAATTATTCCACACCTAATTTGGAATTTGCTACAATTATCTTTACTTTGAAGCTATGGAAGCATGATTTTTATGGAAAGGGAGTGAAAATATACGGACTACAAAAGTCTGAAATATGTCTTCACTCAGAAAGAGCTGAATGTTAGACAAAGAAGATGGCTGAAGCTGATGAAGGATTTTAACATCGACCCGCTATACCACCCGGGTAGGGCTAATGTGATCGCTGATACACTTAGTCGATACCCAATGGCGATGTTCTTAACCAAGGAGTGGCACCTACTAGAAGACGTCGAGAAGCTTGGACTGGAGGTTATACTACCTGGAGATAGAAGGACGGAGCTGGATGCTGATTCAGTATTGATGAAGTTCGAGGCTGATGGACAAAATCAAGAGGACATAGTTTCAAAACGAGGCACTTTGCAGGCTTAGAGATCAAGTGTTGGCAGGAACACTTGAGGGTTTCTAAATTGATCAGCAGTGGAACTCTGAAGAATGGTACGAGACTTTGCGTATCGGCTAACAAACGGAGGAACCAGTTGATGAAAGAAATGCACCAGTCGTAGTATTCCATATATTCAGGAGCTAATAAGATGTATCAGAATATGCCTCCATTGATTGGTGCTATGGAATGAAGAAGGACAATTCCAGGTATGGAATTAGATGTGAATTTGTCAACATGAGGAATTTAGCAAGAGAACAACAAGTTTGTTGCAGCCGCTGGACAATTCGGAGTGGAAGTAGAAGCATATAACAATGAACTTTGAGTAAGGATTGCCTTGTTCCTAAGGAGGAAAGGGCACCAATTGGATTATAGTGGACCGACTGACTAAGTCAGCATACTTTATTCCCTTCAAGGTTAGTTTATTCACCGAGAAGTTGGCAGCATTGTACGAGAGGCACCCCTACCGGATTTATGGAGAACAAACCAGCGGACAATCAAAGAAGATAATCCAGACGCTTGAAGATATGTTAGATCTTGTGTTTTGGAAATTGGAGGGTCTCGGAGAAGATCATTTAAAATTGGTAGAGTTTCCTTACAACAACTACCAAGTTAGCATCGTCAATCAGTGGAGTTTGAAGAAGGAGATAGCGTATTTTGTGAAGATTTTCTCCTACCAGAGGAACGATCAGTGTTAGCAGAGCAGGAAAGTTGAGCCAGGTACATCAGGCCATTTGAAGTTTTAAGATGAGTTGGAAGTAGCGTACCGGTTAGCTCTATCAGCTAATCTTGAGAGTGTGCAACGTGTTCTACGTATCACAGCTCAGACGCTACATTCCGGATCCGAGTCCCATATTGGATAATTCAGAGCTGAAGATTGGACTCAACCTTTCAGTGCCAGAGAAACCTGTTGCAAGCGTAGTCAGAGGTGAGAAGAATATCAGAATTTGAGCCATCATTTAAACTCCTACTTCTTATCTTTTCGTTCTAAACTTGACTGATGCTGCTAAATTAGCCTAGTTTTGCAAGCTATCTTTTTATCAAGCTTGATCATGACGGTATTTTATTGGGTGCACCCACTAAAATATTGTCCAATCAGGACCGGTGCATGATGGTCTGATCATCCTCGTGTACTTTAGTTCGCTTTTGTATTTTCTACATGGATGATATCATAAATGAAACTTGTCCCTAAACCGTCTCATCCACGACTGCCTTGGAAATTTTTATTGTTGGACCTGAGTTACGGGTGTAGTACCCGTACCTATTCGATTCTCCTACCTTGCTTTTAATTTCGAGGACAAAATTTTCTAAGGAGGGAAGATTGTGAAACCCATTTTCTGGTGTAATATTATATTTAGTATTTCTATTATTATTATTATTATAATTATTATTATATTGAGTGTTAAAATTATTTTGAAATTAATAACCAGGATTTTTTTGATTTCAGACCCAGACCCGAGTCCGAACCCAGACCCGAGCCTGAGCCCGAACCCAGACCTGAACCCCTTTTCTATTAAATCTGAATTCTGAGTTATAAAAAAAAAAATATTTTTGAGCACTCTTGAGTTGGTCCACGATTGGACCAACTCTTCTACTACCCCCCTTACTTTTCTCACCCCACGTTACTCTCAGCCACAACTCCCCCTTAATTCCTCCTCCACTCTCCTTTTAAATCACCCCACCACCAACTCCTCTAGTCTAACCCATTTCCTACAGAAGAGAAGCAACCCCACCACCACTAATAACCATTCTCCTTATCCCCTCTACTTCAGAGAATAACTCACCTACTCTCCTCTCTCTCTTTCTCTCCTCACAACCCCCTCTCCCCGACCCCCTCCGGCCGACGACGCCGTGCCCAGTCGGCCTCCCCGCGCCCTTCGCGCCCCTGGCGGCTGCCCTCCGGCCGGCCTAGCGCCCTCTTCGCGCGTCCCCGGAGTACCCCGACCCCCTGGCCGCGGTTCCCCCGACCTGACGCCGTGCCCACACCCGCCGGCGACCCTGGTTCGGCCAACCCGTACCGATTTCCCCCTGTCGCAGCACCCTAGCTCGGCCTCCCCGCTTCCGTGTCGTCCCGACGTACCCCAATCCACTGTTCTGGGGCAGCGTTGCTGCTGTCCGTTGCTGTCCAGCGCCCCGATCCGTGTGCTGGGACTTTCGATTTCCGACTAGGAGCTGGATTCCAGTTGGACGCTGTTCCGGGATTTTATTGCTGTCTGGATCTCTATTTCTTCCTCTAATTTCATCTGAGAGCTCTAGCCGAGCAACCTGAGGTTTAATCCCTGTCCCGCCCATTTTTTATTATAGTCTATGATGAGAAATGGTCCCCGATTTTCTTGGGAATTCGGTTTTAGCGACGTCGTATTTTTCCGGAACCTTCGGAAAGGTTCTGTGGATTATTTTGGAATTCCGGAATATTTCGGGAATTGGTTTTGGTATGTTTTGGCTTTCCGAATTTTTCCGGTAGCGTTCTGTGATTTTTGGGTTGGAATCGGACTTTCGAAATTATTCGGGTCGTTCCGATTATTCTGTGGATTGGTTGTGGATTTTTATATATATATACAAATTCGGGTTTTTCCTGGTTTGGGATTTGCAGGAAAGTATCGGCGCTATTTCCCAGTTTTTGGGTTGACCAAAAACAGAGGAGATGCTGCCGGATTTTTCCGTAAATTCTAGATTATTTTTAAAAATGAATTTAAAACGGATTTCAGAATTTTATTTGATATTTGGATTTGGGTGACGAACGTATCGGTCAATGGACCCGGCTAAGTGCAAACGAAACCGGCTCCACCCGGACGTTGAGGCATTAGCCCAATTGAGGATTAGACCATATCTAAGACTCTATATTTTATCTTTATTTTTACTATTTAATTTTGTTCATATTTTATTCATATTTTAAGTTTAGGACTAACGGCGGTTTTGTCTTATTTCAATTTATGTAAATAAATTGTAATGGGCATAAGCCCAGTTGGCTGTGGTCTGTAACTGTAATTGGTAGCGTAGATTTTAGTTATTTCTGGTTCTGCAAGTTTTTGTATTAAACGAGTAAATTAAATAAAAAGTATTTTCGTATAAAAAATAATTAAGATTTTCTCATCTAAAATTGACAAGTTTTATTTAATTAAAAATCATGTATTTCTCACTAAGTAAGAAATTAGCTTTATATTTATAAGTTATGAAAATACCAAGTTTTAATAATTAATCTGGTATCGACGAAGTTTTCCGAATTCAAAACATAAAATGATCCTTTTCCCTCGGATTAAATCAATGCACAAATAATCGTATTTTTGGTATTTGGTTAATTAAAGAATTAAAATTGGACTAGGACACAAATAGAGATTTCAACTAGCGTAGCTAGATTGGTAAACCTGAAATCTGAGTCAATTCTCAATTGTAGGGTTTCGAGGATTGCACTAGCATCACCCCGGAATCAACAAACGAATCTAGTCAATAAAACAAAGGCAAGTACATTTTGTGTTAGTTTACAATTATTTAGAAATTGTTTTATTGCAAGTTTAAACCATAATACAACACGGAACTCTCTTTGAGAGCATTGACTGTAACTACTGTAACTATTGGGGACTGGGGGAGTAGTGTAATGAGTATGACCACATCCAAACTACTGTAACTACTGTAACTATTAGATTACCCCTCATACACACGGGGATAAGCTGTATCTGAACTGTAACAAACCCAAGCCGGTCAAATTTCATTACCTATTCACATCACAGAACTGTAACTGTTTTAAAACTGTAACTGCTTAAACTGTTGGTTTCAAAACTGTTTAAAAGTGCATGATTCTATTATTATTTTAATTGTCAAATTAGCATAAATTGTACTTTGCTCCCTCCTGACTGGAGACCCAATATTTTAGGTATCGCTGATGATGCTTTGTTTCGCGGTATTTTTCCTGAGATTCCAACTAGAGGACGATGATCTCGAGACTGATGAGCTGGATGCCTAGATTTTTCTTCATCTTTTATAATTCATGATGTTTGTGGAAAACAATGTATTACAGATGTATCTTTCATTTTATTGTAAAAAGTTTTAAACTATTCGAATTATTAAAGTTGTGACAATTAGACTGTATTGTTTATTTACCTGCATGAGTGATACAGCTTACTGCCGCCGTCTCAACAACGGTGCAGGTTGGGCATCATCCGATTCGACCCAAAAAATTGGGACCGGGTCGTGACATGTTTTTAGTAGTGGCCCATGCAGGTCTGAACAACAACTTAGGAAAACATATTTAGAAACAATTAGAACACTAGAACATCAATTTGTCACAACATAGGACTGAAATATATTATAAATAAATATTTTTGTTTGATTATAGACTGGTAGGGTACCTTGCTTATGTTTGCATCCTAAACCTTCCAGAGAATGACCATTGACAAGACCAATCCTGCTGGCGATGAGGTGTCATCTCCGGATCATACCCCATCTCCTCAACCTAGTCCAGGGTTTATTCCCTCGCAGCTGATTGACCGTCCCCATAATGTATCTAGTGAAGTTTTCACTACACTGGCGATTCCTACCTCTTCTCAAACTGAGTTGCATTTCCTTGGGGAAGTACCCATTCCTATTGCTCCACCAGTACCAGCGAACACCTCCCAAATGGTTGCCCTATTTCAAGAAATCATAGAGTCCCAGAAGGCTCAACAGCAGACGCAGCTGCAGCAGGCAGCAGCCGCAGCGCAGTAGTGTGCGCGCGGCCACGCGCGCACGGCCACGCGCGCCGGCGATCGCCGTGCGGCCAACCACCGCCACCCCGGTGACCCCCCAGTCCAGCGACCTCCGGCGAACCCCCATGGGCCACTGCCTCCCTCCCCGGCGGGACGTATAGTCGATTCGTGTGTTTCGCACGAGATCCCGTCTGCGCGCGCGAGTTTTGAACTCGAAAATGGCGCTCCATCGCAGCGACTTTGCGCGCATTTTCTGAAAGATCCGACCGTTGGATCGGCGATTTATTCACTCTGTCACAATCTCGGTATATAGCACTTCACTTTCCTCAATTTTCGTCCGTTAATTTTGTCGTTTGGTACCTCAAAACCGGCCACCAAGTTGATGTTTTAAATTGAACTATTTTTGGAAGGTTTCGTGGAGCCGACTTCGTCAGCTCGTAACTTCGCCGTCGCAGCTCCGGTTGGCGTGCTACCAGGCGCAGCTGGTATAACCCTCTTCCTGCCTCCTTTAGGTTTCGTTTTATTTTAAGCACGTTCGGTTGGTCGAATTCGATGCCAAAGTTGGCCGTCCGAATTCTTTAATTTGCACTTGTTAAATTCCATTTTTGAATCCGGGACTCCGGATTCAATTTCTGACACCACCTGTAGACTCGTGGCGTCATTCTGGCCTATTTTCAAATAAAATTTGTTTGATTTGGAGAACGTGGACCCTGGCACGCATTTTGGTGCAAAGCGGGTCCCACTTTTCGGGTCAACGGGTCACTTTGAGATCGGCTCATCGGAATCCACTTCCGGATATACCGTTGAGTTCGTATCGTCATTCTGGACTCGTTGACATATAATTTGCTGAGTTATGAAGATATTTGCTCCGGCATGCATTTCCCTGCAAACCGGATACCAAGTGTCCGCGTCAACGTATCATTTTGAGATCGGCACATCGGAATCCTATTCCGGATATACCGTTGGGTTCGTATCGTCATTCTGGATTCGTGGACATATAATTTACTTAGTTTTGTAGACTTCTATCCTGACACATTTTTCGGTGCAAAGTGTGTCCAACGGTGGACAACATTTTGATCCAAAATTACCGTTTTGCCCCTGTGTCCAAATTGGACTTATGGGTAGGCTATCCTAGCTAATTTGACCGTTCTGGACACGTTGGTGATATTTATTTTATCATCCGACAATATATATAGATTTTGTTTATGAGTCATTCCTTAATTTATAATTAATTATTTTTCTAAATATTGATACTTTCTGGTTTTGAATTTTTATATATATATTAATTTTTATAAAAATTTGGGAAAAATTATATTTAAATACTATGTTAATTTAGCTAATTTATCATAATTTTTCCAGCATTTAATAAGTACTTTTGGTATTTTATAAAAATAGGAAAAGAGAACTTATTTTTAGGATTCATATGTTTGCTGATTTTTAATAAATATTTATGAAGGTTTATAAATCCCAGAAAAATTATTATAAATTTCTATAATTAACAAGGATCTTTTTGGTAATTTATTTTATATAAAATTAAGCTTTTTGTCTATCTCAGAAATTGTTGGAACTTAGTATACAGTTTGATTTATTTATTGAATAGTTACGACTTTCAATATTTTGTATTGTTTTGAGTTATAGACGTATTGGACCTCACCCTACACTAGTGTATAGATCCTAGGAAGTTAGTTTGTGTATAGTGGCACTCCACATTAGACTTTTATGCTAGGTCCCCACTTAGTTAGTGTCCAGTTAGGAGTCGTGTCTCACCACTAGTGTAGTATTTAACATAGCTTAGAACTGAGATTGTGTGTCATTATTGACAGGACACCGGACATCTATATCTTTGTACTAGTATTCTTGCTTTGCTCGAGACAAGTACATCTACAAACCTATTTACTGTCTTTTAATGCTAGAACATGTATTAACCCTGTTAAAATACTGATCCTTGAGGTAGCAAGTTATGTCTTCACATGTTGTATTACTATCAGTACCTGCCATGCTTAGGACAGTTCTTATATCTACACATGCTTTTTACTGGTTCTCAGTACATGTTTCACTATACTATATACTGCTCCGAGTATTTACATATTTTATACTGCTCCCAGTAACTGCCATGCTTATATTGTTCCCAGTATCTCCCACATGTTTTTACTGTTCTCGTACCTCTCACATGTTTAAATAATGGGTTAAGGGGAAACTGTTAGTATTGTACGTGAACATGACCCCCTTCTCCGTATGTACTTACCGCGCTCGGTGACATTCTATATGTGACCTTGCCGTATGTTCTGATCTCGCGTTTGTGTATGGATATACACCGATGCCGTTCGTGCACGTATGTGCATACCAGAAAACTTGATATGTACCGCTGTATATCTTATTCACCTATTGACCGATTCACGTATATACTACGATTTTAAACTTTTAAATATTACATATACATCTGTCTCTATGACATATGTATCCTTGCCATAATAGATTATGAGTTATACCATGATTCCAGATATGCCATGTTCCCTATGTTACTATGATACTGTGATCCCAGTTGTACCATGAGGCCATGTTTCCAATATTTCCTGTTTTATAGACTTATCACACCATGATTCTTGTTGTACATCTCTTTCATTATATGTTCAGTACTTTAGTTGTAGAGGTTGTACTTGCTCCCGTCCTGACAGGATAACGTTGTAGGTTCACTTTCTGAGGAGAATATGCTATATGATACATGTTACGACACTGATTTTGAGGACCTGGCCTTAGCTCCAGAAGAGGCCCCAGCGGGGAACCTTGCTTAGATATCTTTCTTGTGTTTTGAGACTTAGATTTTGGTCTGTACTTATATTTGGATACTGGACTTTGTCTCCAGTTAGATACTTGGAAGTGTATTATTAAGTCTGTGCTTATGTTACCTTCGCTTATAGATGCTGTGTTATGATGAACCTTTAATTATGATTTTAGAACTGTTAGCTGCTTAGATCATTTATTGTTTATTCTAGAACAGCTTACTGCGCTTTAACCAAGCGTAGGCTGAACATGGCTCGGCCCGGCCCAACAATTTGGGTATCGGGTCGTGACAATACATCAATATCAAGTGAGCTCCAATGCCATCCATGAATGATAATCTATGATCCATCTCACCTGTAATCAACGATCCAGTCAGGAAAGGAGCAAAGTAAAATGAACTTAATAAAACTCACCATGAAGATCAATGGAACGGTATATCAAAATATAACTGAAAGACAGAGAAGCAATGCGAATAGAAAGTATGCACTAGCTATGTGTACATGTACAATTGGACGTTATCAACATATGGGGACTAATATGTAATCAGGCATATAGAATATGCTATCAGTCAATATATAATCAGGCATGTCTGACGATAATGCTATCAGTCACGCAATAATCAGACATGCCTGACGACAATGCTACCAGTCACGCACGAAATGGACTCAGGCATACCGAGTATGCTATCAGGCAATGTTTATCCAATATTTGTCAATCACATGTTTCTAGAACGTCCCCAACCCGACACGAGAATCAATGTAATCAATCGAAAAAGAATAGTAAAATAATGACAAGAGACAATGTGAGTGTAATGCATGCAATGATGGTAATACTGAGTATATGTACTTGCCTTGATTCCAGGATTTTGGTACTTGTTCTTTAATCACCTAAAAATAGAAAATAATATAATATAATTAGAGACCTTCTAATTGTTCTTAATCCTAGCCAACTTCTAATATTTAACCATAACTAACTAAGTTCAACATTACTACAATTTATCTAATTAACATTCTACTACCAGTAAACTCTCTACTGCTCATGCATGTGAGCCTAAACCAATTCAACTCTAAAAACTAATAACTATTGCTACACTCATTTTACTAACAACTAATACTCAGCCTAGCTTATACTGGCCCAGAGGCTTGAGCCCATAATGTAGTATTTCTGAACACAATTCAATTAAGCTTAGATTAACCATGTCATATTTAAACATAATAGAGTCCAACGGTCATATTGGACCTAACGAACAACCCACACAGTAAGTATTGTGTCCGACCTCTACCCGTGTCTGCTGGATACAATTCATGTCCACAACCCCGAGACACTCAAAAGAATTGACACGGTAGCACGTTCTCGACACAAGTTTGACATACTCGACCGATCCAAACAAGCATCCCCTTTAAATTTAGTAGAACGGTCAAGAACTGTTACCTGAGTCTCCGCAATGGTTCGACATAGGAGTGCAGTATCCAATGATGGTATCCCCGAGTCCACGGCTTGCCGATATGTCCTTCTGGGCATTTCGTCGAACAGGTCATGTGCGAGAACAGGAAAAGTAACTGTGAGTTCGATTTGAACTGATTCAACTCCAAAATTTGGAGAAAATACACAGAATCGAATCTAGAGACTTACCAATACAAATCTCGAATCAAAACCAAACTGATCGATCGATTGATCACAACAATCCAACTCGAACTAAAACAGGGGATCAAGAACTCGTTCAGAAGTTTGACATCAATACTGCCAATTCAAGGAAGAGTAGAATACTTACCAGTCGATCAAAGACAAAGGAGTCCAGAAGCTGTGAGAAATTCGAGATTCGATCATCGTCTACGAAGTAGATGCCATGGCCGGCTGCTGATGAATAGAGAAAACTCTATCAAGACTAGTGGAGAAATTGAAATCGAAGAACACGGAAGAGCGATACTTACTCCACGACGCTTGGCTGTTGTCGACACTTCGTCTTCTTCACAGAGTCACCTAGCTTGCCATGGCCACGAGCTCGTCGTCGACGGAGGAAAGGAACAGGACGAAAATCAATTTGGCAGGGCTTCGCCGCTCTCAACTCTGAATGAAGAAGACAGAAGCTGGGCTCAATTTATCGGCGGAGAATCGGTCAGACGGTTGGTCGGGCACCTGACCGACGGTTGGACGGGCAGCGGCCGTTACGATCCGATGGTCGGAAAGAGTTTGATTGTTGGGGATCGACGGTTGGGATAAAATAGGCAGTTAGACAGTTAGGGAATAAGTTTCTAGAGAAACCTAGAATTTTTGGTCGTCACCGTCGTCGTCGTCGTCGTCGTCGTCGCCCCATGGGTTTGAACCCATGGATCCGCGCCCCACAATGGTGTTATTGGGCTTGGCCCAATACAAGAGTTGTTGGCTGAAATAAAAAATCTAATAGAAATCTATGAAAATTATTTATTAATTTGAAAATAATTTAGTAAATCAATAATAATTAGTGATTAGTTTAAATCTTAAATTAAATTAAAATATATATAAAAAATACTAGAATTTTATATTTAGGAAAAGTGGAGTTACAAATCTCTCCCCCTTGAAAAATTTCGTCCTCGAAATTTCAGATGGCACGATTAGGCACGATTAAGAGCAATTAAATACAATTTTGAAATTGGCACGATTTAAGGTGATACAAGGTGATAGTCAGAAATCATGATCAAAGGATAATAGTCTCAATAGTATCCGACAATCATACATATCTGGAGTCACTTCCCCTACAGTTCCTGTCCCGCCAGTATGCATCTGGCGGCAGTGAACCTTCGGTTCCATGGTCCCGATAATAATATATTACCAAAATACTCTGTCAACTTTATCCGATATCTAAAAACATTATGAATTTAGGACTTAGTCTCAATAATATCCGAGAGCCCATGATTACCTGTAATTACTTCAATTTAGAGTCTATGCCTCGCCAGTGTGTAGCTGGCTGTAATGAACTTTCAATTTCCATAATCCAGGTAATTGACTACAGTTGTAACACCCACATTTCTGAAATTAGAATAATTTTGAAATTTTGTATTAATAATCATTTATTAGTGATAATTCATGCATGTTATGATTTTAGATGATTTTTAGTTAGTTTAAACTAGATGATTGTTGAATTGTGCAATGGGGGTTTAAATTAGTGGAACCTTAGAGATTACTTAACCTAAAGACTAACCATGATCATATGAGCCTAGTCATAGGTTTAGAACATCAAGTTAGGGCTTTTTAGCCAAAGGGGTATTTTGATAATTTACTAGGAATTATTGGAATTATTGGATTTATGTAAATTATTATTATTTAATTATTGTCATGACAGCCCCTAACCTAGTTTACCCTAATCTAGAGGTTAGCCACTAACCTAGAGACTAGAGGATGGATATTACATATTAGTCAAGGTAGGAAATATCTAAGATATTTACATATTAGATATTTTCCTTGAAAACCTCAAAAGATCTATTACTTTGGCATGAAAGTCCATACCTCCACCATAAAGGAAGGCAAGAGGACACCCCCTCCTTGCCATGGCCGGCCAAGGGCACCCCTACCATGCCTCCTTCTTATATAACTACATCAAATCCTTTGCATACCATTTTGCATGTATTAAAAATCTAGAAATTTCCCTCAACCTTCAAACCTCCATAACTTCCTCAAAATAGCTCAAAATTCACCCAAATCTTTTGCTTGGGTTCCTACAACCTAGAGGGTGTCAAGGGAGGCTAGCAAGCAGGACACAAAGCCTTGGGCACCATCAAGTGAAGAGGACACACCCCCTCCTTTTCTTTGGAAATTCTTGAGTTTTCACTCAATAGGTAAATACCTACAAACTTTGTTAATATTGTAATTTTTCTTCATAAATGCATGCATATAGGTATACCCTAGCTGTGGGTCAAGTTTGGTAGAAACTAGGTTTGATTTGGTGTCCGTATCATACACGTATCCAAGGTTGAAAAACAGTATTTGGTGAAATGCCACAAAGAAATGAATTTAGTTAAAATGTAAAACAAATTACACTTTTGGGTAGCCCTAGACTAGTAGAACACGTACCCACTTGACTGAGCACGAATTGGTGCCGTGTTCGTGTCCAGAATGAACACGAACACGCTGTGCACTGAACACACATATTGTCCTGCTCACACGTTTCTCGTACTCACCGTACAGAGCACGTGGAAACGCCAAAATTGGCATGGACACGGGAGCAATGTTTGCGAACATGCCCCCAAAGTTTCACGATGTGTCATTTTGTATCGGACACGGATTCGGGGCCGCACTGGCCACACACACGTACGTTCAGTCAAAAAATCGACTTAGACAAGGACCCCGTGTCCCACGCACTTGTGTCAAGGTGTCGTGTCAGGATGACACACGTGTAGCCCATCATTGGGCAGACACTTGGACACGAGCACGAGGTGTGTCGTGTCCTGTGTCACGAGCACGAGATACTCGACCGCGTGCACGACGCGGTCTGAAACAAATTTTTACCCACTGATACGCATATCGTGTCAAGTGTAGACACCACGTGGACACGAATCAGGGTGTTGGACACGTGCACTAACCCTAGGCGCACCTACTGACACGAGCACGTGATGTGAGTGTGTGTGTGTCGTGTCCTAGAGCTAATTGCAAACGTGCACGATACAGTGCACTGTTAGTGTGTGTCAGTGTTACCCGATTGGGTTTTCTCGTATTGGACATGCCGTGTCGTGTCGTGGTGGGCATGCTGGCACCCTAGATACTATGGGACACTGGGGGACACGTTTACCAACCAAGAGTTTTGGGTCTTAGGTCGATTTGGTCTTGGGATTAGATTTACCACTTCTCGAGTGCACAGTGCACCAAGTTCTGTTTTTTTGGTATTTTCCAGTTTTCCTTTTTGAATTTCAAAACGAATTTTGAATTAATTTGGTGGGAGAATTAGTGATGTATATACATGTGTTCGTGTGTATATACATAGTGTATATACTTGTGTATGTGTGTGTGTATTTACACATGTATATGGTGTGTGTGTATGTATATATATATATATATATATATATATATATATATATATATATATATATATATATATATATATATGCGTGTGTGTGTGTGTGTGTGTGTGTGTGTGTATGTATAGTGTGTGTGTGTGTTTTATATGATCTTTGTTTCAGAGATCAGGACCTCCCCCCCCCCCCTCCCCCCCCCCCCCCCCCCCCCCGCTGTCACAGTGTGGCACACTCTCATTTCCTATTACCCTCTCTCTTTATAAATATAGGTTTATATATATATATATATATATATATATATATATATATATATATATATATATAGATATATATATATATATATATATATATATATATATTTTTTATATATATATATATATATATTTTATATATATATATATATATATATATATATATATATATATATATATATATATATATATATATATATTTTTTTTTTTTTTTTTTTTTATATATATATATATATAGTGTATATGTATATATATATATTGAATTGTATATATATATATATATATATATATATATATACATATACACTATATACACACTATATATATATATATATATATATATATATATATATATATATATATATATATATATATATATATATATATATATATATATATATATAGTGTGTATATAGTGTATATGTATATATATATATATATACATATACACTATATACACACTATATATATATATATATATATATATATATATATATATATATATATATATATATATATACATATATATATATACATATATATATATATATATATATATATATATATATATATATATATATATATAGTGTATATGTATATATATTGAATTGTATATAGAGGGCTATGTATATATATTACATAGATGTAGGTTTACCTATAGATAGCTATATAGGAACCTATGTGTAGTGACCTAGAAATATTAGCCTATGGTCATAGTCACTAGCCTATGGCAACTTAGGGGCTAACCCTAATTTGACCATTGACCCTTGACTTAGGTAGTTGTCCAAAGTCAACCTTAGGTCAAACTTGACCTAATTAACCTAGAATTGACTGAGATTAACCTAAAGTGACTAGTTAAGCTAAGTTTGACTAAACCTTAACTAGTTTGACATTGGTTGACCTAACTTTGACTAGTTTGACCTAGTTTGACTTTTAAAGTTGACCAAGAGTTGACTATTGACCAGATTGACCTAGAATTATGTAGTATGCATTGTATACTCTATTTTTACCATTGTGGATATATTGTGACCTATGTTGCCCTAAATAGGATCCAGTTACTCCAGTCCAGACATTAATTTTTACCAGTCATTCAGGATATCAGGCGAGTACATTCTCTGATCGTTTCATACTTATTTAGGCTTTACTTCTCACTCTAGATTACTTTACTTGATGCTGTCATGTTGGTAACACGGATTGGTACTATGTGGATCTTTTCATGAGATGTTATCCCTCTCGGGAGCATCGGGTACTTCAATTTACGTGTGTTTCACTTTCATCATGTACTTCTATGCTTTCATCATGTATGTATACTCATGTGATCATGTACTCTCATGTTCACTGAGCCCTCATGTATAACTTCACGTATACTCATTTATGAGCCTCATGTGAAGTAATGTATAATAACGTAACTTATCTAGATCCTTGTGTATTGATTGGAGAAACGGGGGGAATAGAAGTAGTCATGTAAATAATTCTAAAGTAGTGTAATCATGTATAAACTCAGTAGTATAATCATGTATAAATTCTAGCCATTCACATGCCTATCTTGAACTTTACATCACTAGCCACTTACAGTTCTCTATATACAGTAGATATTTCCTTTAGAGCTATCTCTTTTACAGTATATATTTCCTTTCAGCATTTTTTGTATTTTATTCTATTGCTTGTATTGTATTTCCTAACCTGATATGAACTATGTGAGATGTATTGTGCTCGTTCCTGTCCTGGCTGGACCTGTTGAAAATATTACAGAGGACGAGGATGAGGCATGGGTGACTACATATTATGGAGCAGGTCTAGATGACCCTTGTGATGTAGACCCTCAGCAGGATCCACCTGCAGCTGAGGATGTTGCCCCAGTAGTCTAGGCTAGTTTAGCTAGACAGCCATTTTTATATTATTATTTTGTCTCACATTCTGAGTTGTATTTTGAGATGTTGAGATGTATAGACCCTTAGATTATTTTGTATATTGGGTTGATATTCTGGATGTTATGTTATCCTAGATACTTAGACTTATTTCTTCTATTGTACTGTTCTCTTTGAGTTACTATCTATCTATCTATCTTTCATTCTTCTACCTTAGATGTGATTGAGACTGTATATTGTTATGTCATCTCCATTTGGAGTATATAAACTGTACAGGTACCTTACATTGTTAGATGTTGTGACCTAGGACAGCGTTCTACCACCGACACTGCGGCGTAGGCTGGGCGTATTCACTTTTTGTGCCCTTACTCTCGGGTGCGGCTCGTGACATGTTTTTATTGGTGGCCCATGTAGGTCTGTTTATGTGGTGGTATTCGAACTAGAGTATCGCTACAGCCTGCAGTAGGATATATGATGTAGTTTTGAGGTACTCAATCATATTAGGAAAAAATTCTTATCTAAATCCCTGCTATCTAAATTCTTGTTGATATTGTCTTTCTTTTGAAATAAACTGTTCCCTTTGACTATATCATTTCTTCTCCGTATTGATTTCTTGTTGATCTGTCTTCAGGATGGTGGAGACACGATCACAGCGTCTCGGTGCAGGTGACACCACTGAGAGGTCTGCCACCTCTCGTCTAGCTCACCAGGACCGGGGGACCACAGCTCCCCTTACTCCAGCTCATGTGGGAGCTTCTGCCACATTTGGGGGTACATCTCTATCTATTCGGGGGACCATCCCAGCTACCCCAGACATGCCTCCCCCGCAGTTTCGTCAGCTACAGTTTCAGCAGCACCAGCAGCAGTTCCAGCCGCCAATGCCATCTGGATTAGTGGATGCTGCACAGATGCTTTCATACTTCCAGCATTTCCTAGAGACGTAGAAGGCCCAGCAGCAGCGTCAGACAGCGGACTTTACCAGGGGCATAGATGAGGCCCATCAGCTGGCTAGAGCGATCGTGGAGAGGTTGGCTGCCCAGCCACATGGAGGATTGGGACAGCCACGACAGCAGAGGATTCCGGGCATACAGGAGTTCAAGAAGATAAACCCCAGGGACTTCTTAGGGACCGAGGGGATTCTTTATGCTGATGACTGGATTGAGCACATCGAGGAGATTTTTTGACTTACGGAGATACCAGCCGGACTCCAGATAGAGGTAGCAGCCAGCCAGATGCGGGATCTTGCCCGTAGCTGGTATCAGACGGACCCGAGAGTAGGCACTCCAGGGCAGACATGGGGAGCTTTCAAGGAGCTCTTCAAGGGAAAGTTTTTCTCGGATCAGGCACTCGGTACCTTGGAGACCCAGTTCGAGAACCTGGTTCAGGGGAACCAGACTGTAGAGGAGTATTCCGGTAAGCTTTGCCGGTTGAGCAGATTTGTGGAGGGCCTTAGCGAGACAGCAAAGGCGAGGAGGTTCATGAAGGGCTTGGTCAAGGAGGTCAAGTCCTTGACCAGGAGTGACAGGAATGCCACTTTTAAGGAGATTCTGACAGGAGCAATAGCGGCTGAGGATGATCTTGAGCTGAAGCTCAAGAGGGGCCGCGACACTCAGGGAGCTGGCAGCAGTGGAGGACAGGCCAAGAGGCCTCATTTTCAGCACCAGCAGCAGAGGCCATTCCAGCAGCAGAGGCCGTTCCAGCAGGTACAACAACAGCCGAGGCACCAGCAGCAGGCACCCAGGCAGCAGGTCGTCAGTTGCACTTTCTGTAAGAAGCAGGGTCATTGATGGAATGACTGCTGAAAGAGGCTCGGCAGGTGTCTACTCTGTGGTTCCGGAGACCACCAGCTGAGGGAGTGTCCCATGTCTTCGGGAAGATCAGTTCAGGGAGGCGGAGCCAAGGCTCCGGCAGGGCAGCAGAAGGGACCATTGCCGACTCAGCAGCAGAGGTTCACCCAGCACCAGCATCAGGCCAGGGGTGGACAGAGGGGCAAGCTTTCGCCATGGCAGCAGAGGATGCTGAGGTTACTGGAGAGCTGATAGCAGGTTCTATTCTTCTCGACTCCATTCCAGCTTTTGCATTGTTCGATTCTGGAGCTTCCTATAGCTTTGTATCAGTATCTTTTGCGATTAGGCATCATGTTATATCTGAATCATTGCCTAGGACTTGCAAGATCACGACTGGGGTGGCATTATCCTCATTCGTGATATTTGCAAGGGACGAAGAGTAGTTTTGGGAGGCCGAGAGTTGGATGTGTGTTTGCTCGTAATGCCACTACCGAACTACGATATTGTACTCGGTATGGATTGGTTGAACAGGCACCAAGCCAGCATAGATTGTTGTGGGGGTAGAGTTCTGTTCAGAGCGCCATGAGAGCCAGAGTTTGTGTATTCCCGACGGCAGGCAGAGCAGACTAGCGGAGTTTTCTGTGGAGTTTCAGTTGAGGAGCAGCCAGTTCCACATCCATTGATAGCAGAGTTCAGGGACGTATTTCCAAAGGAATTACCTGGGCTTTCACCAGACAAAGACGTTGAGTTCTCGATAGACTTGGTTCTAGGTGCGGAACCGATTTGTCAGCATGTCTATCGAGTGAATAACAGCGAGTTGGTGGAATTGAAGAAGCAGGTGGATGAGTTGTAGGACAAGGGCTTCATCCGCTCTAGTTCTTCACCTTGGGGTGCACCGATACTCAACAGTCTGACGATCAAGAACTGATATCCACTGCCGTGGATCGATGATCTCTTCGATCAGTTGAACGAAGCTCGGGTATTCTCGAAGATCGATCAGAGGTCAGGCTACCACCAGGTAAAGGTAAAGAGGGAGGATATTCCGAAGACGGCGTTCAGGACGCGGTATGGCCAGTTCGAGTTTATGGTGATGCCGTTTGGGTTGACTAATGCCCCGACGGTGTTCATGAACTTGATGAACAAGGTGTTCCACCAGTACTTAGATAAGTTCGTGGTGGTGTTCATCGACGACATCCTGGTGTACTCGAATACTGAGGAGGAGCATGAGGAGCACTTGAGAGTAGTTCTGGAGACTCTCAGGCAGGAGCAGCTTTACGGCAAGCTATCGAAGTATGAGTTCTTCCTGGACAGAGTTGACTTCTTGGGTCATGTGGTGACTGGAGATGGGATCTCAGTCGACCCAAGAAAGATATCAGCAGTTGAGGCTTGGGCAGCACCGACGTCAGTGGCAGAGATCAGGAGCTTCCTAGGATTGGCAGGCTACTACAGGAGGTTCGTCCAGGATTTCTCCCGGGTTGCAGAGTCGTTGTCTAGGCTGACCCGAAAGGACGTAGAGTTTGTCTGGTCAGAGGAGTGTCAGGCCGCCTTCGATGAGTTGAAGAAGCTGTTGACGACGGCCCCGATTCTGACATTGCCATCAGGATCAGGCGGGTTCACTATCTACAGTGACGCCTCGGGGAGGGTTTGGGTTGTGTCTTGCAGCAGCATGGGAAGGTGATTGCCTATGCTTCCAGGCAGTTACGTCCCCATGAGAAGAACTACCCTACCCATGATTTGGAGTTGGCGGCAGTTATCTTTGCTCTGAAGCTCTAGAAACACTATTTGTATGGAGAGCACGTGGAGATATTTACAGACCACAAGAGCTTGAAATACGTATTTACGCAGAAGGAGCTCAACATGAGGCAACGCAGATGGTTGGAGCTGATGAAGGACTTTGACATTCTACTGCAGTATCACCCAGGGACGGCCAACGTAGTTGTCGATGCTTTGAGCAGATATTCGACAGCCTTGTGTTTAACGATGGATCGTCACTTGTTAGCAGACTTGGAGAGCCTTGGGATCGAGGTGATTGTGCCGGGAGTGCAGATACAGATGTGGGGCTTTCAGATTCAATCGGACTTAATCGATCGTATCAAGTCGGCTCAGTTCGACGAAGTTTCTCTATGATGCATCAGGAAGCAGGTCAGAGCAGGATTGGCGGATGATCAGTTCACTCTTGCAGGGGATGGCGCATTGAGGCACGGTTCCAGACTGTGTGTGCCCAGTGGAGACTTTCGGGAGCAGGTTATGCAGGAGGCCCACCGTTCTCAGTACTCTGTACATCCGGGAGCCAACAAGATGTATAGGGATCTGAAGGAGCATGTATGGTGGAGTGGGATGAAGCACGAGGTAGTACGCTTCGTAGCTAGATGTTTGATTTGTCAGCAGGTAAAGGCAGAGAGGCAGAGGCCAGGAGGACTATTACAGCCATTGCCCATTCCGGAGTGGAAGTGGGAGCATATCACGATGGACTTTTTTTTGGGATTGCCGTGTACTCCAGGAGGGAAGGACGCGATTTGGGTCATCATAGACAGGTTGGCCAAATCGGCCCACTTCTTGCCATTCAAAGTGGGTTTGTCTACCGAGAAGCTATCGGAGATGTATATGCGACAGATAGTCAGACTTCATGGAGTTCTATTGAGCATTGTATCGGACCAGGACAGTCATTTTACTTCACATTTCTGGAGGAGCTTGCATATTAGCTTAGGCACTCAGCTCAAGTTTAGTACTGCATACCACCCTCAGACAGATGGACAGTCAGAACGGACCATTCAGACACTGGAGGACATGCTGCGGACTTGTGTCTTGGACTTTGGAGGATCTTGGGAGAGTCACCTGCACTTAGGGGAGTTTATATACAACAACACTTTTCAGGCCAGCATTGAGATGTCACCTTTCGAGGCTCTGTACGGGCGTAGATGCCGTACACCCTTGTCTTGGGATGATATTGGAGAGCGAGCTTTATTGGGACCTGGGATGGTTGTGGATGCAGCCGAGAAGGTGAAGCTCATCAGAGATCGACTTCGCGTGGCACAGGACAGACATCGGCATTGGGCCGATAGCCACCGCAGACCTTTGGAGTTTGAGGTACAGCTTAGAGATAGGATTAGAATTAGATTGTCTTGTTTGTGTTTTGTTAACCATGTTTGATTATCATAGTTAAATTGAGACCTTGTTTGTGATTAGGTTGGAGACCAGGTATTTTTGAGGATATCTCCGATACGTGGAACTATACGCTTTGGTGGAGGTGGGAAGCTTAGCCCGCGTTTCATCGGCCCTTTCGTTATCAGCGTGAGAGTCGGTGACGTATCTTACAGGCTAGACTTACCACCAGCATTGGAGGGAGTCCACAATATATTTCACGTGTCGCAGTTGAGACGGTACGTGGCAGATCCTAGCCATGTACTTGATCATTCCAAGATCGAGGTGAGACCTACTCTTCGTTATCCAGAACAGCCTGTTGAGATTCTGGATCGACGGGAGAAGGTATTGAGGAACCAGTCGATACCCTTGGTTCGCGTTGCATGGAGGCATCATTCCCCATGAGAGTCCACCTGGGAACGAGAGGATGAGATGCGCGAGCGATACCCTTATCTATTTGTACCTTGAGGTATGATTTTCTATCCTTCTCATCAGTTTTAGTTTCGCCTTTAAATTTCAAGGACGAAATTATTTTAAGGAGGGTAGACTTGTAACACCCACATTTCTGAAATTAGAATAATTTTGAAAATTTGTATTAATAATCATTTATTAGTGATAATTCATGCATGTTATGATTTTAGATGATTTTTAGTTAGTTTAAACTAGATGATTGTTGAATTGTGCAATAGGGGTTTAAATTAGTGGAACCTTAGAGATTACTTAACCTAAAGACTAACCATGATCATATGAGCCTAGCCATAGGTTTAGAACATCAAGTTACGGCTTTTTAGCCTAAGGGGTATTTTGGTAATTTACTAGGAATTATTGGAATTATTGGATTTATGTAAATTATTATTATTTAATTATTGTCATGAGAGCCCCTAACCTAGTTTACCCTAATCTAGAGGTTAGCCACTAACCTAGAGACTAGAGGTTGGATATTACATATTAGTCAAGGTAGGAAATATCTAAGATATTTACATATTAGATATTTTCCTTGAAAACCTCAAAAGATCTATTACTTTGGCATGAAAGTCCATACCTTCACTTTGAAGGAAGGCAAGAGGATACCCCCCTTGCCATGGCCGGCCAAGGGCACCCCTACTATGCCCCCTTCTTATATAACTACATCAAATCCTTTACATACCATTTTGCATGTATTAAAAACCTAGAAATTTCCCTCAACCTTCAAACCTCCATAACTTCCTCAAAATAGCTCAAAATTCACCCAAGTATTTTGTTTGGGTTCCTACAACCTAGAGGGTGTCAAGGGAGGCTAGCAAGCAGGACACAAAGCCTTGGGCACCATCAAGTGAAGAGGACACATCCCTTCCTTTTTTTGGAAATTCTTGAGTTTTCACTCAATAGATAAATACCTACAAACTTTGTTAATATTATAATTTTTTTTCATAAATGCATGCATATAGGTATACCCTAGCTGTGGGTCAAGTTTGGTAGAAACTAGGTTTGATTTGGTGTCCGTATCAGACACGTATCCAAGGTTGAAAAACAGTATTTGGTGAAATGCCACAAAGAAATGAATTTAGTTAAAATGTAAAACAAATTACACTTTTGGGTAGCCCTAGACTAGTAGAACACGTACCTACTTGACTGAGCACGAATTGGTGCCGTGTTCGTGTCCAGAATGGACACGAACACACTGTGCACTGAACACACATAGTGCCCTGCTCACACGTGTCTCATACTCACCGTACAGAGCACGTGAACATGCCAAAATTGGCATGGACACGGGGGCAATCTCTGCAAACATGCCCTCAAAGTTTCACGATATGTCATTTTGTATCAGACACGGATTCGGGGCCGCACTGGCCACACACACGCACGTTTAGTCGAAAAATCGATTTAGACACGGACCCCGTGTCCCACGTACACGTGTCATGGTGTCGTGTCAAGGTGACACACGTGTAGCCCATCATTGGGCGGACACTTGGATACGAGTACGAGGTGTGTCGTGTCCTGTGTCACGAGCACGAGACACTCGACCGTGTGCACGACGCGGTCTGAAACACACATTTTTACCCACTGATGCGCGTTTTGTGTCGAGTGTAGACACCACGTGGACACGAATCAGGGTGTTGGACACGTGCACTAACCCTAGGCGCACCTACTGACACGAGCACGTGATGTGTGTGTGTGTGTCGTGTCCTAGAGCTAATTGCATACGTGCACGACACAGTGCACTGTTAGTGTGTGTCAGTGTTACCCGATTGGGTTTTCTCGTGTTGGACACGCTGTGTCGTGTCGTGGTAGGCATGCAGGCACCCTAGATACTAGGGGATACTGGGGGACACGTTTACCAACCAAGAGTTTTGGGTCTTAGGTCGATTTGGTCTCGGGATTGGATTTACCACTTCTCGAGTGCACAGTGCACTGAGTTCTATTTTTTTTGGTATTTTCCAGTTTTCTTTTTTGAATTTCAAAACGAATTTTGAATTGATTTGGTGGGGGAATTAGTGATGTATATACATGTGTTAGTGTGTATATACATAGTGTATATACTTGTGTATGTGTATGTGTATTTACACATGTATTTGGTGTGTGTATGTATATATATATATATATATATATATATATATATATATATATATAAAAATATATATATATATATATATATATATATATATATATATATATATGTGTGTGTGTGTGTGTGTGTGTGTGTGTGTGTGTATGTATAGTGTGTGTGTGTGTGTTTTGTATGATCTCTGTTTCAGAGATCAGGACCTTCCCTCCCCCCTGGCACAGTGTGGCACACTCTCATTTCCTATTACCCTCTCTCTATTTCCCTCTCTCACTATATATATATATAGGTTTATACATACATATATATATAAGTGTATATATATATATATATATATATATATTGAATTGTATATAGAGGGCTATGTATATATATTACATATATGTAGGTTTACCTATAGATAGCTATATGGGAACCAATGTGTAGTGACCTAGAAATATTAGCCTATAGTCATAGTCACTAGCCTATGGCAACTTAGGGGCTAACCCTAATTTGACCATTGACCCTTGACTTAGGTTGTTGACCAAAGTCAACCTTAGGTCAAACTTGACCTAATTAACCTAGAATTGACTAAGATTAACCTAAAGTGACTAGTTAAGCTAAGTTTGACTAAACCTTAACTAGTTTGACCTTGGTTGACCTAACTTTGACTAGTTTGACCTAGTTTGACTTTTAAAGCTGACCAAGAGTTGACTATTGACCAGATTGACCTAGAATCATGTAGTATGCATTATATACTCTATTTTTACCATTGTGGATATATTGTGACCTATGTTGCTCTAAATAGGATCCAGTTACTCCAGTCCAGACATGTATTTTCACCAGTCATTCAGGATATCAGGCGAGTACATTCTGTGACCGTTTCATACTTGTTTAGGCTTTACTTCTCGCTCTAGATTACTTTACTTGATGCTGTCACGTTGGTAACACGGATTGGTACTATATGGATCTTTTCATGAGATGTTATCCCTCTCGGGAGCATCGGGTACTTCATGTTACGTGTGTTTTACTTTCATCATGTACTCCTATGCTTTCATCATGCATGTATACTCATGTGATCATGTACTCTCATGTTCACTGAGCCCTCATGTATAACTTCACGTATACTCATTTATGAGCCTCATGTGAAGTAATCTATAATAACGTAACTTGTCTAGATCCTTGTGTATTGATTAGGGAAACGGGGGAGTAGAAGTAGTCATGTGAATAATTCTAAAGTAGTGTAATCATGTATAAACTCAGTAGTGTAATCATGTATAAATTCTAGCCATTCACATGCCTATCTTGTACTCTACATCACTAGCCACTTACAGTTCTCTATATACAGTAGATATTTTCTTTACAGCTATCTCTTTGACAGCATATATTTCCTTTCAGCATTTCCTGTATTTTATTCTATTGCTTGTATTGTATTTTCTAACCTGATATGAACTGTGTGAGATGTATTGTGCTCGTTCCTATCCTGGCTGGACCTGTTGAAAATATTACAGAGGACGAGGATGAGGCATGGGTGACTACATATGATGGAGCAGGTCTAGATGACTCTTGTGATGTAGACCCTCAGCAGGATCCACCTGCAGCTGAGGATGTTGCCCCAGTAGTCTAGGCTAGTTTAGCTAGACAGCCATTTTTATATTATTATTTTGTCTCACATTCTGAGTTGTATTTTGAGATGTTGAGATGTATAGACCCTTAGACTTATTTTGTATATTGGGTTGATATTCTGGATGTTATGTTATCCTAGACACTTAGACTTATTTCTTCTATTGTACTATTCTCTTTGAGTTACTATCTATCAATCTATCTATCTTTCATTCTTCTACCTTAGATGTGATTGAGGCTGTATATTGTTATGTCATCTCCATTTGGAGTATATAAACTGTACAGGTACCTTACATTGTTAGATGTTGTGACCTAGGACAGCGTTCTACCGCTGACACTTCGCCCAAACTCTACCGCGTACTCATCAACCGAGCGGATCCCCTGCTCAAGAGTCTAAAATTGGCGCTCCAAAGCCTCTCTAGCTACTGCTGGAAAAAACTTCTTCTTGAAGATTTCTACAAACAGATCCCAAGTCAATCCAGGTACTACGAGCAGAGGCTCACTCCTAAATCAAGTACGTGCCAGATCTTGCATCTGCACGCCAGCGGCCTCCACCTTGAGGTCCTCTGAAAGTCTAGATAGCCTCATCACCCTTTTTATATCCTCTAGCCACTCATCGGCGTAGAGTATTCCCTCAGTCCCAAGGAACTCTCTAGGTGCCATCCTTTTGAAATCCAGGATGGTACCCTCTCTCTGATGATGGGTGGAAGTAGTATGGGTATAAGTATGAGAAGCATGAGTATGAATGGGAGGCGGAATAAAAGAAATAGGCTCAGGCTGAACAAAAGTGGTAGTAGTTGGCTGTACAGGAGCCTGGGTGGGTGGTGGAGGTGGAACATGTGATGGATGTGGAGTATATAGCGGAGGTGGGATGTATAATGGGGTCGGTATGGTAGTCGGTGGAGGTCGAATATGAGATGTAGGTACCCTGATGGTTAGCAGTATGCTGAGTAAAGAGAATTGAGAATATGAAATGAATGCCATGGTTGGGAATGGTATGAATTATAGATTCATGCGACGACTTGAATCAGTTGGATAAGAAGAATTTTAGGCTCAATGACGATGGTAGGATGTTGCTATCAAAAGATTGTGAAAATATAATATGGACCGAATATTGAACGATGTTGGAATTGAGTAATTGGAAATTGTATGTTGGATATCAAAACATTGATGTTATTGTTAGACGCTTATTGGAATGTTGCAAATGATTTAGAAGATGCAAAAAGTTGCATCAGCGACCGAAAAGCTAGAGTATGGATTTGAGAAAATAGATGGCTGTGCACGTTGTGCAGTTGTGCTTGAGAGAATTTGACGTGTCCCAAAATAACAAGTTATGACCCTTAAAATTTTGAGGCATAGAGAAAGAGTACTTGTCCCTTGATGCAAGAAAGAGTAGATGTTCCTTATGAGACTCTGATGGCTGAAATACAAATAAGTATCCAGATGCATTATTATGTTATAGACCCTGTCGGTGGACGATGTTGTCGCATGAACAACGAGTTTGGCTGAAAGATAGAATTGATGGATTATGACTCAACTAAACAAGTTATGTCTCATATCCACTAAGATGATCGATGTACGGATGCTAGATGTTTGGTGCCATAGATATTGGATTGGTACATGAATTGTAAAAAAAATTTATGGAATCACAAGGAGATGATGCAAAACAATTATTGATGGTTAACGTGAGTTGTTAAGAGATGTTTATGTTGGGCCAGATATTCATAAAGGATGTTTTAGAATAAATACGATTATATAGTTGCCTTAATTTTTGGTTAAAAGGGTACAGACAGTACAGATGATCTAAAATGCAGAAAATTGAATATGTCGTGAAGAGACCGAAGGAAAGAGATGGTAAATAATAGACTCTTGAGGTAGCAATGTTGGAATATGACTCGAAATAGTTGGCCGATTGTATAGACAAAATTTGAGTACGATATGAGAATGCAAGTCGAATTTAGCAGAGGATGTTGCGTCTATGCTAGTGAAAACTAAGATTTGGATGTTCAATTGATAAAGTTTTATATGATAGCTTCGGGATTGACCCTTAAGAATTGTTAGAAAGATTTTATCGGTTGTGGGTAAGTGTCACCTCCATTTCCTGTATTTCGTATTTGTACTCGTAATTTGATTTTTTGCACGTATTTTAATTTTCTCGACTTGCGGATTTTGGTTTCTCGTAAATGGGTTTTGGACCATGACTTGGTTTTATTTTATGAAATTCGGTTTGGTTTGGTTCATCATGAGTGGAACACTTTAACCTACACTCTACCCTCAACACAACACAACCACCCTCATTATATCTCCACCAAACTTTCTCTCTCCTCTTTACTCTCCATTAATTTCTTCTTCTTCCTTCTTCCACACAACTCCCCAACCCATTAGGCAAGTGCACCTTGCCATCAAATAAGCACCACTTTTTATTTGTCCATTAGCTAGATTAGGCCATGGAGAACAACTTTAGAACTTGACATTTTGTGATTTGGAGTTTCCTTTGTTCTAGATCTAGGTTTTTACTATTTTCGGATTTATATGGTTTTGATCTATTTAACATTGATTTTTGTATGTTTTGATGCTTCCATGTGGAAGAGAATTCGATTTTACTCAAGTTAGAACTTTGAAAATCTAGATTTGGTTTTAATTTGGCTAAGTTATGAAGAATTGAAGTTCTTGGTGTTCTTGGACTTGCTCTCGGCCAGGAAGAACAGCCCTCTGCCTTGCGCTTTTTAGCGCATGGCCGATTGCCCACCCCGGGCCTGTGCTCCTTAGCGCATGGCCGATTGCGCAATCACTTGGCCAGTGCTTTGCGCTGCGCTGGATTGCGCTGGCGCAAGCTAGCCATGCGCAAGCCAGCCATGCGCAAAGTAACCCCTGTGCAATCGACCATTGCGCAATCCACCCCTGCGCAATCCTCCTGTGCGCAATCCATCTGCTGCGCCATCCACTCCTGCGCAGTTGGTACCCTGCGCAGCTCACTCCTGCGCAGTTGGTACCCTGCGCAGTTGGCCTCCTGGCGCACTTGACTCCTGCGCAATCCAACCCCCTGACATGACCAACCTGACTTGATAGTGGCCCGTCGTGGCGCACTCCTGACAAGTACCCTGGCATGATTTATCTTGATAACTTGATAGTGGCCCGTGGCGGCGCACTCTTGACTTATAACTTGTAACTTGTAACTTGACTCGTATAATCAACTTGACACCGTGGGTGTTCCTGCTTGTTTGTTTGTACAATCCACTTGTCTTGTCTTGCATCATGTCTAGGACGCGACTTCCTGGGTACCAGGGCCAGGGACTCGCGCTAAATTGGATTAGGCTAATTATTAGATCAAACTAGAACATGGAGAATTCCCAGTCACAGGCAATCTCGTTATCTGGGCGCTCTAATGGGCTTGTAGCTTGCCGACGAGTAGAGCACATTTCCAGCACACTGTCATGTGTTGCACCCTCTAAGTCACCTAAGGGTACATTTGTCTCCCGGGCAATGTACCCACCTATAACTCTCAACCCGCAGAAGGATAACTGGATAGTCTGCAGGGCTTGGGACTGGAAATTCTTACTTGCATCTTGTTAGTAATTAAGGCTTGTGATAACCCTAGTTAGTTAAAGTAGTAAGCCGTAGTACTTGCTTGGCCGATTGCGAATGGATGGTGTCCAGCCTTGTCTAAGTCTTGTCTAGCTCCAGTACCTGCTATCTCCTGAGCATGTTTGTTTTACTTATCTTAACGATAAATGAGTAGAGACAGTGAGCTATTCAGGCGAAGGGTTACAACCCCGGTCCTTGTCTGGTTTAAGGATTGTAACCTGGCTCCCGGAATGGTTCCACGTTCCTAGTCGTTTATCGCCATGTGTACCTTACTACTTGTACTTCTTTTATTCTTTATGTTCTGATATGCTGGCTTTTGTTCTTATTTGTGGCCTCCTTTGTGGCACTTGCTCTTTCTGGGGTTTGACCCAGCTGGTTTTGTGTGGCCAGATTTCGGAGCAGCTCCCGAGGATCTACCGAGCTTCCAGCCCAATGGTGACAACTAGACGGAACCCGGGCCAAGAGTGGGTTTTCCTTTTTGTTTCACCCACTTATATGTAAATTTATTCTTTTGAGGCGTTTAGCCGACGAGCACCTGTTAGCTCGATGCATATTTACTTACTGTCTGCCTACGGGCTGTAAACATGATTAACAAATCCTAGGGTTGATCATGTATGACTGAACTCTTGCTAGTCCTATCATTTTGTACGACTAGCTTCATGATCATCCAATATGTAATATTTGGGACGCCTTATATATATATATTTGATGCTCTAATATCTTGTAACTCTGTTAATTGCTTGAGATTGAGACAATAGGCTTGACCTTAAGAGACTGCTGGCTTGTAGTAAACCCTCATATCTAGACAGCCGTGACCGTATAGTTGAGATGTATTCTATTTCAATATACGTAGCTGGCTATGTCTGCCCCCGCTCTCCAGTATTCTGGTTCTGGGGCGTGACACGGTTTAAGTGGTGGCCCATGCAGGTCTTGGCATTCAAGAAATATGAGGGTTTACCGAATAGATATCTCAATCAATATTCGCCCTTGATCTCTGCTCGTATCTTCAAATCCCTGAGATTCTTGACCTGATCACATGCTTGTATCATTGATCTGTCCTGGTCCTTTCCTTACTGTTCCCTATGTCGTCTTCTTCAGTGGCATTACTCCCAGACCTGCCAACCAGCCAGAGGAAGCTCAGCAAGCGCCCCAACGCCAGAAAGATCAAGCTCAGCACTCTGGAGTAGCCTCCCGAGTTATGCTTCCCGGAGGCTCAGAACCTCCAGTTCAGGCAGCTCCGCCCGTTCAACCAGCTAGACAGGATGAGAGACCTTTGGTAGGGCTTATCAGAGAACTACTTGCATCCCAAGATCGTTGAGGCGACGCCTTGCACCAGGAAGTTCATGATGCACTAAACCGAGGAGGTCCCCAAGGAATCAGGCGGCCAACAGTTTCAAGCGCTTGAACCCTCCCTTCTTTGACGGCAGTGAAGATGCGATTGCCGCGGACGCTTGGCTTCAGGATACCGAGGTGGTTCTAGAAGCAGCTAGGACACCTGAAAATGAGAAGGTGGCGGTGGTACGCCTACAGTTGTTAGACTTGGCTCGCGATTGGTGGACGACTCAGGCCATGGGGTTAGCGGCACCAGTCACTTGGGCGACGTTCAGAGAGAGGTTCCAGACGAAGTACTTCGATGCGGTGGCACGGTACGACCTGCAGACCAGATTCACCAACTTGAAGCAAGGAGGCAGAACGGTCGATGGCTATGCGACCGAGTTTTCCAGGCTGAGTAGGTTCGTCCCCACCTTGGTGGCAGCCGAGTTCGATAGGGCTCAGCGATTCCAGCAAGGGCTGCACTTAGAGATATTATTGGCTGTGGAGCAGTTCGAGCACCAGACGTTCGATGCAGTATTGAAGGCAGCAAGGAGGCATGAGTATACCTCTCGGAGAATTGTGGACAGGACCGGAGGCAGGACACGGTCCCACAACCAGATGCACCAATCTTCAGCTCCAGCCCCAGCAGCTAGGGGATTGACCATTGTAACTCCGAGGCGGGCGGCCTCAGTGACGTCGGTTCAGCATTCGACCCCGACGTACCCGCAGCAGCAGAAGCAGAAGCAGTCTTCCGCGGTGGGATGTTCGCATTGCGGGAAGCCGGGCCATGTAGTGGCAGAGTGTCGTAGGGCACAGGGATTGTGCCTGGCTTGTGGAGGAGCAGACCACCAGATAGGGACCTGTCCGAATAGGGAAGGTCCATCATCATCCAACCTTTCTAGTTCTTCGGTGAGAGGACCAGCCCCAGTTCCAGTCCAGCAGCAGCAGCAACAGCAGTACCCGAGGCCATTGTTACCTCAGGCCCAGGCCTTCCAGCAGCAGAACCAGCAGCAATTCACCCATGCTCCAGCACAGAACCGATAAAGGGGTTTCCAGCAGAGGGGACCCGCAGCTAGAGGTCAGGCTATGATGATGACCATGGAAGAAGAAGTTGCACCAGGTGAGGTAGTGGCAGGTACTATTCTCGTCAACGCCTTTCCAGCATCTGTATTATTTGATTCTGGTGCATCGCATTCATTCATGTCTGCACGATTCGTGACACGGATAGGATTGGAGCCCGTGTCATTATCAGTGAGGCTCAATATACTTACTGGTAATGGTCTTGTGGGGGTAGATCGAGTGTTTTCCTTGTGTCGGATCATAGTTAGCGGTAGAGAGTTCTCCGCTAGACTCATAGAGTTCCCTATGGCAGACTATGATGTAGTCCTAGGCATGGATTGGTTGAGGAACCATTATGCTAGGATAGACTGCCATATTGGCAGAGTTGTCTTTAGTATTCTCGGAGAGCCAGAGTTTTCATTTTCCAGAGGCACAGTAGAGCCATCTCCTCCAGTATTACGGATGGCCGTAGCAGCAGTGCAGTTGCCCCGGATAGTTGAAGAGTTTCCAGATGTCTTCCCAGAGGAACTTCCAGGGATGCCACCAGAGCGGGAGATCGAGTTCACCATCGACTTAATTCCCGGGACAGCACCAGTATCAGAGCGAGTCTACAGAATGGCGCCTTCAGAGTTGGAGATTTTATACAAGATGATTGAAGAACTCAGGACCAAGGGATTCATTCGTGCAAGTGGATCGCCTTGGGGAGCCCCGATGCTTCTTGTGAAAAAAAAGGATGGTACGTCTAGGCTATGTGTTGATTATCGTACCTTGAACTCAGTAACAATCAAGAACAGATACCCTCTCCCGAGGATAGATGACTTGTTTGATCAACTAAAAGGGGCTTCAGTTTTCTCGAAGATAGACTTGCGGTCAGGATATCACCAGATCAGAGTCAGAGAGCAAGACATCCCGAAGATAGCGTTCAGATCGAGGTATGGGCATTGGGAGTTTCTAGTTATGCCCTTTGGAGCGACCAATGCACCGGCAGTGTTCATGGACCTCATGAACCGTATTTTCATGCCTTACTTGGATCAGTTCGTGATAGTGTTCCTTGATGACATCCTGGTCTACAGCAAGAGTGAAGCAGAGCACGAGCGGCATCTCAGAGTTGTCCTCCAGATTCTCAGAGAGCACCAGTTGTACGCCAAGTTCAGTAAATGCGAGTTCTGGCTCGATCGCATTTCTTACTTAGGTTACATCATTACCAGAGGAGGAGTGGAAGTGGATCCCCAGAAGATTGTGGCTATCGAGGCATGGCCAGTACCCAGCTCAGTGGCAGAAGTTCGCAGCTTTCTTCGATTGGCCGGCTACTACCGGCGGTTCGTCTCTGATTTTGCAAGGATTTCAGCGCCGATGACCCAGTTGACCCGCAAGGATGTGCCGTTCGTTTGGACAGCAGGGTGTCAGGAATCATTTGAGAAGTTGAAGCGAGGTTTGATAACGGCTCCCATTCTCACACTTCCAGATGGGACCGGAGGATTCACAGTTTATTGTGACGCTTCAGGCAGAGGATTGGGATGTGTTTTGATGCAGCATGGGAAGGTAATTGCTTATGCGTCACGTCAACTCCGTGATCATGAGAAGAATTATCCGACCCACGACTTGGAGCTAGCAGCAGTAGTATTTGCACTTAAGTTGTGGAGGCACTACTTGTACGGAGACAGAGTGGAGATATTTACTGATCATAAGAGCCTGAAGTATGTTTTCACCCAGAAGGATCTTAATATGCGGCAGAGAAGATGGCTCGAGCTACTGGTGGACTACGATGTGGATTTGCAGTATCATCCAGGGAAGGCCAACGTTGTAGCAGATGCGTTGAGCCGGAGAGCCGGAGTTTATTTTCTGACGGCGCAACCAGAGCTATTGTCGGATCTTCAGAAGATGGGAATTGAAGTTGTCCTTTCTTCCAATGTGGCCTTGATGGCCAGCCTACAGATTCAGTCCACCATAGTTAAGAGGATCTGGACAGCACAGTTAACAGATTCCAAGATTCAGCGGCTCAGAGTAGAGTGCGAGGCAGGGAGAAGGCCAGAGTTGTGTATTCATGAGGATGGTACACTTCGATACGGCACGCGTCTTTGTGTACCCAGTAGAGATATCAGACAGGAAGTCATGGCAGAGGCTCACAGTTCGCAGTATTCCATTCACCCAGGCAGCACGAAGATGTACAGAGATATTCGCCAGCACTTTTGGTGGAATGGTATGAAGAGAGAGATAGCCCGGTATGTCTCTCGATGTTTGGTTTGCCAACAGGTCAAGGCTGAACATCAGAGGCCAGCTGGACTTCTTCAACCTTTACCGATCCCAGAATGGAAATGGGAGCACATAACCATGGATTTCGTGACTGGGTTACCCAGATCTCCGGCAGGCAGAGATGCTATTTGGGTCATTGTAGACAGGCTTACCAAGGTGGCACACTTTCTTCCATTTAGAGTTGGACAGTCGACGGCACAGCTAGCAGAGATGTATCTCAGGCAGATCGTCAGACTTCACGGAGTGCTAGTCAGCATAGTATCAGACAGGGATACGAGATTCACATCGTACTTCTGGCGCAGTCTTCATCAAAGTTTGGGGACTCGTCTCAAGTTCAGCTCAGCGTATCATCCGCAGACAGATGGACAGTCAGAGCGTATGATACAAACTCTCGAAGATATGTTGCGGTCATGTACCCTTGACTTCGGTGGTTCGTGGGAGGATCACCTGCACCTGGTGGAATTCTCGTACAACAATAGATTCCAGGCCAGTATCCAGATGGCACCCTACGAGGCTCTGTATGGTAGGAAGTGCAGATCTCCGTTAGCATGGGACGACGTCGGAGAGAGGCAGATGCTCGGTCCAGAACTGATTTCTCAGACGGTTGAAGTGGTCAGGAAAGTCAGAGATCACCTCCGAGTTGTTCAGGATCGCCAGCGCCATTGGGCCGATGCTCATCGGCGTCCCTTAGAATTTGCCGTCGGCGACCATATATTCCTTAGGATCTCGCCTACCCGCGGCGTCATTCGTTTTGGCGTACGGGGAAAGCTTAGTCCTAGGTATATAGGGCCGTTCGATATTCTAGAGCGAGTAGGCGATGTGTCCTATCGTCTCGCTCTTCCGCCGTCGCTAAGTGAGGTACATGATGTATTCCATGTATCCCAATTAAGACGGTATATATCGGACCCGAGCCATATCCTAGACCATTCGGAATTGGTTGTTGGTACCAACCTTTCGTATGAGGAGAGGCCCGTGTCTATTTTGGACCGGAGGGAAAAGACGCTCAAGAACAAGACTATTAACTTAGTTCGTGTTGCTTGGGGTCATCACTCTCTAGGTGAGTCAACGTGGGAGCGTGAGGACGACATCCGATCGCGATATCCCTACCTGTTTGACTCGTGAGGTATAATGTCTTTCTTATGCCTTACACTTTCCTTTTCTTTGTTTGTATTGTATGATTGTATGATTGAACTGCTTAGTGTAGCTTGCCTGTGCTTAGTATAGCTTGTCGTGGCAATCTCTAGCTCCTTGATTAAATTCCGAGGACGGAATTTTTTGAAGGTGGGTAGAGTTGTCACCTCCATTTCCTGTATTTCGTATTTGTACTCGTAATTTGATTTTTTGCACGTATTTTAATTTTCTCGACTTGCGGATTTTGGTTTCTCGTAAATGGGTTTTGGACCATGGCTTGGTTTTATTTTATGGAAGTCGGTTTGGTTTGGTTCATCATGAGTGGAACACTTTAACCTACACTCTACCCTCAACACAACACAACCACCCTCATTATATCTCCACCAAACTTTCTCTCTCCTTTTTACTCTCCATTAATTTCTTCTTCTTCCTTCTTCCACACAACTCCCCAACCCATTAGGCAAGTGCACCTTGCCATCAAATAAGCACCACTTTTTATTTGTCCATTAGCTAGATTAGGCCATGGAGAACAACTTTAGAACTTGACATTTTGTGATTTGGAGTTTCCTTTGTTCTAGATCTAGGTTTTTACTATTTTCGGATTTATATGGTTTTGATCTATTTAACTTTGATTTTAGTATGTTTTGATGCTTCCATGTGGAAGAGAATTCGATTTTACTCAAGTTAGAACTTTAAAAATCTAGATTTGGTTTTAATTTGGCTAAGTTATGAAGAATTGAAGTTCTTGGTATACTTGGACTTGCTCTCGGCCAGGAAGAACAGCCCTCTGCCTTGCGCTTTTTAGCGCATGGCCGATTGCGCACCCCGGGCCTGTGCTCCTTAGCGTATGGCCGATTGTGCAATCACTTGGCCAGTGCTTTGCGCTGCGCTGGATTGCGCTGGCGCAAGCTAGCCATGCGCAAGCCAGCCATGCGCAAAGTAACCCCTGTACAATCGACCATTGCACAATCCACCCCTGCACAATCCTCCTGTGCGCAATCCATCTGCTGCACCATCCACTCCTGCGCAGTTGGTACCCTGCGCAGCTCACTCCTGCGCAGTTGGTACCCTGCGCAGCTCATCCTGCGCAGTTGGCCTCCTGGCGCACTTGACTCCTGCGCAATCCAACCCCTGACCCCTTGCGCAAACCATTGGCTCTTGGAGATTTGGTTTTATTTTCTTTAAGCCTGGCTCTTCTATAGTCCTATATTTATTGATATTGTATTAGATATTTTACGCCCATTTTATATCCTTACGCCTTTTGACATGAACTTGATTTTGCTTAATATGTTTGGAATGACTATTGTACATGGCCTGGTATGACAAGGAACTAGCATAACACGATAGTGACCCGTATTGGTGCACTCCTGACATGACCAACCTGACTTGATAGTGGCCCGTCGTGGCGCACTCCTGACAAGTACCCTGGCATGATTTATCTTGATAACTTGATAGTGGCCCGTGGCGGCGCACTCTTGACTTGTAACTTGTAACTTGTAACTGGACTCGTATAATCAACTTGACACCGTGGGTGTTTCTGCTTGCTTGTTTGTACAATCCACTTGTCTTGTCTTGCATCATGTCTAGGATGCGACTTCCTGGGTACCACGGCCAGGGACTCGCGCTAAATTGGATTAGGCTAATTATTAGATCAAACTAGAACATGGAGAATTCCCAGTCACAGGCAATCTCGTTATCTGGGCGCTTTAATGGACTTGTAGCTTGCCGACGAGTAGAGCACATTTCCAGCACACTGTCATGTGTTGCACCCTCTATGTCACCTAAGGGTACATTTGTCTCCCGGGCAATGTACCCACCTATAACTCTCAACCCGCGGAAGGATAACTGGATAGTCTGCAGGGCTTGGGAGTGAAAATTCTCACTTGCATCTTGTTAGTAATTAAGGCTTGTGATAACCCTAGTTAGTTAAAGTAGTAAGCCGTAGTACTTGCTTGGCCGATTGCGAATGGATGGTGTCCAGCCTTGTCTAAGTCTTGTCTAGCTCCAGTACCTGCTATCTCCTGAGCATGTTTGTTTTACTTATCTTAACGATAAATGAGTAGAGACAGTGAGCTATTCAGGCGAAGGGTTACAACCCCGGTCCTTGTCTGGTTTAAGGATTGTAACCTGGCTCCCGGAATGGTTCCACGTTCCTAGTCGTTTATCGCCCTGTGTACCTTACTACTTGTACTTCTTTTATTCTTTATGTTCTGATATGCTGGCTTTTGTTCTTATTTGTGGCCTCCTTTGTGGCACTTGCTCTTTCTGGGGTTTGACCCAGCTGGTTTTGTGTGGCCAGATTTCGGAGCAGCTTCCGACGATCTACCGAGCTTCCAGCCCAATAGTGACAACTAGACGGAACCCGGGCCAAGAGTGGGTTTTCCTTTTTGTTTTACCCACTTATATGTAAATTTATTCTTTTGAGGCGTTTAGCCGACGAGCACCTGTTAGCTCGATGCATATTTACTTACTGTCTGCCTACGGGCTGTAAACATGATTAACAAATCCTAGGGTTGATCATGTATGACTGAACTCTTGCTAGTCCTATCATTTTGTACGACTAGCTTCATGATCATCCAATATGTAATATTTGGGACGCCTTATATATATATATTTGATGCTCTAATATCTTGTAACTCTGTTAATTGCTTGAGATTGAGACAATAGGCTTGAACTTAAGAGACTGCTGGCTTGTAGTAAACCCTCATATCTAGACAGCCGTGACCGTATAGTTGAGATGTATTCTATTTCAATATACGTAGCTGGCTATGTCTGCCTCCGCTCTCCAGTATTCTGGTTCTGGGGCGTGACAGTAAGTCTAGAATGACTTTGTTGGGTATAGCCCGAGGATGAGTACGGGTAGAAAAACTTGACCCTAGAATGTCGGTTGGTTACCTAGAATGTCGGTTGGTTGCCTAGAGTGTCGGTTGGTGGCCTAAGTTTGAGATTTGTTGGCTATGATATTTCAGTTGTCTGTGTTGGGGTATAAGTTATAAGATTGGGGTAGTGTCCTATGTCCCTTAGATTGGTCGGATCGTAAATTGTTCCTGAGATAAATAGAGTCCCTATGATAAGAGTTAGTTGCCTCTAAGATAAGAGATAAGTATGTCCCTGATAGCTATCCATCTCAGATGAGTTAGCTGAATGTCTGGTTTAGCTTAGATTAGCTTACCGTATAGACTTGACTAAATGCTAAGTTGACAGTTAGAGACCCGTAGGATGTCCCTATTGATGTTGCGTGGGTATGGTCAGAATAAGTGTCATACGTTGGGAAGTAAACTTCGGAATGTAATGAAGATTAGAAAATTTGATGTTGTAATGTTGGATGGGATGACGGATCATGTTGGCTTCGAAACTTGGTTGCCTTTGTTGGAATGTCGAAAATTCGTTAAAGCTAGTTGGACTTGATTGGTTGGTTGAATCATATTGAGATGCATAAATGATGATAGTTGCCGTGAGACAATCAAAATAATGCCTTGATGGATAATCAGATTGGATTTGAGAATAAGTGTAACGACGGAATGAGGTAGTACATGTAGTCGAGATCGACGAGAACGAAAGAAATTTTTAGAAATGACCCTCGGGATTAATGTAGCTGAAAATTTGAGTTGCTTATTCGAGATGATAACATGTTGGCTTAATCAATACGAGAAATATTTGAGTACAACGAAAATTTTTACTAGAGTGGACTGATGGTACAATTAAAATATAGATCATGATCGGGAAATTTTGAGTTACAAATAAAGTGTATGGATGCAAACTAAATTAATGAGAATCATGGTGTTGAATGGGATGTGACTATTGGCGTTATCAAATTTGGTAGTATGAATAACAATGTACTTAAAAGGGAACTCTGGATTCGTTGGAAAAACTTGATACAACTATGTCGGGATACTTTGGGAATCTTTTGGATCAGCTATGGGAAATTAGTCGAGTTGAAATTGGTAATATTTATTGTGTTATTGGTTGGTTGGAGAATTGAATAAGTGAAATGAGATTATACGAGATGCTTAGAGAAATTACTGATGTTCGAAAATAAAGTTATACATGTAGCTCGTTCGCTTTCTCTATCACTGAATTTGGCTAAAATGTATGTATTTCTGGGACGCCTAAAATATGTGTATGCTTCCAACTAAGTGGTATGCTGAATTCAAATGAAGCCACGGGGAGGATTATCACATGCTAAGGAATTGCACGAGTGTTGGAGGAAAGATCAAGGATGGTAAACTATTTTGAATCAAATTGGGATACCGTGGCGAGATGGAATTATTTGAAATCAATCAAGACTTTGTAGAGAAATGTTAAATAATGCAAGTTGATCATTGAGAAGTCTCATAGAAGTCCGTTGAAGTTATGGAGATGAGCTTTGCTTAAGTTTCGAGGACGAAACTTTTTCTGATTGGTATATATTGTAGTGTCCCGACCCGCAAGATGCCTTATGATAGATAGTTGGTTCGATTAAGCCTTGTTGGACTTGGGAATATACGAAGGATTGCTTGGAAGGCTATGCGATCGAGGCAGAATCGCTTTATAAATGTGAGTAGTGTTGAACCCTTCGAAGATCCTTTAGCTTCACGCTTAGTAAAAAGGGATAGTATGTTATGTTTACTCGTCGCATTGTTGAATAATACCTTGCATGGAAGTCAAAAAGATAATCAAAGTTAATTAATCACATGACCTGAAAACTGTTGTGAATTATTTTTTTCGATTTTGTGCTTCAAATCATTTCATAAATTGTGGGCTTGCGTGTTGTTACTTTGAAATACATGACAGGTGAAGAAAAAGTTCTAAATACTTGGACGGTGAGTATATCGAGCCTTAAATCGATGAATAGATGGTAACACAAATAGTAAGCCCTAAGAACTGGGCAGTGAGTATGCTTGAATTATGTTCGAATGAACGTATGCTAAAAAAGGTGTTAAGTGCCATGAATTGGTCGGTGAGTACATTGAGTTTTAGTTGGAAAGATGTATGGTATCAAAAATGTGAGGAAGAGCTTAGGTAACAACATTCTATTATCCCATCACCGATATAGAATGTTGATTACACTAAGACCCAAGATTAGGCAAGATGGCAAGATGGCAATACAAATAAGAAAGATGGCTTATTTACTTAGTTTCTTGTATCGTGCATTATATGTTTCTTCATAGGTAAGTTGCATATACTTGCATGGTCAAGGACAACCTGTCGACAAGGTAGTTCCTTGAACGGTAATCCGAGACCACGGATCCGATTCATCCTATAGAGAATAAGGATTGGTGCCGACGTACTGGCATCAGTATATGGGACCTTCAGTAGGGCTAGTGTGAAACCCAATTTTTGTAAAGTAAATTAATATTAATATTATAATATTATTGCTATTATTATTGGTATTATTTTTGAGTTTAAAATAGGTTTCAAAATTAAAACATGGATTTTTGGGTACTGATCCAGACCCGAGCCCGGACCCGACTTCCGAACCCAGACTCAATTCTATTCTTAAAACTTGGTTTGTTTTTTTTTTAAAAAATATAAAATATATTACTTTAGAGCTGGTCCACGTTGGATCAGCACACACATCCCCTCAATTTCCCCTCACCCCCTCACTTTCCTTCCCTACGGTTACTCCAGCATAACACCCCATTCCCCCTTTTAACTCCCCACTCTTTATTACTCCCATCCACAACTCCCCAACTCTCCATCTCCTTATAACTCCCCTTTCTCCAACTTTTCCCCACAGAATACCACTCCCCCTCTACTCCTTTTCTCCTTCCCCTTCACTCCAACCCCAAGCCCCTCCCTGCGGCCCCGACGCCGCCGGCCTCCTCCCAGCAGCGCGGCACACCTCCGCCCTCCCCGTGCGGCCTCCTCCCCGACGCGCCCTCTCCACTCCGACCCGAAGCCCGCCGGACTCCCCGCGCGGAGCCCCTGGCCAAACCCTCTTCTCTTCCAACCCGCACCCTCTCCCCGAAGCTTCGACGCCGGCGCCCCCACCGACGGCCGCCCTGTCGCCCGCGCCGACCCGCGCCACCCCCTGTGGCTGCTGCCCCTCTGGCCGAGCACCCCCGCGCCCTTTGTCGCACGTCTCTCCGTGCGATTTTCCTCTGGCCAGCGCCCCTCTGGCCGAGTTTCTCTCTGGCCAATTTCCCTGGCCGACTCCCTGCTGAACTAGGCGCGTGCCCTAGCCCGCGACTCCCCTGATCTGCTGATTTGTGGCGACGACGCTGCTGGTTGCTGCTGTTCCAGCGCTGTTTCGGGAATACTTTTGCTGTTCGGAGCTCTATATTCTTTCTATTATTCATCTGAGAGCTCTAGCCGAGCAACCCGAGGTATAACCCCCTGTCCCGCTCATTTTATTTCAGTCGATGATGAGAAATGGTCCCCGATTTCCTTTGGGAATTCCGTTTTAGCGACGTCGTAATTTTTCGGGACTTTCGGAAAGGTCCTGTGAATTATTTTGGATTTCTGAAATATTTCGGGAATGGATTTTTGGTATGTTTTAGCTTTCCGGATTTTTCCGGTAGCGCTCTGTGATTTTTGGATTGGAATCGGACTTCCGAAATTATTTCGGGTCGTTTCGATTATTCTGTGGTTTGGTTGTGGATTTCATATATATATAAATTCGGGTTTTCCCTGGTTTGGGATTTGCAGGAAATTATCGGCGCTATTTCCCAGTTTTTGGGTTGACCAAAAATAGAGGAGATGCTGCCAGATTTTTTTCGTAAAATCCAGATTATTTTAAAAATGAATTTAAAACGGATTTCGGAATTTTATTTAATATTTGGATTTGGGCGACGACCGTATCGGTCAATGGACCCGACTAAGTGTAAACGAAACCGGTTTCGCCCGGACGTTGAGGCATTAGCCAAGTTGAGGATTGGACCATATCTGAGACTTTATAATTATCTTTATTTTTATATTTAATTTCTGTTTATATTTATTTAATATTTCAGTTTAGGACTAACGGCAGTTTATCTTATTTCAATTTATGTAAATAAATTGTAATGGGCATAAGCCCAGCTGGTTGTGGTCTGTAACTGTAATAGCTTAGATTTTCTTGTCTTTTCTGGTTTTACGAGTTTTTCTATTTAAACGATTAAATTGACTAAAAAGTATTTTCGTATAAAATTAATTAATATTTTCTCACCTAAAATTGACAAGTTTATTATTAATTAAAAGTCACGTATTTCTCACTAAATAAGAAAAATTAGCTTTATATTTATATACTATGAAAATACCAAGTTTTAATAATTAATCTGGTATCGACGAAGTTTTCCGAATTCAAAACATAAAATGATCTTTTTCCCTCGTATTAAATCAACGCACAAATAAATCGTGTTTTTATGTTTTGTTAATTAAAAGAAATAAAAATTGGATTATGACACAAATAGAGATTTCAACTAGCGTAGCTAGATTGGTAAACCTGGAATCTGAGTCAAATTCTCAATTGTAGGGTTTCGAGGACTGTACTAGCATCAACCCGGAATCAACAAACGAATCCAGTCAATAAAACAAAGGCAAGTACATTTTGTGTTAGTTTACAATTATTTAGTAATCATTTTATTGCAAGTTTAAACCACGATACAACACGGAACTCTCTCTGAGAGCATTGACTGTAACTACTGTAACTACTGTAACTGTTTGGGGACTGGGAGAGTAGTATAATGAGTATGACCACATCCAAATTAGTATAACAACTATGCGAGCTTACCCCTCTTACACACGGGGATAAGCCATATCTTTCATTGTACAACCCAATCCGGTCATATTTTATTGCCTATTCACATCACAGAACTGTAACTGTTTTAAAACTGTAACTGCTTAGTTGATTTTCAAAATTGTTTAAAAGTGCATGATTCTATTATTATTTCAATTGTCAAATTAGCATAAATTGTACTTTGCTCCCTCTTGACTGGAGACCCAACATTTTAGGTATCACTGATGAGGCTTTGTTCCGCGATATTTCCCGAGGTCCCAACTAGAGGACGATGATCTCGAGACTGATGAGCTGGTTGCCTAGATTTTTCTTCTTCTTTTATAATTCATGATGTTTGTGGAAATAATGTACCTCAGATGTATCTTTCTTTTTATTGTAAAAAATTTTTAAACTATTCGAATTATTAAAGTTGTGGCAATTAGACTGTGTTGTTTTATTTACCTGCATGAGTGATACAGCTTACTGCCGCCGTCTCAACAACGGTGCAGGCTGGGCATGATTCGATTCGACCCAAGTAATTGGGATCGGGTCGTGACAGCTAGCTACCCGTACTGTAAGGGTCACCGTTATACCTGGAAGACGGTCCAAGATGGCATGTCGTCAGTGACCTTCAAATAGATACGTCCAGTGCTAATGTTGTATTATGAAAGAAGAGTAAGTTATTACTGAATTACAGGGAAGGATGTCGACTGTTAGTAAGAATCACCTGAACGGTGACAAATATAGTGAATTATGATATTGATCCTAACAATATCTTATGCTAGAAAGGTAAGTATTATAAATGTACAGGGATAGCTATACGACCATGGGTAAGAATCTCCAATGTGATAAATGTATGCTTTACATTATGTTGGTTAAAAAATATATGTACGCTTTACTTCTGTCGGATACGAACTGCTAATTGACCCTAAGACAACCGAGAAAGACCACTTTTAATAATGTTCTATAACATGATTACTTAGTATTGTCTTCTTAGGTGAGTTGGGCTGGCACCGCTCGGTAGTACATTGATGATGTACTGACCCACGTTGTGGGCAATATTTTAGGTGCTCGTGTATGGGGAAAATCATTTAATCAGTGCCTGGCATCGATGAATCGGATGGGTGCGCAGAAGCTCTTCTTACAAGACGATGTCTTCTGCTCTATGGGACATAATGTATGGAATAATGTAACTCAATTGTACTAGTGAGATTGTAGCCAAATCGACAAATTTATTGCAAGCAAAGTCGGCATGTTCTTTTGTAAAGCCTAAATGGCAAGTGCATATTCAGCTGGCTATTCAAGAGTCATGCAATCTGTTGTAAACTCTATATTCTGCTGCGAGCCATGTGAATATTCGAGATATTCAATAAAGCGATACATTTCTTCATATCTTGTTATGACTTCAATTTATTTGCTTGGTTTTTCGGCACTGTCATTATTTTCTAAGAAATACTAGGAACCATAATGGTTTTGTCTTATACAAGTGCAATCTAGACTTGTACGACATCATGTCCAGTGGCTAGTTTTCGATCCTCCAGGATCGGGACACAAAACGGAGCATGTGAATCAAATTCTCGAAGATATGCTATGGCTCTGTGCAATTGACTTGAAGTCGAGTTAGGACGTTCATCTACCGCTAGCGGAGTTTGCATACAACAATAGCTACCAGTCCAGCATCCAGATAGCGTCATACGAATCCTTGTACAGACGTAGGTGCAGAACACCTATTTGCTAGAATGAAGTAGGAGAGCGACAGATTCTTGGTCCGAAACTGGTGGAACAGACCATGTAGAAAGTTCGAGGCATTCGAAAAAGACTGAAGATTGTAAAGAGTCGGCAGAAGAGCTACGTCGACACCCACCGAAGACCTCTTGAGTTCCTAAAAGACGACGATGTGTTTCTGAAGGTAACGCCCATGGGAGGAGTCACCAGATTTGGAACCAAAGGCAAGCTTAGTCCAAGATTTTTGTGTCCTCTCAAAATTTTGAAACGAGTCGCCCAAGTAGCTTACCAGATGCCATTGCCGCCAGCACTATCGGATGTGCATGATGTCTTCTATATCTCTCAGCTGGTTTGTAAATGTTGGTTGTATAAAGGGTTGTAATGTATGAAACGACTATCTCATCATCATTCATTTTGACTCAAGTTTGTAAGTCCGTACGACATCAAGTTGTAATCGAGTCATGTAATGATGTCCATTATCAATAAAGTGAAGTTTTTTCTATATCAATGTGTTATTTAATTTCTCTGCGTACTCTATTAGATGTTGTATTTCAGATAACCTTATGACTATGTCTTGTGCGATCGCAATTTAGGTTCACACGATATCACGCCCGGGGGACGATTATCCTTTCTACGGAATCAGGGCATAACACCCTTCTATACCATGTACTTTATTTACTGTAACTTTATTCAAGTATCTCTTACAATTTGTAACACCCACTTTTCTAAAATGAGAGTAATTTTGAACTTTTGTAAAATTTTATTATTTAATAATAGGATTTATGATTTATGGGAATTTTTTAATTAATTTAATACTATTTAAAATTGGAAAATTATAATTTTGATGTGTTAGCTAGTGAACCCTAGAACTGTTGAGCCTAGAGACTAACCATGGCCATGGGGACCTAACCATGTGATTAGAATGACTATTTACAACTTTTTAGGCTAAGGATATTTTGGTCATTTTGTGACTTTTGAATTATTTAGGATTTTGATTAATTGGTGAATTTTAGATTATTTTAATAATATTTAAATTGATGTATTATGATTTTGGTCATTTTTTATATTTTAATATTTTGGGAAAATTTTATATTTTTAATATTGTTTTTGTTGGATTTGTTTAGCCGGATTTGAGTTTCGTCTCGTTCCGACTTGTATTGTGACCCGGGTAGCTTAAACTCTAGATGGCACCCAATATTAAGTTAAGCATGGCCCACAAAACCCAATATTTGAGTTAGTTAATTAAACTAATTTTTATCATGTTAGAATGGTTAAGTTAAAGACTCAAAACTAGATCATTTTGACCCCAAACTTGAACGTAGTCTAGACTTAACCATATGAGACTACAGAGGGGCAATTAGGACATTTCCCATTAGCCCTAATGGACACTTTATGGCAGCCACCTTTAGGGGAGAATGATTCATTTCATTCATTTCAATCTTGCCTCTTTTATTTTCCTTTTGTTCATTCCTAATTTTAGAGAGCCTTCCCTTTGATTTGATCTCCAAATCAAATCATTCCTTCACCAAATCTTTCCTCAATCATTTCCATTCTCCAAGGGAAGGGTGCTACCATGGATTGGAAGAGAAGTGCAAGGAGGAGTGTCCACTTTGAGGGATCTTCGTATTGGAGCCGTGTCCTAGAGGATTTCATTGGGATTCCACTCCAAATAGGTAAAACCCATCCTCTAAATCGATTTCCTTTGCATATAAATTAGTTTTGAATCCGTAGGATCCATTCTCATGCATGTGTCCCCTTTAGAGAGTGGATTGATCTTAGTTAGGATGGTTAGAATGAGTTTCATTTGGATACCTATGTTGGTATCCAAGTACCTTGGCCTACATATGTTTCTTTTGTCCAAAACAACTCAAATTCGTCATAATATTCATCCACGTTTTTATTAACCAAAGCAACTTAGAAATGTCATAACTTTTAGCTTAGAACTCCGATTTATCTTCCGATTTTTTTAAAAGAACCGTATCGAAGTTAGCTTTCCAAATATATATTTTAATAAGCCAAATTCTTTTGAAACTTTCTGTAGAATTATTTGAGTGTCAGCTGTACGAAAGACGAACGCGTTTCGGTATTTTTGCGATATCGGGAGCTTTCGGACACGAAAATGCGATCCTTTTGAAGTTTCGGAAAGCTAACACGAAGTACTACAACATACTTTAATCCTAGAATTTAGTGAATGTCCAATTGGTACACTATTGATTTTAAGTAGCAGAGTGACTATACGATATAGGTATTTTGTGTAACCTTTAAGCCTATGTAGTATGTATATTAAATAAATATAGAGTACGTAATACATGATCTGTTAGATGAATAAAATGATATATATATGATATATATCCTCTTTACATTAATGCATATATATGTTTGAATGCAAGCATGTAGGAATGTAATTAATATAATGTATGTAAGCAATGCATAAATGCATGAATGAAAGAATAATATACAATGTATGCATGAAAGTATATAATGAATGCCAGATCTGAATATAGGATATACATGTAATGATAGATATGAATACATAATATATAAATAATATAATACAATATATAATGATAGCATGTATGGTAATGTATAATATATGATGCAAGCATGTATATGTCCACTATTTTTCCTTTTCCCTACATTTTCTTTCCCTTCCCTTTCCATTTCAATTTTTTTCCCCATTTTCCCTCTTCTATTTTTACATGTTGTATACCATGTATATAATGTATAGATGCATGTAAGTATGTAATATGCATGAATGACATGTATGTAATAAAAATAAGTATATGTATGCAACTTAATAATATGTGAATGGATATAATGCCTGAACTGAAATATGTATGCATATGGGATATGAATGAATGTATAAATACATGAATGAATGTCATATATGAATGAATGAATCAATCAAAGGTATAAGTAAAATATAATGCATTGTAATGAATGTTAACATATATAATGTATAAAAGTATGTATGTAAATGTGCATGAATGTATATATCTATGTAACTATGTAAATATGCATGATGTAACATATGCCTATATATATAAATATGTATGTAATATGGATATGCATGTATGTATGAAGGTATATATTTATATATATTATCTATTTTATATTATGCAATGTTGTGGTTCACATTGTCATGTGATTGTGTGAGTGCTAGAATAGACTAGTTAGGCCTAGTGAGACTTGTTTGGCTTAGGCTTGACCTAGTTTGAATAGTCTAGTTGACTAGAGTTGACCGAGAGTTGACTTTAGTCCAGTTTGACCCCCAAACTTCATGTAGATGCATTGTAGCAGTCTGTTATATCATTTTAGACTTATAGTGACTTGTACTGTTCTATAGGAGACAGACACCACTCCTCGGACAGTAGATACTCTACAGATACTCAGGATACAGGCGAGTACATTCTCTGATCTTTTCATACCTGTATGGAACTATATTCTTGCTCTAGATTATTTTACTTGATGCTGACACGTATCTTCACGGATTAGTGCTATATGGATCCTTTCTTGAGATGTTATCCCTCTACGGGTGCATCGGGTATTTCATGTTCATGTACATTATCATGTGCATCAAGTACTCCTTGTACTCGTACTAGTTCATGTATTTACATGTTCTCATGTGCCTTCATGTACTATCATGTGTCTCATGTGCAACTCATTACATGAGTTCACATATCTTTAGCTGTATTCATGTGCCAATAACGTAACTTGAATGGATCCTTGTGTATTGATTGGGGCAAGGTGAGTAGAATTGGTTATGTGATCATTATCCCCAGTAGGTATTCATGTGCCTCTTAGTTGTATTCATGTGCCTCTTAGTTGTATTCATGTGTTCCTAAGCCGTTTATATAACCATATTGTACTCTAAATCACTTAGCCACTTACAGTCTTTACTTATCATGTATTTACTTTCAGTTATAAAATATCTCCTGTTTTCCCGTACTTCTTTCCAGCATTTCCTGTATTTTACCCTATTGCATGATTTATACTCATAACCTGTTATGAACTGTTTTGAGAGATATGTGCTCGTTTCCGTCCTGATTGGACCTGTTAAAAATTTTACAGAGGACGAGGAGGCGGCCTGCTTAGATACTTTCTATGGGACAGCCTTAGAGGATACTTATGATCCGGACTTCCAGTCGGATCCCTTAGCTGTAGAGACTGTTGCTCCATAGATATCTTTATCTTATTTTATAGTATTGGAGATTGAGTTGTATATTTGGATCTGTATTATTTCTGGATGTTAGTGGAGTTTATCTAGACACTTAGCTTTCTCTCTATTTGTATTTCTTGTGGATTTGGATCTTGTAACTTCTATATCATTCTATCTTATCGTATTCTACCTTAGATGTGATTGAGATATATTTTGTTATGTCACCCCCATTCGGAGAGTATAACTGTTTATTACCTTAAACTGTTAGATGTTGTGACCTAGGACAGCGTTCTACCGCCGACACTACGGCGTAGGCTGGACGTACCCACGTCTCATGCCCTTACTCTACGGTACGGGTCGTGACACGTTTTTAGTGGTGGCCCATGCAGGTCGAGTTTATGTAGTGGTATTCGAACTAGAGTATCACTACAGCCTGCAGTAGGATTATGATATTTTTGAAGGTACTCAATCACAGTTAGGATTCCTTGAGAGATTCCTGGGACGACCCTTGAGAATCTTATTTAAACTTCAATTTGAAATTATTTTTCTTGTTTGTTGCTCTCACTCCTTGATTATTGAATTTGATTTTGTTGGATCGTTGTTGATTTTGATTTTACTATCGAGATGAATTTTATGGCCTGAGTTACGTATTTTCTGATAACATATGTTGACGGGAATACAGGGATGGTAAAATGTCTACTTGATTATGGAACATGTAGTTTATCGCAGCCATATTAGCTGGCATGGCAGAAACATAGGGACCTGACTTCGATTGTACGTATCTTGGTTATGAGATTTGGAATTTCTCGTCGCTATACTAGTCGGCGTAGCGAGAATTCCAGACGACATAATTATAGAGGTACATGCCCCAGTTATGGAATCTATCGTTAATCGCAGCCTTGCTTACTGGTATGACGAGGGCTCTGAGTAACATAATTTTGGACAGACGCATATGATTATCAGATTGTATCTTGAGAAGGTTTTTAAACATATCATCTCTATCGTACCATTCTGTTGTTACAAATTTTATTCCATCATCAAATAACTTAGGAGTAGGAGTATGAGTAGGGGTAGCTTAGCTGTTATTATAAATATAGTGTAACTTCTTGCTATAATTTTTTTTCCTAATACAATGAATCGATGATTTTGCTAGACCTTAACTTGGATTTGATATTATAGCTCTGGTTTCAAAATGGTTCCTTCTTTTAAACAGATAAGCAGAACAGATTTAATCATTATTTCCTTCTTGCCATTATTTCTTGTATTACCTTAAAATATATATATATATATATATATATATATATATATATATATAGTGGACACAGATACTTGCCTGACACGTATGCATGCTACACTTGATTACCAACCTATCTAAATACATATTAATATGTTTGATGTTAATTTCTCAAAATCCCAATATTTCTAATATAGTACAGTATCAGTGACTAGTTCTCTGTTTTCTAGATTAAATTCGTAAATTAAATGTAAATTTCATGTTATTAGTCATTGTTTACATCACTGAACATGTATGTTATATACAGGGTTTCAAGTTTTAAAGAAATTGGTTGAGTTTTGTGTTTGAATTTGTCAAATCTGAGACTGTGTGCATATTAACCCTTTAAGCCTGAATTCTAAGTGATTAGTCAATCTGCAGTTTTTTTAAATGTAATATTTTGAGCCGTATACATTGTTGTATGTAGGGATATAATGTTAGGTTTCATACTCTTACATGTTAGGCTGTGGTTGTGGTAAACGTTGGGTTGGTTTTGATGTTCGAATTTCTCCAAAATCCTGAAAACTGAATACATGTTAACATTTTTACATTGCTTTCAAATGTGTAGTTCAATTTTGGATTAATATTTAATGTTGAACAAAACTGAATGATTGAATCCTTCATTTCAAGTTTTAACCCATGTATACTTGACACTCTACACTAATGTTCACAACTGCCATGTAAACCTAACCCTTCATCTCCATGTTATGTTCATATATATATATATATATATATATATATATATATATAGTTTATGCATACATGTTATAATGTATATAGATACATAATTAAATCTCTACCTCTCTATACATATAGATATACATATATATCTGGTTAACCATGCATGTTATGAGTAAATAGCTTGTGCCTTGTAGACTGTTTAACCAATATGCCATGAATAGTATAACTTGATAGCTATTGTTTTGAGACCCAAATCATTCTATACACTTTCATGTATATTTCACACACACAAGCCTACTATCTAACCATATGAACACGTCCACATACACCCATATACACACACTAACCATATAACCTTTATATAATGTTAGCTTTTCCCTCTCTAACACTCTCTCTTTCTATATATATTATATTATGATTGGATTCAATGCTATTGATTTTCGTTCCTTAAACTTTTGGTTTTGATTTTTCTTAAATAGTACCCCTTTATAGATGATTAGTAGTTATCTTATTTTATTTTTAATAATTACCAGTTTTTATATAGGATGGTAGACTGCCTTACAGCCTTGATGATTGTTGTTTTTGTAACTTTTCTAGTTCAACACCCTTGATTGCTTGTGTGTTTTGATACCCTGTGATTGTTTTGGTCAAGTGTGACTAGTATACCTAGATGAGACTTTCATTACCACCGTATGCCTTGACCCTGTTTGCCGTCCTTTTAAATTGTATGATTGATTAAGTTTTGAGACTTTGATTGTGGGGGTTTGACCTAGAAGGGGTAGGAACATTTTAATTTCGAGGATGAAATTTTCTAAGGAGGGTAGACTTGTAACACCCACTTTTCTAAAATGAGGGTAATTTTGAAATTTTGTAAAATTTTATTATTTAATAATAGGATTTATGATTTATGGGAATTTTTTAATTAATTTAATACTATTTAAAATTGGTGAATTATAATTTTGATGTGTTAGCTAGTGAACCCTAGAACTGTTGAGCCTAGAGACTAACCATGACCATGGGGACCTAACCATGTGATTAGAATAACTATTTACAACTTTTTAGGCTAAGGGTATTTTGGTCATTTTGTGACTTTTAAATTATTTAGGATTTTGATTAATTGGTGAGTTTTAGATTATTTTAATAATATTTAAATTGATGTATTATGTTTTTGGTCATTTTTCATATTTTAATATTTTGGGAAAATTTTATATTTTTAATATTGTTTTTATTGGATTTGTTTAGTCGGGTTTGAGTTTCGTCTCGTTTCGACTTGTATTGTGACCCGGGTAGCTTAAACTCTAGATGGGACCCAATATTAAGTTAAGCATGGCCCACAAAACCCAATATTTAAGTTAGTTAATTAAACTAATTTTTATCACGTTAGAATGGTTAAATTAGAGACTCAAAACTAGATCATTTTGACCCCAAACTTGAACCTAGTCTAGACTTAACCATATGAGACTACAGAGGGGCAATTAGGACATTTTCCATTAGCCCTAATGGATTCTTTATGGTAGCCACCTTTAGGGGAGAATGAATCATTTCAATCTTGCCACTTTTATTTTCCTTTTGTTCTTCCCTAATTTTAGAGAGCCTTCCCTTTGATTTGATCTCCAAATCAAATCATTCCTTCACCAAATCTTCCCTCAATCATTCCCATTCTCCAAGGGAAGGGTGCTACCATGGATTGGAAGAGAAGTGCAAGGAGGAGTGTCCACTTTGAGGGATCTTCGTGTCGGAGCCGTGTCCTAGAGGATTTCATTGGAATTCCACTCCCAATAGGTAAAACCCATCCTCTAAATCGATTTCCTTTGCATATAAATTAGTTTTGAATCCGTAGGATCCATTCATGCATGTGTTCCCTTTAGATTCAAATTTGAGGCCATTTGGAGCTCTCTTGAGGATTTTAGATATGTGTCTTGTGTCCTACTTGATAGATCCCAAATTAGGACACCCCATGTGTATGTTTGTATGCTAATAGTTTAAATAAATATTTAAATTTAATTTTAGAATGGTTAGAGAATGGATTGATCTTAGTTAAGATGGTTAGAATGAGTTTCATTTGGATACCTATGTTGGTATCCAAGTATCTTGGCCTACATGTGTTTCTTTTGTCCAAAACAACTCAAATTTGTCATAATATTCATCCACGTTTTTATTAACCAAAGCAACTTAGAAACGTCATAACTTTTAGCTTAGAACTCCGATTTATCTTCCATTTTTTTTAAAAGAACCGTATCAAAGTTAGCTTTCCAAATACATATTTTAATAAGCCAAATTCTTTTGAAACTTTCTGTAGAATTATTTGAGTGTCAGTTGTACGAAAGACGAACGCGTTTCGGTATTTTTGCGATTCCGTGAGCTTTCGGACACGAAAATGCGATCCGTTTGAAGTTTCGGAAAGCTAACACGAAGTACTACAACATACTTTAATCCTAGAATTTAGTGAATGCCCAATTAGTACACTATTAATTTTAAGTAGAAGAGTGACTATACGATATAGGTATTTTGTGTAACCTATGAGCCTATATAGTATGTATATTAAATGAATATAGAGTACGTAATGCATGATATGTTAGATAAATGAAATGATATATATATGATATATATCCTCTTTATATTAATGCATATATATGGTTGAATGCAAGCATGTAGGAATGCAATTAATATAATGTATGTAAGCAATGCATAAATGCATGAATGAAAGAATGATATACAATGTATGTGTGAAAGTATATAATGAATGCTAGATATGAATATAAGATATACATGTAATGATAGATATGAATGCATAATATATAAATAATCTAATGCAATATAATGAGAGCATGTATGGTAATGTAGAATATATGATGCAAGCATGTATATGTCCACTGTTTTTCCTTTTCCTTATATTTTTCTTCCCTTCCCTTTCCATTTCAGTTTTTTTTCCCCATTTTCCCACTTCTATTTTTACATGTTGTATACCATGTATATAATGTATAGATGCCTGTAAGTATGTAATATGCATGAATGACATGTATGTAATAAAAATAAGTATATGTATGCAACTTAATGATATATGAATGGATATAATGCCTGAACTGAAATATGCATGCATATGGGATATGAATGAATGTATGAATGAATGTCATATATGAATGAATCAATCAATCAAAGGTATAAGTAAAATATAATGCATTGTAATGAATGTTAACATATATAATGTATAAAAGTATGTATGTAAATGTGCATGAATGTATATATCTATGTAACTATGTAAATATGCATGATGTAACATATGCCTATATATATAAATATGTATGTAATGTGGATATGTATGTATGTATGAAGGTATATATTTATATATATTATCTATTTTATATTATGCATTGTTGTGGTTTACATTGTCTTGTGATTGTGTGAGTGCTAGAATAGACTAGTTAGGCCTAGTGAGAATTGTTTGGCTTAGACTTGACCTAGTTGACCTAGTTTGACTAGTCTAGTTGACTAGAGTTGACCGAGAGTTGACTTTAGTCCAGTTTGACCTCCAAACTTCATGTAGATGCATTGTAGCAGTCCGTTATATCATTTTAGACTTATAGTGACTTGTACTGTTCTATAGGAGACAGACACCACTCCTCGGACAGTAGATACTCTACAGATACTCAGGATACAGGCGAGTACATTCTCTGATCTTTTCATACCTGTCTGGAACTATATTCTTGCTCTAGATTACTTTACTTGATGTTGACACGTATCTTCACGGATTAGTACTATATGGATCCTTTCCTGAGATGTTATCCCTCTACGGGTGCATCGGGTATTTCATGTTCATGTACTTTATCATGTGCATCAGGTACTCCTTGTACTCGTACTAGTTTATGTATTTACATGTTCTCATGTGCCTTCATGTACCATCATGTGCCTCATGTACTACTCATTACATGAGTTCACATATCTTTAGCTGTATTCATGTGCCAATAACGTAACTTGAATGGATCCTTGTGTATTGATTGGGGCGAGGTGAGTAGAATTGGTTATGTGATCATTATCCCCAGTAGGTATTCATGTGCCTCTTAGTTGTATTCATGTGCCTCTTAGTTGTATTCATGTGCTCCTAAGCCGTTTACATAACCATATTGTACTCTAAATCACTTAGCCACTTACAGTCTTTACTTATCATGTATTTACTTTCAGTTACAAAATATCTCCTGTTTTCCCGTACTTCTTTCCAGTATTTTCTGTATTTTACTCTATTGTATGATTTGTACTCCTAATCTGTTATGTACTGTTTTGAGAGATATGTGCTCGTTCCCTTCTTGATTGGACCTGTTGAAAATTTTACAGAGGACGAGGAGGTGGCCTGCTTAGATACTTTCTATGGGACAGCCTTAGAGAACACTTGCGATCCGGATTTCCAGTTGGATCCCTTAGCTGTAGAGACTGTTGCTCCATAGATATCTTTATCTTATTTCATAGTATTGGAGATTGGGTTGTATATTTGGATCTGTATTATTTCTGGATGTTAGTGGAGTTTATCTAGACACTTAGCTTTCTCTCTATTTGTATTTCCTATGGATTTGGATCTTGCAACTTCTATATCATTCTATCTTATCGTATTCTACCTTAGATGTGATTGTAATATATTCTGTTATGTCACCCCCATTCGGGGTGTATAACTGTTTATTACCTTAAACTGTTAGATGTTGTGACCTAGGACAGCGTTCTACCACCGACACTGCGGTGTAGGCTGGACGTACCCACGTCTCGTGCCCTTACTCTAGGGTGCGGGTCGTGACACAATTACATATTTATCTCTATTTACTTGCATTCTGCTAGTTAGCCTAGTATTTATAGACTCATGTTACTTCTTTCGAGTCTATTCGGACAAGTATAACATGGGGTAGACACAATGATATATATTGCTCTTTTTTTTATTCTATATAACTGTGGATTGAGACTTAGAAATATTAATGAGTTGTATAGATAGTTGGTCATTACTGTACAACTTATACGTATTCGAGTTAGGCTTGAGTTCACATTATGCGTAGCTTGCATGTTTACGTCTCCTGGTTTTACTCATTTTGGGACTATGGTGTTACAAGTCCATGGTGCTCTCTCATATGAAATTAATCAAATGCTCAAAACTCGAAACCAAAAATACGAAACACAAAATAGAGCTTGATTTAAAAGAAAATTTTAAATACTAAAAAGTCCAGAAATACGAAATACGAGATCGAATGTGACAGCACCTGTTACCAAACCTGGATCCGTTGAACAACCCCCACCTTGAGCACCAGCTATCTTGGGACCAACAAACTGACCCTCAATCTTTAACTCATCACCATTTGTCCCTTTGTCTCGATGAACTGAATCCCCCGTATCTTTCAAAGCATCTCGAAGACTGTAGAAGCACGAAATTTTAGGCACATCTGAAGACCAAAGTGTCCATGCGCCATGAATATCCTGTACCGAAGACTCAGGATAAATGTCAGTGCATCATTTAAAGACAGTAAAGATAAAAATCACATGAAGAGTAAAATTTTTATTTCATATAAAAATCTCTTACATGGCTAAATGACTACAATAAAAAGTCTGTTTACGAAGAAGCCTAAACTCTGCAACTGGACGCATCGACTCAGTTAGGCCCATCAATATGGTGTAGTCTAGGTGCATCACCCTTGCTCATCAGGGCGAATCACTTTCTTGTCAAACACACGAGTGCTTCGACTAATAAAGCATTTATTGAGCAGAACGCGGGTTGGCAATTAATACAAACCCGGTGGCTCTTCTAGCATAACAAAAGTCGGGACATGACGACCCCGATCTTTGGATGCAACAGGCATCCAACACAATCTCGTAGAAGAACACAGCCGACAAAGGGCTCGAACAAAAGCTGTTGTGTTCATAACTCTCCCGGCGCATCTCAGTCTTCTGAAAGAATCCGTCGTCAAAATCAAAGCTTCTTTGAACAAGGAGATCCACAATCCATATTGCAACATCTTGCCAAGGAGGAGGATCGGTCGAGTTCATCACAAATAAGAAGTTTAGATGAAAAGAATGAGCAAACTCTCTACATTGCAAGTTATAGGCCAGGGCAAATCAAATCCATGTGTTAAGTGGCAACTTCTCCAAAGTCAGTGTGATGAACTTGTATTAATGACGATGGATCTGCCACCTCAAACTCAGCTAAGTTAAAGAGACATCAATGCCTCGAAAGACTCAACAAAGCTGACCGAAGTAAATGAGATGTCACGACCCGCACCCAGTGTAAGAGCACGAGAAGTGGGTACATCCAGCCTATGCTGCAGTGTCGGCAGTAGAATGCTGTTCTAGGTCACAATCACAACTAACACTATATGATATACTATCCAAACTGAGGACAATCTCAGAAGGATGCAATCTCAATCACAAAACTAGAGGTAGATAATCAGCACGATGAAATAGATAACATCCACAAGAGGGATACAACCAAAAATGAATAAGTCAAGTGTTTAACAAACACAAAATCGCAATATCTAAACTGAAATACATCTCCAAGATAAACAAGAAATAAGATAAACAAAACTCTAGACATCTACTCCAAGCTCTACTAGTGTCCTCTAGGCTAGCTGTGATCATCCAAGTTACCTGTAAAATTTTATCAACAGGTCCAATCAGGAAAGGAATGAATACATATCTCTCACACAGTTTATATTATGACAAAAAAATGTAAAGCAAGCTATAGAATAATATACATGAAATGCTGTTAGAAATAAACATGAAGAAAAAGAGAGAATATGACAACAAAAGATATCTATATATGGTAATAGAGAACTGTAAGTGACTAAGTGATTTAGAGTACATGATGGTTATGTGAACGGCTTGAATTTTCACATGATTATACTACTTTGGAATTGTTCACATGACCACTTCTACTCCTCCATACCCCAATCAATACATAAGGATCTAAACAGGTTATGTTATTGCACATGAAGGTTTATACATGAAGCTCATGAGAACATGAGTGTACATGAATAGTTTATACATGAAACTCATGGATCATGAGAGTACATGAGAGCACATGAGTGTACATGAATAATAAGAGTCCAAGGAATACATGATGTTCATGAAAAGCACATGACATAATGTATTCGATGCACCCGAGGGGGATAACATCGCATAAAAAGATACATATAGTACTAATCCATGATAACATCGTGTCAGCATCAAGTAAAGTAGTCTATAGCAAGAATATAAGTCCTAGTAAGTATGAAACGGTTAGAGAATATACTCGTCTGATAACCTGAACAGCTGATATGAATAGATGTCCAAACTGGAGTCACATAGTCCTATTTGGAGCAACACAGGTTACAAAGTATCTAATATGAATTAAATAAAGTTTACAATGTATTCTATATAATTTTAAGTCATTCCAGGTCAAAGTTAACTCTTGTCAACCATTCTAGTCAAACTAGGTCAAAGTCAACTATTTGTCAACTCTGGTCAACCATTCTAGTCAACTAGGTCAAACCTAAGTCAACTAGTCCATTAGCCAAGGTTTAAGTCAAACTTAATTCAAATTGTCATTTCAAGTCTATTTGAGTCAATTCTAGGTCAGTTTGACCCAAAGTTGACTTTTGTCAACTTGGTCAATTAATTAGTCAAATCTTGCCTAACTAGGCCTACAGGTCAATTCTAAATTAACTCACTAATCCATAGGCTAATATCCTATACCAAAACCAATATATATATATATATATATATATATATATATATATATATAAAGTAAGGAAAGAAAACCAAGTGTGTGTGTGTATGATGTGAACTTGGAAGCAAATCCAAATCTCAGGATCGAGATCGACCTCAAAACCAAAATAGGAATAGGTATGTATATATACACTAACTATATATATACTTATATATATAGGCTATATATATAAATATACCTAGAAGGTGAACCAAGAGGTAAAGTGAACTTAAACCAAGTATAGGTCTAAAACGATATCGACCAAACTCAATCTCAGATTTGAGATCAAACCAAAGTGTCCAAAACCAAGTTAAACTCAAGTCAAAACCGTGTCCAAGCCAACTCAAAACCGTGTCCAAATTGTGTCCAAACAGTGCGTATCCGAAATGGTGCCCGTGCACGTGTACGGGGTGTGTCGAGCACCGTAGGACTTGTCGTGTCCATCGAAAAACCTTGTGCTCATGCCAGAGGGTAGGTAGGGTGTTAGGGTACGTGTCCAGGTGTCTGCAACGTGTCCAACTCTTGCTGTGTCGCATGTCCACACGCGTACCGGAACCAGGCTGCTCGCGCGCGTGCGCGTGGGCTCGTGGGGACGTGTCGGCCTACCTTGGACACGACAAACACGTCCACGTGTCACGTGCTCGTGTCCAAGGGTAGCATAGGTACAGGGCTAGGTGTTGGACACCCTGTCTTGAGTCCTCGTGTCCTCGTGTTCGTGTTTTAAGTGCGTGTCAGGGCTCAAATTTGCGCGTGTGCACAGCTGTCACACCCCAGAACCAGAATACTGGCAAGTGGGGACGGACAAGGCCAGCTACGTAATTCTAAAGTACGCCAGTACTCTGAAATCACGTATAAGCTGTCAAGACATGGGGGTTACTTCTACAAGCCAACAGTCAAAGCTAGGTCAAGCAATCCTAGGTATCTCAATCACAGGCAATTATATAAAGTACAAGAAGTATGATCATCAGACATACAATAGTAAAGCGTCCCAAACCATATATACATGGATGATCATGAATCTAGTAATACAAAATAGAGAACTAGCAAGAGTAATAGTCATACATGATAAGCTCTAGCTATAGTCTAGAATGCGCACACCATGTTTTGGCCCATAGTCTAAATGTCAAGATCCAAAAACACGAGCTAAACACGTGCTCGGAGGCTAAATGCCACAAAAGAATAATGTACATATCAAGTGGGAGAATGAAATAAGAAACCCACTCAGGTACTTTGGTGCTCCGGATGGTCACCGTCGAGTAGATGGTACGGAAGATCCTTCGGGCTCCTCTATCAGATATGGCCAAACAAAACCAGTGGGAGAATCCCAAATAGCAAGTACCACAAAGGAAGCCAAACTTATGAACTAAAACCAGCTATAACTAACATATCAACGGTTAGAGATACAAATAAGTAGATGTGGATCGAGACTCGTGCACTACCAATGCACTTATCCTGAAAATAGAAAAGACAATAAGTAAAACATCATGTGACGTAAAGTAATTAACATGTGACATAATGTAAAGTGTAGACATGCTAAGTAAACGGAAGCTTAAGAATATGTAAAATCAATTGATCATGTAAGCATATGAATAGTCGGGTCATGAGAACTTGGTGACCCAGCATAGGGATCATGTATGACCTGTGCGATAACTGGACTAGTGAGCATGAGAGGTAACTAGGGCATGAGAGCCTGTGAGAACTATATAGAACGATAATGATAAGATGACTCGGAAACTATTCCAGAAGCCAAGTTACAACCCGTAAACCAAATAAGGACCGGGGTTGTAACCCTTCTCCTGAACAGAAGTTAATCTCTAATCAATGTTTAGCATAAGATCATGTTGAACCTGTGAGTACTGAATAGGACGGCAAATGACAAAATGACTAAGAAACTATTTCGGAATCCAAGTTACAGCCCGTAAACCAAACAAGGACCGAGGTTGTAACCCTTCTCCTGAACAGAACTTAGCCTCCGATCATTTATCGAAAAAAGTAAAGCATAAACAATAAAGTACTGAAATAAATATATGGACAATACCTAGACAAAACTGGACTGGACTGACTCCATCCATCAATCACGGCCAAGCAATGAGTACGGCTTGATACGTTAACTGACTAGGGTTATCATAAGCTAATTACTAACACGATGCAATGAGAGATTTTCACAGTCACAAGCCCTGCAGACTATCCAGGTTATCCAGTTGCAAGTTGAGAGAGTTGTATTAGGTGACTTAGGGGTGCAACACATGACAGCGTGCTGGAAATGCGCCCAACTCGTCGGCAGGCTAAAAGTCCAATTAAAGTGCCCAGATAATGGGATCACCTGTAACTGGAAAATCTCTCTATATGAACTACTTGATTAATCTAGTCATTAACCTAGTCAGATTCAGTATGAATTCCTGACCGTGGTATCCAGGAATTCATGTCCTAGACATGATGCAGATGAGACATGTAGCTTGTTCACGCATACATAATACATTCAACCCCGACATCCAAAAGAGTTACATTAGCAGGAGAAAATCGCCGTCGCAACAACATCTTGATTAAGCATGTCATGTTAGGTTTACTTGTCATGTAAAGAGTACTTGTCAAGAGTGCACCCCGACGGGCCACTATCATGTAAGCAAGGAAAGGATGTTCAAGAGTGCACCACGACAGATCACTATCTAGTAAACAAATGAGGCATGTAACAAGAGTGCACCACAATGGACCACTATATAGATAAGCAAGGAAGGGACGTGTAGCATGAGTGCACCTCAATGGGCCACTATCCAGATAAGCAAAGAAGGTACGTGTAACATGAGTGCACCACAACGGACCACTATCTAGATAAGCAAATCATCGACTTAAGGATACTATGTAAGAAAGATCTTGATAAAAGGCGCATCATAACATGTGAGAAGGAATAGATAAAAGTAACTACTTGGCATAAAACAATAATTGAATATGTACTAGTGCTAGGTGTATAAAGGGTGTATAATCATTCTCTAACTGTACCAGATCATCAAATCATGTTAAAAAATTTATTACAGTCGAAGAAAACCACAAAAACGTCAAGTACATAAAACAAGCCAAAAGATTAAAACTATGATTGAAATTATCAATCGCATATGAACTCCAATTAAAGTGAAACAAGAAGATTTTTGAAGCCAAGACAAAGATATACACCTTTCATGTTTTAGGTTTTTCAAGATTTTGGCTACAAACAGCTCAAACAGGCAAAAATAGTCATTCAGAGTGATCTGCGCGCAAGTTGTGCAGCACGTGCGGGAAAAATGCCCACGGCGAAAGCTGTACGCATGCACGGTGCACGGTCAGCGAACTGCACGCAAGTTGCACAGCGCACGGGCAAAAACGTCCATGGCGCAACGTGCGCGCAAGCACGCGCGCGGGTGCGCGGCAGAAAATCGTGCGGTTGCACGGCGCACAAGTTGCGCAGCACGCGGGCAAAAATGCCAATAGCGCACGTTGCGCAGGCGTACGACAGAAAAATACGCACGAGCGTGCGGCGTGAAAGTTATGCACAGCGCACGGGCAAAATACCCACGGAGCAAGGTGCGCGCAAGCACGGCGCACGTTGCGCGGCAGAAAATTGCGCGCGGCGCACAAGTTGCGCTGCGTGCGAAGGCAAAAGTGCCTACGGTGCACGTTGCGCGCAAGCACGGTGTACGACGCGTGGCAAAAAATGCGCAGGGGCGCGCGACGCGCAAGTTGCGCAGCATGTGTGGGCAAAAATACCCACGGCTCAAGGAGCACGCAAGCACAACGCACATTGTGCGGCAGAAAATTGCGCGCGACGCACTGAGCGCGAGGGCAAAAGTGCCCACGGCGCACGTTGCGTGCAAGCACGGTGCGTGGCACACGGCAGCAAAAATGCTACGTGCGATACTGTTCATCGTCCCAACAGCACCAAAAGGTATGGAAAACCTATGAACAAGAAAATGGTATAACTTGCTCAAAATAAATGGAAATCAAGTGTTTCAAAAGCCAAAATTGGGTAGAATAAAATTTCCTACAACATGGAACGATTAGTTTTCGAAAATAACAAAATTTAAGAGATCAAAACCAAGAAAAATAATAAAAGTTACAAACTTAGAGCTACATAAATGTAAGCTTCAAAACCGAAAACTTCAAGTTCTAAAGAGGCTTAGAATCATGAAAGGAAGAGAATAGAACAAACAAAATAACATTGTTCAACTTTTGACAAGATATACTTGCCTAGGTTTTGGAGGAGGAGCAAATGGAGAAGAAGGAGTAAATGAAATGAATGGAGGGGAGAGAGAGAGAGTGTTGGTTTTTATACAAAACCCTTCTCATCTCAACCCAACCTAAACCAACTAATGCCAAGTTGAACAAAACCAAAATAAACCAAGTAAAAGATTAAACCATGGCAAGGCTAAGAAAGATAAGTCAAAACACGGGTCACCTAACAAATGTCAGAAATCCGTATACGCACACAAAAAATACTTATAACGGATAACGGGAGTGACAGGTATGCCGCCGGTATACATTGGTATACTGGCGGTATGCCGGTCAAGGAGAAAATCTATAAGTTGAAATTTTTTTAAAACATTCCTAAAATCAAGAAAATATAAACACAGCACAAAAATATGTATCCGTATATAAATACCGATACAGTGAGATGAGTCTCACAACAGCAGGCCGAGCCCCGTGCGGGCTCGATAACTTTGTGCACACTTAATGAAACCTCGTAAAATTTCACGAGCACGTGGGCAGAGGTTCCACGTGTTCACAAAATTTCATGCCAAACCGTGTCGTATCCATCGAGTTATGACACTCAGGATGCAGGACAGTGCACGGGCTGTGCACGGGACCCCGTGCTACGTCCCCGGTCCTGTTGGATACGAAAACGGCGTCAAAATCAACCAAGAAAATATATTTTGGATTCCCCTCGTATAAGGCTACAAGTATATAAAATTAGTTTTGAAAAATAACAACTTTTATTTCTCAGAGGCATTTCATCAAACACATATTAACATACACCGACACACATCCGATACATATATCAAACGAATACGAAATCTAACCAAACTACATCTATAGGTCTAGAGTACCTAGATGCATGCTTCTATGAAGAAAAATCAGAATTAAAATTGGTTTAAAAGAATTTACCTATTAATCACAATATAAAAGTCTCCAAAATGCCTCGACACCCAAATTCCTACTGTCAAACGCCTCCAATTCTTTGCTAGCTAGCCTCCAGCAAATTCCTCTCCTCCCAAGGATCACAATGCAATTTGTTTGGTCCAAATCGGATGAGAGAAGATAGGCTATTTTGAGAATTGGAGAAATTAGGGTTTGTAAATGAGGCTTGATGCTAACATGTGAATATAAAGAGAAGGGGCTGTTTTGGCCGGCCACACTAGTAGGGTTAGGGTTATGATTCAGGTATGGGCCAAAAACTTCTTAAGTTATTTAGAAAGCCTTTTAGCAAAAAGCCCAAAAAGTCCAAAAAGCCAAATAACTTAAAACCCTAAAAATCAATTCAGAAAGTTTCCTAATTAGGACTATAACTCAAAATTCAAATCTAACTAGATAATTAGGTTTCTAAAGTGATGGTTAGTCTCTAATCATGGTTAGCTAAGGTTAAACCAACTATCAACACAAAACACCAATTAAATTATTATAAAATAATCCAAAATTTTAAAAAATTACATAATTACCGAAATACCCTTTTTTAGAAAAGTGGTGGTTACAAATTTACCCTCCTTAAATTATTTTCATCTTCGAAATTAAAGGTTGGTAGTACTCCTGCTAGGTCAATCCCCCAACAATCAAGGTCTTAAGAAAATTTATCTAAATCATACAATTTAAAAGAATAGCATACAGGGTCATGGCAAACAGCAGCAGTTGAAAGTCTCATCTAGGTATACTAGTCATACTAGATCGAAACAGTCATAAGGTATCAAATCATACAAGCAATCTGGGTGTATCAATCATCAAAGACATGCCAAGGTTTAGGTCAAAACTCACCTCCAACTAGGTCTGGTGGCTGGAACTCCCTCGTGGAGGTGGGGCCTCGACTAGGGTAGGTGTAGTAGGACAGTCTTGTATCATGTGTGCAGCTGACCCACGAAACAAACATGACTTCTATCTCCTCCTACAGTAGGCCCACATGTGACCAGGCTTCCTACAGTAAGCACAAGTAGGAACTTGTTCAACTGGCCTCTGCTGGACAGGAATCTGGACTGGGTAGGATAGTCTAAGCTAAAAGTTTGGGTACTCCTGAAGCTCTGGATATACTCTGCTCCTTGTCCTCTTGGGAATAGGCTCTCCTCTTAAATGCATGAAGTTCCATAACAATTGGATTCTACGACTCTGCTCCTTCATGATCTCAGCCTGAAATCTCTGTATCTCCAACATATCATGTTGAAGTCCAATTATCTGTGCTCTATCAGAAATGGTATGGGGTACCACTCCATGAGGCAGAGGATGGATCTCAGTCTCAGGTGAAACTGCAGATCTCTCCTGAATGATAGGAGATGGAGGAAAACCCTCTGGTGAGGCTGCTACTACCTCCTCAATGGCAGAAGGTTCCTCTTCCCTCTGGTCATTCAGAGGGATCACTACCTCCTGAGCAATAGGAGGTTGAAACACGCTCCCAGTCATATCTGAAACTGCAGCTACGCTCTGGGGATAGGCTCTCGTCATGGGGGTCAAACTGGAAAAGATAAAGAAGCAACAAATTATCAAGGCTGTAAGGCAGTCTGCCATCCTATATGAAAACTGGTAATAAAAAAAACAACTGAGAATTAACTATCAAGGGTTACTATTCCAAAGATGATCAAATCAAAAGTTAAAGCACGAGGGATAATAGCATTGTAATCCAATCACGATATATATATATATATATATATATATATATATATATATATATAGTCTCGACACGATCTAAGTTGATCAATTCCTGAGTAAATCAGGATCTGGAAACAAGGTCGTCGAAGTCTGACCACGAGCATCCAAGGATGGAAATCTAGGTCACAATTAAATTTAATTCAATTGAGTACGACCCAAGATATTAATATGATAAGAAAAGATGACCAAAGTCGATTGGTCGCGATCAAGGGAGTTAGTATTTAACGATATTGAAACTTAAGAGATGATTCAAGGATATGGAATAAGTCAATTTTCTTCTTTTTGATAGGGAAGACAAAAGACAAGATTTCATAGAGAAGTCAAGTTAATCATCTCTCTGATACCATCAAGTTTATCTAATCATCATTTGCCATTCATATCTTTATCTCATAAGTCCAAATATGAAAATCAACCTTTATATGACTACCACCAAGAATTATACCCTTCCGTCATGAAGATTGGACCTTGTCATGATCACCATAGGCTTAATTTCTAAATTCTATAATATTACTCATGAAGCATACCCTTTTATTTACTAGCACTCAATACTCACCACTTAATCATCTTTAAATCCAAATTCTTCCACCTTGTTCTAAATTGGATCCGAACCACTAAATCAAGTTTTATGAAATTCTTGAACTTTTTAAATTACTCTCCTTGTGTTATTCAAATCTAAAACCACTAGACCTTACAAAACTCATTCTCCATTATAAAATCAACCTTCATATTTCCTTCAACGTACACCTTCCAATTTTATTTTCCTTAAATTTAAAATTTTCACAAAATCTCTAAAAACATTTTAACTCAAGATCCTTGTGTTCCTCTGTTCCTAGCCATTTTCTTATAATATCTTTGTTCAATTTTGTATCTCATCGAATACAGTTAAAAATCTCTTCTCCATTACTAAATTCCTAAATTTAACATCATAGCCTTAAAGTGAAATGTCTCAAGAATCATTAACAAGAAAAATTATCCAAGTCCTCAAAACTAAGTCGATCTCAAATATTATCATTAGTTATAAAATTCATCTATGAATTATTTATATCCAAAATATTTCTCTATGTGTGATCGTTTCAAATTGATAATATCAATCTCTTGATTTCATTCCCAATCTTTACCACATCTCTATCTCAAAATTCTATATCAAGGTCCATCATATTATATTCCTACCTAGATTATCATAAGATAACAAATTACGTCTTTTCCGAGCTAGATGATTTCGTTACTTCCTCGACCTTTCCAAGGTAAAAAGATATAGAGATTCAAAGGTTTCAAAGTATAGCTGACAGAATTAGATACGAGATAGGTGATTGATGTAATTAGGATAGAGTTAATTTTAAGACGAAGAATGATGGTAATACAAGAAAATAATGGCAAGAAAAGAAATAATGATAAAATACATTCTTGCTCATATGTTTAAAAGAAATGAACCAACTTAAAATATAATCTGATACCATACATATCTTTCTGAAATCATGTTGTCAGAATTTTGCAAGCCAGTAAGCATAGCTGTAATAAACGATAGAGTCCATAACTAAGTTATACACCCTGTAATCATGTTATCTAGAATTTTTACCATGCCAACCGATATGGCAACAAAAATTCTAAATTCCATAACTAGGATAAGTATATCAAAAATTAGGCTCTATGTCCTTGTCATGCTAGCCAGTATAACTGCGATAAATTTTAAACTCCATAAATAAGGCAGACATTTACCTTTCTCACTGTCCTTATCAAATATGTTACCAGGTTATACCTTAAATAAAATATATTTAAATACAAAAATCAAAATCAACAACGAACATCAAGATTCAAAATTCAATAATGAATCCATCAAAATCGAATTCAATAACAAGGAGTAAGGGTGAATCAAAACAAGGGAAAAAGATTTTAAATCGAAGCTCAAAATAAGATTCTCATGGGTCGTCCCTGGAATCTCTCGAGGAATTCTAACAGTGGTTGAGTATCCTGTCATTCTAGCACCTTACTTCCTATACTCTATAGTAGGCCCATAGTAGTACAACTGTCATTGTGCTACTACGATATCGCACAATACGAATCTCGACCTGCATGGGCCACCACTAAAAACGTATCACGACCCGTACCCAGTATAGGGGCACGAGAAGTGGGTATGTCCAGCCTACGCCGCAGTTTCGACAGTAGAACGATGTTCTAGGTCACAATCACAACTAACACTATATGATATAATCTTCAAACAAAGGACAATCTCAAAAGGATACAATCCCAATCACAAAACTAGAGGTAGATAATCAGCATGATGAAATAGATAACATCCACAAGAGGGATACAACCAAAAATGAATAAGTCAAGTGTTTAACAAATACAAAATCTCAATATCTAAAATAAAATACATCTCCAAGACAAACAAAAAAATAAGATAAACAAAATACTAAACATCTACTCCAAGCTCTACTAGTATCCTTTAGGCTAGCTGTGATCCTCCAAGTTACCTGTAAAAATTTATCAGCATGTCCAATCAGGATAGGAACGAATACATATCTCTCACACAGTTCAAATTATGACAGGAAATATAAAGCAAGCTACAGAATAATATACATAAAATGCTGTAAGAAATAAATATGAAGAGAAAGAGAGAATATGATAACAAAAGATATCTATATATGGTAATAGAGAACTGTAAGTGACTAAGTGATTTATAGTACAAGATAGTTATATGAACGGCTTGAATTTGCACATGATTACACTACAGAGTTTGCACATGATTACACTACTTTGGAATTGTTAACATGACCACTTCTACTCTCCCATACCCCAATTAATACACAAGGATCTAGACAGGTTATGTTATTGCACATGAAGGTTTATACATGAAGCTCAAAAGAACATGAGTATACATGAATAGTTTATACATAAAGACCATGGATCATGAGAGTACATGAGAGCAAGAGTGTACATGAATAATAAGAGTCCAAGGAATATATGATATTCATGAAAAGCACATGACATGATGTATTCGATGCACCCGAGGGGGATAACATCGCATAAAAAGATCCATATAGTACTAATCCCTGATAACATCGTGTCAGCATCAATTAAAATAGTCTATAGCAAGAATATAAGTCCTAGCAAGTATAAAACAGTCAGATAATGTACTCTCCTGATAACCTGAACAGCTGATATGAATAGATATCCAAACTGGAGTCATAGTGTCATATTTAGAGCAACACAGGTTACAAAGTGTCTAATATAAATTAAATGAAGTTTGCAATACATTTTATATGATTTTAAGTCATTCTAGGTCAAAGTCAACTCTAGGTCAACTCTGGTCAACTATTCTAGTTAAACTAGAACAAAGTCAACTCATGGTCAACTCTGGTCAACCATTCTAGTCAACTAGGTCAAACCTAAGTCAACTAGTCCATTAGCCTGGGTCAAACATAAGTCAGCATGTCATTTCAAGTCTATTTTAGTCAATTCTAGGACAAGTTTGACCCAAAGTCGACTTTTGGTCAACTTAATCAATTAACTAGTCAAACCTTGCCAAAGTAGGCCTATAGGTCAATTCTAAACTAACTCACTAATCCATAGGCTAATATCCTATACCAAAACCAATACATACATACATATATATATATATATATATATATATATATAAAAATATATATATATATATATATATATATATATATATATATATATATCCCTTTAGGTACGGTACAAAACTTACGGGAAACATACAGGACGAAAAAAAAAGGAAGGCCACGGGCTGGTTGAAAAGATGCGGAAGAAAAAAAAAGGAAGGGCAACTTTGGTTGCTTACGCATGTTCTCCATTATTCATCGGAGGTGCTGCTGCATTAAACGGCCAGTCTTTCCAAAACTATTATTCCTTCTCCGCTTCCTTTATATCTTTTTCCCTTGGAGATAAAGCCCTTCCATTGGAGATGAAGCACTCCCCCCCTTCGTCAGCCTCTTTCCCCTTTGGAGATGAAGCTTCAACTTTTTTCCCTTCGTAGACACAAGCACCACGGGGGAAGAGGCAGGCTACGACGTGCTAGCGGACGGGGATGGCATCGCGGAGGGTGGTGTCCTACTTGGCGACGAAGGGGGAGGACTCGGTGCAGACCCGTAACTGCAATTATGGGAAGAATCTTCCTTTGGGTTGAATCACTTGCACGTGCAGGTCTTCCGCGAGCACGTTGCTGGTCTTCCGCGAGCACATTGCTGGTCTTCCGTGAGGAGAATCTTTCTCATAGTGAAAACAGAGCTTCGTGGTCAATTCTGAAGCGATATCCAATTCAAATTTGGAAGAATTGGTGGATCTCTGTTTCCTGGAGGAAGAAAAAGAAGGTGTATATCGGTAGAATGAAGAGAAGAAGAAGGGAGGTGTTGTCCTCCTTGCCGACGGCAGGCAGAAATCATCAATTTTGGTGTCTCCTTTCTGTTGTAAATTATTTTATTTGATAGTTGTGCTTGTGCATAGTGATAATTGTGATCAAGGGAAAAAATATCTATTATTTATATCAACTCGGTTTTGTATTTGCCCCAAAGGGACTGAGGAACTTCATATAATTTCAAATTTTGACATGTTTTTTATTATCTCTATATGGTTTAACAATATTTGTGTTGCAAAAGCTTATATTCCTTGCCAGGTTTACTACTTCAGTATGCTTTTATTCCTTGACAAGTTTACTACTTTGTGACACAAGTTGGATAAGTCCATGATTTCAGCTATACTCATTTATTTATTGCAAGGTCCTTTGCTACTATACTGGCCAATAATGGGAGAGAAGCGAATAGAAGTCTGCAGTGCTGTTATGTGGTTTGGAATTGCACACAAATAAAAACATCAAAAAGAATAATCCATAATTTAGTTCAAACATCCACAGAGCCTCGACCTAAGGTTCCAGATGGTATCACTAAGAATTCCAATACGAATATGATTTCCACCATAGAGTGAAACCAAAGAAAAACAATTGTGTAAGAAATTGTAGCATTGGCAGATAACTACACACTAAGCCCAACACCTAAATTAGGAACTAAACCACAGCATAAACATGGTTCATGTTGTCAAAAAGGTACGACCCTATTTCACATGAATAAAACCCTAAAAATGATTTCCTAACAAGGTGCAAAATGATTAGGAAGTAGCTTTTGGTGCTGCAGCTTCACGCTTTCTTGCCTCCTCAATTATGCTAAGCTTAATACCCTTGCCTTTGGGAACTGATTAGGAACTAAACCACAGTAGCTTCACGCTTTCTTGCCTCCTCAATTATGCACTGCTATGAAATGGATCTCCGCTTATATTTGTGTCTGAAAATGAAATATAGTGAACATGTTTTTATTTGTAAGGAATGGGAAGCAACCATTTAGAGGTGTGGATGATCCCTATGTTGGCTTCGGGCTCAATATGGGAGACGGAGACATTATATGTTCCTCGTATGGAGTCGGACATCACTGCAAAAGTTCAGAAAAATACAAAAGGATTAACTTGTACCGGTATTGGGTACTTTGTAAACAAATATAAACATAAGCAATAAGTATTAAAGAAATAAGATCACACATCTCAACAGAGATTACATACATCAATATCTCAACATACTGTTACAAATTAACATGAAAGAATGAGCTATGTTGTGAGCAAGCGTTGATGATTCCTTGGACAAGGTTAGGTGGAAATACCTGCCCGATATAAGAACTTGGCGAAGTTTATCCAGCAGAGATATTATGTTTGTTTGTATGTCGACTTCATCAAAGCCACCTGCAGAACATTATGGAGCATCATCAAACAGTTGTAGAGCAAAATTGTGTTGTCAAATATATTTGAGCAAGACTACTACAAAGATTGTAAATTTTTGTTTGTTATTTTTCAAATTTTCAAGTTCTAACCAAATACCAATTTGTGTTACTGCATTCGCCATGTACCTTGTGCTGCTGCATCCACCACATATGCAGGAGCTAAAAATGGCATGAAAATAACACGTTGTGTGTCTGTGACACAAACAGTGGCACCATGGTAGTATGTGGTTCATTAGGAGGGCCACCTAGTGAAATCTATGATACAAAACCATAAAGGAAAACTGTGATACAAGTCCTAGTCAAAACAAAAGCGCATATCAACTTTGTAGCATGCAACCCTTTTTGCTCGACAGCATATCAACTTGATAAACCTAGAAAAAATTCAAAAAATATATTAGACAGCACTCGAATACAATTATCATTGAAATAAAATTAGATAAAATGCAATCAAGAGTGATTTTGTACCATCTACATAATATTCCATGTCTTCCATGCTTTTCTCTGTTAAGGTGGCTTGGGAAGATCTAAACAAATTGTAAATAAAATTCAGTTAATACAATTATTTAGGATTGGAATTTTTTTTTTAAAATGTATATACTAGAAGTACGTACCGATTTTTTATATTCGGACAATTTCTCTTGTCATGGTTTTGTCTATACAATCCACATCCATTACATTTTCGGTCTTTGATGGTTTTTGCCTTCTTTAATGCATTCTCTTCCCCCCCTTGAGCCATTTTCGCATCCTTTAGAACGTACTTGGACTGGTTCTTTGTAAGTAGGTTCAACATCGCAACTCATCCGCCCCGACATTGCAACACCTCCAACCGTTGGCTCCGCAGTCTCATCACCAACTACAACACCACTAATAATCTCATTGATTCTATCCTTTGCACCATCCAAAGCACTGGCGTATGCTTTCATTGTTTCTTGATTTGTAAGGGCTCTATCAACCAAATTCAAGGCTTGTTGAATCAAACGACTCTGGTTCAAAAAATAGGATTTGTCATCACTTATTTCCATGCCACCCTCGAGAATAACGTTCCCGTATTTTGCCATTTTTGTCCACCTCTTTAAAATATATTGGCTAGGCAATGATTCAAAATCATGAAATTTTTGCAAATAAGACAACACATGTCGACATAGGATCCCCGAACTCTCAAATATTTTGCATGTACATGTTGCGAAATCCAATTCCTTATCATATACAATTTCACGGGATTTATGGTCATCAAAATTTTTCCTTTTGATTTTATAAACAATTTAATGCCCTCATCATTGATAACCTCAAATTTTTAATTTGAACAAACACACATCTCCTCTTGAAATTTATGAAACATTTCATTCGCGTAGATGTCAACCATTTGGACCACCACATCATTTGTAATTTCAACTTAGGTCTTTCCACTATGCCTTTGTGATCTGATATCTTCTCATCGTGACGTAGACGCTCAAGACCCCTATCAAATTGAATCATAAAATCAACTAATGAAATTTTCTTTTGGACATATCCTTTAAAGAATGAATGAGCACTTTCTGCTTGTTGGCTACTAGACATGTTGGCCGAAAATATATGGTTCATATAACAAGGAACCCATTTCTCACGTATATTAAACATACTTTCTAGCCACTCATTAGAACTCAAGTCACTTTTTTCAACAAGCTCTCTCCACTTCATTTCAAATTCTTTCTTTACCTCTGTTTTCCAAATACAATTTAAAAAAATCTTTATAATATGCACCGTACTTAACAGCGTCAATCTTCTCAGAGAATTTTTTCAAATTATGCCAACTACAATACCTATGAAAGGTATTGGGAAGAGTCTCTGTTATTGATTTTGTCATTGCCGGATCTTGATCGGTGATAATCATTGTAGGGGCGTCACCCGGCATAGCCTCGAAAAATTGATTAAATAACCAATTAAAAAAATTAACCGTCTCATCTCCTAAAAATGCACTACCAAATATAATAGTTTCATTATGATTATTTACGCTCATAAGTGGTGCAAAAATTAAACCATACCTATTAGTATTATAAGTTGTATCAAAAACCACAACGTCGCCATAAAACTTGTAAGCTCGCCGGGAACTCGCATCGGGCCAAAAACAATGAGTTATCTTGTGCTCCTCATCACATTTAATCTCAAAGGTGAACGACAGATTTTTAACTTTTTCGAGTTTCAAATACTCGTGAAACATGTCTCCTTCATGACCCTCTCTCGCTTTCCTCGTATTCCTTTCATGATTGTACAAATCCTGTTGTGTACAACCAATATTTTCAAACCCACCCGCCTGTAAACCAAGTAAATTATACTACTAATATGTTGGAATATTTACTGTCCCAAGTTGTTGTGTCAAACACTTTTGGGCATCTGTAATTTGACGGTGAGATCTCATTAAATGTGTCTTACTTGGGGTTGACAATGGATGATTATGCCCCTCGTCAAATACATGGACGACATACTTGTCGGTGGGTGACCTAACAACAATAAGTCTAGCACCACAACCCTCTCTCACGACTCCTCGACGACGAATTGCGTCGGGGTCAGCTATTGTCTTCCCATTTCCTTCTTTAAAACACACATACTCCTTCCGCAAAATTAAATCACTCCCTCTCTTTTTTGGGTACTCCATTTACGCACACTAAACCCACATTGCTTAGCATATGTATTATTAAATTTGTAGACTTCATCTAATGTTTCAAATTCTTTACCAAATTTAGGTTTCACCTCATCCGGGACTTGCGGAAGTGTACAATGTTATCTGATTTATTGTTCGGACCAAACTGAGAATTTTTACTTTCACTATCCACTTGTATTTCTAAATTGTGTCTACATTCTAAATCAATATTCACTTCATTATCCCTACTAATCCCTACACCAAAGTCAAGATTTTCTATTTTTCCCCTGGAAATAATATACACATAATAAGTACACTTTAAAAACAACATGAATACAAGAAAAAATTATCAATAAACTTAGAATGGATTATACAAAATCCAGGAGATGAATGATTTCATATTTTTTTCATAAGAATTTTTTCTAAATAAATATTATGGACTAAGTTTCACACATAAATGATTTCAAAAAAATATTCTATTTGTTCACATGAATACTGCATTCTAATAGCAATATGTTGTAGTCTAAGAAATTATGTCTAGAACAAAAAAATAACATTGTCTAACAAAAATATTGTTAAACAAATAACATTGTCTGCAATCTAATTTTATGTAATTTGGTAGAAATTTTAAAATGAATTTCTTCTAACCTTTGAGTTCCAGCAGCAAATTAGAATTCGTTCCAAACCCCTTATATGTGTGCGCGCAAGAGTGATTGATTCAAACAATAGAGGGAGTTGAGAGTTTTGCTGGTTTGCGAAGAGAGGGAGAGAGATTTGGAAGAGTAAACCTCTGTTAGTTTTTTTTCAACACAGAGATTTGTTTTGAAAGAAAATGATTATTTTAAGGGAATATTTATAGAGAATTGCTTTCGGAAAGATGTGGAAGAAATACCAACGGTTAGTTTTTTATTTTTGGAAGAGAGATTTGTTTTTAAATAAGAAAAGATTTGTATAGATTTGTTTTAAAGAGAATTAAAAAGACAAATATCTACCAAATTACTCCATTACAAAGTTGTGCTACTAACCTCCTCTTTCATTCCCAGATTTTCTTTTAAATAGAATGATTTGTAGAAATTTGTTTTATACCATCTACATGGTCCAGCAAAGAATCTTCGTCTTCTTATATACGCCCGAGATCGAGATCGAAATCAAAGAATTGGATTGAAAGAGGGAGAGATATCAATAGAAATATCTAAGAAATATGCTCATGAAAAAATGAGTAACACATCTAACAACATCATACAGGTGAAAATGAAATATTAAGGAAACAAGTTTAAAGAATTACCAGGTGTGACCGGGTCAGCCACCCACACTTCCCGGACGCCGACTTCCGCCGCGAGTTTCGATGTCCAGGACTGCGTCGAGTCCTCCACCCTTCATCGCCAAGGAGGACACCACCCTCGGCGACGCCATCCCCGTCCGCCAGCGCATCGTAGCCTGCCTCTTCCCCCGTGGTGCTTATCTCTACGAAGGGGAAAAAAATTGAAGCTTCATCTCCAAAGGGAAAAGAGGCTGACGAAGGGGGGAGTGCTTCATCTCCAATGGAAGGGCTTCATCCACAAGGGAAAAAGATATGAAGGAAGGTGAGAAGGAGTAATAGTTTTGGAAAGACTGGCCATTTAATGCGGCAGCACCTCCAATGAATAAAGGAGAACATGCGTAAGCAACCAAAGTTGACCTTCCTTTTTTTTTCCTTCCGCATCTTTTCAGCCAGCCCGTGACCTTCTTTTTTTCCTCCCGTATCTTTCCCGTAAGTTTTGTACCGTACCTGAAGGGATCTATATATATATATATATATATATATATATATATATATATATAAAGTAAGGAAAGAAAACCAAGTGTGTGTGTATGATGTGAACTTGGAAGCAAATCCAAATCTCGGGATCGAGATCGACCTCAAAACCAAAATAGGAATAGGTATGTATATATATACTTATATATATAGGCTATATATATATATATATATATATATATATATATATATATATATATATATATATATATATATATATATATACCTAGAAGGTGAACCAAGAGGTAAAGTGAACTCAAACCAAGTATAGTTCTAAAACGATATCGACCAAACTCAATCTCAGATTTGAGATCAAATCCAAGTGTCCAAAACCAAGTTAAACTCAAGTATCAAAATTTGACACACACAACACAACTCAACATAATACAGAAAATCCAACTTGATACCTGAAATCCCACATACACATCCAAACTTCGTGCAAACTGAAAAACATGGAGGGGATGTATACATGTGACGTGCTCGGGTCCAAGACAAGTCAAAACTGTGTCCAAATTGTGTCCAAATAGTGCGTATCCAAAACGGTGCTCGTGCACGTGTACAGGGTGTGTCGAGCACCGTAGGACTCATCGTTTCCATCGAGAAACCTTGTGCTCGTGCCAGAGGGTAGATAGGATGTTAGGGTACGTGTCCAGGTTTCTGCAACGTGTCCAACTCATGCCGTGTCGTGTGTCCACACGCGTATCGGAACCGGGCTGCTCGTGCGCGTGCGCCTGGCCTCGTAGGGACGTGTCGGCCTACCTAGGACACGACACACACGTCCACTTGTCACGTGCTCGTGTCCAAGGGTAGCCTAGGTATAGGGCTAGGTGTTGGATACCCTGCCTTGTGTCCTCGTGTCCGAGTTATAAGTGCGTGTCAGGGCTCAAATTCGCACATGTGCACAGCAGGCCGAGACCCATGTGGGCTCGATAACTTTGTGCACACTCAACGAAACCTCGTAAAATTTCACGAGCACGTGGGCAGAGGTTGTCCCCACCTGTCCAAAAAATTTCACGTCAAATCGTATCGTATCCATCGAGTTATGACACTCAGGATGCAGGACAGTGCACGGGCTGTGCACGGGACCTCGTATTACGCCCCATCTCCTATTTGGACATGAAAACGGTGTCAAAATCAACCAAGAAAATATGTTTTGGAATCCCCTCGTATAGGGCTACAAGTATATGAAATTAGTTTTAAAAAATAACAATTTTTATTTCAAAGAGGCATTTCATCAAACACATATTAACATAAACCGACACACATCCAATACAAATATCAAACGAACACGAAATCTAACAAACTACATCTACAGGTCTAGGGTACCTAGATGCAAGCTCCTATGAAGAAAATTCAAAATTAAAAGGGGTTTATGTCACGACCCGCACCCGCTTTTCGGATATGAGACGTGTCCAAGCCAGCCTACGCCGCAGAGTCGGAGGTAGAACGCTGTCAAGCCCGCAAGAAACAATTGCTCAAAATAAACTTTATTGCTCATTCACATTTCTAAAATTTATTACAACATTTATAATATTCAAAATTAAAGAAAATACAAAGTTCTCACAATTAATAAAATAATACAACTACTATATATTTCTAGGTTTGGCCTGCAAATACACCCGAATCTCCCAATGCTAGAGAGGCCACGGCTA
>JANAVB010042618.1:38647036-39007036 GCA_029216955.1 Iris pallida
CAAAAAATGCGCTTTCAGTGACTTTTGTGTTTAAGTAGCACATGAGGCCTCAATTGAGTGGCACACTAGGGTCGTGTGCGTAGTGGGCTTCGAGTAGATCACAACCATATATTGGGTCGAAGGAATTGAGTCGTGGTTGAGGCTCTAATGGAAGTCGGGAGGTATACCGGTGTTACGGTGAGGGTTATAGTTAGTCCTTTTGACCTGTAAGTCGTTCCACCAAAATAGAGTACAAGGGGACGGGTTTGAGTGGGACATGATATACCTAGATGAATGTGGACTCGTCTAAATCTTGCATATGAAATTTGTTGGAAAGTAATAGCTGGTCTCGTGCTCTGAATATTAATGACACGGCCGGGGACACAAAAATGATCTAAATGGAAAGTGGGAGTCCATAGGGCACTAATTATCATGCTAATAGAAATTATTCTAATCAATCGGTAATCCTCATATATCCCAAAATTTTAGGAGACTTACAGTCTACCCACCTTAGAAGCTAGGACATGGTTTTAGGAATAATGAGGTTAGAAGAATTTCAAAGTCTGGATATTGTACCTCGACTCTTGTTAATAAAGTATAAAGCACGGCGTAACGGGTTACAGTAAATATAAGTCAAGTCAAGGATCGTTTCGTAATAAATGGAAAACTAGTGTGTACAATGACACACGGTCGAAAAATAGGATGATCTACTCGTCCATAGTATACAAGAGTTATCGACGGGGTAACCAACTCTAAGGCACATCATATGAAGAGATTTCTAACAACTGAGTCGTACATTTCTATTTGTGTCAAACCTGCTAGACTATTGTCACAAGGGATCTAGTTAATGCAAGCTTCAACAAATAATTAGACGCTCACAACATTTGGTCTCTTGAGAATAGGTAGTCTCCTAGGTTGGCATTTGATCAAGGGAAAGATCCTAATCATTCTCGGACTCCAATGTCTAGAAGATCAAGATAGTAGGTTTAGTGTCGAAGGGAGAACGAGTAACTCATGGCAAGGTTCCAGTCACAAGGCTGGACGATGGTAGCTACACTTGCGTATACAACAATCATAGCTATGGGGAATACTCTGTATCTATCTATCAATTACGAGCTTTCGTCTTTCTAATCAGTAAAAGATAAAAATAATAAAGAGTTCAAGAGAGATGTCACTGAATACAATTATGTGATTCAAAGACGAATATATAATTCAAGAGAAATTGTCAAAGCAGTCGCAGATGAGATCCTAGAGACATCTACATCTCAATCCATGTAGGGTAATTAGATGAAGAGCGAACCAAATGCATCATGGTTGATCAGACCGTAATACACTAATTCTGATTAGATAATATGTTAATAGGCGTCCCTAATAAACATATGTCTTGAATCAAGCTCGATAAAGAGTAAGCTTGTAAAAACTAGGCTATAATAGCAGCGTTGGTCAAGATAGTCAGAATACAAGCATGCGTGATTTTTCAAAGGAGGCACAAGTAGTTCGAGTTTTGAGAGAATCAAAACCTTACCTGGTGTCATTGTTTATACATTCATCCTACTATCTTCTTATCCATAAGGCCTAGGTCGACTAATGGGTTATGGACCTCTAAATTCTATATTCTAGGTAAACCTATTAGTGTCAGTTAATTACCTCGTCAACGGACCACAAGGACCACGGAATGCTAGGTTGGGAGACGTGTTACCGAACTTACAGAACTTCCACTAGTATTGGCGTTGGATCTTATGGGACACACAGGGCATCTTTCTATTCTCTATAGTATCCTAAACTTGTAATCACGTCTGAAGTCATTTCACCGAGAATTATGCCTCGCCCGTATACTCTGGCTGTGGCAACCCTTGGTTCTGTGATTCAATTGTGATAGGCTATCAGATACTCTACCCTATATTGACACCATGGTATCTAAGATCTAAAGAGGTCACGACGACATAGTTTTAGCAATGTTCCATACCTATGATTCCTTGAAATAATTTTAATTCTATGGGTCGTGTCTCGCCAGTGCGCTGTTGGCTGGCCATCGCAGTCGTTAAAATTACTCTAATTATATTCCTGAGAACTTCAAGAAGCTGCTAGAGATTCGAACTAGTTGACTATGATAGAAAGCGTAAACACCTGTCTATAAGTCCCAATCCTTAAAGTAAAAGACTGGTCGGAAAGTAAGAGCATCATAATCTTTATTTCATATATATTTTAAATGGTTGAGGGAAAACCTTGAATCAAATCTAACTCGAGATTCGTATACAAATAACAGATTCAGAAATTATAAACCAGTTCCGTACAACAAAATAGAATTTAAAATAGGCAATTCTAACTCATGATATGATATTTATATCTAATAGAGCAAAAAAAAATTGAACAAGTTATCAAAATTATAGCCTTAATTCTGGGGAAGCCTAACTAACCAAGTGAGTAGTATACCTACGTTGGACATATCGTCATATCAAAAGTATAGTGTATGTAGTGCCCCGTCCCGCTCAGTCAATCGGAGGAATCGAAACGCCGACGGCGTTCAGACTTAGCATGCAACAGCTACTTGAAGGCTCGCTCGATCAAGGCGACCGCTCGCTCAGGTGAGATATTTTTAGTGAACTTGCCTCATCTTAGCCTTCATATAATAATTCACATAATTTTAACTTACACAAGTAGGCTTGATAATAAAAGAGACGAATTCACATAGCTAAAGGGAATAATCCCGACGGGTCGAATTGAGTTAGAATATGGAAAGGTCCAACGGTCGGCTTAGAGTTGGTGCACGGCGTGCTCTGAAAATGACACTTGATCTTTCGTCCCGTGTCTTGGGAGAAGAAAAGTTGGTTGAGTAGACGGAGTTATGAACGTAGCCAAATTCATAGGCGTCACCCGCACAACTGCTTCATAAAACATGTACGATCTCATCGCCCAAGGCGTGGCATAGCCTCTAGTCGCCCGACGGGTTTAAGTTGTATTGCACGGCTTGTGGCATAAGTCTAGGCACCTCAAATAACTTGGTTGTTTAAAGTCGAACGCGTGCATGGCACGTTCCCACGACGCAAGGCTTGACACAGCCTTTGCTCGTCAAGTTGTTACAAAGTAAGTTAGGCAAGTTATGTTAAGCTATCAGGAGTAGTGACAAGCACGTTCCTATGAGTTTTATGGCTGGATATAACCACATAGTCTCACGATCGTAAGTCCCGTCATATAGAGTATGATTTGGGCGATGGTGTCACATAGAGTTTCAAGTTGGTTTAAGACAGGATGTCACGGATTTAGTGTTTTAAGACATGGGCCACAGTTGATTCATTGAGTTTGGAAAGTGTTTCAAATAATTGTTTTTGAGTTGAATGAAATGATAGGGCAAGAAAGAAGAATGCTCGCGACTATAGGTCGTCGAGGCGATCTCAGAAGAAAGAAAAATGCTCGCGACTATAGGTCGTCGAGGCGATCTCAGATTTGAGAAGTATTAAACTTGGCCCTGAAAGAGATGGTAACACGAGAGGTAGCATGACTGTGTGAGACGTCAGTTTGAGTCAAGTCTTGCATGGTCATGGACAACTTGTCGACAAGGTGGGTCATTTCCCTGTACGGCAACCCGACGGCCACGGGACCGTTGCGGCCGCGATTGAAAACGAGTAATTAGCTGTGCTGGGCACGGGTTAGGCGGGGACTTACAGCGGGGCTAGCTACTCGCGCTGAAAGGGCACCCGTCAAACAAAAGCTAGAGGAGTCCACGATGGCTCTGGGAGTCAGTGACCAAATCATATAGATGAGTCGGCATGGCGGCTGTCCGCGTGTATGCCTTTGGATTGTGTTGAGTTGAATGTATGTGCAGTTAGAAGATAATTTTTGGGGCTAAGATTTGGCTTCAACATAGGCGACGTGCTTTGGCACAAGATGGGGCATCAAGTCTCAAGTGTTGACATGTGAGTTGCACAAGTTGGAATTGAGTCGTTTTGAGTTTAAGTCAGGAAACACCATAAGGCAAAGTCTGTCGAGTGACACTTAGCCCACAAGTCTTGATTTGGGTCAGTTGGTGATCAAGTAGCAAGGGTCGCGAGGCGGCGATATGGTTAAGTCACACTGAGTTGCGAGGCACGGTACGATGAATTTGTAGCACGGTCACAAGGAATTGGGTACTATCGTGTAATTATGTCTCTGATTATATGTCGAAGGACAAACACGACTCGATAGGTTAACGTTGTTGGTGCAAGCACGAGATGGTCTAGAGACACAAAATAGGCCATGACGTCTGTCCTAAAACTGATTCTAAGGCAAGAGTAGGAAGACAATCATAAAAGGACTTTGTTGTACGAAGTAAATCAAACGTGTTGGTTTTGTATGGGTGGGCGAGGAGCTCATTCCACCAGTACAGTTGAGTACTGACACCCACATAGTTTTCATGTGCAGGCACAGGTAGAAGCTCGTGGCGCGGAGCTCGCTTGGATGCGTCGAGGCAAGGAGTTCCTTGGCGATTCGAAGCGGGCGGTCGCATAGAGTTAAGACTTATACGAGACATAATATATGGACGTCGCCTTCCGAAGCTTCCGCTGGCTCAAGCATTGTATCGAGAGATGAGAGAGAGCAGAGTGAACTTGTAATGTGAGAAAAGTGAGCTCGAGAGACTTATAATCTTGGCCTTGCACCCTTTATAATCTTTGTTTCAATATCAATAAAGAGCTTCTTTGAATAACTTGTGTTTTGTTTTTAAAATTTTTGCTGCTATTATTCAATGTCTCTGCATGGGACTTCTGTGCGACGACCCCGTCGCAGCCGCTAAAATCGGCCATTATGGAACCCGCCTTGTACGAGCGCAATCTAGGCTCGTGCAGCATCACGCCTTAGCGAGGAAGATCGCTCCTACTGGAGCGGGGCGTGATATAATGGTATCAGAGCACGGCTTTACGTCCTTGGACTATCGATTGAATTTTTTAACTCCGTTGTTTTCGCAAAGTCTGAAATGTTGCTTCCGCAAAGTTGATATCGTTGGTGCGCTCTCTCTCAAATGTCCCACGGGATGTCCATACAATAAGTTTAAATAATTTACAAAATATAGGAGAACAATTTTTGACAAAACAAAAAGATGGTTTGCATAAGCACGGTTGGCTAAGTCGGGCTGGGCATATACATCGAGGATCGTGTCGATCTTAGCAAAGTCGAGTGCGGGATTCGTAATATTTCGAGCACGAGATGTGTTAGACTTGATTGAGTAAGTGGGATGACTATCGATAAGGGTGCTATCGAGCGACGATAACGTCAGTGCGATATAGGTGAGCGTGCTTGAATTAAATGAGTGGTTCGAACGGGATTCGAAGAATTCGATTTTGATTCAAATGATGGTTTAAGGATTTGTCGAATGACTTCATCCCTGAGTCGTGTATGCGAAGTCTCAGGGATGTCGATCGATCGATTGAGGATGCAGGGTGTCGGTGAGTCTATCAGCAAGCGTCATGTTATGCAAAGCCTTAGATTGAGTGTCGTTGAACGAGTTGTAGTCTTGAAGATTTGGATGAGTTGATTCAAACAACCTAGAAATTGACGCGCACGAAACGTGCACGGTAATGAGGATTGCGCAAGTATGAAATATGGGAATGATAGAGTAGGCAAATCAAATCGAAGAAAAGTTAGGGTGTAGCGAACGGATGACTTAATTGAGGAAATTATTGAGAATCATATACGAAAGTTAGCATAACTGGTAGATAGCGTGCATGAAAGGTTTGATTTTGAAGTTATGCGAATTACTCTAAAGATTGGAATGGAAGTTGCTCGATGATTTGAGTTAGCAAGGAATGACATGATTCGGAGAAAAACGTTGGTCGATGACTTAAGATAGACGGACGAACAATACATGAATTTGGGTTTGAGGAATTTGATGTTGAAAATGATTCGAGGGATAATGATCGAACTTGAATTTGAATGTTGAGGAGATTATCCGGTCGGACAATAGCATCATTCGCACGAATCGAAATTAGTTGCAAAGGAAGATCGTCAGGTTACGTATATCGTCGATGGTATTGAGGCGTATCAAAGATCGATATGCGATAACTCGGGGGTACTCTGACCCGGTGAATGACGTTCGTGCAATTGTTATTGTTCGACTAGATGCTATACTTTGGATTTTGATTGAGATGAATGTTGGATGAAAAACTGAAGTGTCTTGATAGTTACGCGGATAACCACAGCATCGACATTCTTGTCTTACGCGAGCGCAACTCTAGCCTCGCACATGCGTCGTGTCAAATTTGGGGTGATCGTTCCGTGTGAGCGTTGACATGGTGACTCATGTCACGGGAATGATCGAACTCGAAAAATCACGACGCGAAAATTTTGATTGTCTCGACGTGTTGGTTTGATGCGAAGGAAAATTCGAGAATGTTTGGACTTGCGATTGATGATTGAGTAAACTTGAGGATTAAATAGATCCAATCTACATATCGATAATAAATTAGTCTAGACAAAAAACAAGAGTTACGTCCCGATGAGGAAGACTATCCCGCGGGAGCATGCATGGTGATTCATGCCCACCGTGGATAATATGAATTACGTGAGATCGGGGCGCAACATATTGTTAAGATGGACGATCTTATGATCGAATACGTGGATTGTGATGAACGACTTAGGAAATATGAAATGTGAATTATAGTTTAGAAATGAATCGTGTCGTAACGAGTTTGACTTGAGAAGGATTGATAGGTGGATTATGTTGAACGTGTTCGAAAAGATAGACTATGCGAAATAGCTTGCTGGTCGAGCAATATTGATGTGTCGAAGATTTGGTTGAGTAAACTTACGATATGATGGCTCTGCTGGATGACTCAGACCCCGTGCGACGAACTTTGGGATATGTGTAGGAAATCTATGCTCGAAGTTTAGAAATCGGAGTGATACGAGCTTGGGTAGAAAATCCCGTACTATCAACTTGGTTTGACCTTAGGATGGGGTCAGTGTTGATATCTTTATTTGGGAACTATGATTTCAATGCTGACAGAAAGACATAGCCTAGTGGTTAGGCAAGACGTCCATGTTGCGAGAGTTAGCATCGGTGCGAGTGATCTTGAGGTTGGGATATTAGTATTGATGAATGGAATGATTCAGGAATATGAAAATACCACTCATGAGCCTCGGCTGACATGCATGTATATCAGGGACGCTTGAATATGTGCACGATCCGACTCGAGCGGTAATGGCAAAATTCGCTATCACGAGGCTTGGCTGAAATACATGTATTTGGGGACGCCTAAAATATGTGCACGATCCATACTAAGTGATACGTTGAATTCAAGTGACAGGAAAGTGTCGAAGATTTTGAGATCGTAAGTTTTGAAGAAAATATTGTGGGTAGCACGAGCGTGGCTCGGATTTGAGAGAACGCATAGGAGAAATGTGTGCGAGAGTCGTTGAACGTTCGAGTGATAAGTCAATGAATAAGTACTCAGTTAGTTTCAAGGACGAAACTTTTTCTGAGTGGTATATGATGTAGTGCCCCGTCCCTCTCAGACAATCGGAGGAATCGAAACGCCAACGGCGTTCGGACTTAGCATACAATGGCGACTTGAAGGCTCGCTCGGTCAAGGCGACCGCTCGCTCAAGTGGGGTAGTTTTGATGAAATTGTCTCATCTTAGCCTTCACATAATAATTCGTATGTTTTCAACTTGCACAAGTAGGCTTGATAATAAAAGAGACGAATCCACATAGCTAAAGGGAATAATCCCGACGGGTCGAATTGAGTTAGAATATGGAAAGGTCCAACGGTCGGCTTAGAGTTGGTGCACGATGTGCTTTGAAAATGACACTCGATCCTTCGTCCCGTGGCTTGGGAGAAGGAAAGTTGGTTGAGTAGACGGAGTTATGAACATAGCCAAATTCATAGGCGTCACCCATACAACTACTTCATAAAGCATGCACGATCTCATCGCCCAAGGCGTGGCATAGCCTCTGCTCGCCCGACGGGTTAAGTTATATTGTACGGCTTGTGGCATAAGTCTAGGTACCTCAAATGACTTGGTTGTTCAAAGTTGAACGCGTGTACGGCACGTTCCCACGACGCAAGGCTTGACACAGCCTTTGCTCGTCAAGTTGTTGCAAAGTAAGTTAGGCAAGTTATGTTAAGCTATCAGGAGTGGTGGCAAGCACGATCTTATGAGTTTTACGGCTGGGTATAACCACATAGTCTCCCGATCGTAAGGCACGTCATATAGAGTATGATTTGGGTGGTGGTGTCACATAGAGTTTCAAGTTGGTTTAAGACACGATGTAACGGACTTAGTATTTTAAGGCATGGGCCACGGTTGATTCATTGAGTTTGGAAAGTGTTTCAAATAGTTGTTCTTGAGTTGAATGAAATGATAGGGCAAGAAAGAAGAATGCTCGCGACTATAGGTCGTCGAGGCAGTCTCAGATTTGAGAAGTATTAAACTTGGCCCTGAAAGAGATGGTAACACGAGAGGTAGCACGACTATGTGAGACGTCAGTTTGAGTCGAGTCTTGTATGGTCATGGACAACTTGTCGACAAGGTGGGTCGTTTACCTGCACGGCAACCCGGCGGCCACGGGACCATTGCGACTGCGATTGGAAACAAGTAATTAGCTATGTTAGGCAAGGGTTAGGCGGGGACTTACAGCGGGGCTAGCTACTCACGATGAAAGGGCACATGTCTAACAAAAGCTAGAGGAGTCCACGATGGCTCTGGGAGTCAGTGAACAAATCATATAGATGAGTCGGCATGGCGGCAATCCGCGTGTGTGCCTTTGGATTGTGTTGAGTTGAATGTATGTGCAGTTAGAAGATAATGTTTGGGCCTAAGATTTGGCTTCAACATAGGCGACGTGCTTTGGCATAAGATGGGGCGTCGAGTCTCAAGTGTTCACATGTGAGTTGCAAAAGTTGGAATTGAGTTGTTTTGAGTTTAAATCAGGAAATGCCGCAAGGCAAAGTCTGTCGAGTGACCCTTAGCCCACAAGTCTTAATTTAGGTCAGTTGGTGATCAAGTAGCAAGGGTCGCGAGGCGGCGATATGGTTAAGTCGTACTGAGTTGCAAGGTACGGTACGATGAATTTGTAGCACGGTCACAAAGAATTGGGTAATATCGCGTAGTTGCTTCTCTGATTATATATTGAAGGGCAAACACGACTCGATAGCTTAACGTTGTTGGTGCAAGCACGAGATGGTCGAGAGACACAAAATAGGCCAAGGCGTCTGTCCTAAAACTGATCCTAAGGCAAGAGTAGGAAGACAATCATAAAAGGACTATGTTGCACGAAGTAAATCAAACGTGTTGGTTTGTATGGGTGGGCGAGGAGCTCATTCCACCAGTACAGTAGAGTACTGACACCCACATAGTTTTCATGTACAGGCACAGGTAGAAGCTCATAGCGTGGAGCCCGCTTGGATGCGTCGAGGCATGGAGTTCCTTGGCAATTCGAAGCGGGCGGCCGCATGGAGTTAAGACTTATTCGGGACATAATGTATGGACGTCGCCTTCCGAAGCTTCCGCTGGCTCAAGCATTGTATCGAGAGATGAGAGAGAGCAGAGTGAACTTGTAATGTGAGAAAAGTGAGCTCGAGAGACTTGTAATCTTGAACTTGCGCCCTTTGTAATCTTGTTTCAATATCAATAAAGAGCTTCTTTGAATAACTTGTGTTTTGTTTTTAAAATTTCTGCTGCTATTATTCAATGTCTCTGCATAGTACTTCTGTGCGACGACCCCGTCGCAGTCGCTAAAATCGGCCGTTATAGAACCCGCCTTGCACGAGCGCAATCTAGGCTCGTGCGGCATCACGCCTTAGCGAGGACGATCGCTCCTACGGAAGCGGGGCGTGACAGTGTATCTATAGAGATCTGGCAAACTCTCTAAATTAATAATTCTGTATCTAAATTGCATGGCCTGTCAAACAATCTTAACTACCTAATTATTCAAATTAATAGGGGTCCCTTATCTTAGTTATTCTCCTAAATTATTTCAATTCTAATTGTCAATGAGCATTTCCTGGGCGCAGGCTCGCAATAGTACGACTAACGTACCATCACGAGTTCGTAGTCTTTTGCAAAAACTGACCTGCATGGGCTACCACAAAACTTGTCACGACCTGCACCCGCTTTTCGGATACGAGACGTGTCCAAGCCAGCCTACGCCGCAGAGTGGGCGATAAAACGCTGTCAAGCCCGCAAGAAACAATCGCTCAAAATAAACTTTATTGTTCATTCACATTTCTAAAATTTATTACTATATTTACAATATTCAAAATTAAAGAAAATACAAATTTCTCACAATTAATAAAATGATACAAGTGCTATCTATTTCTAGGTTTGGCCTGCAAATACACCCGAATCTCCCAATGCTAGAGAAGCCACGGCTAACCTAAAAAATGTTGGTTTTCAGTCAGAAATGGAACAAGTACACAAACCGATGGCAATGCAAAAACACAATAGAATTAACAAGACATGAAAATAACATATGAGGGATAAAAACTAGAAAGTATTGATGACATGACAAGTTGTGAAGAAGACAAGGGAAACAAATAAAAGACAACTATCTATGCGGTGTAAAATATTCTTTTCGACATGTGAACGACTAGGGGGAAATACGGCACCCTGCACGTGTCGTGTGCAGCTGCTATCAGTCAAGATTAGACATATTGAGATAGTTCTGGGTAGTCCACACGTCTACTAAGATATTTTTCCTTTCGACTACTCCGTGTGACGAGCGTGTCAACAAGCAGCAAGACATATGTATAAACATTAAATGAAAAGACTACTATGAATCGAAAGCAATCAGAAAGTGCACTTGCCTGAGATCCTTTGCTGGTGAAACCGATAGTACAACCACTCAGATGAATCAATAAAGTCAACACATGCAAAAAGTTTCCGGATGTTGAAATAAATATTACCAACGTTCTCAGAGTAGTCAAATTAGCTAGAATTGCCTGTCCTTAAGTCTAATTCTGGACACCGGAGTAAAACGGTAATTTCGGATCAAAACGGTGTCCGCCGTTGGACCTGCTTTGCACCGAAAAGCGTACCAGAGTCCACGGTCTCTAAATTAGTCAAACTATATGTTTATGGATTCGTTTTGATGATACGAACCTAACGGTATGTCCAATTTTGGATTTCGGCGGGCCGTGCACAAAATCGTCCATTGAGTCGGACCGTAGGACTCGCAAAACGGTGATCCGATCAACTGTCTCAGAATCAGACCAAACATGGCATACAGGACCAAAAAAATGATACGGTCCTATTGGCACAAGTTTTGTCTCGATCTGACAAATTTGCACAAAGCAATTGAGAAATTTGCACAGAGGTCGATACGGTGAATTTCGACGGATACGTATCAAATTCGTCGCGCACACGCGACCAATTTGAATTCCGTCAAAGCCCACACGTCCACGAAGCCGATATGCGCCTTTCAATGCTTTCGGTTCGCTACCACGTTGCCCGGATTGGCGGGACGCACGTCGTATCAAAGATTTTTATTATTTTTAAAATAGATTTTTGTCAAACTTCGGGATCCGATTTCTCGGCGTGTAGTCGATGAAATCGACTTCTGCGAATTGGGTCATGGAGCCCTACATGTTGTCTATAACTGTGATTAAATAGAATTTCTAATATGGCGTTAGATCGATCGAAATCGATCTTCAAACATGGATGATTGGACTGTATTTGCCCTGTTTTCGAACAGGTTTTCTCTCGACTTCGTGTCGAATTCATGGACAGGTCGTGCGACTTGATCAAAACCTAATTACTAGAGTTCCTAAACGGTTATATCGGCTCTCCGTAGGATTTTACGGATCGAGGTTTCGTTAATCGGGGAGGGAGAAATACGCGAGAGAAAAGTACCTGCACACTGCTGATGCCCTGCTGTCACACGCGTGGCGCGCGCGCGGCCGGCTGACTCCGGCCACGCACGGCGATGGCGCCGGCGGCCGAAGGTGTGTGCGTGGTGGCGACGTCGTGGTGTAGGGTTTAGGTTCCTCTGTTCCTGATCTCTTTCTCTCTGTTCCTTATATGTGCTGTCGAATAAACGAGCGGGGGGAGGGACTAAGCGCTCGGCCAAAAATTGGGGGCTCGGTTTGCTTGGCGTGGGCCTGGGCCTGGGTTGGCCCGGGCTATTTTGGGTTTTCCCTTTTTCTTTTTTTTTCCTTTTCTTTTTTTTTTGTTTGATATATCTATATATATATATATATATATATATTATATGTTTACATATACATTCACATATACCTATATTTATATATATACACCCATCTACATATACACCTATATATAATATATACTATATATACATACACACATATACTATATTTTATATACATACATACACATGTATATAATATATATATATATTTTATATACATACACATACACACGTATATATATTATATATAGATTATATATATTATATAATATATATATTATATATATATATGTAAATTATATATATATTTTTTTTTTTATGTAAAATATATATAATAATATATATATATATATATATATATCTATATATATATATATATATAATATATATATTATATATATATATATATATATATATATATATATATGTATGTATGTATGTATAATATATAAAAAAAAATGTATGTATATATAAATATATATATATAAATATATAAAATATTATATATATATATATAATATAAGATATATTATATATATATAATATATATATATATATATATATATATATATATATATATATATATATATATATTTTATATATATATATATATAAAAATAATATATATATATATATATATATATATATATATTATATATATATATATATATATATATTTTATATATAATATATATTATATATAATATATATATATATATATATATATATATATATATATATATATATATATAAAATATATATATATATATATATATATATATATAATATATATATATATATATATAATATATTTATATTTTCATACACATACACGCATATATATATATATATACATATATCTTTTGATAAAGAATAAAATGATAATAACTAATAATAATAAATAATTTATACTTAATAACCACAATAATAATATTAATATTATATATCCTCAATAAAAATAATAATAATAATAACGAAATTCAATAAACCAATAGGGGTGTATACACCATCATGCACAGTCTAATAATCCCAAAAATGTACAAGGACCTATTTTATACAATTATCGTTGAATATCAACTAATAATGATATTTATAATATTTAAATAAGAATACTTAGAAATATTCCTTAGATCACTAAAATGGAATACGACACAATCATACGAAAATACATCAACACGAATGTCATTGGACGTACTGCTTGACTATATGGGCTTGGGCTCAGTTCGGGTCCAGTTTGACTAGTTTGGTACGACCGGGTCACTTAAACGTCAAATAATATTAATAATGAAAAATTAAACTATTTATAAAGGTTAAGTCACAACTTGGCCTGGTTTTCTTAGTTAGGACATCATTATGGCTCGGCCTTCCCTTACCATGGCTAAACTCTAGTCAAAATACGCTACTGCACCATCCGTGCCATGATTCCTAGTCACCTTGTACTCCAATTTCTAGCCATAACTAAAATCATCTACCGTAATAATTAATTAATTAATTAATTAATAATAAAATCTAAAAATTCCTATTTAAATCAATTAAATAATAAATAAAATATTTTAAAAATTTTGGGAAGGGGAGCTACAGTTTATAAGTCGGCCCCATCGAGAAATAGAAATAACTAATCCTAAGGCAAAAGGTCGAGAAACTCAACGCCACTATCCACAGAGCTGCATCCCTACTCACCCGGTCCATGCACATCGCACTCTCCAGGAGGTTGGCCGTCTATCCAAGATCTTTCCATTTCCAAGAAGATCCCGGGCTCGATCTGGTTTAGTATCAAGGTAATTCTTTTTCCGTTCCTATATATATGGGTCCGTGCAGCAGCCTTATGTTACCGCTCCGTGGGCTTAGCGCATTATGTTACGAGACAAATGAAACAAAGATCATTAGATCTCAATTGAAAAGTATTTTGAGTCTGTCATGAATCAAAAGTCGTCAGTACGAAAGAAAATAAAATGAGTAATTCAAATGTTATGAAAGAAAGATGAGAAAAACTTCCATTTCATAAAAAAACAAAAAGTAGGCTACCGTTAGGTCGCCCACTCCGCGGTAAGCCAGGCGAGTGAAGTGACGGCTACGACTACGATAGCTGCTCTCATGACCGAGAGGACTGGATACGTACGACAGAACCTTGCGCCTCAAGGCCACTCGCTTCACCTTTGGGCGTTGGTAGAGATGTGGAATTAGAGGTCTTGCCACCTGCATAGAAAGGCGACCGGGCCTAGATGAGATGTTCGTCTTTTTATAGAATAGAAGGAGAATGTAAAGGGGGGTTTTACCTATTGAGAGTTGGAATCTCAATACAAAAGTCTCCAAAACGTCTCGACACCCAAATTCCTACGGACAAACGCCTCCAATTCTTTGCAAGCAAGCCTCTAGCAAGTTCCTCTCCTCCCAAGGATCACAACGCAATTCGTTTGGTCCAAATCTGATGAGAGATGAGAAAGATAGGCTATTTTGAGAATTGGTAAAATTAGGGTTTGTAGAGGAGGCTTGTTGCTAACATGTGAATATAAATAGAAGGGGGTTGTTTTGGCCGGCCACACTAGTAGGGTTAGGGTAAGGGTTTAGGTATGGGCCAAAAACTCCTTAAGTTATTTAGAAAGCCTTTTAGCAAAAATCCCAAAAAGCCAAATAAGTTAAACCCTAAAAATCAATTCAAAAAGTTTTCTAATTAGGACTATAACTCAAAATTCAAATCTAACTAGATAATTAGGTTTCGAAAGTCATGGTTAGTCTCTAATCATGGTTAGCTAAGGTTAAACCAACTATCAACACAAAACACGAATTAAATTATTATAAAATAATCCAAAAAATCATATAATTACCAAAATACCCTTATTTTAGAAAAGTGGTGGTTATATGTGCCACGCAGCTTATGCGCTCGTCAGCTCCATGCACTGCGTATCTGATACCCCACCTAAAGCTCTCCACCCATCAAAGCATTTAATACTAAAGTGACCGAAATGAAAGGAGCATGCGTCTCGAAGTCTGAGAAGTCAGCTTTTACAGAAGACGAAAAGACACAATTATCACTCTTTTGTCGGTTACGGCAGTGCTCTGCCATGTGGTCGATTGATCGCTTGCATGCGCCACCGCAATAATGTGCTCAAACTCTGCATGCACCTAAAAAGCTATGCACATAGACTTGCTCTTGTCGGAAGCCAAGTCTCCTCATGTGCCAGATCCTAAGCGCATCCACTCAAATTAACCTTCAAAGATATTTGAGTAATGGGCACGCGCCACGTGTCTTTGACTTAGTTCTGCCTACGAATCGGTGCCAACTACCCAATATTTTAGCAACAACTAAATCTCAGCAACTTTCATATGTCACCTCCTCTGAAATCCAATAATGCAGTCCAAACAGATTTAGTTCCAGCTCTCCGTCGCGTCGTCCATGTGTCCAACAAACAAAGTCAGACACGTGATGGCCCTACGTGCAAAATCTCAATGCGCGCATAAGCAGATCATTCTGCCGCCTATAAATAGAAGGATCATTCCTTCATTCAACCTCTTCTGGTTCAGGTTCAGTTTTATAACTTTTTCAACCACTTCAGCATCCAGAGCACTTGCAAGAGTTCTAATCCTCTGCAAGTTCCTGCTCATTCTAGAGCAACTCAGACATTCAGAAAGTTCGAGATTGTCGTCAGATCGTCAACGGAGTCAAAGAATTACCACTCGCTCCATCGATATGGTTTCCAGATAAAAACAAACATGTACTCTTAGGATCCCAACGAGATCCTACATTGTACTCTGTTCTGTTTGTGATTAAATATAAATGTTTATTCCATAACTTTTTAATGGAAAACAAAGACCCCCTACCCCCCATAGATAGGTTCCCGACGATCCATAAACGCTTGTCGAATACCACTCGAGCCTCTATCTGATGTCTATGGTTTGCATGTATACCTCAGCTACTTGATCTTGTATATACCATAAAATGTCTCCATGAGTCAAAAGTTGGGAACCCTTCGTAAGCATCCAAGCTTTGTTCCAATCATATTGCGACATCATTCGCTAGTGGTCCTATCGAACCCAAGTTGTCGCACAAACTCGGTACATGTCACACCCGCTTGAGAATTAGCTTCTCGTTAAGCTCTATTGTCAAGTGCACACCATCTATACCCACAACTGTACTAGTCCCCTTGTTGCTCATCTTCACACGTCCAAACCTACCACCTCGGTATGACATAAAGATCCTTTTCTGCGGAGTGACGTGACATGATATCCCCGCGTCTAAGACCCAATCACCTTCATAACACATGCCATAAGGTTCCTCTGTATCAGTTGTTGCGATAATGAGATCTTTCATAGCCGTGAAATCTTCCTGATCATCCTTGCCTTTTACTTTTTCAGATCTGAGCTTCATGTAATTCATCTTAAAATAACCCATGTTGCCACAATGATAACAGATATCCTTGCGGTCCACAGTCACAAGATCCCGAGAACTTCTCCATGTCCTCGTCTTTGATTTGTGTCTTCAATTTCCGTTGGAAGCTGTAGCATTTGATTTCCTAAAAAAAAAAAATTATAATTTTGGAGAATATTTTCTATTTTATTACTATTAGGTATAGAGTGGTTAGAATTATTTTTAAATAGAAATTTGATTTTGGGATCACAATGGGGCGTACCTAAGCCTAAAGGTGAATTATGATAATATTATGTCACATATGGCTACTATGGTCCCTTGATAGTCCATAGGGGGTTATTTTACTATTTTAGATTTTTCTGAATGTTATGTAGATTTTTAGATAATTTTTACCTATAGAATTATTATTTTTATAGGCTTCTAGGATTTACTGTAAGGCGACTCGAAGATATTTTTGGGTCCAACATTTTTTCGTAGACTCTAGGTACCTAGAAATAATTTTCTAGGAATTTTAGGGATTTTTTTGAACTATTTGGGGGTTAAAACCGTTTTTTCTAAAAACAAAAAAGGAAAAAAAACAGAAAAAGAAAAAGAAAGCAAACAGACTCATCCCCAGCCTGGGCCTGTCTGGCAGCCACACAGGCCGGGCAGTGGGGCCTAGGTGGCAGTCAACGGGGGGTGGGTGAGGCTCGATCTGCAAGCCACAGTGGGACTCCTTGTCCGAGCCATGCTTGGAGCCGAGCCAAGTAGGGCTGGCTCTGGCCCGTTGGATCTGGGCGGTGCCGTACGAGATCCTGTAATGTGGCAGCGCCAGCCGGATCTAGTGGCTCCACTGACTCCCTCTCTCCGTATATATATAAGTAAATAGTTATTATTTCGTAAACCCTAGAAAATCCAGTAGCCTTTCTGAGGGAGAGTTCGAGTAGAGTCATCAACTTCGTGGAGTGATTGCCGCCAATATAGAAGAGCTTTTCACATGCCATTTTTTAGTAGAAGCGTATCAAGGTAGGGTTTAAGAATATCTATTTTATTTTTTGGAATTTTGAGTGTGAATTTCTTGATAATTATTTGAGTGTCGGTTGTCCAAAAATAGATGTATCGCACGGCTTTCGAGATTCAGAGGGATTCCGATACGATTCGCGATTCATTTGAAGTTTTGGAAATCTAACACAGAGATCTACAACATATAATTTTTCTAGAAATTTAGAAATTCATCTACTATTTTATTTTGCTCGTAGAATTCAGATTTTGTCAACGATTTATCGATTTGGTCACGGCTATCCATAATGGCGATAACTTTTGACTAAATTATGATTTTGTGGCACGGTCAATATCAGTGCACTCTTGGCAGTGAAATCTACTAGGTTGCATACTCAAACGTTTGGGGTCATAACGTTTGACTTGTTAGTTAACGATATGTCTCGATTTGTGGGCCACGGGTCCCGAATTTGGATGATTTATTCTAGAATTTAAATGGGTTAAAATAGGATTTTAGATGATTTATTCTAGAATTTAAGTAGAATTAACTAGGTTAACCCATTAGCCACTTTCTAAAATTTATAGTGTAGGAATCGTAGATCTGACTTGTAGTTTTTATGTGACGGGGTAGATCGGAATATGATGTCTTGTGTTGTGATTTCATCATCTATTGGAGCAAGCAAGTATCACTATGACCTATATTGCCTTTTTTATACTGCATGTATTTTTATATTGTCTTCTCACTACTACTTTCTTATAATTTATGTTGTCATTGTTCATGATTAATATTTTGCACGAGAGTTAGAATCGTTAGGGTATATATACATGTTCATGTCTTAATTCTTTTTTCTCATGTTTATAGTTTATCGTATTGCTAATGTATTATCGTACTTGACATGTATTATTAGTGAGTCGGACGGGAGAATACAATAAGTAAGCATGTGGTCAAAGAATTGAATACAGACACCATATACATTGATTGCATAATATTAGTCATTCACCGTACGTACGACTGACGGATATCCTAAGTCGTCTACATGTCGAAAGTTGGTATTCTAAAAAAATACAGTACACGTGACTTAATCATTATTTCTCTATTGTCTCTTGTTATTCTTTCATCAGGTCTACTTTCATATTGTTATCATGTCTTAGTGGTATTTCCATATCATACAATGTCATGTCTACATTTATCTTCGTTTAATTTTCTTTTATTGTTTCTCCATGCTTGTATATCATATTATGTAATGTAGTTTATGGTGATCTTGCTCCAATCTTGACTGGATAACTATCTTTTCAGCTTTAGACGACGTGATCTGTCCCTAGGTCTACGATGAGTATGTTGGCGACCCTGACATCACTGGCATACCTGATTCTAGCATTGATGCGAATTAGCATATTTGCTTCCTTATGGATTCGCATTAGTTAGTAGTATAGTTATAGAGTTTAGTTTGTTTTATTTTCTGCCATCCGGGTTTGTTCTCGAGACTTTCTTAGTTGTAGTGGATTATTTATAATATTAACAACTATTAGATATTTGGGTTATTACTGATGGCTTAATTATGGATGATATACGTGCGTGTTGTGCTTGTTATGGACCATTGTTATTATAGACAACGTACTACTGTCGATGTCGTGGCGTAGACTGGACTTAGCCACGTACTCGTATCTCAAAAAGAGGGAGCGGGTCATGACAAGTTTTTATGCGATCCATGCAGGTCCAATTTTGTAAAATACGGCGAACTCGTAGTAGTGCTTAAGTTAGCTGTACTGTGAGCCTGCGAATAGAATTGAAGTTAAGAAGCTATATCATCCACAAATAGGATTTCTAACCCTATGAGTCCATTTTATATTAGGATCTTCTTGTCTCTTATTCGTATCCTGCTTAATTTTGTCCATCATTTATTCGATATATTTGTATCTACTGTTCTAATCATATCCTTTCCTTCTTTTTAGTTCGTAATGGTTGATACAAGGTGTAGTGCAATCCATAAGGGTAAGAAGGTGTCACGACCCGGTCCCAATTACTTGGGTCGAATCGGATCATGCCCAGCCTGCACCGTTGATGAGACGGCGGCAGTAAGCTGTATCTCCATATGCAGGTAATCAACAGCTCAATCTAATTTGCCACAATCTTTATTATTCGATAAATTAAAACTTGTTCAGTACAAAGTACAATCATAAAACAACCAACTGAAATAACATTATTTTTAGACAAAACTATCAAACTGGAAAATAGCATCTAAAGAGAAGCAACATCATCATCAAGTACGCCATCCTCAGGAAGCACAGCAGGGTATAGCTCAGGGTCATAGTAGCTACTAATCAGTAGCTCTGCATCCTCAAAAGGACCTAAAAATATAGTCTCCAGTCAGGAGAGAGCAAAGTACAATTCATGATATTTTAACAATTGAAATTAATAATAGAATTATGTACTTTTACACAATTTGAAGTAAATAGTTTTCCAGCTGTTAAAAACAGTGTGATATGAACAGGCAATGAATATGACCGGATTGGGTTTGTTACAGTAATATCCTAGTGATATGGTATGGCTTATCCCCGTGTGTATGAGGGGTAAGCTAATACATTCAGTTATACTAATTGGATGTGGTCATATCCACTACACTACTCCCCCAGTCCCCAATAGTTACAGTAGTTACAGTCAATACTCTCAAAGAGAGTTCCGTATTGTATCGTGGTTTAAACTTGTATTAAAACAATTATTAAATAATTGTAATCTACCACAAATGTACTTGCCTCAAATTGATTGGACTGGACGGGTCGATACGTCGGGATGGGAAATCAGGTTCTTCCTTGAAATCCTACATTCGGGAAACTTGTCTCAGAAAACCAAAGTCGCTAATGTTACCATACTAGTTGCAATCTCTAGTTGTGTCCTATTCAATTTTAGTCTTTATTTAGCTAACGCAACCAAAGCACGATTATTAGTGCGTTGCAAATAAGAAACATATGTTTATATTTAATTTCGAGAAAATTGTATTTATCGATTTATTTGGAAAACTCGATATTTTATTTATATAAATATAAAACTAAGATTTTCCTTTTTAATGAGAAATACATGAATTTCTTATTTAAAAATTATAACTTAACTACTAAGTGATAAAACATTTATTATTATTTTTTTTTAAAATAAAATAAATATTTATCATTTTATACTACGTTCTCAAGACCAAAAATTATCCAGAAAAAATAAAAGAAAACAACATACAACCTAAGCTATTACACTTCTCACAGTAGGAAAAAAAATGGGCTTATGCCCTTTTACAGACTTTATTACATAAATTTAAATAAGAAGAAGACAATGTTAGTCTCTAAAAATCCTATAATTTAATAAATAAAACTTAATAATAAATTAATGAGTCTCAGATTTTTGGTCCAATCATCATATATAGCTAATGCCTCAACGTCCGACAAAACCGATTTCGTTTGCACTTAGCCAGGGCCCATGGACCGGTATGGTCGTCGCCCGATAATCAAAACCAAGTTTAATAAATCTTTTGCAAAAGCCGGTTTTGGAAATTATAGATTTTATGGAAACTATTTTTCTGAAAATTTGGACAGCATTCCCTCTGTTTTCGGGATAACCCAAAACTGGGAAAAATGCCAAACCAAACATCGATAACTGTCCCAAACCAGGGAACACCAATTTCCAACCAAAATAATAATAATAACCAGAACTCAAAAATAATATCGAACCCGAAAATATCCACAGCACGTTTTTCGAAATTCGGAAAAAATCGAACTGAACTCAGAGAACCCGAAATAAATTTCGAAAATTCCAACAGAAAACTCAAAACCAAAAGAAATATTCCAAAACTCACAGAATATTTCCGAAAAGATTTCGGAAAATCCGAAAATCTCGCATACCGAATTCCCAGGGAATTCGTGGACCAAATTCATCATAGACTAAAAAAAGATGGCAACGGGCAACGAAAATATACCAGAAATTGCTCGGCTAGAGCTCTCAGATGTTAAAAATGGAAGAAAACCAAATTTTCGCAGACTCAGAACGTGTCCAGCACTCGCGGACAGTAAAGAAATCCATGGAGCAGCAGATCTGGGTCGGGGCACGCTGGCCGGGCGGGGCAGAGCCGCGCGGGGTGGCTCGGGAACGGCCGAGCGGAGTCGGGGGTCGACGCACACCGCTCGGGGAGAGGCGCCAAAGGCGAGCGCCGACGTCGGGATAGAGAGAAGGGCGCCGTAGAGGGCTCCGACGAGGCACAGGAGGCGGCTCGGGCTCGGGTGGAGCTAGAGCACGAATTTGGGAAAAAGTTTGAGAGTGGTGATGGAGATGGTAATGGAGAAAGAAGGGTTTAAATAGAGTTGGGAAAAAAGGGTTACTGGATCCGAAGGGGTGAACGACCGGGAGAGGAAAGGTCGCCGGTTTTCGGTGGTTACGGGAGGTAGGGGGTCGGCCAAACCGAGAGACTACGGTTCTTATTAGTTGAGAACCCAACAGAATGAGAGTTATAAACTCTCTCTCTCTCTCTCTCTCTAGTAAAAGGCTTTAGCTTAATGGGTTAAAGGGTTTATGGATATGTATATTAGAATGGGTTTGAATCAAATGGGCCAACTATTCCTGGACTTGGGTTTTGGCCAAATGGATTGGGCTTCTAACCAATGGGCTTGGTTTTAAGAAAAAAAACTTTACATGACATGGGCTAAATTAATTGGGCTATAAAATTATAAATGATACATGATTTTCTTTTTAAAAAAAAACTAAATATTTTGAAACTCAAAAATTAATTTTAAAAAATGTTTTTGGGTTCGGGTCTGGGCCTGGCAATCAAAAAAATCCAAGTTTAGTTATTTTGAAAAAAAATTTACACTTAATAAAAATGATAATACTAATATTAATTTAACAACACATAATTTAAATGATAAAAATTAATTACTAGAAAAATTACGGGTTTCACAACCTTTCCTCCTTAAAAATTTCGTCCTCGAAATTTAAAGGATAGAATTTGGAGTTACCTCAGGTTTCAAATAAATACGGGTACTGCTCCCGCATCTCATCTTCTCGCTCCCAGGTAGACTCGCCTGGGAATCGTTCCTCCACATAACTCTGACTATGGGAGTCACCGAAGTCCTGGTCCTTTTCTCGCCTCTGTCCAAAATCGCCACAGGCTTCTCTGGTACTGTAAGGCTGGGTCCAATCTCCAGCTCTGAATGGTCCAAGATGTGGCTTGGATCCGGAATATAGCGTCTGAGCTGCAAAACATGGAAGACGTTGTGAACGCCCTCAAGATTAGCTGGTAGAGCTAACCGATACGCTACTTCGCCAATTCGGCTCAAAACTTCAAATGGTCCGATATATCTGGGACTCAGCTTCCCTGCTCTGCCAAATCTGATAGTTCCTCTGGTAGAAGAAATCTTCACCAAGATACTATCTCCTTCTTCAAACTCCAGTGATCGACGACTGCTATCTGTCTAATGCTTCTGCCTGTCTTGGGCAATCCTGAGCTTGTCTCTGATCACCTTCACCTTCTCTGCTGCGTCAGTTAGCATCTCTGGTCCCAGCAGTACTCTTTCTTCCACGTCGTCCCATGCAAGTAGTGTACGGCAACGACGTCCATAGAGTGCTTCAAATGGTGTCATACCAATGCTAGCTTGGTAACTGTTGTTGTAGGAGAATTCTACTAAATGCAAGTGGTCTTCCCAAGACCCTCCAAATTCTAAGACACAAGATCTCAGTATGTTCTCTAGCGTCTGGATGGTCCTCTCAGATTGTCCGTCAGTTTAGGGATGATAGGTTATGCTGAACTTCAGTTTTGTTCCCAAGCTGTCATGCAAACTCTTCCAAAAGTGTGAGGTAAATCTAGTATCTCGGTCAGATACAATACTTACCGGTACTCCATGAATCCGATAGATATGTCGCATGTATAGTGCCGCCAACTTCTCGGTGGATAAACCAACCTTGAAGGGAATAAAGTGAGCCGACTTAGTCAGTCGGTCCACAATAACCCAAATGGCGTCTTTCCTCCTTGAGATCGAGGCAATCCTGACACAAAGTCCATTGTTATATGCTCCCACTTCCACTCCGGAATGTCCAGCGGCTGTAGAAGTCCTGCGGGTCTCTGTCTGCTAGCCTTCACTTGTTGGCAAATCAAGCATCTAGCCACAAATCTGGATACATCCTTCTTCATTCCATACCACCAAACGATGGTACGCATATCCCGATACATCTTATTAGCTCCAGGATGTATGGATTACTGCGACTGGTGCGCTTCTTGCATCAGCTCATTCCTCAATTCGCCAGATGGTACACACAACCTCGTACCATTCTTTAATGCTCCGTCACTGGCGATAGAAAAACCTTCAAGTGTTCCTGCCAGCACTTCATCTCTTAGTTTGCAAAGCGTCTCGTCTTGGAATTGTGTCTCCTTGACTTTGTCCATCAGACTTGAACGCAATTGTAACTGCATCATGGTTGAGTCAGCTCCAAGTACAATAGCTTCTCGCCCCAGTTTCTTCATCTTCTCCTCAGGCAGTACAATCTCCAGACCAAGCTTCTCTATGTCCTCCAACAAGTGCCGCTCCTTGGTCAAGAACATCGCCACTGGGTATCGACTAAGTGCATCTGCTACCACATTAGCCTTATCCTGATGGTACTGCAGGTCGATGTCAAAATCTTTCATCAATTCCAGCCACCTTCTTTGTCTCATGTTCAGCTCTTTCTGAGTGAAAACATATTTCAGACTTTTGTGGTCTGTACATATTTCTACTCTCTCTCCATATAGATAATGCTTCCATAGCTTCAATGCAAAGATGACTATAGCAAGCTCCAGGTCATGTGTGGGATAGTTCTTCTCATGAGTCCGTAATTGCCTAGATGCGTAAGCAATCACTTTCCCATTTTGTTGAAGAACGCAACCCAGTCCTTTTCCAGAGGCATCACTATAGATTAAGAAACCACCAGTTCCTGCGGGTAGCGTAAGGATTGGTACAGTGGTAAGCATCTTCTTCAGCTCCTCAAATGCCGCCTGGCAATCTTCCGTCCATATGAACTCTTCATTCTTTCGAGTGAGCTTCGTCATCGGTTCAGCAATTCTGGCAAAATCCTTCACAAACTTCCGGTAATAGCCAGCCAAGCCCAAAAAACTTCTGATTTCAGCAACCGAGCTTGGTGTAGACCACTTCTCCACAGCAGCTATCTTCTTAGGATCCACCGAAATTCCTTCTCCTGTGACAACATGGCCAAGAAAATCTACCTTGTCTAGAAAGAATTCACATTTGGATAGCTTACCATATAACTTCTCCTTTTTTAAAGTTCCCAGAACTTTTATGAGGTGCTCCTCATGCTCCTCTTCAGTCTTCGAATAGATCAGAATGTCATCGATGAAGACAACGACAAACTGATCTAGGTATTCATGGAAAACCTTGTTCATAAGGTTCATGAATACAGCAGGAGCATTCGTCAGTCCAAACGGCATGACCAAGAATTCAAACTGCCCATACTTGGTGTTGAACGCCGTCTTGGGAATGTCCTCCTTCCTGACCTTGATCTGATGGTAGCCAGATCTGAGGTCAATCTTCGAAAACACATTAGCTCCACTGAGTTGATCAAACAGGTCATCAATCCGGGGCAGAGGGTACTTATTCTTGATGGTGATATTGTTCAGTGCTCGGTAGTCGATGCACATCCTCACAGTTTTGTCCTTCTTGGGAACAAACAAGACAGGTGCTCCCCAGGGTGAAGCTCCGTCTCGGATAAATCCTAAATCCTTCAGTTCATTGATCTGATTCTTCATCTTCTTGGCCTCCTTTGGATTGACTCTGTAGCATCCCTTAGAAATAGGGAAAGAGCCGGGGACTAGGTCAATGGTGAACTCTATGTCTCGGTCTGGAGGTAACCCGGGAAGACTATCAGGAAAGATATCCATAAATTCTGCTATGATAGGATGGAGAGGTCCGGGTTCTTCTGTGATAGAGGTGTAGGTAACACACTCCATATCCTCCGGAGTTCGAGAGATTTTAAACTCCGGTTCTCCAGGTGGGCTGAAGACTACACATCCTCTGTGACAGTCTATCAGCGCATACTGCTTACTCAACCAGTCAATCCCTAGGACTATATCATAATTGGGTAAGGGCATCACAAGCAAAGGTGCTATGAATTTGTGGCCTGATATGGTGATAGGGCAGTTACAGGTCTCAGTGATGGGTAAGGGTCCTCCACCGGTCATGACTCTATAAATCTTCTTGCTAAATCCTGTATCTATGTGGTGTGCAGAGATGAATTTTGTGGATATAAAACTATGTGATGCACCCGAATCAAATAAAGCTAAGGCAGGATAGGAATGCACATAAATGAAACCTGCGATGACATCAGCTGTAGGTTCCTGCTCTAGCTCTTGTTCCTCTGCTGCTAGGGCAAAAGTTTGCCCAGTTTTCTGTTGATGCTGCCCAAATTGTTGTTGCTGAGTGGGCAAAGGACCTTTCTGTTGAGTTGCTCCAGTCCGGTGGGCCGCCGAGGGACAGTCCTTCACTTGGTGGGTGGAAGACCCAGAGACTAGGCAATATCTAGTCTCTTTCTGTAGATATTTGCTTGATGCCCCGGCCTTTTGCAATAGTCGCAGACAGGGATCTGCCTCTGAGGGGCTTTATCATTGTTCTTCGCCTGCTGCTGCTGGTGGTAAGAAGGCCGATTGTTGTTGTTGTTGTTGTTGTTGTTAGGCTTCTTCTGATTACCCTGGAAGTTGTTAGTTCCAGGATAATCCTTCTTTGAGCGAGCGCGTTGGCTCTTCTCTATATCTTGAGCTCGCTCCAGAATCTTTTCATAGGTCTTAGCACCGCCTAAGATCACATGGGTGCGGATCTCCTCTCTCAGCCCATGTCTAAACCTTTCAGCACGATCATCAGGGTCAGCCACCAGGTTCTTGGCAAAATGACTGAGTTGGCCGAATTCTGCCGTATATTCTCCAACAGTCATATTTCCTTGCTTCAGGTTCTGAAATTGCCTCTCCATCTCCCGCAACTCTGATGTTGGGAAGAACTTCCTCTTGAACAACCTCTTGAAGGTGTCCCAGTCAAGCTGCCTGTCCTGGAGTCGGGGTTCATTCCGATACCAGGTGCTTGCTATACTTTACAGTTGGAGTCCCACTGCTTCAGCCTTGAGGTCTTCTGGAAGTCGAACGACGCTTAGGAGACGCTCCATGCTATCGTGCCATTCATCAGCATAGACGATTCCCTCGGTTCCCTTAAAGGGTCGAGGGTTCTGCTTCTTGAAACTCTCAATATCGCCCACCTTGGCAATATGATTCCGATTAATTTAAATGGCCTTAATATTATATAAATTAATCCTTAGATTTATGTTTACCTTGGCAGGCCTTGGTTCCTGTTGAGCTGCTTCTCCTCTCTCCAGTGCAGCCATTGCCACGCTATGGGCATTCTCCATGCCTTCCCTCATAATTGTCGTCTGCTCGCGTTGAGCTTCAGCTTGAGTTCTCTGAGCTTCTAGCACTCCTCGTAGTAGACCTATGAGGTCGGTGGGGTCCACAGGCACCGGTGGGGCAGCTAGAGTGGGCAATACCACAGGGGGCTGTATCTCCGTCTGGAAAGATGATGGATCCACCGTTGTATTATGGGGACGGTTGGCCAGCTGCCGAGGTGTAGGCTCCGGACTTGATTGGGGAGGTGGGGTATGATAGGGTGAAGATACCCCGTCGCCAGCAGGATTGGTCTTGTCAGTGGCCATTCTCTGGAAGGTTTAAGATATAAACATAAGCAAGGTAGCCGACCCGTCTATAACAAACAAAAATATTTACATATATAATTTGGACCTATTATTGTGACAAATTAATGTTCTAGTGTTCTAATTGTCTCTAGATAGGTTTTCCTAAGTTGTTGATATGACCTGCATGGGCCACCACTAAAAACGTGTCACGACCCGGTCCTAATTACTTGGGTCGAATCGGATCATGCACAGCCTGCACCGTTGATGAGACGACGGCAGTAAGTTGTATCTCCATATGCAGGTAATCAACAACTCAATCTAATTTGCCACAATCTTTATTATTCGATAAATTAAAACTTGTTCAGTACAAAGTACAATCATAAAACCACCAACTGAAATAACATTGTTTTTAGACAAAACTATCAAACTGAAAAATAGCATCTAAAGAGAAGCAACATCATCATCAAGTACGCCATTCTCAGTAAGCACAGCAGGGTATAGCTCAGGGTCATAGTAGCTACTAATCAGTAGCTCTGTATCCTCAAAAGGACCTAAAAATATAGTCTCCAGTCAGGAGGGAGCAAAGTACAATTCATGATATTTTAACAATTGAAATTAATAATGGAATTATGCACATTTAAACAATTTGAAGTAAATAGTTTTCTAGCAGTTAAAAACAGTATGATATGAATAGGCAATGAATATGACCGGATTGGGTTTGTTACAGTAATATCCTAGTGATATGGTATGGCTTATCCCCGTGTGTATGAGGGGTAAGCTAATACATTCAGTTATACTAATTGGATGTGGTCATATCCACTACACTACTCCCCCAGTCCCCAATAGTTACAGTAGTTACAGTCAATGCTCTCAAAGAGAGTTCCGTGTTGTATCGTGGCTTAAACTTGCATTAAAACAATTATTAAATAATTGTAATCTACCACAAATGTACTTGCCTCAAATTGATTGGACTGGACGGGTTGATACGTCGGGATGGGAAATCAGGTTCTTCCTTAAAATCCTACATTCGGGAAACTTGTCTCAGAAAACCAAAGTCGCCAATGTTACCATACTAGTTGCAATCTCTAGTTGTGTCCTATTCAATTTTAGTCTTTATTTAGCTAACACAACCAAAGCACGATTATTAGTGCATTGCAATTAAGAAACATCAGTTTATATTTAATTTCGAGAAAATCGTATTTATCGATTTATTTGGAAAAACTCGATATTTTATTTATATAAATATAAAACTAAGATTTTCCTTTTTAATGAGAAATACATGAATTTCTTATTTAAAAATTATAACTTAACTGCTAAGTGATAAAACATTTATTATTATTTTTTTCTTTTTAAAATAAAATAAATATTTATCATTTTATACTACGTTCTCAAGACCAAAAATCATCCAGAAAAAATAAAAGAAAACAACATACAACCTAAGCTATTACACTTCTCACAGTAGAAAAAACAAATGGGCTTATGCCCTTTTACAGACTTTATTACATAAATTTAAATAAGAAGAAGACAATGTTAGTCTCTAAAAATCCTATAATTTAATAAATAACACTTAATAATAAATTAATGAGTCTCAGATTTTTGGTCCAATCATCAAATATAGCTAATGCCTCAACGTCCGGCAAAACCGATTTTGTTTGCACTTAGCCAGGGCCCATGGACCGGTATGGTTGTCGCCCGATAATCAAAACCAAGTTTAATAAATCTTTTGCAAAAGCCGGTTTTGGGAATTATCGATTTTATGGAAAATATTTTTCTGAAAATTTGGACAGCATTCCCTCTGTTTTCGGGATAACCCAAAACTGGGAAAAATGCCAAACCAAACATCGATAACTGTCCCAAACCAGGGAACACCAATTTCCAACCAAAATAATAATAATAACCAGAACTCGAAAATAATATCGAACCCGAAAATATCCACAGCACGTTTTCCGAAATTCAGAAAAAACCGAACTGAACTCAGAGAACCCGAAATGAATTTTGGAAATTCCAACAGAAAACTCAAAACCAAAAGAAATATTCCAAAACTCACAGAATATTTTCGAAAAAATTTCGGAAAATCCGAAAATCTCGCATACCGAATTTCCAGGGAATTCGTGGACCAAATTCATCATAGACTAAAAAAAGATGGAAACGGGCAACGGAAATATACCAGAAATTGCTCGGCTAGAGCTCTCAGATGTTAAAAATGGAAGAAAACCAAATTTTTGCAGACTCGGAACGTGTCCAGCACTCGCGGACAGTAAAGAAATCCGTGGAGCAGCAGATCTGGGTCGGGGCACGCTGGCCGGGCGGGGCAGAGCCATGCGGGGTGGCTCGAGAACGGCCGAGCGGAGTCGGGGGTCGATGCGCACCGCTCGGGGAGAGGCGCCAAAGACGAGCGCCGGCGTCGGGATAGGGAGGAGGGCGCAGTAGAGGGCTCCGACGAGGCACAGGAGGCGGCTCGGCCTCGGGTGGAGCTAGAGCACGAATTTGGGAAAAAGTTTGAGAGTGGTGATGGAGATGGTAATCGAGAAAGAAGGGTTTAAATAGAGTTGGGAAAAAAAGGGTTACTGGATCCGAAGGGGTGAATGGCCGGGAGAGGAAAGGTCGCCGGTTTCTGGTGGTTACGGGAGGTAGGGGGTCGGCCAAACCGAGAGACTACGGTTCTCATTAGTTGAGAACCCAACAGAATGAGAGTTATAAACTCTCTCTCTCTCTCTCTCTCTCTCTCTCTCTCTCTCTAGTAAAAGGCTTTAGCTTAATGGGTTAAAGGGTTTATGGATATGTATATTAGAATGGGTTTGAATCAAATGGGCCAATTATTCCTGGACTTGGGTTTTGGCCAAATGGTTTGGGCTTCTAACCAATGGGCTTGGTTTTAAGAAAAAAAACTTTACATGACATGGGCTAAATTAATTGGGCTATAAAATTATAAATGATACATGATTTTCTTTTTTTTAAAAATAACTAAATATTTTGTAACTCTAAAATTAATTTTAAAAAATGTTTTTGGGTTCGGGTCTGGGCCTGACAATCAAAAAATCCAAGTTTAGTTATTTTGAAAAGAATTTTACACTTAATAATAATGATAATACTAATATTAATTTAACAACACATAATTTAAATGATAAAAATTAATTACTAGAAAAATTGCGGGTTTCACAGAAGGTATGCTTAGTTGGTAATATCTTATTGATTTAGTTTTCTCATGATTTTTTCATCCATTATCTCTCCATGATCTTGCCTAAGAGTTATTGTTAGATTTTGCTTTTAAGGTTATATATTATATTGGGCTATTTGTGATGTTTGATTTTTTAGGACAAAAATCTTTTAAGGGGAATAGTTTGTAGCATTTTGTTTCCTAAAAATTTATCTTTATAATTTTGGAGAATATTTTTTATTTTATTACTATTAGGTATTAAGTGGTTAGAATTATTGTTAAATAGGAATTTGATTTTGGGATCACAAGTGGGCGCACCTAAGCCTATAGGTGAAGTATGGTAATATTAGGTCACATACGGTCACAATGGTCCCTAGATAGTCCCTAAGGGGTTATTTTACTATTTTAGATTTTTCTGAATTTTATGGAGATTTTAAGATAATTTTTACCTATAGAAAGATTATTTTTATAGGCTTCTAGGATTTACTATAAGGCCACTCGGAGATATTTTTGGGTCCAACATTTTTTTGTAGACTCTAGGTATCTAGAAATAATTTCTAGAAATTTATAGGAATTTTAGGGATTTTTTTTTATATTTGTTGGGAATTATTTGGGGGTTAAAAGGGTTAAAACTTTTTTTTTTCTAAATACAGAAAAGAAAAAAAAGAAAAAAGCAACAGACCCACCCCCATCCTGGGCCCGCCTGGCAGCCACACAGGCCGGGCAGCGGGGCCCAGATGGCAGTCAAAGGGGGGCCGGTGAGGCTCGATCTGTGAGCCGTAGTGGGACTCTTTGTCCAAGCCATGCTTGGAGCCGAGCCAAGCAGGGCTGGCTCTGGCCCATTGGATCTGGGAGGTGGGCGCATGAGATCCTGCCATGTGGCAGCTCCTGCCAGATCCAGCGGCTCCACCGACTCCCTCTCTCCCTACATATATAAGTGAATAGTTATTATTTCGAAAACCCTAGATAATCCAGCAGCCTTTCTGAGGGAGAGTTCGAGTAGAGTCCTCGACTTCGCGGAGTGATTGCCGCTAATCTAGAAGAGCTTTTTATGTTTCATTTTTTTAGAAGCATATCAAGGTAGTGTTTCCGAATAACTATTTTTTTTGTAATTTTGAGTGTGAATTTCTGGTTAATTATTTGAGTGTTGGTTGTCCAAAAATAGATGGGTCGTACTGTTTTCAAGATTCAGAGAGATCTTGAACTCCCATTCGTGATCCATTTGAAGTTTTGGAAATCCGACACCGATATCTACAACATATAATTTTTCTAGAAATTCTAAAATTCATCTATTATTTTATTTTATTCGTAGAAGTCAGATTTAGTCAACGATTCATCGATTTGGTCATGGTTAGCCATAATGGCGATAACTTTTGACCAAATCATAATTTTGTGGCATGGTTGATTCCAGTACACTCGTGACGCTAAAATCTACTAGGTTCCACCCTCAAACTTTTAAGGTCATAACGTCTGACTAGTTAGTCAAAGATATATCTCGATTTGCGTATCATGGATCCCGAATTTGGAACCATGACTTTCCTTGACTAAAATTTGTGTTTAGCTTTTATTTCAGATCTAAATGGGTTAAAATAGGATTTTAGATGATTTAATCTAGAATTAAAATAGAATTAACTAGGTTAACCCATTAGCCACTTTGTAAAAAATTTAAAGTGGGAATCGTAGATCTAACTTGTGGTTTTTATGTGACACGGTAGATCGGACTACGACGTCGTGAGTTGTGCTTCATCAACTATCGGAGCATGAAAGTATCACTATGACCTATGTTGCCATTATTTTATACTACATGTATCTTCATATCGTTTTCTCACTACTACTTTCTTATAATTTATGTTGTCGTTGTTCATGATTACTATTGTGCACGAGAGTTAGAATCATTAGGTTATATATACATGTTCATGTCTTACTTCTTGTTTCTCATGTTTACAGTTTATTGTATTGCTAATGTTTTATCGTAATGAACATGTATTGTGAGTGAGTCGGGCGGAAGAATACAATAAGTAAGCATGTGGCCAACAAATTGAATACAGACTCCCTATACATTGATTGCATAATATTAGTCATGCACTGCACGTATGACTGACAGATATCCTAAGTCGTCTACATGCCAAAAGTATGTATTCGAAAAAACACAGTTTATGTGACTTAATCATTGTTGCTCTATTGTCTCTTGTTCTTCTTTCGTCAGGTCTACTGTCGTATTGTTATCATGTCTTAGTGGTACTTTCTTATCATACAATGTCATGCCTACATTTATCTTTTTTTAATTTTCTTTCATTACTTCTCCATGCTTGTATATCATATTATGTCATGCAGTTTATGGCGATCTTGCTCCAATTCTGACTAGATAACTATTTTTTTAGCTTTAGACGACGTTATCTGTCCCGAGGTCTACGATGAGTATGTTGGTGACCCTGACGTCACTGGAGTACCTGATTCCAGCACTAATACGAATTAGCATTTTCTTTTCTTATGGATTCGTATTAGTTAGTAGTATAGTTATAGAGTTTAGTTTGTTTTATTTTTTGCAATCCGAATTTGTTTCCGAGACTTTCTGAGTTGTAGTGGATTATTTATAATATTAAAGACTATTAGATATTTGGGTTATTACTGATGGCTTAATTGTGGATCATATACGTGTATGTTGTGCATGTTGTGGACCATTGTTATCATAGATATCGTACTACCGCCGATGCTGCGGCGTAGGCTTGACTTGGCCACGTACCCGTACGATGATTCAATATGCTTATGTTGGACGCCATCGTTCAACAAGATATTTTTGACTGCCTTCATCGTGACAACTCTATCAGGCGCGTAGTTGCTCACCGATAACACCAATGTCTCCTAACTCTCCGGCAGAGAACTCAAAAGCATATGGGACTGAAACTCATTGTTAATCATCTTTATTGCAAACAGCTGATTAATAATATCTAAAACGTCGTTCAAATGTTGTGCCACCAAGGCACCCTCCTTGTTCTTCGAGTTAGCGAATAAGAAATGCCTTGTTGCTAGTCGTCTTTCGTTTTGTATAGCGAATGTAGCTTCTCTTAAAGAGTTTTGTACAACTCTCCAATGAGACATAATGAAACAGAGAATCGTCTAACCATTGGCGGTTGAATCAAACGGCCTTTCGATCAAATCGCCTTCGGTCATCAACAAATTTGTTCGATGTCTTGGCATTGTCGTGCTCCAATGGACCATAAGAATCCTTGCAACATAGTAGGTCCTCCACCATTGACTTTCAAATCACCGAGTTTTCCCCTATGAGGGTGATCATATGTGTGTTCATCTGCTTCGTAGACATGGTTGTACCTCTCCTGTCGAGAATATGAGAGCTTTGATACAATATATTAGAAACTCGTGCGTGATCCGAACCAGATATGGCCAGAGATACAGACGTGGAAGCGATGCCAACAAACATGAAGATAACGAATCAATCTACCATGAACGCCAAGACAGATCAAATAACGTATTTTGATGACTACGTCACCAGGACAAATCCCAATCTATGTAAATTTCAATAATAGATACAAGAATGATAAGAAAACTATGTTGAACCATTTGCCCAAAGTTTCAACCCCACACCAAACTCAATTAGAAGAAAAAGATTACGACTTGAAATCACTCACCGTAACTGTAACGATCTTCCTGTACGAAGATGATGACTCCCCACACAAATATTCTTTTCTTGTTGCCTTGGACGACAAACCCTAAGAGCAAAGTATGAATTTTCTCTTATATTTTCTGCGGACAAGTACCCTAAATCTTACAGTTTGTGCTCTCCCTATTGGCTCCACCCTGGACACATATATAGTTAGTAATCATATTTTAGGACATGAATTCCTAAAATAGGAAACCCTATTACTAAAATATTACTAAAATAAGAGCCATATTTTGGGTAATATGAAATTCTAAGATTGTGCGACATTAATTATGGATATCCAAATATAAACAAATCAAATATTTAATATTGATTTTCAAATTGCATCAAATAAATATTTGACCAGATATGAGTGCTATAAATATGTTGTTATCAAATTTAGACTGGACCCAACATTAGAAGTAACAAAATATTCTTCCGGAAGCCTTTTGTGTCCTTTATGGCCTATTTCCTTGAATATTGTACCCAATGTTTTTTGGAAGCAGTCCCGAACTACCAGGTTCCAGGTACCAAATATATATATATATATATATATATATATATATATATATATATATATATATATATATATATATATATATATATATATATATTACAAAATGTTTCATAATTTTAGATAACAGAAAATTTGCTATAACGATAAAAAAATTTAATTAAATTTGATAAAAGATAAAAAGTTTCAAAAAATTTAAATGGAGAAACATGCGGAAAGGAGGACTTTGGGTTTTTTTGGGTTTTTGATTTGCTTTTGTTTGGCTTGGTTTGATTTTTTTGTTTTAAATTGATTTGGTTTGATCTTTTGTTTTTTTTTTCCTCGGATTTTTTTAATCCATTAGTTTATTTATTATTATCTATACAATAATAACAATATCTGTTAGTTAATATAATTTACATAATAACTAATAAATTTAGTTATCAACTATATTAGTTAATATACAAATAAATAACAAAAAATTCTTTCCAACGATAAAGAAATTTAATCAAATTTGCTAAACCATAAAAAAATAAAAAACTTTGAAAGGAAGAAACATTCATGTGGCCAATCCGTCTGGCGAAATTAGGGACTCTCCGGTTTTTTTGATTAGATTTTGTTTTGTTTTATTTTGTTTGGTTTATTTATTTTAAATTGGTTTGATTTAGTTTTTTTTGTTTCTTTCATTAGTTTCATTTTATCTATTAGTTAATTCATTATTATCTATATAATAATAACAAAATATATTAGTTCGCTTTTATATATTAATTTTTATATTAACTAATAAGTTTGTTATTAATATTAGTTAATATTCAAATAAATATATACATAATATTACATTAATTTGTTATTATCTAGAAATATAGTTAATATTCAAATAAGTTTTTTTATTAAGTACATATAAATTTAATATATAGAAAGTAATTCGTTATTATCTATATTTATTTGTATAATAATATATTAATTTGTTATTAGCTATATTAATTTATCATTAATTTGTTATTATATATATATATATATATATATATATATATATATATATATATATATATATATATATATATATATATTCCAAGTCGGACCGAGGCTAAATAATCCATCAAACCGCTCGAGGGGGATTCGAACCCAAGACACATCCGCACTAGCCTAATGGTAGTGCGGGGGCGTGCCAAAGCACAGGTCTTGGATTCGAATCCCCCTCGAGCGGTTTGATGGATTATTTAGCCTCGGTCCGACTTGGAGAATATATAAGTTAATATACAAATAAATATACATATTAGTTTGTATATGTTTATCTGTATCCATTACAAATAAATATATTAGTATATATAATGACAAATCGATAACAAATTAATAAGTATATACAAATATTAGTATGGACAATAACAAATTAATGACAATTTAATATAGATAATAACAAATTAATGATAAAATAATATAGATAATTACTAAATTTATTAGTTATTATATAAATTAATATTATAAATTATATTAATTAAAGAGTTTGTTATTATTGTATAGATAATAATAAATAAACTAATAGATTAAATCAATATGAGGAAAAAAAAACTAAAAGATCAAACCAAATTAATTTAAAACAAATAAACCAAACCAAACCAAACAAAAGTAAACAAAAGCAAATCAAAAATCCAAAAAAAAAAAAAACGAAAGTCCTCTTTTCCGACAGACGGAGTGTCAAAAATTGGACGTCCAATTTTTCACATACCATCTGACGGAATGTTTCTTCATTTAAAATTTAAAAAAAAATATATCTTTTACTAAATTTAATTAAATTTTTTATCGTTATATCAAATTTTATGTTTAGACAACGACAGGTTGCGAAATGATGGCAGACACACCCGTCGCTTGTCTTGATTGAATATTAGTGGCAAAAGCAACAAATGAAACAAAATTCCAGGCAAACCGAAAAAGTTCAAAGAAACCATAATTTGACTAAAAGTGTAAACACTGGAAAGTAAATCATGTGCTTGATCTTTTTTTTGCGTCAAAGAGTGGACAAAGGCAAAAGGAATTGGAGTTAGGGGTGTCAATGGATGATTATAGGCACAAATAGGACAATATCCGTATTTATTTTTTTTGTAATATTTAAATCTGATCCGATATCTGAATAGAAGACTTTTTTGATACTTCGAATTCGTATTCGTCTAGTTTAGCGGATATCGAATAATATCCGATCCGATCAGCTAAAAAAATTCGGATGTTACTATTCAAATGTCTGAAAGCCGAAATCCGAAATATTCAATTTAGTTATTATCTGAATATCCGAAAACCTAATTCAATTGCTCTATTTGATCCATTTCGTCTTCTGTTGAAAATTTCAAGAATGTTCAACTGACTGGTTCTACATATTGTTCTATTTGAACCCTTTATCTTATGTTGAAAATTTCGAGAATGCTCAATTTCAACCGTGTGTGTGTCTATATATATGAGCCCTTTCAGCTTTGTTGTAAATTATAATTAATATATATTACTATTATATATACATATATTAAAATATAGAGCGAGAAAAGCAATAAATGAATTGAATTATTTAAAACTCAGTTGAGAATAAAATTGTATATTTAATTTTCTCCAGTAATTAATATATATAACATACACATTACACTATAATATATATAAAATTTTGAATATCGGAATTCGATACCCGAATTCGATATCCGAAATTTATATTTTAAAGTCGGATCGAATATTAACGGATTCGAATGTCTGTGGGATTCTTTATTACCAGTATGATATGTAAAGAGGCGAGTGCTAAATAATCGAAGTACCTCAATATCTGAACACTACTAAAATCTGTCAAATCAGCGACGCCGCAGGACGTCGCTAACTAGAAAAAATATATCGCTAATTTCAATTAGCGACGTTTGGACGTAGTCACGATTAACCTAGTCGCTAAACAACACGACGTCGCAATACGTCGCTATTGCGACGACACTTAGCGACGCATCCGCGTCGCTAATTCAGCGACTACCAGCGACGTAAAACGACTGCAGTTACCGACGTCACCTAGCGACGTTTAGCGACATTACATACATCGATGCTGACCTGGCTTGAGAGCCAAATGGCGACGTTCTGCGACGTTTTTACGTCTCTATAGTATCGACACATAGCGACGTTTAGCGACGTCGTTGTAGCGACGTTTAATGACTATCAGCGACAGTGTTTATCACAGTTAGCGACGTTCCCATACTTACTTAGCGACGTTAACTTTCGTCGCTGGACGTCGCTAAACGTCGCTGACCGTCGCTAAATTTGGAAAAACATAAAAAAAAAATACAGCATTTGCAGCAGCACCTACAGCTTTTGCAGCAGATACACAAAGTATCAAACAACACAGATACACAATCACGAACACAAATGCGTATCAAACAGCGACGGTGTGTATCACGAACATAAAGTATCAAACAGCGACGGTGTGTATCACGAACACAAAGTATCAAACAACACAGATACACAATCACGAACACGTTTAAAACACAATTTCATCAATCAACACAGATATATGAAAAATTGTAACAACAATGTCAAACATAATGCTCCACATAAGAATAATGTATGTATAAACACATAAAAGACCCAACAATGGGCCATCACACAACAATATATATATATATATATATCGACTACGGCTGATCAGGAGGAGCATTACCGCTCCTGGAAAGAAGGTAAGCATACTGCTCCGGTGTAAGAACCACCGACGACGATGAAAGAGGAGGCAATGCAACCGCTGTAGAAGGAGGCAGTGTAACCGCTGGAGAAGGAGGCAATGTAACCGCTGGAGATGGGTGCGTCTGCGTCTCCTCTAGGGCTAGCAGGCTGGCGCTGTATTGCTCCATGCAAGCCGCTATCCTAGTAACAGTGCCGTGAATGGACTCTTGCATCCCCTGTACGTCCCTCACGATGCACTCGAGCTCGTCAAAGCGTGCTATGACCGACGTAGCGTCCCCTTGTGCCTGAGACCCTTGCTGCTCAAAAATCCTCCTCAGCATATCATCGCGCAGCTCAGCAATCTGGCGGGCAATGGTATCCTCAACTCAGGATGACTCGGCCTATGACGGCTGTGAATGCGCACTGGCAGAGAGAGCCCTGGATGCCTACATCGCAATAAATGCGCCGTAGGACCCCGTACCGTAGTACGTACCTCTATGAAGACCACCAACGACGATCTTCCAGAGCTCGTCCTCCGACTGAGACGGAGAGGGCTGCGATGTACCAACCCCTCCCTCTGTCGGTGCACTAGCACTCGCACGCTCACGTAGCCTAACAAACTCATCCTAGAAATCATTGTGCATCTCTATAAATCAGTACTTACCTAAATTAGCCTAATAAACGTCTAAAGTATTTAATTATTATTAACTATATGGTTATCTGTATATTCTTCAAGTTGTGTTAAAAATTAACGAAATCTAAATTAGTACTTACATAGCTCTGAGTAGCCCGGTCGTCGATGAGCTTCCCGTCCTTCCGATGGGTGGCCAGGAAGACGGTCACCATGTTTGCGTCCTCACCCCTCTGTACCTGCGTGTTTGTTATATTTTATTCTTTAGTAAAATAAAAAATTATATACTCCTACTATCAATAAAATCTTATATATTGTAATAAATTACATACCAGACGACGAAAATGCTCCGTCATAGGAATCGATCCACCACACCACTTTTCGGCCCTCGTCCTAGCCGCCTTCGTCTTCTCCGAACGCTCTCTGTACCGGGGCTCCTCAAATCGAGCCCTCATCGTGGTCCACTTGTCAGGCGTGATCCAACCAGCAATCGGCTTTTCGGAGCGCTGACGAGCTTTCTGATCGTCATTTGCATCACGGATCAACTTGGCGGCGACGGCAGAAAACTGTCTCTCAATCTGCTCGGCCCCGTGTGGTGGATAAAAATAAGTCCTCTACAAGAATTATAAATTAAAATAATAAGTTCTAAAAAATGCTTAAAATTATATTAATCATACTAAATTAACTATCTTTAATTACCTTGACGTGGAAAACCAGAATGCCTTCCTCTCTTCTGAGGCATCCGAGTAGTTGATCCACGGACCCCCATAGTTGGACCTTAGAAAGGAGCCCAACGCTCTCTGTACCGACGAAGGACGATATCTGTATACAACGATAACCGACGTATTAATGAATATATATATATATATATATATATATATATATATATATATATATATATATATATATATATATATATATATATACAGACATGCATAAAATATATATATATATTCATTTTACATACTTCGTAGGACCGTCGGCCCAAATCTCCATCCTCGTCTCGTCTTGAGGTGCGCATGGAGGGTCGCTCTGGTATGGATCCGCCCGGGCGGGAGTAGTGACTACCTCCTCTACCTCCTCCCCACCCGCCATGCTGCTGTCAGCGGTAGGGACTAGGGGAAGGAGTATGATCAGCAAGCCTGGAACTGCTCGTCGCAGGTGTACTGCCACCCGGACCTGCGACCGTATGGTACAATGGTGTGCTCGGGTCAGACGATGGTCCGGAGCCAGCCTCTGGTAACGGAGCTCTCTACCCACCTAAGGATACGGCTCGTCCTGACCTATCTCCGCGTCGTCCTGACCTGCATATTTCTTCTAAGTCCAACCTGGCCTTGGGATTGTCTTTCGTCTTCCCCTTTACGTCCATCACAGTATTTATTATATTGTCAAATACATTCTTCTCGATATGCATGGCATCCAGGTTATGTCTGAGCAGATGGTCACTCCAATATGGTAGATCCCAGAATATACTCCTCTTCGTCCAGTTGTGAGCGCGGCCAAATCCATCACACTTGTAACCCGCTGTAGGCTATTCAATAGCACTTGACAATTCTTTAACTTCCTTCCATATCGTGTTCCCGGACCACCGTGGCGGTGGACTGGACTTCTCTACCACGCCAGCACGAAAAGCATTCATGTTCCTCCGGTACGGATGATCCTTTGGCAGGAACTGTCGATGACAATCAAAGAAGCACGGTTTTCTTTCGTGTTTCAAACGGAAAGCCTTAGTTCGATCCATGCAATACGGACATGCGAGACGACCAAGGGTGCTCCAACTCGATAACATTCTATAGGCCAAGAAATCATTAATGGTCCACATTAGTGCGGCCCTCATCTGAAAGTTCTGCTTTCTGGAAACATCATATGTGGTTGCACCTACTTTCCACAACTGATTCAGCTCATCTACCAAGGGCTGTAAGCACACATCGATGTTCCTCTTCGGGTTCTTCGGACCTGGAATAATAACAGTTAGGAACATGTAAGGAGTCTTCATACACATCTAAGGCGGCAAGTTGTACAGAGTAACAATCACAGGCCAACAAGAATATTGTGAGCCTGAAAGTCCAAACGGGGTAAAACCGTCGAAGGAAAGCCCCAATCTGACATTACGCGGCTCCGAAACAAAATCGGGATACACTCGATCAAAGTGCTTCCATGCTTCCCCGTCGGATGGATGATCCAGTACTCCATCTATTTGTTCCCGCTTGTGCCAACTCATATTATCAGCTGTCTCCTTTGCCGTAAACAACCTCTGCAACCGCGGCGTCAAAGGCAAATAGTGCATCGAATCTGTTGTCTTACGTGCACCAGAAGTCCTTTTTGTACTAGTTGTCTTGAAGTGATCGGTACCACAAAATTTGCAGGCATCTTCATCCTTTTCGTCCTTATAGTACAACATGCATCCGTTGCGACATGCATCAATTTTTTTATACCCCATCCAGAGCGATCTCACCATTCTCTTGGATCGGTAGAAGTCTTTAGGTAACTTGCCACCCTTCGGCAATATATCTTTAATTAACTCCAGGATTCAGTTGTAGCATTCTTGAGACATGTTAAAATCTGATTTTATACTCAACAATCTTGTAATCACCTCCAACGGTGAATGGTCATCACAACCAGGATATAAAGGAGTCCTTGCATTCACCAGCAACTCCATGAACTTTGCAGCATCGACATTCGGTGCCTCCTCAGCTGCATATTGATTGTTCGGATTGAAACTAGGCCCCACAGCATCGAAAACTATGTTCGTCCACCCTTGGTCGTAATCAGCATGCTCGTGGACATCTACATAAGGCTCCACATAAGGCTCCGACTGGGAGGCTAAAGGCACAAGTTTTCCGTGTACGGTCCACTGATAATAATTTGGCATGAAAGCCCTCTAATACAAATGATATGTCACATCCATATTCGAATGATATTTCAAGTTGCGATATCTCACACATGGACACTTAATTTTTGTACGGTCCATGTACTGAGGGAACGCCTTGGCAAACTGCAGGAACTGTTGCATACCCTGTATAAATTCATCCCGTACACCGCACATGTCATCAGGATGACGATTGTACATCCACAAACGATTCCGTAGATAGTAATTCATATCCATTTTAAGATAATTTTGCAAAGATTGACACAGATAGTAATTCATCAGGATGACGATTGTACATCCACAAACGGTTCCGCAGATAGTAATTCATATATATCCATTTTAAGATAATTACTGCAGAAAGTGAATAATGGCTCAGAAAATAACCCAAAATTTTATGTTTTTCAACGATATTTCATATGCTTAATTGCCAAGTATGGGGACGAATGGCTCAGAATGCAACCCAAAATTCAGTCTAGCATACATTAGTGTGAATCATCTATGTTCTATATATATGGTATAGTATATGTTCTTATCGAATCTAGTATCTGAAGCATGTAACAGAATCAATAAGATGAACCCACAAAATATAATACTAAGACATTATCTACTACTAAAAGATGTAGTATTAGGTTGTCGTATCATCATTGCGGGTCGGAGGACAGTCAACTTTATCTACGGATACATAGTTTCTGCCTCGCCAGTTGAATGGCTGCAGTGACTATGTCCTGATCACGATGTCGTACCGTAGATTAATGCAAATTCCTTATAGCAAATGTCGTATATAGATTTCTGCCTCGCCAGTCGAATGGCTACAGGGACAGTGTCTGGCTGGTACATGTAATTCAAAATTAGATTAATGGGACAATTACTCCCAAATCTAGCTTATAATAATATAGAGAATCCACGAATGTAGAGAATCCATGAATGAACAACAAATGAACAACAATCCAAATATATAGAAAGCCAATACTCAACAAACCGATATGATCATTTAAGCCTAAATCAGACCCCCAATGTAATTCAAAACCCAGACACACTCCTCCTCACACAGCTCAAAATCAGACCCCCAATGTCCTGATCACATCAGTTTTGATTAATGCAAATTCCTTATAGAACCTGAACTAAAAATTAAGGCCAATGGCTAACCACATCAGTTTTGATTATGAGAAGCAGCTGCTGCTGCACCAAATCATGGTTCCATATTTTTCCAAACTCATATTTTTTGATACCAAACTCATATTTTTCGATACCAAGCTCAAACACCAAAATAAAAAATTTATCAAGCTCGAGCTCGAGCTCGATTAATTCTAATCAAGCCAAGCTCAAGCTTACAGTATTGGTGTCCAGGGGGTTATGTGTTAACAGTATACATATATAGTATAATGTTAAAGAGGGGCAGTATACATAGTACCGTTGATTAATACAAACCATCTGACCTCTGATGTTGTGGGATCGTAGGTGGGACGTCGCACGTCCTTACGATATTTCATCGTTGTTATTGCACCTATATCAACACTGGCACCCTCTCGGTACCACCATTTCCATGCTTAATTATTTTATTTAGTAATTATATCATCGTATTTGTATTTGACCCATTTTTTATATGAGCTTGTACCGATTCTGATATATGCTTCTCAACTATACTTGGCAGTGAGACTGCACGATTGTTGTCCGTCCATAGGCATATTCGAACCCTTCCATGACACGCCCATATCGTACCATATTGATAATGTGTTGATATTCTATGTATTGTAGTGAGACTGCACGATTGTTGTCCGCCCATAGGCATATTCGAACCCTTCCATGACACGCCCATAGCGATTGTTTGGGCAGAGCTATGCCGTCCAACAAAAAAAAAGGGGGAGTCGGGTTGCGATTAGTATCCATCCTTCGTGACATAGCTAAACTTTTATAGAATATCGATCACTATGGACAAGTTGGACTTGAAACAGGTACTTAAAGGATCTCTGATTTGGAATTCAACAAGTCGATAATAATTATTAATCAATTTATTCATTATTTCAAAACCATAAAAATGCCCAGAAAACTCCCAGTATTAGTAAATAGGGCTCGAACCCTAAATTGGAATTCGAATCCAAGTAAAATATCAAATTGACAGTTGATATGCCCAAAAAACTCCCAGTATCAGTATATAGGTGTCACCCTGTGAGTCTCGTGTCCACACAGTGGGACACGACGTGTCCAAACCAATAAAATAGGTGTCATACTGCTGCTCGTGCGGCGAGTCTACGCTCTCGTGGACACGAACTAGAAGCGAGAGAGAGAGCTAGAAGACAAGAAGAAACTGGAAAGCGGGGACAGGGGAGAGTGTGTGTGTGTGTGAGAGAGAGAGAGAGAAAGAGAGATGGGGGAGCTACCTGAGGAGGAGGAGGAGGAGGAGGCCGGAGGAAGGAGATCACCGGAGGAGCGCCGCGGAGGAGGAGGCCGGAGGAGGGAAATCGCTGGAGGAGCGCCGCGGAGGAGGAGCGCGCAAAAAATTGGGGGGAAAATTTGTGAATGATCGAAAAGGAAACCCTCGCAGCCTATATGAAATATTTAGCGACGTCCGAAAAGGACGTCGCTGACCTTTAATAAACGGCGATGCCACTTAAATTGCGTCGCTACGCGTCGCTACATCAGCGACGTGTACCGACGAACTTGTGACGCAGGTTTCCATTTAATAAATTGTATTCGCTAGACGTCGTTGTTGGCGACTAACAGCGACGTCTTAGTAAAACGTCGCTAAACCCCCAAAAATTAGCGATGTTCTATCTTGGAGTCGGTAAATACGTCGCTGATATGACTTATTTTGGTAGTGAAATTCATATCCGAATAAAGATAAATAAATATTCGGATATCCGAATACGATATCCAAATTTTCGAATAATATCTGAATGTTCAGATACATAATCGAATCGGATTCAAATTTTCGACTGTACATTGATAGGTCTAATTGGCGTATATTTATGTTTACCCACCAAAAGTAAGGATGTTTATCCTTTCTTCCACTAAAAATTTTCCTGACACATGATAACTATTAAGGGGCTGTTTGGTTCGCACAAAGTATGCGAGAAGTGGAGGGATTTGTGGGAAGTGGCTGAGTTTTACGGGACTTGCGGCGTTTGGTTCGCAGCAACTGGAGGCAGCAAGTGAGGAATCACAGTTGTTGTCCCCTCGTTTTGGGTGATTTTCACTTCCCTCATAAAAGTGAGGGATGTGAGATGAAAGTGGTGGTGGAGCGGGGTTTGAGTGGGGTGGTGGTGCACTGGAGGTGGTGGCGTTGGGCGGTGGCGTGGGGCGGTGCTGGTGGTGCTGAGTGTAATGACCTGCTCCGTCCTAGCGGAACGTCGATTCAAACGGCAAGTGTAACAACTCAAACGAGCCGTCGACCCGAAGAGTTGGCATTGACCTGATAAAGAATCGATACAAGGCTTACATTGGCCGTCAAAGATGAATCCAGACTTAGACTTTCAAAGGCGCGCTCGGAGTATCACTCGACCGATGCGAACATCGCTAAGGTGGATGGCTCCGATGAACCCGTCATTGCTTAGCCTAGACACATAACAATACGGACACTATTGCTAGAATCGCTAGGCGTCAACACCGCGTATGCTAATAAATGAATGACTCAACGCACCTAGCTAAGGGAATAATCCCATCTTATATACTTGTATAGAATATGGAAAAGAACATGGAAAATGTGAAAACTCTCGCACCGCGCTCTACGCTCGTGCTAAGGCACAAGCTTACATTCAAGTTTCCTATGCGTTCAACAATGAAACAATAAACGGTTTACAACAATGAAACGGAAGACTATCGACATAGTCGTTTCGAGTAGAGTATAGCAACATTAGAAGACTTCGGGACCGATGGGTCACCAAGGCGACTCCCGCACAGGGAGTTGTATAATGAATGAATGAATGAATGAATGAACGAATAAGTGAATGAATGAATCAACGAAAGAATGAATGAATACGTGAATGAATGAATGAATGAATGAAAGAATGAATAAGTGAATGAATGAATCAACGAATGAATGAATGAATGTGTGAATGAATCAATGAACGAACGGACAGGTAAAAGAAAGAAAAGAAAGAATGAAAGATAAGAAGGAAAAGAATGGTTAGCGACAGGTATGACGGGCACGTGCAACGGGGCTCGCTACCCGCGCTGTACGGATGCCAACCTGATCGATAACGCATTATGGCTCAAAGACAGCCGTTAAGTTAAATGACAAGTCAATACGAAATGGTCGTGGACAACGCGGCACGGGCGAGGGGGGAATATCGTGGTCGTGAAGAGGAAGGAATTCCGCGGCACGATCGAGAGGGAGGTATATCGTGGTAGACCTAGGCGAAATCAAAAAGGGGGCTTACGGGCTGCTTTGAGTGGGGGCTAGACCACTCAAGAAGACGTAAGGCCAGGTATTTCAAGAGACTATCAAGGTGTACCAGCCATCACGCTTTGATAGGTGAGAATGCCAAAGAGAATGTGTCCAAAATGGCTTGTAATGCCAGCGACCGGTGTATTTAGATTAAGTGGGCTATGCTGGTGGCAATCCACGTGCAAGTCCTTGTATTGAAACAAAGTAGTCTAAGTTAACTAAATAAGGCGCCTTCTGAACATGCTTGAAATGTAACACACCAAATGACAAAGAGTAATTCAGGCAAATGAGTGAGATGACGTGCCTACGACGTACTAGAATCTGAGGTAGGGACACGCACTCGACCTTGAAAGTTTATATGAATTGTTAACTAACTTGGTTTACTTTGGACAGGAAAGGCCGGACGGTAAGTATGGATAAGTCGTGCATGTATTTCCATGCAAACACTTGAATTTGGCAACACGGGATAGGTTATGAAATATGCCATAAAACTGATCCTAAGGCAAGATTAGAAAGATAATGAATGATAGACGGAGCACGAAAGTAAATAGAACGTGTTTGGTAATAATAGCATTGTGGGCGAGCTAGCCTCTCCACCAGTGCATAACAATGTACTGATAACCCCACAGTCTGCTTACAGGATGCAGGAGACGTCATCGGGTGTGGAGCTTCCCTCGAACGTGCTAAGGCGCAGAGCTATCTCTGGAGCCTTGGAGCGTTGCATGGAGCTGGAGCACCATATACAGGACATAATGTATCGGAACATCGCCATGAATCATTCCATCTTGTAAGCCAATTGGCACGCCATTTATGTTTCAGAGAGAGAGAGAGAGCTTGAGCGATTTGTAATCTCGGCCTAGCACCGCTTGTAAACTTCTTGAATGTCAATAAAGAGTTTGAATTCGTTTTAATTTGTGTTCATTTACTTTTCGCTGCAAATGGGGACACTCTGTGCAACTCTGTGGCCTAGCTCGAATCGGCCGTTTTCGGACATAGCCTTGCACGGACGAAACCTAGGCCCGTGCGGCATCACGACTTAGCGAGGACGATCGCTCCTGCGGAAGCGGAGCGTGACAGATTGGTATCAAAGCACGGCTTTACGTCCTTGGACTTTATTTCGATTTTTTCAGTTTTAAAAGCTCGTTAGAAATAAAGAATAGTACGCTCTCTCTCGTTGTGTCTTGGGATGTTCCATACAATAAGTCTAATACTTTCAAAAGCTCGTACAAGTACTCGATTGAACGGGATCGATAGGCGAAGGCCTTTGTGCCAAACCACGACGAACTTGAGTTGGATGGAACAAATGCTAGAAGTTAGCAAACGCAAGACGTGCTTGAATAACCTTACGCTGACAATGGCGAACGAGTACACGAGACCAAAGTATAGTTCGAACGGAATGGTTATGCACGCAGCCTTTTGGCTAAGTTGTGCCGCGTATCGCGCACCTAGACCTTCTGGTGCAAACGAGTTGCGAGCGAGATCGATTATCGCTCGAACGAGAATAAGTGAGCGTGCAAACTCAGAGATAGTCCGCACGGATTGTAGTGCCCCATCCCGTAAAGTCAATCGGAGGAATCGAAACGCCGAAGGCGTTGGAACTTAGCCTTACAACGGTTGCTCGAAGGCTCGCTCGTCCGAGGCAACTCCTCGCACAGGTGGGGTAATTTCGGTGAACTTGCCTCATCTTTGTCTTCACATAATAAATCGTGTTTTCAACTTGCACGAGTAGGCTTAATAATAAAAGAGACAAATCCACATAGCTAAGGGAATAATTCCGACGGGTCGAAATGAGTTAGAACATGGAAAACGTTCCACGGTCGGCCTAGAGTTGGTGCACGGTGTGCTTTGAAAATGACACTCGGTCCTTTGTCCCGTGGTTTGGGAGAAGGAAAGTTGGTCTTCGACACAAAACTATAAACTTGCCTAAGTCATAGGCGTCGCCCGCGTAAATGCTCGATAAAGCATGCACGTTTCCGAAATGCAAGGCTTGGCATAGCCTTTGCTCGTCTCTCGGGTTAAGTTGTAGGCTTGAATAAGTTAGGCAAAGTTATGCCGGTCGACCTAAGTCATTCCAAGTGCGGTTCCGCTTATTCTGCGGTTGTCAAGTTAATTAGTCCCACGATCCCAAGGCCCGTCATATGAGGTATGACCTGGGCGACAGCGTTGCGTAGAACACGAGTCGGTTTAGAGGCACGAGCCACGGTTGGTTCAGTGGAAAGTTAGCCCCGGTCGGTCGATACTTAAGGAAACACGTTATGTTCAAGTTAAGTTGGAAGGCTATGCAGTAGCCGTTCCCTGAGTTCAAAGAATATTAAGTCTAAGCGATGGTTAGTCGTCGAGAGAAAATATGTCGGGACTATGGTTCAGTCGCCGAGGCAACCCTGGTTTGGGCTCTGCAAAGAAAGTATGAAAAGAGCAAAGCAAAGTAGCTAAATGATGATGATGAGACCATGCATTACGTTAAGTCTAGAAGTTAGCGTAGGTGCATGGTCATGGACAACTTGTCGACAAGGGCGATGGTTTCTTCGAGCGGCAGCCCTGGGCCATGGGCACCGACTCGACCTAAGAAGAAATAGGTTATAGCCGAGCTGGGTAATAGACAACCGGTAGGTCGGAGACTTACATCGAGGATCGCAACCGGCGGTGCAAGGGTCCTGAATGCCAGGCTATGTCCACTATGGCTAGTTAATGCCAGTGACCTTTAATATAGATGTGTCGGTACGGGCGGCAATCCGCGTGTGTGCCTTTGGATTGAGTTGAGTTGGATATGTATGAAGTTAGAGAACACAAGGCCTGGGCCTAAGATTTGGCTATACGAAGGCGACGTGCTTCGGCACGAGATGTGGCATCGAGTGTTAAGTTGTTGGCATAGAGTTGCATGAGTTAGGCTTGAGCTGTTGCAAGTTAAGTCGAGAAGGACCGTAGGGCAAGTTGTGCGAAGTTACGTTGAGTTGCTGGGTACGACCTCGAAATATGAGGCACGGCCGCGTTGTTACAATACAGGTGTAGACGAGACTAAGCGAGGAGGCGCTGCCTCAAAAATATTGAAGCACGAATCGAGTTATGGCACGACCGAGTCATTACGTCCCAGAGTTTGGCACAAAAGATATGTATAAGTCGGTGTCGACAATGCAAGCACGAAAAAGGTCTAGAGGCAAGGAAATGGAGTCTTTCGTGTAGTTGCGTCTCTGATTATGGCCGTAAGGCAAACACGACTTGATAGGTTAACGTTATTGTCATGAAAAGGGTCTAAGAAAAAGTGTGAGTTAACGTCGTTGTGCAAGCACGGGATGGTCCTTAGATACAAGTATGCAAAGGCGTCGGTTCTAAAACTGATCCTAAGGCAAGACTAGAAAGACAATAGAAAGGGATTTAAGCTGCACAAAGTAAACGAACGTGTAGGTTTTGTATGGGTGGGCGAGGAGCTCACTCCACCAGTACAGTTGAGTACTGACACCCATATAGTGTTCATGTGCAGGCACAGGTAGAAGCTCGTGGCGTGGAGTTCGCTTGGATGCGTCGAGGCACGGAGTTCCTTGGCGATTCGAAGCGTACGGCCGCGTGGACTGAAGACTTATACAGGACATAATATATGGACATCGCCTTCCGAAGCTTCCGCTGGCTCAAGTATTGTAATCGAGAGATGAGAGAGAGCAGAGTAACTTGTAATCGAGAGAAAAGTGAGCACGAGAGACTTGTAATTTGGCCTTGCGCCCACAAATGTAATCTTGTATTCAATATCAATAAAGAGCTTCTTTTGAATGACTTGTGTTCATGTGTACTTATTCTTAAATTTTGCTGCATGTTTTAATATTTCTGCTTGGGACTTCTGTGCGACGACCCCATCGCCGCCGATGTAATCGATCGTTATGAAACTGCCTTGCACGAGCGCAATCTAGGCTCGTGCGGCATCACGCCTTAGCGAGGACGATCGCTCCTACGGGAGCGAGACGTGACACGGATGGCTATGCACACGGCGTTTTGGCTAAGTTGTGCCGCGTGTCGCACACCTCAACTTTTTGGTGCAATCGAGTTGTGAGCGATATCAAGTACCGCTCGGTCGGAAACGAAGCCACACTTAGAGTGCATATTGATAGGAACGCTATCAAACTAACGCTTAAGCGTGCACGGAAGATTGATTTGGATTTTGAGAAATAGTGCAAACGACTTAGTACGTCGATACGACGTGAGCGATTGCGCTAGAGATTCGTCGAACGAATCTGAAATATGTCTTAGCAAATGATGCGAATGTGATTATGGATTAAATAGGATGGCTTGAATCCGAGTGGTGTATGGATTTTCTTGGAAATCATTCGAGCAAAATTGTGAATTACGAGTAACGGCGAGTATGTCGGCGAGGCGATGCGATTGCACAAAGCCTTAGAACGCGTCACGCTTAGTTGGTCGTGACTTCGAATGTCCCGAACAAGATGTCGTTCGGACAACTTGTCAATGGACAACGCAAATAGAAAATGACATGGAACGATGAATAAAGATGTATGTCTTGATCGAGGAAGCTAGAGGATAGCACTTGTGATTTCGGATTGGGTCAAATGAAATATGACTTGAGTTTTGGAGAACGATATTGAAACTAGCTTGGGGAATAGCGGTCGAACTTGATCTTGGATTGAATCGAATGGAATTGTGTTATATCCAGTTCGGACAATAGCATCAGTCGCACGACTCAAAATTGGTTACAAAGGAAGATCGTCAGGTTACACATATCGTCGATGGTATTGAGGCGTATTAAAGATCGATATGCGATAACTCGGGAGTACTCTGACTCGGCAAATCATGATCGTGCAAATGTCATTGTTCCGATGGATGCTATACTCGGGATATTAAAACGTGTCGAGGAAAATATAGACGTGGCTCGAGGATTTTCTAGTTGAACGAATGACGGTCCGACTATCGAACCGAGATCTTGGCTTGGATGAAAAATAAAAATGTTTGGATATGCTTCGTTGACAATCACAACGTTGACGTTCTTGTATTACGCGAGCGCAACTCCAGCCTCGCACATGCGTCACGTCGATTAAGGCGATCACTCCGCGTGAGCGCTGGTATGGTGATTCATACAGCGGAGGTGATCGAACTTGCATGGCATGGCAAATTTGATACATTGACCTGTGGTTTGACGCAAATATAGACTAGAAAATAACTTAGCGTGCGTGACGGTTGAATTTGAGGATTGCGTAGGTCCAATCCGCGTATCGAGAATGAATTAGTCTAGACGCAAGCAAGAGTTACGCCCCGATAAGAATGATTATTTCGCGGGAGCGTTGCATGGTGATTCATGAACCACCGTGGATAATCGAACTCGTGTGAGATTGGGGCACAACATATTGTCAAAGCTAGACGACCTCGTGATCGAATACATGAATTGGTTAAAATTGGTGATTTGAATGGATTCGAATACGCGCAACGAATGCATGGATGCGAATAGGTGATCGTGCTCCATGTTTAGAGATCTGAGTGACGTGAGTTTGGGTAGAAAATCCCATACTACTGACTTTGGTTTGACCCTAGGATTGGGGTCAGTGTTGGCATTATTGTTGGGGAACTATGATTCTAATCCTGACATTGACTTAGCCTTAAGAAATAGCCTAGCGGTTAGGCGAGACGCCCCTGTTTCAAGAGTTAGCAATTGAAAGATTGATCTTAGGGATTGGTGTGGATGGATTAAATGGTTCAAAAATAGGAAATCCTGCTCACAAGATTCGGCTAACATACATATATTTCAGGGATGCCGAAGTATGTGAGTGAGAATGATGAATTCTCTATCACGAGGTTTGGTGAAGGCATGTATTTTGGGGACGCCTGGAATGCGTGCACGATCCAACCAAGTGATACGTTGAATTCCAAACGAGACTCGAGGAATAGAAAGTATCGGGGATTGAGATCGTATTAAAAGAAAGGAATAATACTAGTACGAGCGTAGCTCAGAATCAAAGAAACGTGTAGGCGGAATGTACGTGAACGACGACGAGATTGGCCCCAAATGAAGGGAATGATAGGAATGGATGATGCGCAAGTAAAGTTGGTATAACGAATTGAATCATTGGTTGGAAGACGTACTCGATGATAGTACAATACTTGGTCTTGAATCGGACGAGAATTACTTAGACTTGGTCGACCCCGCTAAGAAGAAATTGTATTGATTTCGTAGACAAGAATGCTTGAAAAACGAATCGGATCATCTTGAAGATCTAGATAAATGATAGTGAGACGCACATGAGTTCGGTTTAAATCGAAGTTAGTAAAACGATCGACAAATCGAAACTATCACGAGTAGCTTGTCCGACTTCGCTAATCGCTAAGCTTGGTTGAAATGTACGTATTCGGGGACGCCTTGAATATGTGCACGATCCAAACTCAGCAATATGATGAACTCGAATACAGCTAAGAGTGGGTGTTGTGATATGCATAAACGAAAGTGAGTTTGCCTCAGCCAACGACCCTCGCATTTGATGAATTACAATGTGCCTCGTGCGACCATTACAGTCCCATGACACGAAAAATAGCAACCAAGTCGAAGAAACACGACAATTGAGCAAGTACCATCAACTCTAAAATAAGGAAAAAGTCATTCAATAAAATCGACCAAACGTATACGACACGAAACTTAGAAAGGTATCGAGTATGGTTCGATGTCATAGAACGATAGAGCCGTTCGATAGAATTGTCTAAGAAACACGACGACACGAGTTAAGGAATGGTAGGATGACCTGCACTCAGGAAGTCTCGAGGATGAGACTTGTTTTGAGTGGTGTATTATGTAATGACCCACTCCGCCCTAGTGGAACGTCGATTCAAGCGGCAAGTGCAACAACTCAAATGAGCCGTCGACCCGAAGAGTTGGCATCGACCTGATGAAGAATTGATGCAAGGCTTACATTGGCTTACACTTGCCGCTTGAATCGGCGTTCCGCTAGGACGGAACGGGTCATTACACTGAGGGTGGCGGTGGTGGTGGCCTGGAGGCGGTGGCATTGAGCGGTGTTGGTGGCCTGGAGACGGTGGCATTGGGCGGTGGTGTGGGGCGGTGGTGGTGGCCTGGAGGCAGTGGCGTTAGGCGTTGTTGGTAGCCTGGAGGCGGTGGCGTTGGGCGGTGGCATTGGCGGTGGCGTGGGTAGGGGGCGGTGGCCTGGAGGAGGAGGGGGAGGAGGAGGTCATGGGGAGGAGGGGTCGGAGGTCGTGGCGACGGTCGGTGGCATTGGCGGTGGCGTGGGGCGGGGGCGGTGGCCTGGAGGAGGAGGGGGAGGAGGTCGTGGCGGTGGTGGCAGTGGCGGTGGCGGTGGCGGTAGCGTGGGGCGGTGGCGGTGGATTGGAGGGGGTGGAGAAGATGAGGAAGAAGAGTAATGTGAGAGAGGGAGAGATTTATAAATAAAACAAAATTTGGGGTAACTATACTTAGGTTTACCACATCTCCAAAAAAACTTCCACTTTCCACTTACAACAACCATCCAAACACCAAACCTATTTTTCTTCCACTTGCAGCAGACAAAAAGTACTCTATCCAAACACATTTTGGAAAGTGTCACTTCCTGCAAGTGTCGTGAAACTCAACTTGTTGCAAGTGCTACTTTTACACTTTCAAAGAGTTACATCTAACCAAGCAGCTCCTGAGGGTCTGTTTGGATGCCCGCAGCTATGCTGCAACTCATATAATTTGCTGCACCTCCTCGGAGGAAGATGGAGTTGCAGCGTTTGGATAGGCACTGCAAGTGGTCGACAAGTGTCCTTTTTCTGATATTGGGAGTTGCTGTCCCCTGGTTGTTCCCTCTTCCGTCATTATATCAAAAAACTAAAGTAACTCCACTGCAAGTGAAGAAAGAGGGAGAGAGAAACTCTCTCTTCTCTGTGGAGAGTCTCCTCTCTCGTCCTTTTCGTCGGAGCCGTGGGTTGGCCCAGTCGCACTCGCGCTCGGACGACGAGCTCGACGATGATATGGGAGGCGGTCGGCTCTCTTTTCTCTGTGGAGAATCTCCTCTCTTGCCCCTCCCCGCTGGAGCCGTGGGTTGGCCCCACCGTAGTCGCGCCCGGACGACGAGCTCGAGGCTGATGGAGGTGTCCGTCGTCTGAGCTCGTCGGAGATGGAGGTAGGTGAAGCGGCTGCGGAGGAGGGGGCTGAGCTTGTCGGAGGTGGAGGTAGGGGTGGCAGCTCCAGTCTTCCTAAGGAAGAAGAAGTTGAAGTCAAAAAATAAAAATAAAAATAAGAAGAAAAGAAGAAGATGAATGCACCTCTGGATAAGAATGTTCTGCTGCACCTTTGGATAAGAATGGATATTATTTCGTATGTTTTTTAAAAAATCCTAAACGAAATGGTAATTTTTAAATTAGCCCATTTCAGGTTTATATATAAAGCTATTCATATAAATATTTAAATATATATATTGAATAGCAAAATGGGTTCTGTGTTTGTGGTAAAAAAAAATATTGTATTTTTTTTGGATTTAATTATGATAACTAATTTAATTATTGGGGGGTAACCATACCTAGGTTTACCACATCTCCAAAAAAAACTTTCACTTTCTACTTACATAACTATCCAAACACAAAACCAATTTTTTTTCCACTTGCAGCAGACAAAAAATATTCTATCCAAACACATTTTGGAAAGTGCCACTTACTGCAAGTCCATGAAAACTCAACTTGCTGCAAGTTTCACTTTCACACTTTCAAAGAATTACATCTATCCAAACAGCCCCTAAGTGGAAGTATGAACATCTATTGTTATTTTTGTGGGTGACTAAAAATGAACTCAAAGGGTTGTGCCATTTTGACGTCTCATTTGTGGCATAAGATGCTACTTTGTGTGTCAGCAAACAAATGGCCCATGAGCAGTGAGTAGGGATGATCATTATTGGATTATGGACCGAAAATCAATCTGCATTGAATCGAATCAAAATTTGATTTGAAAAAAAAACATTCAATTTCGGTTTTGATAATACTAAAGTTTATAATTTAGTTTTAGTTTTTTGTTTCGATTTCGGTCCAAAATCGAAATTCAAATAATATTTGTATAATTATGTAAATTATCTCAATTCTCTATATATTTTATAATTAGACATGTATATATTTTAAAAATAATAATTATATGTATGTGATATATTTTAAAAATAATAATTATATGTATGTGGCTTAAATTTTAACTTTGATAATTTAACAAATAGTCCAATTTATTCATCGCAATTTTGAAATACAATAAATGTGTACATAAAAATTATAATTTTACATAAAATTTAACCACAATGTTAACTTTGTACCGGATTCGTTAAACAATATAATTAACCGAATTTTGATTATTCAGTTCGGTTCGATTTCGATTTTGACTCCGATTTCAAATTTTTATAATTTTAATTCTAAACAATATAGTTAACCAAATTTTGATCATTCAGTTTGGTTTGATTTTGATTTTGACTAATTTTGATTCGATTTCAAATTTTTATAATTTTAGTTTACTTGGTTTTGATTATTTTGATTCGGTTGAAACGGAATAAACCAGAACGCGCACATATACACTGGAGGATAGGGTAAAAGTAGAATAATTAATTTTCCTTTTTATCTTCAAGTCTGGTGGGGGTGAGGATAGGAGTCGACACTGGACCGGGCCGAGCCGCCCATGCCCATAAATACCTGGCTCGGGCCGAGCTTTTTGGCCCTACATAAATTCGGGTCGAGTCGAGTCGAGCTTAATTATTACCTATGAAGTCCAAGTCCATCCACGAGAATCAGACTTTTCGGACCAAGTCGGTCGGACCAGGCTAGCCCTATAAAAAAAGTCTAAATGGACTTTCTCGAATCTAATTATTACATATATTCACAAGAAGAACATATCGACTTTTCGGACTTGCTAACGTTGGTAATTAGAACTTCACTATTTGCTATTCCATTTACTTCAATTTAATTTGATAATTATGGTAGTTAGGACTTCATTATTTTCAAACTAAATTGAAATATGTACCATATAATTAGAAACAAATCAGAATAATACACATTATCGAGTTTCTAATCTGAATAAAAAATGGGTAATTTCATAGGAGGGGGTAAAGTTTAATGTAATTATAAGAAAGATGATAGTTTTAAAAAAATTATATGAAAATGGGTGATACGACAATGGAGATTGCGCCAAAGGGCCTTCCCCCCTTGGCGACATCTCTGATGGCGCCAGAGCCCCACCCCCCCCCCCCCCCCCCCCCCGCGGGCGCCATCTATGATGTCGCCATAGTACCATCCCCCCTCCCTTTTTTTCTCCCTCTTTCACATGCTCATTATTCACGATTAATAATTTTTAATTAACGATTGATAATTAATAATTAATAATTAACGATTAATAATTAATAATTAACGATTAATAATTTTTGATTAACGATTAATAATTATAAATTATAATTAATGATCAGTAATTATAAAATTATTAATTAATGATTAATTAATTTTTAAATAATTAACGATTAATAATTAACGATTAATAATTAATAATTATAAATTATAATTAATGATTAATAATTAATAATTAAGGATTAATAATTTTTAATTAACGACTAATAATTATAAATTATCATTAATTGTTATTTATTTAAAAAATTTATAATTATAATTATCATTAATTATTAATTATAATTTTTAATTATCATTAATTATTAATTTTATAATCATAATAATCGTTATTTATTTAAAAATTATTAATCTTTAATTATTAATCGTTAATTATTAAAAATTATTAATTGTTAATTATCAATTACTAATCGTTAATGATAATTTATAATTATTAGTCGTTAATTAAAAATTATTAATCCTTAATTAGTAATTATTAATCATTAATTATAATTTATAATTTATAATTATTAATCATTAATTATTAATTGTAATTATTTAAAAATTAATTAATCATTAATTAATAATTTTATAACTACTAATCATTAATTATAATTTATAATTATTAATCGTTAATTAATCGTTAATTATTAATTATTAATTATTAATCGTTAATTTTTAATTTTTAATTATCAATCGTTAATTAAAAATTATTAATCGTGAATAATGAGCATGTGAAAGAGGGAGAAAAACGGGAGGGATGGTACTCTGGCGACATCATAGATGGTGCCGGGGGGGGCCCTCTGGCGCCATCAGAGATGTCGCCAAGGGAGGGAGGCCATCTGGCGCCATCTCCAATGTCGTATCACCCCTTTTCATGTAATTTTGTCAAAACTATCATCTTTCTTATAATTATATTAAATTTTACCCCCTCCTATGAAATTACCCGAATAAAAAATGATGCAGTTTATGTATTTACTAATGTACATTGATGTTAGTTTTTAATGTCTACATCACTAATGGAATAACAGAACAACAAAGTTCCTCCCTCCTCCTCCTCCTCCCCTCCAACCCCATCCCACCCCCCCCCCCCCCCCCCCCCACCACAACCCCCCCCCCCCCCCACACCAAAGAAAAACCCCAATCCAGACAATGTGTTCATTCTTATTCGAGAAACTATGTTAATCTTGTTACATTCTGATAGTTTGTTACATTCTGAGAATGATATATATATATATATATATATATATATATATATATATATATATATATATATATATATTGGTAAACCCCTTCCATTTATTAATGCGGCTCTAAGCCCGCAGACAAAATCCGTATACAAGGCGCAAAATGTCGAAGCCTATACAGGAGGGATCTGCATCTTCTTATTTTTGTATCTCCCATGTATTTTTATGATAACATCCGTTGGATCTTGTTTAAGTCATCTAATCTTAACTATTGAAAAATAAACGAGTAAGATTAGATGACTTAAACAAAATCCAATGGATATGAAAGAAAAAATACATGAAGGATGCAAAAGTGAGGGGATGCGGATCTTGACAAACCAATTACAACAAGATCCCATACAAAGGGAACATAAATGGTTCACTAAAACTGTGACCTGAACGTTTCAAAAGGGGCCGGACTAGTCGGCATTTAGGATTGGGTATAACGCCCCAGAACCAGAATACTGGAGAGCGGGGGCGTACATAGCCAGCTACGTATATTGAAGTGCAATCTACCTCGCTATACGGTCACGACTGTCCAGATACATGAGGGTTTAACTACAAGCCAAGAGTCTCCTATGGTCGTAAACAAGCCTATTGTCTCAATCACAAGCAAGTAAGTAAATGTTACAAGATATAAGACCACCAAATATACAATAGTAAGGCGTCCCAAATATTACATATTTAGCTGATCATGAAGCTAGTCGTTAAAGAGTTCAGTCATACATGATCAACCCTAGGATCTGTCAATTATGTTACAACCCGTAGGCAGACAGTAAATAAAGGTTCAACCGAGCTAACAAGTGCTCGTCGGCTAAACGCCTCAAACGAATAATTTTACAATAAAGTAGAGAAAACAAAAGAAACCCACTCGTTGCCAGGGTTACGCCTGGTGGTCACCATCTGGCTGGAAGGTAGGTAGATCCTCTGGAACTGCTCCGATATCTGGCCATACAAAACCAGCTGGATCAGATCCCAGAAAGAGCAAGTGTCACAAGGAGGCTTCACTTAGGAACTAAAACTAGCATATCACAATTAAATAGTAAAGATAATTAAAAGATACTGATAATAAATGAGATAACAATAATATATTGAGCACGAAGAAACAATTCAAGTAGCCAGACTGCAACCCTTAAACCAAACAAGGACCGAGGTTGCAATCCTTCACCTGAATAGAAATCCGCCTCAATTACTATTGATAAGGTAATATATTGAGCACGAAGAAACCATTCAAGTAGCCAGACTGCAACCCTTAAACCAAATAAGGACCGGGGTTGCAATCCTTCGCCTGAATAGAAACCTGCCTCAATTACTATTGATAAGGAAATATATTGAGTACGAAAAAACCATTCAAGTAGCCAGACTGCAACCCTTAAACCAAAAAAGGACCGGGGTTGCAATCCTTCGCCTGAATAGAAACTCGACCCAATTACTATTGGTACAGTGAAGACAATAAACGAAGAGAGGACACAGAACTGCTCCGGGAGCCAAGTTACAACCCTTAAACCAAACAAGGACCGGGGTTGTAATCCTTCGCCTGAACAGAACTGGACCCCTGATCTTTATTGCTAAGGCCAGTATAAATAATCATGCTATTGAAGGTAAGGTAAAACATGACAAACATGGCATGGGGTTGCAATAAGACAATAAACGAAGAGAGGACACAGAACTGCTCCGGGAGCCAGGTTACAACCTTTAAACCAAACAAGGAACTGGGTTGTAACCCTTCGCCTGAACAGAACTGGACCCCCGATCGTTATTGTTAAGGCAAGCATCATTAATCATGTCATGTCACAAGCTTGTACAGGATCAGGATAAGACTAAGCTGGAATAAATTCCATTCAATCAATCACGGCCAATCAAGAGTACGGCTTGATACTTTTAACTAACTAGGGTTATCACATGCCTAGTTACTAGCAAGATGCAATGAGATTATTCCAACAGCCACAAGCCCTGCAGACCATCCGGTTATCCAGGTCGAACGTCCGTTTATGAAAAATGCAACACGTAACTGTGTGCTGGAAATGTGCCCTACTCGTCGGTAGCTGGGAATCTCTTCATGACTACTGAATCATTCTAGTTAATTAGCCTTAGTCAATTTCAGTAGGCACCCCTGACTGTGGTACTCAGGGATCCCCATCCTAGACATGATGCAAGACAGTACCAGTTTATTTATAAAAACACAATTGCCTACGGCGTCCAAGTCATTCATACTTGTCATGTCAGGCTAGCTGTCGTAACAGCATGTTATGATATATCATGTCAGTTACTCGTTAAGGATGCGCCACGGCGGGCCACTATCGTGTTCTATTCTTATACTATCGTGAATGGGAGAAACTTGCATAAAATAACTAGTGACATATTCTTGAAGCTAAGGAAAAGATCTACAACTTTCATGTTTTGAGTTTTTCAAGATTCTAGCTACAAAACAACTTAAACAGGCAAAAACAGTAAAATAGAGCAATTCCGGCGCATGGGATTCCTGCACAAATCGGCGCGTGGGATTCCTGCACAAATCGGCGCGTGGGATTCCTGCACCAATCGGCGCGTGGGATGTAAACCCCCTAATTTATTAATTTATTTAACGTTAGTTTTGTGTAATTTTTTTTGCTAAAATACATGTATGCATAATATTAGGAGTGTACTGCATAGTATGGGTGTAAGTTTATATGATATATATTTATATGTATATATGTATGTGTGTATGTGTTGATTTATTAAGGTGTGTATATTTATATATACTTATATGTGAAAATATATGTGTATATAAATATATCTAAATTATTGTATTATTGAAAAGAGTTTTTTAATTAGAAATAATAAATAAAATAGAATTTAGTTATTAAATAGAGTAATAATAGAAAATAGAAAATAGTTAAAAAAGATTTTTAATAAATGAAATGAAAAAGAAATGAAAAGAAAAAGAATAAGAAAAGAAAAGAAAAAGAATAAGAAAAGAAACGAAAAAGGAAAGAAAAGAAAGAAAAAAACACCCACCCACATAAGTGGGCGGGCCCCTCCTCTCCCTACATTGCTGCTATAGCAGCAATTTTCGCACCCAACCCGTGGGAATAGCCCAATTGCTTATTAGTAATAGTGGTAGTATTAGGTTTTCAATCAATTTGTTTTATATATAACTTCCTCCATAGACCTCAAAACCCTAGTCTTCCAAAACAAAAATTTTAGCAGAACATACCCTCTTTGCCTAGGAGTTTGTTTCACCAGCGACAGAGTTGTGTGCACGACGAACGGAGCATCGAAAGTCAGCCCTTCATCATCCACGGAGCAGTTTTTCCACTCAAGGTACCCTACTTCCCGACGACGTAACTTTTTACTCGTAGCACCGATTTTCGATCCGTAAAATTTTCTGGAAAGTAGACTTGACCCTCTTCAAGATACTCTAGATGGATTTCGAACACAACCCATCGACTTGCTCAAAAAATCGAGACGAAGTTGAACAAAAATCTGTTTTCTGTACTACTATAAAACTGTTTTAAACCGACAACTTGTCGGCCAATTTTCTTGCTGTACAGTAAAGTAATGTAGGAACTAATCCAAAATAGTAAAAGACAACATAACCGAGATCACAACGCATCTCCTGGATCGTTGTTTCGATTAACGTGTAAGAAATAAACAGATGTTGAAGTTGGAGAAAAACCTGTGTTAATTTATATAAAATTTTAGAATTTTCTTCGATACGACGTACGCCCCGACAAACCGGGCGACGTGGTCGCACGCTATATGCATCGAAAGGCGCGTATGGACGTTGCGGACGTGTGTGAACAGACGGAACTCAGTTTCGTCGCGTGTGCGTGACGAAACCAACGCATTTCCGTCGAGATACCCCCGTATCGGCGTTTTGCAAACTTGCCTATAACTTCGTGTACTGTTGTCGGATCGAGACGAAACTTGCGCCAACAGGTCCGAATCAAAATTTTGGTCCTGTGTACCAAGTTTGGTTCGATTCTGAGAAGGTCGAATCGGAACCCATTTTTGGCGGGCCCGCGACCCACTCAAACGGGCGAATTTGTACACGGCTCATCGGAATCCAAAACTGGACATACCGTTGAGTTCCTCTCCTCAAACTGAAACCATAGACATGTAGTTTGATGACTTTAGAGACCATAGACCTTGGCACGCATTTTGGTGCGAAGCGGGTCCAACGGCGGACATCGTTTTGATCCGAAATTATGATTTTGCCCCTGTTCCAGAATTTGACTCTTTGACAGACGTTTCCTAGGTATATCTTTTACACCGAGTGCATTTTTCATGTTTGTTTCAGCGTCCGGAGTTGTTTGGAGATTGTGACATTTCTTTGCTGACATTGTGATTTCTTGGGATTGCCACTTTGCACCATCAGGCAAGATACCTTGCCACCTTACTCTGTAATTATTTTACTTATTTTTTTGTTATTTATTTTTAGTTTCATATATATTGCTCTATGTTTTACATCACTGTGCGTCCAAGTCACACTTGGGAGCAAGCGACCATATCGGTCGTTTTAATTGCCTTTACATTATTTTTGCATTGACTTAGCTTAGTGACTATCCATTGATGGTGAGGTATTGGTATATCTCATACGACCTTGACACATACTTTACCACGTATTGTGAGTCTCATATAGGACACGTACTCGCGTAGTCGGCCGGCCACCGATACGTATGAGACGTGCGGCGGATAGGAGTAACTGCCAATAGATTGCATACTAGTAGACTTGGCAGTTACTAGAGGTACATATGAGTCATGGATGTGACTCTAATAGGCATTAGGTGGGAAGAACAGCTCCTTAATGTATGGGTCATACATGCACTGTCCTGATTGTCGATTATCTCCAGTGGGAGGTACGGTCCTGATTGCCGGTTATCTCCAGTGGGAGGTACGGTCCTGATTGCCGTTTATCTCCAGTGGGAGGTACGGTCCTGATCCCTGATATTCCTGATCCGGCCCATGCGTCAAAGGTTTGTTCTTTATTACATTTTCACTATAGTATGGTTAGGTACCCTATTGTAAGCATTCCTTATTTATTTGAGCAATATTTATTCAGTTTATATGGCATGATATTATGTGTCTTGTTACGTCCCTCTGAGGACCTGGTTATCTCTCCAGGTGTGTGCTATTGTCTTTCGCAGGTGTTCTAGCTTTAGCCGTGACCATCTCCATTCCTTCGAGGATGATTGCGCTTGAATCGTCTTCGCTTCGCTCGTCAAATTCATTTCTTTACTCATGTATTTTTTCTTTACTTGTTGGTAGTGGATTTGTCTCCGCCCAACATGTTGTATCAAGACAATTCTTTCTCATTATAAGACATCTTTATTTTATTTATTTTGTGTGGATGAGATTAGTTATGGTTCTACTACATTTACAGCTTATGTGTCAATACGAGGCCTATGTACTTCGTATAAATACAGCTGGCATGTCTATGTTTCTAGTCCTACGTATTTTGGGACTGGGGCGTTACATGTTTTTGTGGTGGCCCATGCAGGTCAAGATAAATTGTTTGGTTACTTTACCGTACCAAACAAGCCTGCGAATAGGATTAGAAGTCTAGGATCTCATCCACATACTTGGCCTCTTTCCTAAGATTTTATCTACCGTTCGACTCATCGATTGTATCTTGCTTGATTCCTTCTATCATTAATCTTATCTCCCCTTCGTGCTTGCTAGAGGTTAGACAGGTGATCCCTACTAGTTAGACATGTTTCGTTTGTTACAAAATACCATTAGTTTAATTCTTTAAGTTGGGTAGAATACCTTATGACCTAGCAACCCCTTTGTCCTTGCGACCTATATTAGCAAGTCTACTTAGATTCTAGAATTTAGAGGACCCTAACCCATCTAGTCAACCAAGGACTTGGACAAGAAGACTAGGATGACTGTATAGAGACCAACACAGGATATGACTTAGAATCATTCTGCTTTCTTTCAATCTTAATCTCTCGTGCCTATGTTTTTACCATCTAGACTAATAATGCTAATGTAGTCTAGTTTTTGTAAGCTTATCCTTATCGAGCTTGTTCACGACATGTGTATATTGGGGACGCCCACTAACATATTGTCTAATCAGAATCAGTGTATGATGGTCTGATCAACCTTCATACATTTGGTTCGCTTTTATTTGCTTATCTTACGTGGATTGAGATATAGATGGTTCTAGGATCTCATCCGCAATTGCCTTGACAACTCTATTTGAAACGCCTTTGGAATCCCATATTCGTATTTGATCCTCTTTCCCTGAAACACTTATTGTTTTCGCCTTTACGGATTTCGGAAAGTCAGATACTCGTATTGAGGGATGATAGACCCGTAATATCCTCCTCAGTTTATCATACCATCTATAGACAGGAAAGATATATTCATACAATCATTGACATCTGTTGGACTCAAAGTACGGTCTTCAGAACTTGACTCATACCTATCACATCTCGTATCCTAGTACATCGTGTAATATTCTTCCATAAATTGAGGTATGACCTTCCGATTTGAACCTTTCTAACTCCACTAAACCATAGAACGGTGTCTTTGTTAACTTGTAGGAGTGAATTACTGTAGGATATAGATCGTAGAGCCCCAGTAGAATTTAGAATGTACTAGGATTGCCTATTGATTAGAATAAGTGGTTTCTGTTAGAATGCTAATTAGTGCCTCATGAACGCCCACTTTCTATTTAGAAATTTTTGGGTCCCCGACCGTGAATTTTATATTCAGAGCACGAGACCGACTGTTACCTTCCAACAAATTTTATATACAAGACCTAGACGAGTTCACCTTCATGTAGACATATCATGCCCCACTAAACACGTTCCCTTGTACTCTATATTTATGATACGACCTTCAGGTCAAAATGGCTAGTTATAACCCCTACCATAATACCATTGTCCTTTCTGACTTCAATTAGAGATCCAATTTTGACTCAAAGCTTTCGACCCGATATATGGTTGTGATCTACTCGAAGCCCAATATGCACATGTCCTAGTGTGATACTCAATTGAGACCCTATCTGCCACTTGTACACAAAGTCATGGGAGGCATATTTTTTTACTTACGGCACCTATCTAACCAATCCGATTCGGAACTAGCCCAACCTCTCGAGTTAGGACTTGTTCTAGACTACCATAGCCTAGCAGAGATGGTATAAGTTGATCTTACGAGATATTGCCCCACCAATATAGTTTAAATTCGAGATGGATTCATTCAATATGAAACCCCTACACCTTTTAGCCCCTCTCATAAGGCTCGTAACGACGTTTATCACTGATGGCCAACTTTATAAGCGGTGTAGAGCCTTGAACCAAGAACACTTACCCTATAGAAGTTAAGCCAATAAGGTTTCATGTACAACTACCCTCATTTGTTTGAAAACCAAGGGACGACTTTCATGCGTTAGCCCCTTAAAAATTTTGCATTTGCAATTCGACCCCCTTACCGTAGTTTTAATTTCGAGGACGAAATTTTTTTAAGTTGGATAGGATGTAAACCCCCTAATTTATTAATTTATTTAATGTTAGTTTTGTGTAATTTATTTTTGCTAAAATACATGTATGCATAATATTAGGAGTGTACTGCATAGTATGGGTGTAAGTTTATATGATATATATTTATATGTATATATGTATGTGTGTATGTGTTGATTTATTAAGGTGTGTATATTTATATATACTTATATGTGAAAATATATGTGTATATAAATATATCTAAATTATTGTATTATTGAAAAGAGTTTTTTAATTAGAAATAATAAATAAAATAAATTTAGTTATTAAATAGAGTAATAATAGAAAATAGAAAATAGTTAAAAAAAAGATTTTTAATAAATGAAATGAATAAGAAAAGAAAAGAAAAAGAATAAGAAAAAAAAAGAAAAAAAAAAAAAAACACCCACCCACATAAGTGGGCGGGCCCCTCCTCTCCCTACATTGCTGCTATAGCAGCAATTTCCGCACCCAACCCGTGGGATTAGCCCAATTGCTTATTAGTAATAGTGGTAGTATTAGGTTTTCAATCAATTTGTTTTATATATAACTTCCTCCATAGACCTCAAAACCCTAGTCTCCCAAAACGAAAATTTTAGCAGAACATACCCTCTTCGCCTAGGAGTTTGTTTCACCAGCGACGGAGTTGTGTGCGCGACGAATGGAGCATCGAAACTCAGCCCTTCGTCATCCACGGAGCAGTTTTCCCACTCAAGGTACCCTACTTCCCGACGACGTAACTTTTACTCGTACCACCAATTTTCGATCCGTAAAATTTTCTGGAAAGTAGACTTGACCCTCTTTGAGATACTCTAGATGGATTTCGAACACAACCAATCGACTTGCTCGAAAACTCGAGACGAAGTTGAACAAAAATCTGTTTTCTGTACTACTATAAAACTATTTTAAACCGACAACTTGTCGGCCAATTTTCTTGCTGTACAGTAAAGTAATATAGGAACTAATCCAAAATAGTAAAAGACAACATAACCGAGATCACAACGCATCTTCTGGATCGTTGTTTCGATTAACGTGTAAGAAATTAACTGATGTTGAAGTTAGAGAAAAACCTGTATTAATTTATATAAAATTTCAGAATTTTCTCCGATACGACGTACACCCCAAAAAACCGGGCGACGTGGTCGCGCGCTATACGCATCGAAAGGCGCGTATGGACGTTGCGGACGTGTGTGAACAGACGAAACTCAGTTTCGTCGCGTGTGCGTGACGAAACCAACGCGTATCCGTCGAGATACCCCCGTATCGACGTTTTGCAAACTTGCCTATAACTTCGTGTACGGTCGTCGGATCGAGACGAAACTTGCGCCAACAGGTCCGAATCAAAATTTTGGTCCTGTGTATCAAGTTTGGTTCGATTCTGAGAAGGTCGAATCGGAACCCATTTTTGGCGGGCCCGCGACCCACTCAAACGGGCGAATTTGTACACGGCTCATCGGAATCCAAAACTGGACATACCGTTGAGTTCCTCTCCTCAAAATAAAACCATAGACATGTAGCTTGACGACTTTAGAGACCATAGACCTTGGCACGCGTATCGGTGCGAAGCGGGTCCAACGACGGATATCGTTTTGATCCGAAATTACGATTTTGCCCCTGTTCCAGAATTTGACTTTTTGACAGACGTTTCCTAGGTATATCTTTTACACCGAGTGCATTTTTAATGTTTGTTTCAGCGTCCGGAGTTGTTTGGAGATTGTGACGTTTCTTTGCTGACATTATGATTTCTTGGGATTGCCACTTTGCACCATCAGGCAAGATACCTTGCCACCTTACTCTGTAATTATTTTACTTTATTTTCCTATTATTTATTTTCAGTTTCATATATATTGCTCTATGTTTTACATCACTGTGCGTCCAAGTCACACTTGGGAGCAAGCGACCATATCGGTCGTTTTAATTGCTTTTACATTATTTTTGCATTGACTTAGCTTAGTGACTATCCATTGATGGTGAGTTATTGGTATATCTCATACGGCCTTGACACATAATTTACCACGTATTGTGAGTCTCATATAGGACACGTACTCGCGTAGTCGGCCGACCACCGATACGTAGGAGGCGTGCGGCGGATAGGAGTAACTGCCAATATATTGCATACTAGTAGACTTGGCAGTTACTAGAGGTACATATGAGTCATGGATGTGACTCTAATAGGCATTGGGTGGGAAGAACAGCTCCTTAATGTATGGGTCATACATGCACTGCCCTGATTGCCGGTTATCTCCAGTGGGAGGTACGGTCCTGATTGCCGGTTATCTCCAGTGGGAGGTACGGTCCTGATCCCTGATATTCCTGATCCGGCCCATGCGTCAAACGTTTGTTCTTTATTGCATTTTTACTATAGTATGGTTAGGTACCCTATTGTAAGCATTCCTTATTTATTTGAGCAATATTTATTCAGTTTATATGGCATGATATTATGTGTCTTGTTACGTCCCTCTGAGGACCTGGTTATCTCTCCAGGTGTGTGCTATTATCTTTTGCAGGTGTTCTAGCTTTAGCCGTGACCATCTCCATTCCTTCGAGGATGATTGCGCTTGAATCGTCTTCGCTTCGCTCGTCAAATTCATTTCTTTACTCATGTATTTTTCCTTTACTTGTTGGTAGTAGATTTGTCTCCGCCCAACATATTGTATCAAGACAATTCTTTCTCATTATATGGCATCTTTATTTTATTTATTTTGTGTGGATGAGATTAGTTATGGTTCTACTACATTTATAGCTTATGTGTCAATACGAGGCCTATGTACTTCGTATAAATACAGCTGGCATGTCTATGTTCCTAGTCCTACGTATTTTGGGACTGGGGTGTTACAAGCGTACAAGATCTCAACATGTCTTCGAGAGTCTGGATCGTACGTTTTGACTGGCCATCTGTCTGCGGGTGATAAGCGGAGCTCAACTGGAGGCGAGTTCCCAAGCTCTTTTGCAAGCTACGTCAAAAGTGCGACATAAATCTGGAATCTCTGTCCGAGGTGATACTGACTGGTACACCGTGAAGTCTGACGATCTGCCTGAGGTACATCTCTGCTAGCTGAGCCGTCGACTGGCCAACTCTGAATGGGAGAAAATGAGCCACCTTCGTGAGCCTGTCTATAATAACCCAAATAGCATCTCTGCCAGCCGGGGATCTAGGTAATCCGGTCACGAAATCTATGGTTATATGCTCCCACTTCCATTCTGGAATTGGCAAGGGCTGAAGAAGTCCAGCTGGCCTCTGATATTCAGCTTTAACTAGTTGGCAAACCAAACATCGAGAGACAAATTGGGCTATCTCTCTCTTCATGCCATTCCACCAAAAGTGCTGACGGATTTTACGGTACATCTTCGTACTGCCTGAATGAATAGAATATTGAGAAATGTGAGCTTCGATCATGACTTCTTGTCTGATATCTCCACTGGGTACACAAAGACGCTTACCATGCCTAAGTGTACCATCTTCATGAATGCATAACTCTGGTCGCCGTCCTGCCTCGCACTCTGCTCTGAGCCGCTGAAGCTTGGAATCTGCTGACTGAGCCATCCGAATCCTCTCAATTATAGTGGACTGAACTTGCATGATGGCCATCAATGCCACACTGATAGGAAGGACAACTTCTATTCCCATCTTCTGAAGATCTGCTAACAGCTCTGGTTGTGCTGTTAGGAAATAAACTCCGGCTCTCCTGCTCAATGCATCTGCAACGATGTTGGCCTTTCCTGGGTGATACTGCAGGTTGACATCATAATCTACAAGTAGCTCTAGCCATCTCCTCTGACGCATGTTAAGATCCTTCTGAGTGAAAACATACTTCAGGCTCTTGTGGTCGGTGAAAATCTCCACCCTATCTCCGTACAAGTAGTGCCTCCACAACTTAAGTGCAAACACTACTGCTGCCAATTCCAAGTCATGGGTTGGGTAATTTCTCTCATGATCACCAAGTTATCGTGATGCATAAACTATTACCTTCCCATGCTGCATCAGAACACATCCTAAATCTCTGCCTGAAGCATCGCAATATACTGAGAATCCTCCAGTTCTATTTGGAAGCGTGAGAATAGGAGCCGTCATCAAGCCTCGCTTCAACCTCTCAAAAGAATCCTGGCACTCTGCTGTCCAAGCAAACTACACATCCTTACGGGTCAACTGGGTTAATGGCGATGAAATTCGAGCAAAGTCTGAAACAAATCGCCAGTAGTAGCCGGCCAATCCAAGAAAACTGCGAACTTCTGCAATCGTGCTGGGCATTGGCCATGTCTCAATGGCCACAATCTTCTGGGGATCCACTTCCACTCCTCCTCTGGTGATGATATGACCCAAGTACGAAATACGATCTAACAAGAACTCACATTTACTGAACTTGGCATACAACTGGTGCTCTCTGAGAATCTGAAGAACAACTCTGAGATGCTGCTCATGTTCCGCCTCACTTTTGCTGTAGACCAGGATGTCGTCTAGGAACACAATCACGAACTGAACCAAATAAGGTATGAAGATACGATTCATGAGGTCCATGAATACAGCTGACGCATTAGTTGCTCCATATGGCATCACAAGGAACTCCCAATGCCCATATCTCGATCTAAAAGCTGTCTTCGGGATATCCTACTCTCTGACTCTGATCTGATGATATCCGGAGCACAAGTCAATCTTCGAGAATACTGTCGCTCCTCTGAGTTGATCAAACAAGTCATCAATCCTCGGGAGAGGGTATCTGTTCTTGATTGTCACCGAGTTCAAGGTACGATAGTTAACACATAATATGGACGTACCATCCTTCTTTTTCATAAGAAGCATTGGGGCTCCCCAAGGCGATCCACTTGTACGAATGAATCCCTTGGTTCTAAGTTCTTCAATCATCTTGTACAATATCTCTAATTCTGACGGCGCCATCCTGTAGACTCTCTCTGACACTGGGGCTGTTCCGGGAATCAAGTCGATGGTAAACTTGATCTTCCGTTCTGGCGGCATCCCTAGAAGCTCTTCGGAGAAAACATCTGGAAACTCATCAACTATCCGGGGTAACTGCACTGCTGCTACTGCCATCCACAATACTGGAGGAGAAGGTTCAACTTCGCCTCGAAAGAAGGAAAACTCTGGCTCGCCTGGAATGCTAAAAATAACCCTACCGATATGGCAGTCTATCCTAGCATACTGGTCCCTCAACCAATCCATCCCTAAGACCACATCATAATCGGCCATTAGGAACTCTATCAATCTAGCAGGGAACACTCTACCGCTAACTACGATCCGACACAAGAAAAATACTCGATCTACTCCCACAAGTCCGTTACCAGTAAGTATATTAAGCCTTACAGATAATGACTCGGGCTCTAGTCCTACCCGTGTCGCGAATCGTGCAGACATAAATGAATGCGATGCACCAGAGTCAAATAATACTGAAGCTGGAAATGTGTTGACGAGAATAGTACCTGCCACTACCTCACCTGGTACTATTCCTTCCTCTCCCATGGTCAAAGCCAGCACTTGACCATGTCCTCTGGGTGCGGGTCCCCTCTGCTGAAAATTTCTCTGCCTGCTCTGGATCAGGGCTCGGGCTTGGGCATACTGCTGCGGTCTCTGCTGCTGGAATGCCTGGTCCCGCGTCGGCAATGGCCTCGGGAACGGGTACTGCAGCTGCTGCTGCTGGTGGACTGGTACTGGTCCTCTAACTGAAGGACTAGAGAAGGCCGATGAACTCCCCCTGTTCGGGTAGTTCCCAATCCTGTGGTCCGGGGCACCGCAAACCAAGCACAAACCCTATGCTCTGCAATACTCTGATACCACATGTCCTGGCTTTCCGCAGTGTGAACATCCCACTGCGGAAGACTGCTTCTGCTTCTGCTTTTGCTGCTGAGGGTGCGTCGGGGTGGAATGCTGAACCGACGTCACTGAGGCCGCCCGCCTCGGAGCTCCAATGGTCAAAGCCCTAGCTGCCGAGGCTGGTGCTGATGACTGATTCATCTGACCGTGGGATCGCTTCCGACCTCCGGTCCTATCCACGATCCGCTGGGAGGTATACTCATGCCTCCTAGCTGCTCTCAATACTGCATCAAAAGTCTGATGCTCAAACTGCTCCACTGCCAATAGAATCTCCAGATGAAGCTCCTGCTGGAACCGTTGGGCTCTATCGAACTCGGTTGCCACCAAGGTGGGAGCAAACCGACTAAGCCTGGAGAACTCGGCCGCATATCCATCGACCGTCCTGCCCATCTGCTTCAAATTGGTAAACCTCGTCCATAGATCATACCGAGCTACAGCATCAAAATATTTGGTCTAGAATTTCTCTCTGAATACTGCCCAAGCAATGGGTGCCACTAATCCAACGGCCTGTACCGCCCACCAGCTGCGGGCAAGATCCAACAACTACAGGCGCACCACCGCCACATTTTCGTCTTTTGGAGTCATGGCTGCTTCTAGAATCACCTCTGTGTCCTGAAGCCATGCATCCGCAGCGATCGCATCTTCACTGCCGTCGAAGAATGGAGGGTTCAAGCGCTTGAAGCTGTTGGTCGTACTATTACCCTGATGACCTCCTCTGGTCAAAGCGTCTGCCACCGCCTGGTGCAAGGCATCTCCTTGACGATCCTGGGAGGCTAATAGTGACCTGATGAGACCCACCAAAGTGCCATCATCAGGCTCTGCAGGCTGCACGGGCTGAATTGGTGGCTCTCCTCCAGTAGGCATGACTCTGGAGGCTACTTCTGAATGCTGGGCTTGATCTCCAGGTTGCTGCTGGTCCGCAGGAGGTGCTCCGCCTTGCTGATCGGCAGGTCCAGGAACAATGCCGCTGAAGAAGACGACATAGGAAACAATAAGGAAGGACCAGGACAGATCAACGATACAAGCATGTGATCAGGTCAAGAATTCAGAGATTCAGAGGATACGAGCAGAGATCAAGGGCGAGTACTGATTGAGACATCTATTCGGTAAACCCTCACATATCTTGATTTACAAGACCTGCATGGGCCACCACTAAAACCATGTAATGCCCCAGAACTAGAATACTGGAGAGCGGGGGCGTACATAGCCAGCTACGTATATTGAAGTGCAATCTACCTCGCTATACGGTCATAGCTGTCTAGATACATGAGGGTTTAACTATAAGCCAACAGTCTCCTATAGTCGTGAACAAGCCTATTGTCTCAATCACAAGCAAGTAAGTAAATGTTACAAGATGTAAGACCACCAAATATACAATAGTAAGACATCCCAAATATTACATATTTAGCTGATCATGAAGCTAGTCGTTACAAAATGTCAGGACTAGCAAGAGTTCAGTCATACATGGTCAACCCTAGGATCTGTCAATCATGTTACAGCCCGTAGGCAGACAGTAAATAAAGGTACAACCGAGCTAACAAGTGCTCGTCGGCTAAACGCCTCAAACGAATAATTTTACAATAAAGTGGGGGAAACAAAAGAAACCCACTCGTTGCCAGGGTTACGCTTGGTGGTCACCATCTGGCTAGAAGGTAGGTAGATCCTCTGGAACTGCTCCGATATCTGGCCATACAAAACCAGCTGGGTCAGATCCTAGAAAGAGCAAGTGCCACAAGGAGGCTTCACTTAGGAACTAAAACCAGTATATCACAATTAAATAGTAAAGATAATTAAAAGATACTGATAATAATTGAGATAACAATAATATATTGAGCACGAAGAAACTATTCAAGTAGCCAGACTGCAACCCTTAAACCAAACAAGGACCGGGGTTGCAATCCTTCGCCTGAATAGAAACCCGCCTCAATTACTATTGATAAGGTAATATATTGAGCACGAAGAAACCATTCAAGTAGCCAGACTGCAACCCTTAAACCAAACAAGGATCGGGGTTGCAATCCTTCGCCTGAATAGAAACCCGCCTCAATTACTATTGATAAGGTAATATATTGAGCACGAAGAAACCATTCAAGTAGCCAGACTGCAACCCTTAAACCAAACAAGGACCGGGGTTGCAATACTTCGCCTGAATAGAAACTCGTCTCAATTACTATTGGTACAGTGAAGACAATAAACGAAGAGAGGACACAGAACTGCTCCGGGAGCCAAGTTACAACCCTTAAACCAAATAAGGACGGGGTTGTAACCCTTTACCTGACAGAACTGGACCCCTGATCTTTATTGCCAAGGCCAGTATAAATAATCATGCTATTGAAGGTAAGGTAAAACATGACAAACATGGCATGGGGTTGCAATAAGACAATAAACGAAGAGAGGACACAGAACTGCTCCGGGAGCCAGGTTACAACCCTTAGACCAAACAAGGACCGAGGTTGTAACCCTTCGCCTGAACAGAACTGGACCCTCGATCGTTATTGTTAAGGCAAGCATCATTAATCATTTCATGTCACAAGCTTGTACAGGATCAGGATAAGACTAAGCTGGAATAAACTCCATTCAATCAATTACGGCCAATCAAGAGTACGGCTTGATACTTTTAACTAACTAGGGTTATTACAGGCCTAGTTACTAGCAAGATATAATAAGATTATCCCAACAGCCACAAGCCCTGCAGACCATCCGGTTATTCAGGTCGAACGTCCGTTTTTGAAGAATGCAACGCGTAACTGTGTGCTGGAAATGTGCCCTACTCGTCGGTAGGCTACAAGTCCACTGAATGCGGCCAGATAATGGGATTGCCTGTAGCTGGAAATCTCTTCATGACTACTGAATCATTCTAGTTAATTAGCCTTAGTCAATTTTAGTAGGTACCCCTGACCGTGGTACTCAGGGATCCCCATCCTAGACATGATGCAAGACAGTACCAGTTTATTTAGAAAAACACAATCGCCCACGGTGTCCAGGTCATTCATACTTGTCATATCAGGCTAGCTGTCGTAACAGCATGTCATGATATATCATGTCAGTTACTCATTAAGGGTGCGCCACGGCGGGCCACTATCGTGTTCTATTCTTATACTATCGTGAATGGGAGAAACTTGCATAAAATAACTAGTGACATATTCTTGAAGCTAAGGAAAAGATCTACAACTTTTATGTTTTAAGTTTTTCAAGATTCTAGCTACAAAACAACTTAAATAGGCAAAAATAGTAAAATAGAGCAATTTCGGCGCATGGGATTCCTGCACAAATCGGAGCGTGGGATTCCTGCATAAATTGGCGCGTGGGATTCCTGCACCAATCGGCGCATGGGATTCCTGCACAATCGGCGCGTAGGATTCCTGCACCAATCGGCGCATGGGTTTTCTGCACAATCGGCGCATGGGATTCCTGCACCAATCGACGCGTGGGATTCCTGTACCAATCGGCGCGTGGGATTCCTGCACAATCGGCGTGTGGGATTCCTGCACATTCGACGCGTGGGATTCCTGCACAATCGGCGCATGGGATTCCTGCACCAATCGGCACGTAGGATTCCTGCACAATCGGCGCATGGGATTTCTGCACCAATCGGCGCGTGGGATTCCTGTACCAATTGGCGCGTAGGATTCCTGCACCAATCGGCGCGTGGGATTCCTGCACAATCGGCGCGTGGGATACTCACGTTGCGTCTTCAGTACATGCGCGTAGGGAACCTACGCGCATGACACGCTCGGGGTTAAGGGATGCGTTGCCGGGACTTCATAGCGCATGGCCTCCCGGGCGCATAGGGGTCATCGTCCCCAAACAGCAAGTTCAGCCATAAAAGTTCTGAAAACTTGTAATGGCCAAAACTTACTCATCTGAAGTCGAAATCAAGCGAAACAAAAGCCAAAACTGCATAAAATTGAATTCTCTACAACATAGAACCATTAGATTTCGAAAATAACTAAGTTTTAGAGATCAAAACCTAGAAAAACGAAAGTTACAACTTAGATCTACAAGAATCCATCCATCAAATCCAAAAATGTCAAGTTCTAAAGAGGCTTAGAATCAAGTAAGGAAGAGAATGGAACAATAAAACTTGAGATCCATCATGAAGCAAGTTTGCACTGGCCTAAGCTCTTTCTCTCCCTCCTGGTGGTTGAAGAAATAATGGTGGAGAGTAAATGAAGAAGGAAGCAAATAATGATGAAAGAGAAAAGGAAGGGGTTATAAATAAGGAGGGTGGTGGTAGGTAGGAGGGTTCACCTTTGGTTCATGATGAACCAAAGCAAACCAAGCCAAGCCAAACCAACCCAAGAATAAACCAATCAATGAAATGCTAGAATAAATCAAGCAGGGAGACATGTAATACCGGTTAAATTACGTATACGTATACCAAGATACGCAATACGAACCACAGGTATTACATTGGGCTCGGACGGACTTGTATCGGATGGACCTTCGATCGAACTCGGACATACGGATACTTAATTCAAGTTCTGTCATGTACTAATATGGACCGGATTGGAGTACCCTAGTGGTCATACTATATCGGACTTTGATCCTTCGGATATGATAGACTTTTCTGATGCCCATGGACCTCGGGCCCAAGGATGATGCCTAGGTGAGGACAAGGAAGAAATAGGTAGGGGAAATTCAATCCATACGATATCCTCAAACTTGTATCCTTGGGTAGGGGTGAGCATTCGGTTAATTCGGTTCAAACCGAACCATATAACCGAAAACTGAATTGGACCGAAAGCCAAATAAGCAAAACTAAAACCGAACCGAATTAAATCAGTTCTGTTTTTGGTTTATTCGGTTTATTCGATTTTTCGGTTTATATATATATATATATATATATATATATATATATATATATATATATATATATATATTGAATGAATGTAATTGTGGCGAACGCTCCCACCGGGAATCGATCTCCTAACCACTCAGGCCACATGCATCTCTCTTAACCACTAGGCTAGAGGTCATTTGCATATATATATATATATATATATATATATATATATATATATATATATATAGAAAATAATAATACCTTGTTCCCATTGCTAGGGATTGTTATAATATATATAGTGTCTACATTTGGGCTTATGGGTTATGGGCCATATTTGCATTACAAATATAATCTAACAATCTAACACCCTCCCTCAAGTTGGAGCATGCAAGTCACAAATGTCCAACTTGGGAAGGAAAGAATCAAACACATGCTTTCCAAGGGACTTAGTGAAGATGTCAGCCAGTTGAGTAAAAGTAGGAATATGCGAGGCTATTACGGTGCCATCTCTAATTGCATCGCGAACAAAATGTAAATCCACCTCAATATGCTTACTGCGCTCATGAAATACGGGGTTCTGAGCCAGGTGCATGGCTGACTGACTGTCATAATACACCGACATAGCAGACTCCTGGCGAACGCCCAAACACAACAATAACTCCTTCAACTATTTTAACTCACAAACTAGCGCAGCAGTAGATCGGTATTCATTTTCAGCAGAAGATCGGGAAACAGTTGGTTGCTTCTTGGTCTTCCAAGAAATAGGAGACCCCCCCAGAAACACCAACCAGCCCGTAACAGAGCGACGAGTCAAGGGACAACTTGCCCAGTCAGAATCACACCAACCAGAAAGACGGATATCACAATCAGCTTTAAAAAGAATACCCTATCCCGGTGCATGTTTGAGATATCTGAAAACTCTCAAAGCAGCATGCCAATGATCTTGTCGAGGCTCCTGTAAGAATTGAGGCAAGATATGCACAGCATAGGCTAAGTCAGGGCGAGTAAATGATAGATAAATTAACCTCCCAATCAGCCTCCGATAAGGCTCTGCATCCTCCATCTTTGGACTAGTCGATTCTGCCAGCTTGTGATTGGGCTCCATGGGAAAACCAGCAGGTCGAGACCCCATCAAGCCGCATTCTGAAATGATGTCCAAAGCACACTTTCTTTGACACAAAGAAATTCCTGCTGCACTCCGAGCCACCTCTATACCAAGAAAGTACTTCAACACACCAAGGTCCTTCATGTGAAAGCAAGACCAAAGGTACTTTTTGAAAGCATCTAAAGCACCTGAGTCATTACTAGACACAATTATATCATCCACATAGATCAGAACATGCAACTCTACCTTCCCTTTAAAAAGAGATAAAAGGGAATAATCGGAATGAGATTGAACAAATCCATAGGATATTAAAGAAGCAGCAAGCTTAGCAAACCAACAACGTGGTGCCTGTTTCAATCCATAGAGAGATTTACGCAGGCGACACACTTTATTGGGTTCACTATACGAAAAATCTGGCGACAACTTCATATATACTTCTTCTGTCAGATCTCCATGAAGAAAAGCATTGTGCACATCCATCTGGTGCAAAGTCCAGCCTCTCACAGCTGCAACAGACAAGAACGTCCGAACTGTAGGCATCTTAGCTACCGGGGCAAATGTCTCTGAATAGTCGATCCCCTCAACCTGATGATTACCGAACACAACAAGCCGTGCTTTTAAGCGCTTAATACTTTCTTCGGATTTGTACTTGATTTTATACACCCATCGACTTCCCAATACTTTCTTCCCAGGAGGCAAATCGACAAGACTCCATGTCCCATTATCTTTCAGAGCCTATATTTTAGTTTGCATAGCCGCGCGCCAGCCTGAATCTCGCGAGGCCTGGCGATATAAAGTAGGCTCAACACCTGCAGTGATGGCTGCAAGAAAATCTCTGTGTGCAGCAGTAAATATGTTATAACTTAGAAATTGTGTTAGAGGATACGAAGTACCCGAGGAAGTGACGGGAACAGATGAACTGTGGTGAAGGGGGGACTTTTACTTCGAACAGCATTCGTCATAAAATCCTGTAATCGCACTGGCTGTGATTTCTTTCTCATTCCTCTTCCCAATACTACCTCGTCGGGCACCTCTGGCAACACTATATCCCCTGTATCATCAGTAGTATCCGCATTACCTCCAGCGGATTCTTCTGTCAATACTTCTGCAGCTACCTGTGCATCCTTGCTACTCGGTGCCGCGCCACCAGCAACCACTTCGGCCTCAGCCACCGTAGCCGGCACCATCCCAAAAGTCTCTATATCGTCTCCCGGTACCTCAACAGATGTATGACGTGTCGCAGAAGACATCTCGCTGGCAGAGCCACACCCAGAAAATTCTTTTTCATAAAAAGTTACATCACGGGACACAAAAAATTTACCAGTCTCCAAATTATACAGTTTCCATCCCTTTTTATCAAGTGGATACCCAACAAAGATGCATTTTCTACTCCTGCTAGCAAATTTATCATGTCGGGATTTCAAATCATACGCATAGCACAAACAACCAAAAATACGTAGATGATCATACGAAGGAGCCAAACCATATAAAACTTCATAAGGAGACTTAAAATGCAAGATACTAGAAGGTTTCTATTTATCAAGATAACATGCACCCAGAACACATTTTCTCCAAAAATCCACAGAAAAAGAACCCTGAAATCTCAATGCCCTGGCGACATTTAAAATATGTCGATATTTTCTTTCCACCCTTCCATTCTATTGAGGTGTCCTAACACAGGATGTTTGGAACAATATACCTTGAGATAAAAAATAATCTCGTAAACAATTAAATTCAGTGCCATTGTCACTCCGCACAAGATGTACATCGGCCCCAAACTGACGCTTCACCGTAGCAATGAATTTAAGAAACATAGAATATACAGGACACTTATCCTTCAACAAAACGACCCAAACAGCTCTAGAAAAATTATCCACCAAAGTCAAAAAAATATCGTGCCCCATTAGATGACGGAACACTATATGGTCCCCACAGATCACAGTGGATAAGTTCAAAGCATCTCAAAGCACGACTACTACTATCAGAAAAAGCATCACGAGTCTGTTTAGCTTGATGACAAATATCACAAGCCTTATGAGAAAATACACTACTACCAGAGAGAAAAGGTACAGTCTGCATTACTTTATCTGAAGGATGCCCCAGTCTACTATGCCAAACCTCGGTATCACTCTCTCTGCATGCTAGGATCACTGAAGCCAAAGAAGCTGGAACCTCCCCCAAGAAGTAAAGTCCACCCCTTTGTTCATCTGCTCCAATCACCATTCTCGTACTTCGATCCTGAATAAAACACAAATCAGGAGTAAATAACATATCACAGTTTCTGGCACCAATCAATTGTGAGACAGAGATCAAGTTACAAGTCAAAGTCAGAACGTAAAGAACATCCGTCAACACTAATGAAGCAGTCAAAAATACTTTGCCTCTTAGAATAGCCTCAATAGTGCTCCCATCAGGCAAAGTCACAGGACAGACAGGGCCTTCAAAGCAATCAACTAAACAATCACGAGAACCTGTCGCATGAAGAGTAGCCCCAGTATCGAATATCCAGGTGACAGAAGAATTCTTACCCATTAGACGATCAGAGTTTGAAGTACCAGGGTTGGAAGGATTGTCTTTACCCAGCAAGCTCATCAGTTTCTGCCATTGTTCACCTGAGAGTGGTGAAGGATACCCTCCATGCATCATATCCGCCAAACTTCCAGCAAGACCAGCAGGGACACCATGACCAGCAGCGGCGACATGATAAACAACCCCTGCGCCACTAGCACCATGTCCTCCATCACGTCTCTGCTATGGTGCCTGCCACCACCAGCACCACGTCCGCCCTCACGCCGAGGACGAGTCTCCCACCACTCTGGATAGCCAATCTTGGCAAAGCAAGTTGCAACATCATGACCTATTTTCTTGCAATGAGTACAGATCATACCTGATTTGTCCCTGTAATCTGAGATTCTACTATTAGAAGTAGTAGAAATACGAGGTGAAGTCTTGATAGCCAGCACCATCACCTCCTCAGCAGCGGATTGGACCTGAGATTTTCGCATATCCTCCTCCTCACGGACTGCCTGGTATGCCCGATCTAAACTTGGCTTTTAGTGGTGGCCCATGTAGGTCGAGTTTATGTAGTGGTATTCGAACTAGAGTATCACTACAGCCTGCAGTAGGATTAGGATATATTTTTGAAGGTACTCAATCACAGTTAGGCCTCCTTGAGAGATTCCTGGGACGACCCTTGAGAATCTTATTTTAACTTTGATTTGAAATATATTTTTTCCCTGATTTGATTTACCTTTACTTCCTGTTATTGAACTTGATTTTAATGGATTATTGTTGAATTTTGAATCTTGATGTTAGTGGTTGAATTTGAGTTTGTATTTATATGGTTTTTGACGAATTATTGTTGAATTTTGAATTTTGATGTTAGTGGTTGAATTTGAGTATGTATTTTTATGATTTTTGATGGATTATTGTTGAATTTTGAATCTTGATGTTAGTTGTTGAATTTAAGTTTGTACTTATATGTATATGTACATTTTTTTTGGAATTAAGGTATAACCTGATAACATACTTGATAAAGACAGTGAGAAAGGTAAAAGTCTACTTTATTATGGAATTTAGAATTTATTGCAGTCAAATTTGCTAGCATGACAAGGACGTAGAGCCTGATATAGCTATACTTATCTTAGTTATGAAATCTAGATTTTCTTGCAGCCATACCGGGTGGCGTGGTAAGAATTCTAGATAACATGATTATAGGGTGTATGTCTTATTATGGACTCTATCGTTTATTGCAGCTATGCTTATTGGCGTAGCAGAATTCTGACAACATAATTTCAGGAAGGCGCATATGATTATCAGATTGTACCTTAAATATTTTTGAACATGTTTTCTCTACTTTTGTTTCAGTCCTTTAAAAAAAAGAATTGTTATTTGTTTGTTTTGTTTTGTTTTGTTTCTCATTATTTAACTTAGGAGTAGCTTTAGCTGTTTTTATAAACTTTGTGTAACTTCTTACTATAAATTTCTTCTTAATACAATGAATCGATGATTTTACTAGACCTTATCTTGGATTTGATAGTTTAGCTCTGGGTTTCAAAATGGCTCCTTCTTTTAAACGGATAAGCAGAACAGATTTTATCGTTATTTCCTTCTTGCTACTATCCTTGTATTAAATAATAATAATAATAAAACTGTCTTGATTTCACCAATCACCTACTTGCAATCTTGGTAGGAATCTAAATGTTAGTCTTAACGTAGAATTAATTTTTTATTGGGATATGAGAATATATGAATATATATATATAGTGGACACTTGCCTGACACGTACGCATGCTACACTTTGATTTTTCACCTATCTAAATACATATTAATATGTTGTTGATGTTTAAATTGTCAAAATCCCAATATTTCTAGTTTTCTGCTTTTTTTAGTTTAAATTCGTAATTCAAATATAGGTTTCATGTTGTTAGTTTTGTTTACATCACTGCACATGTATGTTATATACAGGGTTTTAAAAAAAAATTTAGGGAAATTGGTTGAGTTTATGTTTGAATTTGTCAAATCTAAGGCTGTGTGCATATTAACCCTTAATACTGGATTTTAAATGTTAGTTTAATTTGTTGTTTTAAATGTAATATTTTGAGCTATATACATTGTGGTATGTAGGGATATAAAGTTAGGTTTCATATTCTTGCATGTTAGGTTGTGATAAACATTGGGTTGGTCTGATGTTCGAATTTCTCCAAATCCTAAAACTGAATACATGTTAACATTTCACATTGATTTCCAATGTTTAGTTCAATTTCAGATTTAATATGTAATATTGAACTGTATGCATAGCTAAATGTATGGATAGTATGTTAGGGTTTCTTCTCTATCATGTTAGGATGTATTGGAAGCATTGAGTTAGTTGTGATGTTTCAAATCCCTAAAAATCTGAAACTGCATTATGTTAATATTACATTAGTTTAAATGTTAGCTTATTTTCAGATTTTGTATGTAAATGCTAAACTAAAACTGGGTTTAACCTTTCAATACTAAACTATAACCATGTAAAAGGACACACACACCCTAACTTAGTATACACTGCCATGTAAACCTAACCTTTCCTCTCTATGTTATGTTCATATACCTATAGATATATATAAAGTTTATGCGTACATGTTATAATGTATATAGATACATAACTAAATCTCTAACTCTTTATATATATAGATATGGCTAGCCATGCATGTTATGAGTAAATAGGTTGTGCATTGTAGATTGTTTAACCAATATGTCATGAGTAGTGTAACTTGATAGCTATTATTTTGAAACCCAAATCCTTCCATACTTTCATGTATGTTTCACAATACACACATGCCTACTATCTAACCACATGAACATGTCCACATACATCCATACACAAACGAACCCTATAACCTTTACATAATGCTAGCTTTTCCCTCTCTAACGCTATATATATAAATATATTGTGATTGGATTTCAATGCAATTGACTTTTATTTTTTCTTTTGATTGTGATATTTTTTCTTGAATGGTATCCCTTAATAGAAAATTTGTGGTTATCCTTATTTTATTTTTGAATAGTACCAGTTTCATATAGGATGGTAGACAGCCATACAGTTTTGATGATTTGTTATTCTGTATCTTTCTAGTTTAGCACCCTAGATTGCTTGTGTGTTTTGATACCCTATGACCGTTTTGGTTAGCATGACTAGTATACCTAGATGAGACTTCACTACCACCGTATGTTATGACCTTGTATGTCGTCCTTTTAATCGTATGTTTTATTTAAGTTCTGAGACTTGATTGTGGGGGTTTGACCTAGAAGGAGTAGGAACATTTTAATTTCGAGGACGAAATTTTTATAAGGTGGGTAGGATTGTAACACCCACTTTTCTAAAATGAGGGTAATTTTGAACTTTTATAATTTTGATTAATCGATAATAAGATTTGACACATGTTGTGATTTTTGGTAATTTTTTAATCAATTTAAAACTATTTAAAATGTTGAATTGTGATTTTGATGGTTAACTAGTTAACCCCTAGTTTTGCTAAGTTAAGAGACTAACCATGACCATGGAGACCTAACCATGTGATTAGAATGACTATTTACAACTTTTTAGGCTAAGAGTATTTTGGTCATTTTGTGACTTTTGAATTATTTAGGATTTTAATTAATTAGTAAATTTTAGATTATTTTAATAATATTTAAATTGATGTATTATAATTTTGGTCATTTTTCATATTTTAATATTTTGGGAAAATTTTATATTTTTAATATTGTTTTTATTGGATTTGTTTAGTCGGGTTTGAGTTTCGTCTCGTTCCGACTTGTATTGTGACCCAGGTAGCTTAAACTCTAAATGGGACCCAATATTAAGTTAAGCATGACCCACAAAACCCAACATTTAAGTTAGTTAATTAAACTAATTTTTATCATGTTAGAATGGTTAAGTTAGAGATTCAAAACTAGATCATTTTGACCCCAAACTTGAACCTAGTCTAGACTTAACCATATGAGACTAGAGAGGGGCAATTAGGACATTTTCTATTAGCCCTAATGGAAACTTTATGACAGCCACCTTTAGGAGAGAATGATTCATTTCATTCATTACAATCTTGCCTCTTTTATTTTCCTTTTGTTCTTCTCCAATTTTAGAGAGCCTTCCCATTGATTTGATCTCCAAATCAAATCATTCCTTCACCAAACCTTCCCTCAATCATTTCCATTCTCCAAGGGAAGGGTGCTACCAAGGATTGGAATAGGAGTGCAAGGAGGAGTGTCCACTTTGAGGGATCTTCGTATCGGAGCCGTGTCCTAAAGGATTTTATTGGGATTCCACTCCCAGTAGGTAAAACCCATCATCTAAATCGATTTTCTTTGCATATAAATTAGTTTTAAATCCGTAGGATCCATCCTCATGTATGTGTCCCATTTAGATTCAAATTTGAGGCCATTTGGAGCTCTCTTGAGGATTTTAGATGTGTCTTGTGTCCTACTTGATAGATCCCAAATTAGGACACCCCATGTGTATGTATGTATGATAATAGTTTAAATAGATATTTAAATTCAGTTTTATAATGGTTAGAGAGTGGATTGATCTTAGTTAGGATGGTTAGAATGAGTTTCATTTGGATACCTATATTTGTATCCAAGTATCTTGGCCTATATGTGTTCTTTTATCAAATTCGTCATAATATTTATTCACGTTTTTATTAACCAAAGCAACTTAGAAATGTCATAACTTTTAGCTTAGAACTCCGATTTATCTTCCGTTTTTTTTTAAAGAACCGTATCGAAGTTAGATTTCCATATATATATTTTAATAAGCCAAATTCTTTCTGTAACTTTCTATAGAATTATTTGAGTGTCAGCTGTACGAAAGACGAACGTGTTTTGGTATTTTTGCGATTTCGGGAGCTTTCGGACACGAAAATACGATCCGTTTAAAGTTTCGAAAAGATAACACAAAGGGCTACGACATACTTTAATCTTAGAATTTAGTGAATGCCCAATTGGTACAGTATTGGTTTTAAGTAGAAGAGTGACTTTACGATATATGCATTTTGTGTAACCTATGAGCCTATGTAGTATGGGTATTAAATGAACATAGAGTATGTAATACATGATATGTTAGATGAATAAAATGATATATATATGATATATATCCTCTTTACATTAATGTATATATATGGTTGAATGCAAGCATATAGGAATACAATTAATATAATGTATGTAAGCAATGCATAAATGCATGAATGAAAGAATGATATACAATGTGTGCATGAAAGTATATAGTGAATGCTAGATATGAATGCAAGGTATACATGTAATGATAGATATGAATGCATAATATATAAATAATGTAATGCAATATATAATGATAGTATGTATGATAATGTAGAATATATGATGCAAGCATGTATATGTCCACTGTTTTCCCTTTTCTTTACATTTTCCTTCCCTTCCCGTTCCATTTCAGTTTTTCCCTCTTTTTTTTCCCTTCTATTTTTACATGTTATATACAATGTATATAATGTATAGATGCATGTAAGTATGTAATATGCATGAATGAATGTCATATATGAATGAATGAATCAATCAAAGGTATAAGTAAAATATAATGCATTGTAATGAATGTTAACATATATAATGTATAAAAGTATGTATGTAAATGTGCATGAATGTATATATCTATGTAACTATGTAAATATGCATGATGTAACATATGCCTATATATATAAATATGTATGTAATGTGGATATGCATGTATGTATGAAGGTATGTATTTATATATATTATCTATTTTATATTATGCATTGTTGTGGTTCACATTATCTTGTGATTGTGTGAGTGCTAGCCTAGGCTTGGTTAGGCCTAGTGAGACTTGTTAGACTTGTTTGGGCTAGGACTTGACCTAGTTGACCTAATTTGACAAGTATGGTTGACTAGAGTTGACAAAGTGTTGATTTTAGTCTAGTTTGACCTAGACAGCATGCAGATGTATTGTACATTTCATTTATCATCTTTCGTATACGTCTTGACCTGTGTTGATCTAAATAGGACTCTGTGGCTTCAGTTTGGACCTCTATACCTATCAGCTGTTCAGGTTATCAGGCGAGTACATTCTCTGACTGTTTCATACTTATCTGGATTTACATTCTTGCTCTAGATTACTGTACTTGATGCTGACACGATTGTTATCACGGATTGGTACAATATGGATCTTCTTTTGAGATGTTATTCCCTTGTATTCACTAAATACATATTGTGATGTGCGTTTCACTTACATATTGTATTTATTGAATATCCATATCCTTGTATACTCATTGTGCATATTGTACTCTTATTATCACCTGAGTACCAGGGATAGACCATTGTACAACTATTGTATAACATTGTATATCTATTGTATAACATTGTACATCTATTGTATAACATTGTACACTATTGTACAAGATAATATAACTGGAGTGGATCCTTGTGTATTGATTGGAGAAAGGGAGTAGAATTGGTTATGTACTCAAATCCTATTGTACAACATTGTATAACTATTGTATATGTCTATTGTACACTCACGTACAATGGAGTTACCATTGCATTGTCCTAGACCGTTTACATAACCATATTGTACTCTAAATCACACATTGCTTACAGTTCTTACGTATCATATATAGATATTTCCTATTATCAAATTTCTGCTATTTTCATATACATTCTCTTTCAGCGTTTCCTGTACCTTACTCTATTGCATGTTTTATATTTTCTAACTTGATATGAACTGCGTGAGATGTTTTGTGCTCGCTCCTGTCCTGACTGGACCTGTTGATAAATTTTACAGATAGCTTGGAGGTTGCCTGCTAGCCTAGAGGAGACACAGTAGAGGTTGTATAGATAGTTATTTTAGTTGTCTTGAGTTGTATTTACTTTATGGATTACTGTATTTGAGATTTGAGATATTTTTTGGATTTGTGTATCTTAAACACTTAGACTTCTATCTGCGGTATCTCTTTGTGGATTTCATATTTTATCTATCTTTTATCATGCTCTACCTTAGATGTGATTGAGACTGTATTTGCTATGTCACCTCCATTCGGAGTGTATATACTGTACATGTACCTTTATATTGTTAGATGTTTGACCTAGGACAGCGTTCTACCGCCGACACTGCGGCATAGGCTGGACGTACCCACTTCTCGTGCCCTTACAGGATCCTGAGCCAGAAGATTAGATCGGGTATGACCATACAACTCAGCATTCAACCCATACATAAAGTCCTGAAAGTGGTCTTCATCCCTCATAGCCTGTAGCTTTGCAGCAAGTTTACCACAGGTACAAGTAGGCAATAGGAAATAAGCAGCTTGTTCATCCCACAAAGACTGCAAATTTCTAAAGTAGGTTTCCACAGACATCGATGCCGTTTGTTTGCACTCGGCCAAAGCCACCTTAATTTGTTGCTTCCGAGTGCCATTGCTAACAACAAATCTTTTCTCCAACAAGTTCCACAATGGATAAACCTCCTCAAAGTACGACAAAGATTTTTTCAGAGACGAATCAATGGTATTAAGAATCCATTGAACCAATAGCGCTTGCACGCATCTCCAATCAAGCAATTTACCAGCATCATTAACATGTTTGACTTCAGTACCTTCCAGAAAAGTGATCTTTCGTCTAGAGATCAGGGAGAGACGTATCGACCGAGACCACTCAGCATAGTTCGGTCCACGGAAATCAATAGGAGTAATGATATTTCCTGGTTGATTAGCAGAACTCAGAAAATATGGATCCTTCGGATTAGGATAATTTGGATTGTTTGCACCACCACCGCTAGTCACGACGGAGTAGCTGGACGCAGCATCATCTGCCATCGCGGATGTTGGGTGTACAAAAATTTGTACAACTCCGACGAATCGGCTACTGATGGACGGGGTCGGCAGCGAATCGGCCGCGAGCAGGGGCGCCGGATCTGGCGCGTAAGGGTCAGCTTACGGGAGCGGTACGGATGACGGGTGTTGTTATGCCTTATTTTCTTTTTCCTACCTAATAGTTATATAATTAATAATTATAAGAATAATAATAAATTTATTAAATACTTTTGTATAAATTTTTGCATAGGGACCCCTAGAAAATTTATGCACTTGCATGAATAGCCAAGCCACCTCTTGTGGCTAGGTGGCATGAAGTATGGTTAGGTGTCAACCTAGGGATTAAGTGGCATTTCTTTCATGCCACATGGCCTATAGCATGGAGAGGGAACTCCATATAATGACACCTCATCTCTCTCTCCCTCTTTCCTTTATTTATTTTCTTTCTTCTTATTTTTCTCCCTCTACTTCTTCATCCCTTCTCCATTTTCCAAACCCTCTCTCTCCTTCCTCCTATTCTTCTTCCAAAATCACCACCACCACCACTACACCTGCTACTGCTGCTGCTACCTGCTGCTGCGGCTGCTGCCGTTCTTCCCGCCGCCCGCCGCCGTCGGCCACGCCGTCCGCCGCCGCCGGCCACCCCGTCGTCGCCACCACCACCCTCCAGCACCACCACCTCCTCCTCCTTCCCCTTCCAATACCTAAAACCTAGGTAAATCCCTAATTCCTTCTCCATTTCTTTCCAATTTCAAACTTAGGTTAAATTGGGTTTGAATTTGAAATATATATGTGTAATTTTGAATGGTTTATGATAGGAGAAATTTGGGAAAATTTTTAGGTCAAACACAAGAAAATTAAAGGCAAGTCCCCTTCCCTTCTTCCTCTTGATTTTGCTCTATTTTAGTTTTATTATCATGAATTAACATAATTTCAATTCTGAAATTTATAAAATTATTGACAAATCCAATTTTTATGAGATTGAAGTATGGATATAGGCATAAGAATTTGGTAGGAACCTACTTGTGGACACAATTATTGTATCTATGCATGAAATGGACTCAATGCGTGAAACACAATACAAACGAACACTTAAATCTAAATTTTATTGTCTTTATATATATATATATATATATATATATATATATATATATATATATATATATATATATATATATATATATATATATATATATATTATTATTTATTATTCAGTTTTTAATTTTGAAATTTATCAGAATTCATGATAAGTTCAATTTATACAAATATAAGATGGGTATAAGCATAGAAATTTGGATAATGAACCATTTGTGGACACATTTATGTTTGTGTGTATGACTTGGACACATCGTTAGGACACAACACCAAAAATGGACACTTCGAATTATAAATTTGTGTGATTATATATGTTTATATATATATAGATGTGTGGATTTAACTCTTGGAATAATTAAACATGCATGAAACCTACATACATGTATACATACATATATATACACACCTATATACACTTGACTCAATATATGGATACAAAAATTATGAACTTACAAAATCATGAATACCTATAAGTCTTGACAACTTAGAAATTCAACCTTTACACTTTAAAAAAAATCAATATATACAGATTTTATATTTCCTAGCGTGGTTGTGTATACATGTGTTAGTATGGATATGTAGGAATGAATAAATGACAATTTAACATTATGTTTCAAATCTGTCCATATTGAAATTATATTTAATTATCATGTGCTATCATGATTAACTAGTTAAAATAGATGGTTTTAGGCACCTATATGTTAGCATAACCCTATATCTATAGATTTTCAATATTAAACTCTCTCTTGCATTTTCAAGGAGTTAAAATTATGGTACATAGTAAACATAAGTTAAATTTGGACTTTTCAATTTACCTTGTATAAGAGTAACATCATGTCAAGGTTGCAAGGTTTATAAAATTATTTTGCGTATGATTTTGGAATAAAATTTTGATATCATTATGCTACTAACAAGTTTTATTTTGAAACTTGGATAGTGTTTAGCACAAACCCCAAAGAAATTGCTTAATTCGCTTAATTGCTTGCTAAGGTAAGAAAGCCTAAATTTTTAACTATGCTTTATATATATATCATCATTGCGTGGTACCGGTGTTGAGGGTTGCTCCACCGAAGGGGTCGGCGAACCCGGAAAATTATATTGCGTGGTTCCGGTGTTGAGGGTTGCTCCACCGAAGGGGTCGGCGAACCCGAGTTATTCTTTCAAGTTTTATATCTCTTGTGAATTTTTCGGAGTCGACAAATACAAAGTAGACTCTGCCGAAATTTTCGAAAATCCCAAGAGATAGATTTTTAGAAAGTCCAAACCTAGATTTAGTTGTAGATTAGGATGTCATTGGGATGGGAGAGAAATCTTGGATCACACCTTCGAACTCTTACAATATTATATTTTACAAAAACTGATCAGTTCCTGATTATCGGCATTCGTACGGCCATACGATGTCCGAGGTGAGGCTTAGCTCACTTTCCTGTTTCCTGTTTCTTATTTCCTGATTTTCATTGGATTTCGAATCCCCGAATTCGGCTCTGTAATATCCAATGTAGCCTGCTCCGATATTCTTGAAAAATTTCAAGTCATACGACATTTGTTATAACACTTGATTCCGATAACTCGGAAAACCACTCATGTCTTATCCTGACTATATCACATCAATATGTGATCCTGATACTAATGGGACGGATAAATCTAAGCACCGCCCATTAAGTATAAATCTGATCCCGGGTAAATGGGATTATTGTTGAGATAATAGAAGTTGTGTGATCCATAAGTATTTCTCTAAATGTTGCGTTTTGCATTAGGAGTTATTAGAGGTTCTTTACATTTCTGTAATACAACCGTAGTCTTGGAATGTGCAGAAATATAAATTTTAATTTTAGTAGATTTTAAATTTTAGCAAAACTTATCCTTAATTTTGTTTCTTTATTTCCGATTTAATCTCAATAAATTTTATTAATTTATTTTACTTATTCCGTTCCTTGACCGGGGACTTGCTCGTCGTATTGACGACCTAGTTTTGTTCACTAGGGCATGCTGAAGACCAGGAAGGAGTGCAACCTTACACCGAGAAGGAGCTTTATGAATGAAATAAGGAAATGAAGGATGTTGGTCTAGAGATGTCGTTTTGTCGTCTATGTATAGTTATGTATCTTTTGTGAATGTAAGAAAGATGTAAATGTATGATCGAACATGCTAGCCATGTATAATAAATGTAAATTGCTTTAGAATGTCTCTCGATGTCTATACTTTATCCTAAAATTTACAGGCGACAATCGCAGGTATGACACGACATGTGTTATACGGGTGCGTAGCCTGGAGATGTATCACAGTGCTCCGAAAATTTTATTTGGAACCGGGGCATGACAGGTGTACAAAATTTTGTACAACTCTGACGAATCGGCCGCTGATGGTCGGGGTCGGCGGCAAATCGGCCGCGATCAGGGGCGCTGGATCTGGCGCGGAGGGGCGAACGGCGGGTTCTGCCGCGGTCAGGCTGGATCGAACAGGTGCGGGAGCGGGCGTCTCCGGATCGGACAGACGCGGGCACTGTCGGATTTCGGCTTGGGTTGTAGAGATTAGACTGTTTCTAGAAAAGATTCGCCCAATAGATAAGAAGCTGGAGTACCAGGTTCAGAAGCTCATGAAGGCTGCCAGAAATATTGGTCCAGAGAAAGAAGTAGGAGCCAAGGGGAAGAAGAAAGAAGAATCTCTAGATGAGGAGGACCTGTTGAAGTACCGTCCAAGCCCAGACATGCTTATTAGCAAAACTAGCTTGGCTGGACAGGATGGTTGGTGTATACCGTCCTCCTAAGTTTGCTCCTACGACCATGGATGAGGAGAACGTCGATAAGATGACAAAAGAAGAAAAACATGCAAAACGTTGGGAGAAAGAACAGTTACGACGATATAAGCGGAGTTCCCATCTGAAAGAAAACGTCTGTCGCGGTCGGCTAGGGTTTCGGCTGGGGTTTTTTTTTTCAGGAGATGGCGGCTAGGGTTTTTCGGGAGGCTCTGATACCGTGTAGGAAATAATAATGCCTTGTTCCCATTGCTAGAGATTGTTACAATATATATAGTGTCTACATTTGGGCTTATGGGTTATGGGCCATATTTACATTACAAATATAATTTAACAATCTAACAATATATATATATATATATATATATATATATATATATATATATATATATATATATATATATATATATATATATATATATAAACTAAATTTAATTATTTGGTTTTGGAACCAAAATCGAATAAAACAAAAATTTAATATTTTCAAAACGAAAATCGAATCGAATCTTTTATTGGATTCGGTTCGATTTTCGGTCTAAAATTGAATAATGCTCACCCCTATCCTTCGGTTCTTGTGAACAGGAGGATCCTCCATTAATGTGAGTAGACCTAGTTTATATGTAAGATATGGATAGTTGGATGAGCTGCTCATCATGCAATATCAATATGTAGGGGTGAGCATTCGGTTTATTCGGTTCAAACCGAACCGAATAACTGAAAACCGAATTGGACCGAAAACCGAATAAGCAAAACCGAAACCGAACCGAATTGATCCATAACCGAATCAAACTGAACCGAATTAAATCGGTTCGATTTTCGGTTTATTCGGTTTATTCAATTTTTTGGTTTATTTACACTTTTTTGTTAATATATATAGTAACTAAATATACCTAAATTTATTTAGTATATACCTATAGTATATACATATGTATATTCGGTGTATATATATATATATATATATATATATATATATATATATATATATATATATATATATATATATATTTTTTTTTTTAACCGAAACCGAATAAGAAAATTTAGCATTTTCAAAATCGAAACCGAACCGAATTTTTTTAAAACCGAACCGAATTTCTTATTCGGTTCGATTCAGTTCGATTTTCGGTCCAAAATCGAATAATGCGCGCCCCTATCAATATGCACAGGCTCCTCAACTCAACCTTGTCAAATACTTTGACTCGGTCTGAGCCCTGGTGGTGGTGGGTCCACTTGAGCATGGACAGAATCAGTTTTGACTTGTCCTGTGTTCTTTGGGTGCATCTCACATAGCATCTCACAATCCGTATGTCCACAGAAAAAGACAAATAAAAGAAGTGAATGCACGCACTTTTCTTTCTACGGAGAATCTCACCCCTGCGCACAGAAGAAACAAGAAAAGAAAGAAGTGCATGCACTTTTCTTTCTTTCTTTCTTTCTTTCTTTCTTTCTTTCTTTGTTTTTTAGACCTATTTATCAATCAAGCAAGGTTTTACTTGTATTCGAACGTGCTTTCCATTGAGGACAACTGTCTAAATTTATGGGAATACATACATACACCTGCAACAAAGGTGAATGTGGAAGGTTGTATATATTATACAAAGAGAGTGGAATTGTTAGACAAAGACATGCATCTAACAAACATCATCATCCCAAGTCATTGTCACATTCAATTCTTTTCAAGATGATGGACAGATTCCTGATGACAGACTAATAAGCTTCAACTGAGAACAGTAAAGGGAGCATTCTGGTTTGAGGCCCCACATGGATGACAGATTAAGAAGTAATCGTCCTTTTTAATCCCATCTTCACTTGAAATAGATTGATTTGTGACTTGTGAGTCTCTCAACTTTTTTTATTCTTTGATTTTTGTTTATTATTTATTCTGGTGATCTGGTTTCTTTGTTGTTTGCTCTTGTTCACACACTTCCTCTCTTAATCTTCTTTATCTGTCGTTTGCAAATCCAGCTTAAAGAATTTTTTTTTAAAATTTTGATTTATTCGATTTTAACTATTTCGATTCGGTTAAAATTAAATAAATCGAATGCTTATCCCTAATGGTTATAGTCTATATTTAAAAATTATGACAACAACACCATTTTTGACTTAAGTGAAACTTGACCCAATAGACCTGATTATTAGTGACAATTGGGTGCTACATAAATTCCAAAATTTATTTTTCAAATTTGTGAATACCAGTAGTAAAGATATGAAAATTGTATATAGTCACATGGAGGACATCACTACCAAGGTAAGTTTATCATTTTGGTTTTATGTAGAATAGAGGAGTGCAAAACTTTGATACAGTAGGCTGTATCAAAGTTTTGATACAGCCTCTGTATGACAGGTGGGCTCCTCCTCTTTCTTTGTAAATTGTGTAAACAAATATATATAGGAGGGCCACCTGTCATACAGAGGTTGTATCAAAATTTTGATACAGCCTACTGTATCAAAGTTTAGCTCAATAGAGGAAGTGATCCCCAATGACAGAGAGCGCACTTGTTAGGACATCTTGAACCCATGTAGAATAGAGGAAGTGATCTCCGAGGGCCTAATACACCTCTACCAAGTTAACTTTATAATTCTAGGTCCATGTAGAATGAAGTGATCCCCAAGGACTGAGGGTGCATTTACAAGAGCATTTTGGATCCATGAAGAATAAATGGAGCGATCCCCAAGGATTGAAAGAGCCTCTACCATTCATGATTAGTTTACCATTCTAGCGCAGATCCTTGTAGATTGGAGTAAGTGATCCCCAAAGTCAAGGGTTGCCTTTATCAATACATCTTGAACCCATGTAGAATGCAAAGAGTAATCTCCAAGGGCCGAATATTGTCACGACCCGCTCCCGAATAATCGGACACGAGTCGGACACGCCCAGCCTTCGTCGTTAGACACGACGAAGTAAGCTGTACCAGAACTAGGGAAAATCTAACAAGTCAAGTAAATGAGAAGTAAAGTCACAGCATCTATAAACGAATCCCAGAATATTCAAATACATGTCTAAGCATTTTATTATTACATTCATCCAGAAATGTACTAAAGTCTGACTAAAGTCTCAAAAGCAGGAAAGGCAACTAAATGGAAGATATCTAGGCTTCTGCAGCCTCGATGTCACAAGCAGCTCCAGCTGGCTCAAGGAAAGCAGTATCCTGCCCATAGTATGTGTCACATAAAGCCTCCATCTCACCTATCATAACATATCCAGTCAGGAGCGGAGCAAAGCACAGTTCTAGGTAATGAACAATAACATAATGATATGGAAAGTAAATGCTGGAAGAACAGGATAAGAACAAGTATGTAAAGAACATGAAGATCATGAACTACTGCTATATAAAGATACATGAAAGATCACGACAGTGTAAGATGCAGTAAAGATCACGACTAATATCAAGATCAGGATCAAGAGAAACTAATGTAAGAACAATATCCTGAACATGTGTTTATATGTTTGAAATACTACTTAGATATGTGACCGGCTTGGGTAAGATCATGAAAGAACATGAAAGGATCCTGGAAGATCATGTAATGGTACGGCTTAGGACCCGCGTGCACTGTGCGAGGCCTAAGCTAAAGATCATGAATAAGTAACCGGGTTTAGTCACATATCTAGAGTATTTCCCCACCCCAAGATACAAGTAAGAACATGAAAGAACAAGTAAGATCATGAACGTGTCGCAGTGTGTCAGCAATAAAGAACAGGGAATATGCACTGAACAAAACCATAGAATGTACTTGCCTGGCTCCAGCAATATGGTAGGCAATCTAGCTGGATGTTCTCCTGTTAACAATAGTGATGTACAAGTTGGTTAATAAACTAATACTAGTTGCTCCTAGGTTAAGAACTAAATCTTATCTTGATTCTTCCCAAATAAGTTAGTCTTATTTGGAGTTTCACAAGTTACTCTACACTAGTTCTATTTACTAACTATTTGTTCTCTTTGGGAAAAACAATGTTAAACACAACCATTGGTTTTACGTGTTTAACACTAAGAGTTTTATAAGTTATAACCCAAAACTCATTTTAGCATTTGCAACTTATATAAAAGTGGTTTGTTTTATAAACTGGTTTTAACAGTTATTTACAGCAGTAAATAAAGAAAAGTTAACTAATTGATTTAATTATAAAAAATTGGTTTTACGAGGATGTTTCCATCAACTCACAGCAATTAGAAAAATAACATTTTCATTTATTTATGAAAAGGTTTACAAAATTAACTACAGACAGTCCTACCCAAAGCAAAGTCCACAGGCCAGCCCACAGCCATTAGGCCCACTAGCCCAACAATCTGACACCCGGTCCAACCCAAACCAAGGATCAGTTCAGACCCACTTCTAACCAGCCAAAAATAACTACTCAATTAAGCCCGGCCCAACATGGCCCAGCCAAGCCAGCCCACCAATCAATTAATTACAGTCATCCAGCTATAATTAATAATATTACAACACATCCAGTATGGTCCAGCCCATACTACAGCCCACAAAAGAATATACAAAAATAAGCCCACTGAAAAATACCAACCGGCCCAAACAAATAAAGCCACAAACTGCCAAAGTCCACCGCCGGTCAGGTCCGAAATCCAAGGCCAGTCACATCAGGTCAGAAGTCACATCAGGTCAGAGTCACATCATCTCCTTGGTGTCCAACACGCACGTCGGACACGGGAAAGAGGACACGGCAACAGCAAGGTCCAGCAAGGTTCTAGCCACGAGTCCGCGCCACTTCGTATCCGACACGAACATCGGATACGAACAGGTAGGTACAGTCCACAGTCCAGTCAAGACAGCAGTCCAACACCAGAAAATCCCTCAGCAACAAATAACAGAAAAGAGAAGAAGAAGTCATCAATTAAAATCCATAAAATATACATGCAGTGTCGGACACGAGTGTGTCCGACTGAGATCTCAGTTCATCAAAAAGGAACTAACATCAAATCCCACTTATGGCATGCATGCAGTGTCAGACACGAAAGTGTTTAGACACAAGACCTCAGTCCCAAAAGAGATTCAGAACATCAGATCTTCCCACCAAATCCACAAAGAAATGAATAAGGAAACTGTCCAAAACCAACCCATTCTAGATCTAACGAACCGAGCAACCCTAGAGTCACCACTGGTCCGTTAGGTCTAAGCCAACCGACAGCATGCAAGAAAAGAAATAGATCCACTGGATCTCCACAGAAATCACCAACGAAAACCCACACTCAACAGATCTGGAACCACTACCAGATCTGGAGAAACTCCTCAGAAAAAATAATAACACAACCACAAAATAGTCACCGATCAACCGATCTCGAAGAATCAACTAAAAACATCACAGATCTTAACATGCAAACCAAAATAACCACATGCAAGGGTCGATCTACAAGATCGGACCACAGAAACCCTAGATCCAACGGATCTGAACAGTTAGAACTGTTCAAGGAGAAAGATAACATCATCGATCTCGCACAACCACAGAAACCCTAGATCTCGTCACCGATCAAGAGATCTCAGAGTCTAGGCCATAGATCTGACCAGATCTGACCAACAGTAGAGTTTAGGGTTAGGGTTAGGGTTTACCCTCTGGAAGTCGAAGCCAAACTCGTCGAGGAAGAAGACAGGAAGAAGACGAAGAGACAGGAAGAAGACGAGCTCGAGTCACTGCCAAGCTCCCAGAGTCGCCACCGTCAAAGCCATCGTCATCGGGGTCGTCGGCTTCAACAGGAATGAAGTCGCCATCAGCATGGAAGTCGCCGCGCTCCCTCAGATCTACGCCACCAGAGCCACCGTCTTCATCATCGTCGTCGCCGTCGTCATCATCGCCATCAGAGTCGCCGAAGGTCGTCGGAGTTGGGGACCCGAAGAGTCGGCGAAGGACTTCGAGAAACTGGTGGAAGTCTCGAGAAGCTGGCGGAGGAATCGAAGGGTCGGCGGAGAGAACGAGAGAAGAGTGGAAGGCTCGAGAAATGAAACGGTGGAGAGAAATGAATGGCCTTCTCTCTCTCCAACGGTTCAGTCGGTTATAACGTAAAAATAAATGGTAATTTTGCACATAACCCCCCCCGCTCAAAGCCATTATGCAAAAAACCCCCTTGCTGATTCATATTTGCCCGCAACGAAATTTAAATAGGAAAATTTGCAGATAAACCCTCTGCTGTTTCATAATTGCATAATTCATTTAAAAACAGTTTTTAAAATAAGAAAAATATATAAAAATTGTTACAACCACTTTCAAATTGTAAAATTGTCAAAAATGTAATTCAAAAAAATGTTCTCAATTAATAATAAGTATAGAAAATCAATTTAAATTTAAGAAAAACTGGAAAGTGGAGTTACAAATTATCCCCCCCTCAAAAAAAAATTTCGTCCTCGAAATTCGAAGGACAACAAAACAATCAAGGCAAAACACAAGGAAGATTCAAGCTCAAGCCATTTATTGTATTTAAAGGTTTCAATTATCAAAATACAATTAGGCAAACAAAGTGGGATCTCTCTCCCGCATCTCGTCCTCGCCCTCCCATTTGGACTCTCCGGAGAGTGGTGTCTCCACATGACGCGGACAAGAGGAATGGTCTGGTTCCGCGGTCGCTTCTCTCTCCGGTCGAGGATCTCTACTGGCTGCTCCTCGTAAGTCAATCTTGGGCCCACCTCCAGCTCTGAATAGTCCACCACATGGCTCGGGTCTGGAATGTAGCGTCGAAGCTGGGACACGTAGAAAACGTCGTGCACTCCCTCCAAGCTAGCTGGAAGCGCTAGTCGGTATGCCACCTCGCCAATACGCGTCATCACGTCGAAAGGCCCGCTGAATCTCGGACTGAACTTCCTGCCTCTGCCAAAATGAATAGTGCCTCTGGTCGGCGAGATTTTTCAGGATCACTCTGCTTCTAACTGCGAACTCCGGTGACCATCTGGTGCTGTCCGCCCAATGCTTCTGTCGATCCATGACGCTCTGAGCCTTGAGTCCAAGTATACACAAGAAGTTTGGAATATCATGCTTTGACAAAGGTCAAGGATCAAATAGTCACGAAGTGGAAGGAATTTCAATTACAACTAAGAGGAGCAAAATCATGAAGACACAATTATTAAGTACGATCAAAAATCGATATATTAACACAGGTAGACAAGAATAAGATAGAAAATCATGGTCAGATAGACATGACTTAAGATCAAAATTTAGACAAGACACAAGCGAAGTATGGAATCAAAATCTGGTAATATATAATTTTGAGGAATTCAATGGTCTAACGATACAATACTAGAAGGAATTTTTACCAAGGGTTGATTGAGGAAAGTACGAAATACTCAGGAGGTACAGTATCAAATCAGGGTGAACGTGCAAGGGTTTGTGATTCTCGAAATCAATAATTATATGAAAATGGAATATTGTTTCTATGGTATCCGGAAACATATAGATATTTGAAATCACTTTACTTAGAATCCCTGCCCCGCCAGTGCATGTATGGCTGCAGTGAATTTTCGGTTCCATGACTTAAATAACAATATGTTACCGAATAACATATCAACTTTATTCATTTTCAAATAATTATCGATGAAGCAACTCAAGAGATCTAAATATGAAGAGTTTAGGACAAAGTCTCAATAATACCCGAAACCTATGAATGTCTGAAATCACTTCAACTTAAAGTTCCTGCCTCGCCAGTGCGCTACTGGCTGCAGTGAACCCTCAGTCTCCATAATCCAGCTAATGGCTGCAGCGCGCAACTGTCATGCCATAGTAGGTCATCGAATAGCCTCTCGACTTAATTCCTAGGAATTTCAAAAGAGTTTCAAGAAATTCGAATTGAGTTTCAATAGTCCAAGTCACGAAAATGGTGAGGTTACTTGTCTGTTGGGATACAAGGGTTATTAGGTACTATGAAGTAACACGGAATCCAATCGAAGAGTAGTGAGTACAAAAGGGCAACCAAGGAGATTTAAAATTCAGACAGGGAGCGAAGTTTCAACTTATGACGGAATATCAACTGATATCGGAAATGGTAACAAGATTCCACATATGGGACATTATCCCGAAGGAATAACAGAGTCTCGAAGGATGATCTCAGCAAGGTATTAGATAGGAGACAAGTTTCAAAATAAGAAATAAAATCCCGTGCTGGAAACGATTTTCAATAAAATTTCAAATAACAACGAAATCTCAAGTAAAACTTGAATAGAAAACGAAATCTCCAATAAAGTACACAATGGAAAATAGAAAATCAAGTATCAACAAAGTCGTGAATAAGGAACAAATTCTCGAATAGAAAATCTCAATGAGGAGACAAGATTTGGAATAGGGAACACAGTCTCAACGAGTCGCAAGTAGGAACTGAAATTCAAAGTCCGGTAAATCTCGGATGGGAGGCAAAATCACGAACAAAACAAAGTCTCGAAATAGGAAACATGATCTTAAATTTTCGAATGGAATCAAGTTATGAATAGGAAAAAGAATCAATGGGTGAGTAAAACAATATCCATGAAACAAGCGATACTTCAAATAGGGAACAAGATCGAAGCAAGGTTGTGAACAGAATAATTTCCAAGTAGAAACAAGCCACGTAGGAAACGAATCTCACATAGGGAACAGGTCGAAACCGAGGTTTTCAAACGATGTCTTGAATGGTGAATAGAAACAAGTACCAACTATCCCAAAATAGAAAACTGAACTTCGGAAAGAAACAAAATTTACAAATTGTAACTAGTCCTGAATAGGAAACAAAATTCCTGAGTAGAATCTCGAAAAGTGCAAGGTTACGAAGAATGGATTGGAGGAGTACCAATCAACGAATAGGAAACAATATCTCGAGTTAAATTTCGAATACCAACCAAGATTCCAAAATAGAAAACAAGAAGTTCCAAGAAATGGTCTAGATGCTAAAAGAAATTTAAGAAAAACTAGGCTGCTAATCAAGATACATGGTTTTTCCAACCATGCAAAAATCTTCAGTCTTTAGTCTGTCTTCAGTATTCCTCCGGAACGGAAATCTTTTTAACCTCCTTCAATTGTCCTGGCGTAGGTTGATCCCTGCGGTAGTACTCCATGTGGTTGCTGATTCTGGAAAGGTGGTTCTCTTTGCTGTAGTCTGATGCTCCTCGCGCTTGTTCTCGGGCAATGTGATCAACGTTCTTCAGCAATCCATGATTTGGTGGGCAGTCGATCCGTAGAACAAGCATAGCCTCCGTCTTTTGCGGTACTCTTCGAAGTGATGTCCTGGATTGCGGCAGAAAATACAAATGATAGCCGGCTGAATCTGAATCTCCTGCTGGGCTGAAGACGTGTTGTCTGAGTGTGACGACGCTTCGCGGATCCATAATAGCTGCTATCTCGGTCATAAATCTTCATGTCTTTCATAAACTTCAGCTTCCGGTTTCGTTCCATTGTCTGCACTACATTCTGAATCTCCAGGCTGGTGGCTCTAATCTTCATAGAAGTCGGATCCTCACATGCTGAGATGATCTTCAGTGGCGGCTTCAGGTTCTCGATCGGCTCTCTGGTGCAAGATATGCGCTCGGTGTCGGAAAAGTCCAAGTGTCTGAGCGTCTGGAAATCGGAAGTCCTTCCTGGCTTGGAGAGTGTATCCACAAGTCTGACTTGGAAAGGGTGGCCTGCTTCCTCTGGTTGTCATGGAACTCTTCAGACATCTCCGTCAATTACGTACTACCCATGGGGATAGTAGAGTGATAGAAGGTAGTGGAAGTTCGGAAACGTCAAGTGCAGGCCGCTCTGTACCGCCTGCAACTCCAGAACTGCTCGCAACTCCAGTCTGATCTGCGGTCTTCCTTGTGGCCACCATCCTGCATAAAAAGAAACTTCGTTGAACGACAAACCCTAAAACCTATCAAACAATGTTTTTATAATAATAAAACACCTGAAGAACATGAATAACCTGATATACCCTTAATTCCCGATTTTCCTATGCTGTGATCAAGTTTCCCTAGTGTAATCAAGTCCCCCAATAGTACGCTAAGTCCTAGGTACCATCAGGATAGACCTGCATGGGCCACCACTAAAAACATGTCACGACCCGCTCCCGAATAATCGGACACGAGTCGGACACGCCCAGCCTTCGTCGTTAGACACGACGAAGTAAGCTGTACCAGAACTAGGGAAAATCTAACAAGTCAAGTAAATGAGAAGTAAAGTCACAGCATCTATAAACGAATCCCAGAATATTCAAATACATGTCTAAGCATTTTATTATTACATTCATCCAGAAATGTACTAAAGTCTGACTAAAGTCTCAAAAGCAGGAAAGGCAACTAAATGGAAGATATCTAGGCTTCTGCAGCCTCGATGTCACAAGCAGCTCCAGCTGGCTCAAGGAAAGCAGTATCCTGCCCATAGTATGTGTCACATAAAGCCTCCATCTCACCTATCATAACATATCCAGTCAGGAGCGGAGCAAAGCACAGTTCTAGGTAATGAACAATAACATAATGATATGGAAAGTAAATGCTGGAAGAACAGGATAAGAACAAGTATGTAAAGAACATGAAGATCATGAACTACTGCTATATAAAGATACATGAAAGATCACGACAGTGTAAGATGCAGTAAAGATCACGACTAATATCAAGATCAGGATCAAGAGAAACTAATGTAAGAACAATATCCTGAACATGTGTTTATATGTTTGAAATACTACTTAGATATGTGACCGGCTTGGGTAAGATCATGAAAGAACATGAAAGGATCCTGGAAGATCATGTAATGGTACGGCTTAGGACCCGCGTGCACTGTGCGAGGCCTAAGCTAAAGATCATGAATAAGTAACCGGGTTTAGTCACATATCTAGAGTATTTCCCCACCCCAAGATACAAGTAAGAACATGAAAGAACAAGTAAGATCATGAACGTGTCGCAGTGTGTCAGCAATAAAGAACAGGGAATATGCACTGAACAAAACCATAGAATGTACTTGCCTGGCTCCAGCAATATGGTAGGCAATCTAGCTGGATGTTCTCCTGTTAACAATAGTGATGTACAAGTTGGTTAATAAACTAATACTAGTTGCTCCTAGGTTAAGAACTAAATCTTATCTTGATTCTTCCCAAATAAGTTAGTCTTATTTGGAGTTTCACAAGTTACTCTACACTAGTTCTATTTACTAACTATTTGTTCTCTTTGGGAAAAACAATGTTAAACACAACCATTGGTTTTACGTGTTTAACACTAAGAGTTTTATAAGTTATAACCCAAAACTCATTTTAGCATTTGCAACTTATATAAAAGTGGTTTGTTTTATAAACTGGTTTTAACAGTTATTTACAGCAGTAAATAAAGAAAAGTTAACTAATTGATTTAATTATAAAAAAATTGGTTTTACGAGGATGTTTCCATCAACTCACAGCAATTAGAAAAATAACATTTTCATTTATTTATGAAAAGGTTTACAAAATTAACTACAGACAGTCCTACCCAAAGCAAAGTCCACAGGCCAGCCCACAGCCATTAGGCCCACTAGCCCAACAATCTGACACCCGGTCCAACCCAAACCAAGGATCAGTTCAGACCCACTTCTAACCAGCCAAAAATAACTACTCAATTAAGCCCGGCCCAACATGGCCCAGCCAAGCCAGCCCACCAATCAATTAATTACAGTCATCCAGCTATAATTAATAATATTACAACACATCCAGTATGGTCCAGCCCATACTACAGCCCACAAAAGAATATACAAAAATAAGCCCACTGAAAAATACCAACCGGCCCAAACAAATAAAGCCACAAACTGCCAAAGTCCACCGCCGGTCAGGTCCGAAATCCAAGGCCAGTCACATCAGGTCAGAAGTCACATCAGGTCAGAGTCACATCATCTCCTTGGTGTCCAACACGCACGTCGGACACGGGAAAGAGGACACGGCAACAGCAAGGTCCAGCAAGGTTCTAGCCACGAGTCCGCGCCACTTCGTATCCGACACGAACATCGGATACGAACAGGTAGGTACAGTCCACAGTCCAGTCAAGACAGCAGTCCAACACCAGAAAATCCCTCAGCAACAAATAACAGAAAAGAGAAGAAGAAGTCATCAATTAAAATCCATAAAATATACATGCAGTGTCGGACACGAGTGTGTCCGACTGAGATCTCAGTTCATCAAAAAGGAACTAACATCAAATCCCACTTATGGCATGCATGCAGTGTCAGACACGAAAGTGTTTAGACACAAGACCTCAGTCCCAAAAGAGATTCAGAACATCAGATCTTCCCACCAAATCCACAAAGAAATGAATAAGGAAACTGTCAAAAACCAACCCATTCTAGATCTAACGAACCGAGCAACCCTAGAGTCACCACTGGTCCGTTAGGTCTAAGCCAACCGACAGCATGCAAGAAAAGAAATAGATCCACTGGATCTCCACAGAAATCACCAACGAAAACCCACACTCAACAGATCTGGAACCACTACCAGATCTGGAGAAACTCCTCAGAAAAAATAATAACACAACCACAAAATAGTCACCGATCAACCGATCTCGAAGAATCAACTAAAAACATCACAGATCTTAACATGCAAACCAAAATAACCACATGCAAGGGTCGATCTACAAGATCGGACCACAGAAACCCTAGATCCAACGGATCTGAACAGTTAGAACTGTTCAAGGAGAAAGATAACATCATCGATCTCGCACAACCACAGAAACCCTAGATCTCGTCACCGATCAAGAGATCTCAGAGTCTAGGCCATAGATCTGACCAGATCTGACCAACAGTAGAGTTTAGGGTTAGGGTTAGGGTTTACCCTCTGGAAGTCGAAGCCAAACTCGTCGAGGAAGAAGACAGGAAGAAGACGAAGAGACAGGAAGAAGACGAGCTCGAGTCACTGCCAAGCTCCCAGAGTCGCCACCGTCAAAGCCATCGTCATCGGGGTCGTCGGCTTCAACAGGAATGAAGTCGCCATCAGCATGGAAGTCGCCGCGCTCCCTCAGATCTACGCCACCAGAGCCACCGTCTTCATCATCGTCGTCGCCGTCGTCATCATCGCCATCAGAGTCGCCGAAGGTCGTCGGAGTTGGGGACCCGAAGAGTCGGCGAAGGACTTCGAGAAACTGGTGGAAGTCTCGAGAAGCTGGCGGAGGAATCGAAGGGTCGGCGGAGAGAACGAGAGAAGAGTGGAAGGCTCGAGAAATGAAACGGTGGAGAGAAATGAATGGCCTTCTCTCTCTCCAACGGTTCAGTCGGTTATAACGTAAAAATAAATGGTAATTTTGCACATAACCCCCCCCGCTCAAAGCCATTATGCAAAAAACCCCCTTGCTGATTCATATTTGCCCGCAACGAAATTTAAATAGGAAAATTTGCAGATAAACCCTCTGCTGTTTCATAATTGCATAATTCATTTAAAAACAGTTTTTAAAATAAGAAAAATATATAAAAATTGTTACAACCACTTTCAAATTGTAAAATTGTCAAAAATGTAATTCAAAAAAATGTTCTCAATTAATAATAAGTATAGAAAATCAATTTAAATTTAAGAAAAACTGGAAAGTGGAGTTACAAATATCCCTCTACCTAAGTAATTTATCATTCTCTGTCCATGTAGAATAGAGGAAGAGATCCCCAAAGACCAAGTACGCCTTTATCAGAGCATCTTGTTGAAGAGTTCTTATCTTTCTTAGTTGCCTCGTTTCACGAAGGAGCGAAAGATATAAGTCTTTCAAAACTCGGCAAAATAGATATAAGTCTCATAATTATATTCTTATATGACAATCCTAATAGGATTGTCCATGCTTATCGTAACAGAGAGTACTCTCAAGTCCGGATCGAATTTTGATCCATATATGTAGTAAAAACAAGCATGCCCAGATTTGGATCTCGGTGTGTATGTGTGTAGTGTCTCGTCTCGCTCAGTTTAACCGTATAATCGAAACGCAACGGCGTTTGGACTTGGCTATGAAACATCATGCTTCAAGTCCCGCTCGGTCAAGGAAACTATTCGCTCAGATGGATGGCTTCAATGAACTTGTCTCAGCTTAGCCTTCACACTAATAAATGAATATTTTCAATTGCACTCAGTAGGTATGCTAATAAAAGAGATGAATCACATAGCTAAGAAAATTATCCCGTTATGTCAAATATGTATAAAACATGGAATAGTTAACTTGTTGCCTAGATATCACTCTACGATGGCTTCCAAACTTGGCACTCGGTCCTTCGATCCTACGACTTGGATAAAGAAGAGACGACTTGGATAAAGTAGGTCACATTTATACTAGCACATAGACTATCGACTCGCATTCATAGTCTAGATGTTCCCACGGTCGTATCGCTTATCATAGCATACGCGCCCTATGATTTTAATACGGGCTAAACGGCTTGTGGCACAAGTTAAGGCACCCAAAGAACACATATATTCAAGTTGAGCATGTGCACGTCCACATGGTTTCAATGTCCAATAGTAGAGTTTGACACAGTTTATGTGGCACTTCAAAGGAACACGACTTGTTCAAATTGAGCAGGAGGGCTGTCAAAATAGTCGTTTCTGAGTTTGAGTCAGAAGGTATGGTAACATGAAAAGTTCACACGACCATTTGTCATCGAGGTGGTCATTTGGGAGTCTCCAATGAAGTATGAAAACTATGGTTTATGAGCATGGAAGAACACTGGTTGGAGTCATATGGTGAGTTAGGTAGGCACCATTGCATCATCATTGGACAACTTGTCAACAAAGTTTCGTATTCTCGGACGGCAACCTGGGGCCACATGACCAATTCGGTCTAGGAAGAAAGTAAGATAGTTGAGCTGGATTATACCGCTTAGGTGATTCAAAGCTTTCGATGGGACTTACTACTAGCATCGGACAACCTTGTCTATGCCAGGGTATAAAGTCCAAGTAGGCCTGTGGGGCATGATCTTTCATATAGATGAGTTGATATGCTGAGCGGCAATCTGCATGTACGGTGTCGATTAAGTCACAAGAAATGTAAGCACGACACAAATGGGCCAAGAAAGGTGTGCACGTTATACAGCACAATTATAAAGCCTAAGATTTGGTTATAACAGAGACACATGTTTCAGCACGAAATATGGCATCGGGTGTTTGAGTTATTGACACAAGTTTATAGTTCACATTTGAGTCATTTGAAAGGGCAAGTAAAAGAATATGGTTCACGTTACTGCGAAGCAAAACTACGATGTTATTGTACAAGTATGGGTTTTATGGCATGGTTTTGATGTCGCAACACAAAGTAGGCAAGTAATATATGTCTTGAAATTAACCCTAAGACAAGATTAGAAAGACCACAAAAAATGATAGCTGCAGTCACTAAAAATAATATGTTTGTTTTGTATGGGTGGGCGAGGGGCTCACTTTCCAGTATGGTTGTGTACTGATATCCCACCAGTTTCATGTGTATGTTCAGATATCAGAACGCTCGGGACGGAGTTCGCTTGGGCGCGCTGAGGCACGAAGTTCCTTAGCGTTTTGAGGCACACGGTCGCATTACGAGGTGCCCCAGCTCCGCCCCCATACATCCGCTCCTGAAGTCGCTCATGTTGCTAGCTGCCCGGGAGGAGAAGGGTTTTCCCCTGGACCCCCCTTCCCTCTCACGACTATCTATCTCTACCATTACCCTAAAGGGGTATATTGGTAGATTGTTACAGTCTTGTAGGAGGCTCAGTAGCTGCATGAGCCACAGTAGCAACATTAGCAACATTTTTTAGTAGTAGTTGCTTTATCGCTTCGCTCCGTCCATCGTAGTCGACTATAGGTAGTACTGACAGTACTTTACGCTACCGTGGGGGAAGAATTCGACACAAGACATAATGTCTGGGCATCGCTTTATGAAGCTTCAACAAGTGACAAGCCTTGAACTTTTGTATTTAGAGTTGAAAGAGAGCTGATAATTATATTCGAAGAGATTATGAGACTAAGTGATTGTAATCTTGGCTTCGTGCCTTTGTAATCTTTTTTTATTATCAATAAAAGACTTAATTTTGTTTGAATACTTGTGTTCTTTTCGTTATTCAATACTTCTGCTTTGGGACTTCTGAGCGACAACCCCGTGGCCAAGCTGCTGTAATCGGCCGTTATGGAACCCGCCTTCCGCAAGCGTAACCAATGCTCGCGCGGCATCACGCCCTAGCAAGGACCATCGCTTTGCAGAACCGGGTGTGACATAGTGGTATCAGAGTACATCTTTATGTCGCCTTTCGATTGAATTCTTTTGAACTCTGATGTTGTTACTTTCGCGATCAATGTTGTTTACGCTTTCTCTCAATGTTCCACGGGATATTTCGTACAGTAAGTCTATATATTTTGCAAAATCTCACAAGAAAAATTTGGTTGAACAAAGTTGGTTTCATGTAAGGCACGGTTGGTTGAGTTGAGTAAGAGAATATACACTAAATTTGGGTCGACGTTAGCAAAGTTGTGTGCATGATTCAAATTGTGTCGGACAATAATGAGTTAGACTCGATTCTTGATATTTTCCATGTCGGATTATGACGTTTACTTGGTATGGATTGGATGAGTCAGTACCATGTTACATTGAATTGCCAGGTTGGGCGAGTTATCTTTAGACCACCTGGATTACTGAGTTTGAGTTCCTTCGTGGAGCTAAAGAGCAGGGTACTATACCTACACTTAAAGCACATATAGGTGAAGACGAGGTTGAGTATCCGGGGATCGTAGCAGATTTTGCGAAAGTATTTTCTAATGACTTACCGGGTTTGCCACCTGATCGGGAAGTAGAGTTCACCGTCGAATTGATGTCGGGGGCAGACCCTATCACATCAACTGTGTACATGCTAGTGCCAAAGGAGCTAGAAGAGCTGAAAAAGCAAGTTGATGAACTCTTAGACAAGAAATTTATTAGAGCTAGTGTATCATCGTGGAAAGCACCTATATATCTTGTTTGTGTCAAAGAAGGGCGGATCGATTCACTTATCCATTGTTTATAGAGCTCTTAGTGCTGTAACAATCAATAACAAGTATATGTTGCCACGCATTGATGATCTATTCGATCAATTGCATGGAGCTTGCATATTCACGAAGATAGATCCCAGATCGGAGTATTATCAGATCAAAGTGAGAAAAGAAGACATACCGAATAAAGCCTTCATAACCAAATATAGGCATTATGAGTTTTTGGTTATGCCGTTTGGTCTAACCAACGCGTCGACGATTTTTATGAGCTTGATAAATAAGGTATTCACCCATATTTGGATAAAATTGTAGTAGTATTTATCGACGACATCCTAATGTATTCTAAGAGTCGGGAGGAGCACGAGGAGCATCTGAGCAACGTTCTTGAGACCTTGAGGAAGGAGAAGTTGTAGGCCAAGCTTAGTAAGTGTGAATTATGCCTTGATAGAGTTCCTTTCCTTGGACACATTATCTCGAGAGAAAAATTTCAGTTGATTCGAAAAAGATAGCTACAGTGGAGTCTTGGCCGACACCGACATCTGTTGCAGAAGTTAGGAGTTTTCTCGGACTTGTCGGGTACTACCGCTGGTTTGTAGAAAATTTCTCACTGATTGCAGAGCCGATGACAAGGTTGATGCATAAGGGCTAGGAGTTCCAGTGGACAGAAGATTATCAGAAGGCTTTTGAGGAATTGAATAAGAGGTTGACCTCAGCACTTATTTTGACGCTTCCTTCTAGATCATGAGGATTCATTGTATATAGTGATGCGTTAGGTAGTGGACTTGGATGTGTTTTGATGCAACATGGAAAGGTCATAGCCTATGCATCAAAGCAGCTGAGGGCAAATGAGAAGAATTATCCTACTCATGATCTGGAGTTAGCAGTAGTGATCTTTGCTTGAAGCTATGTAGGTATTATTTGTACGGAGAGCGTATAGAGATATTTAAGGATCATAAGAGCTTGAAGTATGCCTTCACGCAAAAAGGGTTAAATATGAGACAGAAACGTTAGTTGGAGCTCATGACAGACTATGATATAGATTTGCAGTACCATCTTGGCAAGACGAACGTAGTGGCGAACGCCTTGAGTAGGAAGCCTACTGCATATTTCTTGATAACTCAGCCACAATTATTGGAGGATCTTCAGAAGCTCGGAGTGGAAGTCATCATGCCGGGACGACAAGGAGTATTATAAAGTAAAAGATGAAAAAATACATGATAATGGATACTAAATATTTATTATAATAGTGGATATTAATGATAGTTGTAGACATTAATGATAATTATATTATAATAATAATTAATCTATTTATTATATTTCAAATTAATCAAATAAGTTAAGGACATTTTAGGAAAGTTGAAAGTTTCACGGTGAAGTCTTTCAAAAAAAATTTATTATATAATAGAATAATAATATTTCAAATTAATCAGTTATGTTCAAAAAAAAATCAACTAAGTTAAGGATATTTTAGAAATTTTAAAAGTTTCACGACGAAGTCTTTCAAAATTTTTTATTGTGTGATAGATAGATAGATTATTATTTTTATACATCTTTCTTTGACCGGCAAGCAACGTCAAGAAAGAGATTCAAACCGTGACCGGTTCTACGGATCTCCCGGTATAGCAAACGGATCACGGATTATGGCCACCTCACACAATCTTTTCACATCCTACTTAGGGGTGGGCATACGGTTCTAGTACCCGCGATTCCGATCCGGTCCGAACCGTAAAATGTCTAAACAAGTCGGTTCCTAAATTTTGAAATTTAAACGGGGCGGGCCGGGACGGGTCGTGTGACATTAACGGGTCGGGACAGGTCCTATTTTCAAAATAAACGGGGTCCCGGCCCGACCCGTTTCTAGGAGTATATATTTTTTATATCAATTTTTAGCATTTTTTATTATTATAGTCTATACATAATAGAATATTTTATTGTTTACTAAACAAATTCTAGAAGTTTGGGAAGACATTACACTTGTTTTGTTCTTATAGACAATATAACATATGTAAATGTTTACTATTATAGAATTTTTAAAACTTTTTTGGGACTCGTTTGGACCCGCGGAAATCGACCCGTTTTGGACCCGTTTCAAACGGGTCGGGGCCGGTCCGGGTCCAATATTTTTTGGATCCGTTCCGTCCCGCCCCGCCAAGTAATGGGTCCGGTCCGGGTCCAACAAATTTGGGCCCGGTCCGATCCGTGCCCACCCCTAGTCCAATTACGTCCAACTTGTCGTCACACGGAAGATAATGGACTGGACGATATTCGCACCACTTTATGGTTCGTCAGCCAATAATGGGCTAAATATTCGGCCTTGTCCGTCCCGACCCATCTCTAGTATGGCCCATAGCACTTTGGGCCAACCAACATGGCTCTTCCTGGATGGGCTTCACATTCATTAAAAAAAATGGTGATAATATTTGAAGGTTAGACTAAACTATCATAACGGCATCTCAACTATAGTGTGCTGGAACAAATTTTTTTTTGGGCACCTTAATTTTTAAGTATTAGATTTTGTCTTTCCAACTTCATAAATTGCTCTTGTGAAGCACATTTTGTCAGTTTTGAAGTACATATTGCATTTTTGTACTACAATATATATGTTTTGAAGTGGTTTCAATATACTTCAAAATTAACAAAAAGTAGAGTAATTTATAAAATTGTGGTGCCAAAATCAAGTAGGATGCATTTGATTGCAAGTTGAAAAATATGTGCAAAAGAAATTAATTTCATGGAATTATTTTCCTATGAAACAAATTCCATGGAATTTTTAAAAAATTTCATGGAAAACTTAATTTGGGTGTTTTATTGCCATTATTTTTCACAAAAAATAGTTATTTTCCATGGAAAATGATATTATCTTATGGGTTGGACAAGCTTCATTTTCCACCATTTTAGATGAAAATATGGAAAATGATAGTTTTTTGAAAATAATTCCATGGAAAATATAGACTATCAAACACTACAATTTGTAAAAAAATTATGATGGAAATATTTTCCATGGAAAAAAAGTCCAATCAAACATACAGTGAAAAGTTAAGGTGTTAAAAACAATCCAACCTTGTAGTTGAACTACCACTAGGATAATCTAGCCTAAATATTATACAACTATTCCTATTCAACAAATTTGATCCATTTAATTCTGAGTCAAGTAGATACCTTTATATAAGCCTATAAATATTTTACCAAAAAAAACATGAAACTAAACATCCATATGAGTTTGTTTGTTTAAAACAAAATTTCCATTTATGTTTGAAGATAAAATGTTTCACCTCTAATTGAGCAAAATAAAAACTATAATTTCATAACAACAATTTGATTGTATGTGAGACTATGGAAGTTATTTAATTACTAAGAATGTAGGAAATAATAATGCCTTATTCTCATTGCTAGGGTTTGTTACAATATATATAGTGTCTACATTTGGGCTTATGGGTATGAGCCATATTTACAATGCAAAATATTATCTTATAATCTAACACCCCCCCTCAAGTTGGAGCATGTAAGTCACAAATGCCCAACTTGGGAAGGAAAGAATCGAACACTTGCTTTCCAAGGGGCTTGGTGAAGATGTCAGCCAGTTGAGAAGAAGTAGGAACATGCGAGGCTATTACGGTGCCATCTCTAATAGCATCGCGAACAAAATGCAAATCCACCTCAATATGCTTACTGCGCTCATGAAATACCGGGTTCTGAGCCAGGTGTAGGGCTGACTGACTGTCACAATACACCGACATAGCAGACTCCTGGCGAACGTCCAAACACACCAATAACTCCTTCAACCATTTCAACTCACAAATGAGCGCAGCAAGAGATCGGTATTCAGCTTCAGCGGAAGATCGGGAAACAGTTGATTGCTTCTTTGTCTTCCAAGAAATAGGAGACCCCCCCAGAAATACCAACCAGCCTGTAACAGAGCGGCGAGTCAAAGGACAACTGGCCCAGTCGGAATCACACCAACCAGAAAGACGGAGATCACAATCAGCTTTCAAAAGAATACCCTGTCCTGGTGCATTTTTGAGATATCTGACAACTCTCAAAGCAGCATGCCAATGATCTTGTCGAGGCTCTTGTAAGAATTGAGACAAGATATGCACAGCATAGGCCAAGTCAGGGCGAGTAAATGATAGATAAATCAACCTCCCAACCAGCCTCCGATAAGTCTCTGCATCCGCCATCCTTGGACTAGTCGATTCTGCCAGTGTCACGACCCGATCCCAATAATTTGGGTCTAGTCGGATCATGCCCAGCCTGCACCGTTGTTGAGACGACGGCAGTAAGCTGTTCAGTAGCAGGTAACCATACAACAACAATGTATTTGTCACAACTCAACTTCGGAAATAAACTTTATTTAAACTTTGAAATTTAAATACAAAAGGAGATTGTTCTGAAATGAAATACAGAATTTGAAATAACAAAATGCAGAAAAAGGAAATCTATCTATCGGCCGGATCATCGGCCTCAGTCCCAACGTCCTCCTGTGGGGACTCTGGCAGCACAACTGGGTACAATACAGGGTCGTAGTAGCTGTTGTAAAACCGATCTGCATCCTCAATATCTACTAAAAATGTATCTCCAGTCAGGAGGGAGCAAAGTACAATTCATGCTAATTTTAAACAGTTAAATAAGTAATAGAATCATGCAGTTTTAAACATGAACAGTTTGTTACAGTAAAAACAGTGATTTGAACAGGTAATGAAATATGACCGGCTTAGATTTGTTACAGGAAGGATAAGGGGTTTTGTTACAGTATGGTCATAATCATTACGTTATTCCCCCAGTCCCCAGTAGTTACAGTACTCTCAGAGAGAGTTTCGTGTTTGCATCGTGGTTTAGACTTGCAGTAAAGCGATTAAATAAATAACTGTAAACTAACATAAACTATACTTGCCTCAATGAAATGACTGGAGAGGTAGAAGACTTCGAGACAGGTATTTAGAGTCGTCCTCGAATTCCTACATTCGAGAGATAGACTAAGATATTAGGTTCACCAACTTAGCTATGCTAGTTGAAATCTCTAGTTGCGTCCTAATCCAATTTTTAGTTCTTTAATTAACCAAACACAGAAAATACGGTTATTTGTGCGTTGATTTAATACGAGGGAAAAAGGTCATTTTAACTTTGAATTCGGGCAAACATCGTCGATGCCAGATTATTAGAAAAACTTGGTAATTTTTATAAATATGTCACGACCCGCACCCACCGTGAGGGTACGAGTACGTAACAGCGCCCAGCCTACGCCGCAGTGTCGGCGGTAGAACGCTATCCTAGGTCAAGAACTATGACTAACTAACATGAAAACTCTCCATACGGAGGCCAACACAGAGGTACAACTCAATCACAATCTAAGGCAAAATGTAGCACGATAAAAGATAAGAGAAAACATCAACTGAGGTACAACAGAAATGAATAACAATCTCAACATCTACCAGTTCAATATCTCTAAGAATATACAACTCTGAAGATAAGACAACAGCTAAAACATGAAAAGAGAACAGACTAAGCTATCTATACTAAACAAGGGTGCCATCCTTAGTAGCTGCCTGAACCTCCCCAGGGGTCCAGGTCGCGAGTGTCATCTAGGCAAGCTCCAAGTAAGGGGTGCAGGGTTCCTCATCATCCTCTGTAAAATTTTCAACAGGTCCAGTCAGGACGGGAGCGAGCACAGTACATCTCAACAGTTCATAGCAGGTTAGAAAATATAATCATGCAGTAAAGTAAGATATAGATACTGAAGGAAATGCAGTATATAAACAGAGAGAGAACTGTAATAGAAATATCTACTATAAGTAGAGAGCTACCAGTGACTAGTGATTCAGAGTACAAAGTCGACATGTGAACGGCTTGATTTGTACATGGCTATACTAAAGAGGCGTACATGGCTATTCTACTTTGGAATTGTTCACATGGCTATTTATACTCTCCCGTACCCCCAACTAATACACAAGGATCCAAACAGGTTATGTTATGATTCTATGTAACAGCCCCCGAAGGGTAGTAGACCCCGAAGGTGATGGACCCCGAAGGTAATGGACCCCGAAGGTGATACATAGTAGTCCCAAAAATAGAGATTCTGATAGACCCAATAAATGGGATAAGGATTCAGAGAAGACTCTGTGATCATATGAGTATATGTCACAAGTGATCAAAGAACCGAAGAAGCATATGATACGCCATGTAAGTGAAACGCACAGAACATAGAGTACCCGATGCTCCCTGAAGGGATAACATCTCAAGAAGGGATCCATATAGTACTAATCCGTGTGACCAACGTGACAGTATCAAGTAAAGTAATTTAATGCAGGAAATAATTCTAAGCAGGATATGAAATGATCAGAGAATGTACTCGCCTGGTATCTGAATAGCTGTGAAAATGTACTGTCCGAGATGAGGCACCTGACTCCTAGTTAGAGCAACACAAGTCACAACAAGTCCAGAACAAGGATATAGACTGCTACAATGCATCTACATGATTCTAGGTCGATGTAGACCAAAGTCAACTCCTGGTCAACTCTGGTCAACTATACTAATCAACTAGGTCAACTATGGTCAAGATAGTCTAGACTCAACTATCAAGGTCTAACAGTCTAATCGGCCTATTCTAGTAGCACACATCACATCACAAGCTCTACAAGTCTATCACACACAATCACATGTGTATATATATACCATATATACATAGGCTAATATAGGAATCTACCTAAGCCAATACAACCTATATTGGTAAATACATTGCTTCTACACAATATATACATATAATCACACATTCACATATATAGGAAGGCCTATATATATATGTCTATAGTGCCTAAACAAACACAAGGTACATTTCACATATTTTACATTCATCTAATATATATATATAGGAACTAACATCACAACAATCATGTATCATTATTCCATATGTATACAAGGAAACATACAAGTGTTGTGTGTGTGCATGGGGGTATCCAAGTCACAAAAACAGGGCAAAATACAATACTGTGCATGGCAGGAAGGAAAAGGAAAGGAATTCAATTTGTATTTGCTTACACATTTCAGTTTTAATAGTTAAAAACAGAAAATAATTTGGTGATCATGTACAAGTTCATACACTCTCAGGTTTGCTTAAAACAGTTAATCACTAATAAAAAACAATCAATGAGGGAGGGCAACCAATACTTGACAGTTCAAATGAATGAGAAGAAAACTGGAAATACTTCAAGAATAGGAAAAACTGGAAACACTCAATCTTGTTCTCACTAATTTCAGTTAGGCCATGAACTAGGAAAACAGGGAAGTAATATATATAATGAACTATTCATGAAGTTATTTAAGGAACAAAACTGGAATTAAAGGTAACTCTACATAGGTTAATAGTGAACATAAAAACCCAATCCCAGTTTAACAGGATGGAGAGAACTGGGAACACTCAATACTCAGTTCACAGTGAATAACATTTCAGTTTTAGTTTAAAACTGGAACTCTTTTGTTCCCAGGTTTTATAATAGAAACCATATTGCATTCCCAGGTTCAAACTTCAATTTAGAAATCAAAACTGGACATAACTCATGCACAGGTTCAATCAACTTAGCTAATGCTAACATCAACACAAGGCAATGAAGGAAAATTTAAGTTAACAACTAACAGGAAGACCAGTTCAAGGAATGAAACTGGAAACACCATATTCAGTTTAGTCTACTCACTAACAAATCCCAAGTTGAAACAACCACCCAGGTTCCAATTTCAGTCTAATAGTGAATATGCATTTCAATTAAATGAGGAAGTTAACAGTTCAATGAAAAGGGAAAAACTGAACTCATATTATGAGATGGGTTAACAGTAACAAAAGGACCATGACAAGGGATGTAATTCTCAGGAAATGCATATAGTTAAATGAAGAAACATTAAATCACAGGTTTAAATGGAGGGAATCAGTTCACATTAAACAGGAAAAAATCACAGAATGACAGTGAACACATTGAAGAATCAACCCAACTATCTAATTTCTATATACACAAACCCGAGCCAATTTTTGAATGCCAAAGCTAAGCTAACATATATTATGACATGTAGGTTCAAATTAACTTGAGAAATCATAACAGGAAAGGGGATTTAAATTGGTTGGAAACTGAAGAAAACAGTATCAGGAAACACACACTGTTCTTCCCAACCAATCGAACCAAACATCACTCAAACCCCAAGCAATCATGTAACACTATTATCACAAAGATTAACATAATTATTAGGATCTAATTAGGCATTAAACAATATTTAAAAATCATTTAAAAATGATTTAGCAACAGAGATAACACACAGCACACGCACGCACACTATGGTTGCCCCGTGCACACTGAATATCGTATCTAATACGACACGAGGACACGTGCAACTTGACACACGGGGTGGCAGACATTGCCCCTTGGTGTGTGTCAAGTTTCAAGTGTCCACGATGCGTGTCCGTGTCGCAATCACGCCCGAGCAGCAGGGCACGCACAGTGCCTGTGCACGCGCGCGCGCGACCACGAGTACACGCGCTCGTGTCGACTCGACACGACACTAAGGTGTGCTCAGTACTATAGAAACGTGTAAGCAAGATCAAAACCTAGCATCCTATTCAAAAACAATCTATAAAAACAATCGAAATGCCCTTTGAGGCATTTCGACAAATACAATGCAAACGACACTGATACGTGTCCAAATAGGACACGAAACTTATGATACCTGACACGAAACCTATACAGACACTTAGGGGACTCCTAGGGTTTCCTAACCATGAAGAGAAATCAAAAATCCATGGAGAAATGAGAAAGTTACCTATTGTGTTCCTTCACAAGGAAAAGCCCCAAAAATGAGATCTCCTCAAGCTAGCCAATGGCTCCAAATTGTATTAATCCTGAGAATAGCCTCCACCAACAGTAGGGGGACACTAATTAGGTTACAATGGAAGAAGTTTCAATGAAAATGGATTAATATTGAATAAACTATGAAGGATTTTCAATAGAGAGCAAACCTTTCCTTAGAAAAAATGGAGGGATGAATAAAGAGGAGGCACAAACTTTGAGAGGGATTTTATAGCAAGGAGGGGGAGTCCCTAGGCTGGTCATAATGTTAGGGTTAGGGTTTTGGGATTCAATCTAAGGGCGCTCATCCCATCTAGCATATTCAAAGGTCAAAATCAAGGTCCCCTTTAATCAAGTTGCAACCTAATCATTCTAACTAGTCATGACTAACCATGACCAAAACAATTTCTAACTTAGTCTAACCATGACTAACTAGGACTAACCTAGGTTAGGTCAATTCTAGGTTGGGGCTAATAACAATCACATGGCAATTAATTAAATAATATTAAACCACACCATTTAATATAATATACATTAAATTTCAAATAATTTTAATAAATTCAAATAAATTCAAGATAACCAAATTACCCTCAAGCTAAATGTACTAAACAAAATCTCTACCCACATGGTTAGGCTCTAGGGCAGACAGTCACTACGGCTCACTAGCAAAACACCTAAAATCACAAGTCATGAATTTAGATAGTTTAAAATTAATTAAAAATCACTAAAAATTCTGATATAAAGTAAATATCATTAAATAATAATTATAATCACAAAATTTCAAAATTACCCTCTTTTCAGAAACTGGGTGTTACAATCCTACCCACCTTATAAAAATTTTGTCCTCGAAATTTAAGATGGTAGCAGTCCTTCTAGGTCAAACACCCCACAATCAAAGTCTCAAACATACCGTCAGATAATCATATGCGTCTGTCCAAAATCATGATACTCAGAATCTTCGTCATGCTAGTGAGCAAGGCTACGATAATCACAGAGTCCTCGACTAAGGCACATACCTCTAGAATTATGGTATTTAAAATTTTTGCATTGCCGCATGCTTGGCAGCGAAAACCTTAAATTTCCACACCCGAGAAATACGTCCTAAATCTGACTATATGTCCTCACTATGCCAGCTAACACGACTATCGAAGATTCTAGATTCCATAACTGGGTGACCTAGCCCATATGATTCATCTCAGAAGAAGGTCAAACATAACACAAGAACAACAGGACAAAATTGATAAATCAACAAGGAACAGAAGGAATCGGAATTTCAAGGCAGTTATAAGAGACAATTGCAGAATTTGATTCAAAAGAACGAAACCTGTAACTAGATCTCCAACGACCTGAGCATCCTCGACTGTCCTGGCGAAAGCTCGCCCTTGCTGGCCTCCTCCGGCCTGCTGCTGATGCTGCATATACCTCTGCTGCTGAGTCGGTAAGGGTAATCCCCTCTGCTGGCCTACCGGAGCCCTAGCTCCTGTTCCCTGAACTGCCTGTCCTGATGACTCAGGACACTCTCTCAGACGATGATCGGATCCCCCACAAAGCAAACATCTGCCCAACCTCTTCCGGCACTCGCCCCAACTATGCCCTGGTCTCTTACAGAAGGGGCAAATAATAACTAGCTGCTGTTCCGGGGCCTGCTGCTGCCTCTGTGGCTGCTGCGTCTGCTGAAAGGGTACACAGCCCTGAAACTGACGCTGCTGAAGGTAGACCCTCGGCTGCTGGTACTGCTGCTGAAACTGTAGAAGTAGCATCTGCTGCTGGAACTGTAGAGGTAGCATCTGTTGCGGATACTGCTGCTGAAACTGTAGGGGCAGCATTTGCTGCGGATACTGCTGCTGAATTTGCAAGCGGGGCATCTGATGCGGATACTGCTGCTGAGTCTGTAGGTGGGGCCTCTTGGCCGGGCCTGCACTGCCACTAGCTCCCTGAGTGTCTCGCGTCCTCTTCTCCTTCAGCCCAAGATCGTCCTCCGCTGTCATGGCTCCTACCAGAATCTGCTCGAAAGTGGCGTCGCGGCCGCTCTTAGTATATGACTTGATCTCCTTGATCAAACCCTTGCGAAACCTCCTCGCCTTCCCGACCTCGGTAAGGTCCTCGATGAATCTGTTCAAATGGCTGAACTCTCCAGCGTACTCCTCAACGGTCTGGTTCCCCTGAACCAAACTCTCGAACTGCGCCTCCAGAGCACGGAGAGCTATATCAGGAAAGAATTTCTCCTTGAACAGCTTCTTGAACGCTGCCCAAGTTTGACCGGCTGTACCAATCCTCGGGTCCGTCTGGTACCAGGTATGGGCCAAGTCCTGCATCTGACTGGCGGTTGCCTCGATCTGTAATCCTGTTGGTATCTGTGCCAATGGGAATATCTCCTCAATGTGCTCTATCCAATCGTCAGCGTATATAATGCCCTCTGTACCCTTGAAGTCTCGGGGTCCCATCTTCTTGAAGGAATGGATGTCTGGAGTCCTCGGCTGATACGGCTGCATCTGGCCTCCCTGTGGCTGAGCAGCCACTAGCTCTACTATCGTTTTGACTAAGTGATGAGTATCCTGCATGCTCTGTCGGATATCAGCAGACTGGCTCTGCTGTATCTGTCGCTGAGACTCCAAGAACTGCTGAAAAAGGGCAAACATCTGAGCCGCATCCACTGTCCCTGAAGGTAACTGCTGCTGGAACATATCTGGGATGACGGGAGAAGACCTCCGGACAGGTGGAGGTGCACTCCCAAAAGCTACAGAAGCTCCTATGTGAGCAGAAATAGGGGGTACTGTGGTCCCAGCATCCATAATCGGGTGAGGGGTGGTAGGCCTCTCACCAGCGTCTGCTGAGCCAGAGCGATGCGATCGTGTCTCAATCACCATCCTGGAGACAGATCAAACAAGGAATCAATACTGAGATAGAAACGATAGTTCAAGGGAGGACAGTTATTCAAGGAAGTATCAGAAATTTAGATAGTAGGAATTCAGTTAGAGTTTTTCCTAATGTAATTGAGTACCTCAAAAATAACTCCTAAACCTACTGCAGGCTGTAGTGGTACTCTAGTTCGAATACCACTACATAAACTCGACCTGCATGGGCCACCACTAAAAACGTGTCACGACCCGCACCCACCGTGAGGGTACGAGTACGTAACAGCGCCCAGCCTACGCCGCAGTGTCGGCGGTAGAACGCTGTCCTAGGTTAAGAACTATGACTAACTAACATAAAAACTCTCCATACGGAGGCCAACACAGAGGTACAACTCAATCACAATCTAAGGCAAAATGTAGCACGATAAAAGATAAGAGAAAACATCAACTGAGGTACAACAGAAATGAATAACAATCTCAACATCTACCAGTTCAATATCTCTAAGAATATACAACTCTGAAGATAAGACAACAGCTAAAACATGAAAAGAGAACAGACTAAGCTATCTATACTAAGCAAGGGTGCCATCCTTAGTAGCTGCCTGAACCTCCCCAGGGGTCCAGGTCGCGAGTGTCATCTAGGCAAGCTCCAAGTAAGGGGTGCAGGGTTCCTCATCATCCTCTGTAAAATTTTCAACAGGTCCAGTCAGGACGGGAGCGAGCACAGTACATCTCAACAGTTCATAGCAGGTTAGAAAATATAATCATGCAGTAAAGTAAGATATAGATACTGAAGGAAATGCAGTATGTAAACAGAGAGAGAACTGTAATAGAAATATCTACTATAAGTAGAGAGCTACCAGTGACTAGTGATTCAGAGTACAAAGTCGACATGTGAACGGCTTGATTTGTACATGGCTATACTAAAGAGGCGTACATGGCTATTCTACTTTGAAATTGTTCATATGGCTATTTATACTCTCCCGTACCCCCAACTAATACACAAAGATCCAAACAGGTTATGTTATGATTCTATGTAACAGCCTCCGAAGGGTAGTAGACCCCGAAGGTGATGGACCCCGAAGGTAATGGACCTCGAAGGTAATGGACCCCGAAGGTGATACATAGTAGTCCCAAAAATGGGGATTCTGATAGACCCAATAAATGGAATAAGGATTCAGAGAAGACTCTGTGATCATATGAGTATATGTCACAAGTGATCAAAGAACCGAAGAAGCATATGATACGCCATGTAAGTGAAACGCACAGAACATAGAGTACCCGATGCTCCCTGAAGGGATAACATTTCAAGAAGGGATCCATATAGTACTAATTCGTGTGACCAACGTGACAGTATCAAGTAAAGTAATTTAATACAGGAAATAATTTTAAGCAGGATATGAAATGATCAGAGAATGTACTCGCCTGGTATCTGAATAGCTGTGAAAATGTACTGTCCGAGATGAGGCACCTGACTCCTAGTTAGAGCAACACAAGTCACAACAAGTCCAGAACAAGGATATAGACTGCTACAATGCATCTACATGATTCTAGGTCGATGTAGACCAAAGTCAACTCCTGGTCAACTCTGGTCAACTATACTAGTCAACTAGGTCAACTATGGTCAAGATAGTCTAGACTCAACTATCAAGGTCTAACAGTCTAATCAGCCTATTCTAGTAGCACACATCACATCACAAGCTCTACAAGTCTATCACACACAATCACATGTGTATATATATACCATATATACATAGGCTAATATAGGAATCTACCTAAGCCAATACAACCTATATTGGTAAATACATTGCTTCTACACAATATATACATATAATCACACATTCACATATATAGGAAGGCCTATATATATATATATGTCTATAGTGCCTAAACAAACACAAGGTACATTTCACATATTTTACATTCATCTAATATATATATAGGAACTAACATCACAACAATCATGTATCATTATTCCATATGTATACAAGGAAACATACAAGTGTTGTGTGTGTGCATGGGGGTATCCAAGTCACAAAAACAGGGCAAAATACAATACTGTGCATGGCAGGAAGGAAAAGGAAAGGAATTCAATTTGCATTTGCTTACACATTTCAGTTTTAATAGTTAAAAGCAGGAAAGAATTTGGTGATCATGTACAAGTTCATACACTCTCAGGTTTGCTTAAAACAGTTAATCACTAATCAAAAACAATCAATGAGGGAGGGCAACCAATACTTGACAGTTCAAATGAATGAGAAGAAAACTGGAAATACTTCAAGAATAGGGAAAACTGGAAACACTCAATCTTGTTCTCCCTAATTTCAGTTAGGCCATGAACTGGGAAAACAGGGAAGTAATATATATAATGAACTATTCATGAAGTTATTTAAGGAACAAAACTGGAATTAAAGGTAACTCTACATAGGTTAATAGTGAACATAAAAACCCAATCCCAGTTTAACAGGATGGAGAGAACTGGGAACACTCAATACTCAGTTCACAGTGAATAACATTTCAGTTTTAGTTTAAAACTGGAACTCTTTTGTTCCCAGGTTTTATAATAGAAACCATATTGCATTCCCAGGTTCAAACTTCAATTTAGAAATCAAAACTGGACATAACTCATGCACAGGTTCAATCAACTTAGCTAATGCTAACATCAACACAAGGCAATGAAGGAAAATTTAAGTTAACAACTAACAGGAAGACCAGTTCAAGGAATGAAACTGGAAACACCATATATATTCAGTTTAGTCTACTCACTAACAAATCCCAAGTTGAAACAACCACCCAGGTTCCAATTTCAGTCTAATAGTGAATATGCATTTCAATTAAATGAGGAAGTTAACAGTTCAATGAAAAGGGAAAAACTGAACTCATATTATGAGATGGGTTAACAGTAACAAAAGGACCATGACAAGGGATGTAATTCTCAGGAAATGCATATAGTTAAATGAAGAAACATTAAATCACAGGTTTAAATGGAGGGAATCAGTTCACATTAAACAGAAAAAAATCACAGAATGACAGTGAACACATTGAAGAATCAACCCAACTATCTAATTTCTATATACACAAACCCGAGCCAATTTTCGAATGCCAAAGCTAAGCTAACATATATTATGACATGTAGGTTCAAATTAACTTTAGAAATCATAACAGGAAAGGGGATTTAAATTGGTTGGAAACTGAAGAAAACAGTATCAGGAAACACACACTGTTCTTCCCAACCAATCGAACCAAACATCACTCAAACCCCAAGCAATCATGTAACACTATTATCACAAAGATTAACATAATTATTAGGATCTAATTAGGCATTAAACAATATTTAAAAATTATTTAAAAACGATTTAGCAACAGAGATAACACACAACACACGCACGCACACTGTGGTTGCCCCGTGCACACTGAATATTGTGTCTGATACGACACGAGGACACGTGCAACTTGACACACGGGGTGGCAGACATTGCCCCTTGGTGTGTGTCAAGTTTCAAGTGTCCACGACGCGTGTCCGTGTCGCAATCACGCCCGAGCAGCAGGGCACGCACAGTGCCTGTGCACGCGCGCGCGCGACCACGAGTACACGCGCTCGTGTCGACTCGACACGATACTAAGGTGTGCTCAGTGCTATAGAAACGTGTAAGCAAGATCAAAACCTAGCATCCTATTCAAAAACAATCTATAAAAACAATCGAAATGCCCTTTGAGGCATTTCGACAAACACAATGCAAACGACACTGATACGTGTCCAAATAGGACACGAAACTTATGATACCTGACACGAAACCTATACAGACACTTAGGGGACTCCTAGGGTTTCCTAACCATGAAGAGAAATCAAAAATCCATGGAGAAATGAGAAAGTTACCTATTGTGTTCCTTCACAAGGAAAAGCCCAAAAAATGAGATCTCCTCAAGCTAGCCAATGGCTCCAAATTGTATCAATCCTGAGAATAGCCTCCACCAACAGTAGGGGGACACTAATTAGGTTACAATGGAAGAAGTTTCAATGAAAATGGATTAATATTGAATAAACTATGAAGGATTTTCAATAGAGAGCAAACCTTTCCTTAGAAAAAATGGAGGGATGAATAAAGAGGAGGCACAAACTTTGAGACGGATTTTATAGCAAGGAGGGGGAGTCCCTAGGCTGGTCATAATGTTACGGTTAGGGTTTTGGGATTCAATCTAAGGGCTCTCATCCCATCTAGCATATTCAAAGGTCAAAATCAAGGTCCCCATTAATCAAGTTGCAACCTAATCATTCTAACTAGTCATGACTAACCATGACCAAAACAATTTCTAACTTAGTCTAACCATGACTAACTAGGACTAACCTAGGTTAGGTCAATTCTAGGTTGGGGCTAATAACAATCACATGGTAATTAATTAAATAATATTAAACCACACCATTTAATATAATATACATTAAATTTCAAATAATTTTAATAAATTCAAATAAATTCAAGATAACCAAATTACCCTCAAGCTAAATGTACTAAACAAAATCTCTACCCACATGGTTAGGCTCTAGGGCAGACAGTCACTACGGCTCACTAGCAAAACACCTAAAATCACAAGTCATGAATTTAGATAGTTTAAAATTAATTAAAAATCACTAAAAATTCTGATATAAAGTAAATATCATTAAATAATAATTATAATCACAAAATTTCAAAATTACCCTCTTTTCAGAAACTGGGTGTTACAAAATATAATTATAAGGCTAATTTTTCTTATTTTAGTGAGAAATACGTGACTTTTAATTATTAATAAACTTGTCAATTTTAGGTAAAAAATATTAATTAATTTTATACAAAAATACTTTTTAGTCAATTTAATCGTTGAATAATAAAAACTCGCAAAACCAGAAAAGACAAGAAAATCTAAGCTATTACAGTTACAGACCACAGCCAGCTGGGCTTATGCCCATTACAATTTATTTACATAAATTAAAATAAGATAAACTGCCGTTAGTCCTAAACTGAAATATTAAATAAATATAAACAAAAATTAAATATAAAAAATAAAGGTAAATTATAAGTCTCAGATATGGTCCGATCCTCATTTTGGCTAATTACCTCAACGTCCGGGCGGGGCCGGTTTCGTTTGCACTTAGCCGGGTCCATTGACCGATACGGTCGTCACCCAAAATCAAATATCAAATAAAACTCAGAAATCATTTTAAATTCATTTTTAAAAATAATCCAGGATTTACGGAAAAATCGGGCAGCATCTCCTCTGTTTTTGGTCAACCCAAAAACTGGGAATTGGCGTCGATAATTTCTAGCAAATCCCAAACCAGGGAAAACCCGAATTTTTATATATATAAAATCCACAACCAATCCACAGAATAATCGGGACGACCCGAAATAATTTCGGAAGTCCGATTCTAATTCCACAAATCACATAACGCTTCCGGAAAAATTCGGGAAGCCAACACATACCAAAAATTCATTCCCGAAATATTTCGGGAATCCAAAATAATTCACAGGACCTTTCCGAAAGTCCCGAAAAATTACGACGTCGCTAAAACCGAATTCCCAAGGGGAATCGGGGACCCATCTCATCACAGACAGAATAATAATAAAAATAGAACGGGACAGGGGGTTATACCTTGGGTTGCTCGGCTAGAGCTCTCAGATGCAAAATTAAGAAATAATAATTCATGTGGATCGGTTCGGGACAGCACTGAGAGTGCGGACAGCACTGCGAACGTACGGGGAAACTCGGACAGCAGGATCGGTACACGAAAAACATGCAGACAGCAGGTCAGGGAGCCGACGGACCGCGAGAAGCGGGAACAGCGGGCTGCGGCCAGGAACAGGTCGGACAACGAAACATCGGGCTGGAGAGGGTCCGCGATGAGGCGGAACAGCTAGGGCACGGTCGGGGCTGCGGGTCTGGCCGGTCGCGGAGGAGCCGGAGAGGGCCAGACGGAGGGTCTCACCTCCCGGAGGCCGTGCCGGTCGAGGGCGGTCGGACCCGACCGACCAGAGGGCTCGGGGCCGGGCGGATCGCGACAGGGTCTGGCCGGAGGAAGCGGGCGCGGCCTCGGGAATGGCACGCACGGGCGGGAGGTGCCGGAGGGACGTCGGCGAAAGGCGGTGCGCAGGCGACGTGGGTCGCCGGGCGCTGGGATCGGCGCACGGGAAGCGGGGCCGGCGGTTGGCGGTGCTCGGGTTGGCCGGAGCTGGCCGGACGGCTAGGGCACAGGGATGGAGTTTGGGGGAAAAAGGGTTTGAGTGAGTTTTGAGAATGAGATGGGAATGAGAGGGAGAGAGAGAGCTGGGGTTGATTTTAAGGAGGGGAGTAGGGAGAGAAAGAAGGGGAATGGAGAGAGTGGGTGGAGTGAGAGGGAAATGAGGAGAAGAAGGAGAGGGTCGTGAGGTTTGGTCCAGCGGCTGACTAGGGAGAAAAGATTTTAGTTTTTTTTCCTTCTTTATTAAACCAACTTTATATGTATAAATATATGTATAGTTATAATAATGCATTTTACATAATTTTAGGTTTTAAAAGAAAATCCAAAGATGGGTTCGAAAACTGGGATCGAAACCGGGATCGTACTCCGGACACAAAATCGGGACTGGGCCACAATCAAAAACCCAAGGATAATTTGTAAAATAATATTTTTCTACTTCCGACTAATAAATAATAAAAAAATATAATAATAAAATAATAATAATAATAACAATAATAATAATAATAATAATAGTAATAATAATAATAGCAATGATAGTAATAGTAATAATAATAATAATAATAATAATAATAATAAAGATGTTGATACTAAAACTCCAACTGGAAATCCAGGTCTATGCTGACAAAATAAAATCGAACAAGTATCCCAAAAATACAATAATTCCAATTTATCCAAGAATTTCAGAAAATCAGGTTGCGGGTTTTACAACCTTCCCTCCTTAGAAAATTTCGTCCTCGAAATTTAAGGGTATTGGTAGGGGAGGATCAATTCTCTATAAGTAAACCATAACTTCCTTAACTATCTCCTAGTAATTCTGACAACCTCTAGATAATCTAATTTGATCAATTCATGCACTTCCTTCAAAGCAACAATCTTCCCTCCTTAGAAATACAGTCATTGTCCAAAAAAAAAAATTTCTTCTATTTCTGAATTGTCAATCCCTGAAATAGTTGTGCCAAAATTACTCTTTCGCCTGCTTCTATCCCCAAATTGTAAATCAATGGAATGCTGGTGCTAGCTAGTCTTTTAATCACACATAATATTCTTCAACAATTTGTACCCCTCTTTTTTTTCATCTTACTAATCAATTGACATCCGCTAAATATCAAACCATATCGTGTTGCTATATACGCTCCACCGATTACTTGTATATCCTATTTGCTCCAAAATAATCCTGATACACTCCACTCTGTGGCATGATTTTAATGATTTTCCAAGCCTTACTAATTATTTTTCCCGCATCGATGAATTAATAGTAATGCACTTTGCCCCAATAATCAACTTGATTACGAAAACTCCTTTGATGACTGTGTTACAAAACTTTTCCTCGAACATAGTCATTTAAAACTTTACCGCTATGTCAAAAATTGGAGTCGTATAGTTGTGACTTTCATCTTCCTCCAACTTGTTGTAAAAAGTTTGTCAAACCGAATTTGTCATCTCACAAAAAATAATTTTTTTCCCTCCAATCAAGTCCGAACGTTATATTCATCGATCAAGATTTCTCCTAATATCCGTATTTCGTCTAAACATTAATTGTACTCCAATTTCTCATAAATGTTAATCCCGTAATAAAAAGTCATTGACTATCTAAATAAACTACTAGCTACACCTATACTGGTAATATGAAGCAGATTTGATTCGAACAGCAGAAAAGTCATGGGATGGATGACGTCTCAACTGTTTGTTATAGTTCAAAATTTTATACCTCAATTATGAAAACATTCTCTCAATCATTAATTCATAATCACTAGCACTTACCATCATCACCTTTGATTCTTATACCTTTCCCCCTTCAAGTGGTAATCCTCAAAACATCGTAATTAATTCCATTTTCAAAATTACTCCATGATCACCAACTTACTAATTCATGGTCCTACCCATTCTATCTTTCTATCCTTACCAATGTTCTATCTCTAGAATCTTAACACTGCTACAAAGTCTAAGAACTGCAAAAGGCACACTAAGGAATGGTTAAGCTGTTATGGCAAAACAAAGTCATGTTTAGTCACGAACTCATACGAAATAGTGTTACTGAAAATTTGGATATCCTAAGGAAAATGTTGTTCTAGAAATTCAATCCAATATTCTGCTAAGATTTAACTGGACCTGAATGATATTCTTATGCAACTGTCTAGTCTCATTTTCACCAACACACGCATTCATTGATCATATCCTGTTTCAACTGTCTGATTTAAAATCCTCGACTTGATAGAAATTCAAAAAAAAAAATTCATCCTGATTTTCTAATCATGTTGCTATTTCTTCAGCCAATGATACTTTCTCCCTAGAATAATTTATCTCGTTACATCCCTTATTCCTTCGAAGTCTTGTTTATGTCATGCATCCTTCGATTCGCGTTCTCGTGATCAATTGTTATCCCCAATAAATAGTTCTCCGATTTTAAAGTTTATTTCCTCACTCCTCAATTGCTCATCTCTTTTTTTTTCTTTTTTTTTCTTTTTTTTTAAATCATCGTAGTTCTCTTAACCTTGTAATACTCACAATCATATTCATAAGATTCGATATCCTTGATACTTCCCTTTCTATCAACCATTGTCCTTAGTTAAATTGTACCTTGAATTAAAACTGCTTGCTCCACCCATCATTTATAGATTTTCTGTTCACCATATATATATATAATTTTTTTTCTTAAAGAACACCTCAGTATTAATCGTTTTTCAGCAGCATATAAGTCACAAAATTATTTGATCGTTATCCGCATCCTAAATTATTTCACAAATGGTTTTAATTCCCAGAGTATTCATATATTCTTTTCATCCTTGAGTCCCGTAACTTATTTCCTCGATGAGTCTTTCATTTTATCATCGTAACTCATCCAAATTAAAATGTCGTAATCACCTCCAACTATCCTGAACACATATCTAAGGATTACCAAATTTCTATTCTTCCAAATCTTTTCACCATTATCTGATAAGTACTATCTTTACATATCTTCTCATTAAATTAAAATCCTCAAAGTTTTCAGAAATTGTATCGTAGGGGAGACATGACTTTGTGAAGACATTTGTCACAAAAAAGTATAACCAAGGGTTTATTCAAACCTGAGAATTTCAATGGGCTCTTACGGCCTTTCTAAGGGTAACCTGTTACAACTCTGCAGAGTATCGTCTAGTGCTTATCAACAACTCTAGGTAACGAACGGGTCTGGATTCCAAATAAAGGTAGAGAGATAAGATTTGATCAATAAATGGAGAAGTTGAAAATAGGTTTGCTGAAGAAGGAGATTGAAGAGTTCTAATGTTGGTCCATAAATGACAAAGTATAGATCCTAAGGGATGCTAAAATCTGTTAAAGATATAGAAAGGGAATAATCCCGAAAGTCATGGAACACTAAAAGATACAAAGATCTAGAAAATAAAATTTGTAGTAACATATACCATCATACAATTGATCTAAACTGGTTAAAGTCTAGGATGCAAAACATAAGCGAGGTAGCCTATCAGTCTATAACAAACGAAAATATTTATTTGTAATATATTTCGGTTCTATATTGTGACAAATCAATGTTCTAGTGTTCTAATTGTTTCTAGGTGTGTTTTCCTAAGTTGTTGTACGGACCTGCATGGGCCACCACTAAAAACATGTCACGATCCGATCCCAATAATTTGGATCTAGTCGGATCATGCCCAGCCTGCACCGTTGTTGAGACGGCGGCAGTAAGCTGTTCAGTAGCAGGTAACCATACAACAATACTGTATTTGTCACAACTCAACTTCGGAAATAAACTTTATTTAAACTTTGAAATTTAAATACAAAAGGAGATTGTTCTGAAATGAAATACAGAATTTGAAATAACAAAATGCAGAAAAAAGGAAATCTATCTATCGGCCGGATCATCGGCCTCAGTCCCAATGTCCTCCTGTGGGGACTCTAGCAGCACAACTGGGTACAACACAGGGTCGTAGTAGCTGTTGTAAAATCGATCTGTATCCTCAATATCTCCTAAAAATGTATCTCCAGTCAGGAGGGAGCAAAGTACAACTCATGCTAATTTTAAACAGTTAAATAAGTAATAGAATCATTCAGTTCTAAACAGTTTTAAACATGAACAGTTTGTTACAGTAAAACAGTGATTTGAACAGGCAATGAAATATGACCGGCTTAGGTTTGTTACAGGAAGGATAAGGGATTTTGTTACAGTATGGTCATAATCATTACGCTATTCCCCAGTCCCCAGTAGTTACAGTACTCTCAGAGAGAGTTTCGTGTTTGCATCGTGGTTTAGACTTGCAGTAAAGCGATTAAATAAATAACTGTAAACTAACATAAACTATACTTGCCTCAATGAAATGACTGGAGAGGTAGAAGACTTCGAGACAGGTATTTAGAGTCGTCCTCGAATTCCTATATTCGAGAGATAGACTCAGATATTAGGTTCACCAACTTAGCTATGCTAGTTGAAATCTCTAGTTGCGTCCTAGTCCAATTTTTAGTTCTTTAATTAACCAAACACAGAAAATACGGTTATTTGTGCGTTGATTTAATACGAGAGAAAAAGGTCATTTTAACTTTGAATTCGGGCAAACATCGTCGATGCCAGATTATTAGGAAAACTTGGTAATTTTTATAAATATAATTATAAGGCTAATTTTTCTTATTTTAGTGAGAAATACGTGACTTTTAATTATTAATAAACTTGTCAATTTTAGGTGAGAAAATATTAATTAATTTTATACAAAAATACTTTTTAGTCAATTTAATCGTTGAATAATAAAAACTCGCAAAACCAGAAAAGACAAGAAAATCTAAGCTATTACAGTTACAGACCACAGCCAGCTGGGCTTATGCCCATTACAATTTATTTACATAAATTGAAATAAGATAAACTGCCGTTAGTCCTAAACTAAAATGTTAAATAAATATAAACAGAAATTAAATATAAAAAATAAAGGTAAATTATAAGTCTCAGATATGGTCCGATCCTCATTTTGGCTAATTGCCTCAACGTCCGGGCGGGGCCGGTTTCGTTTGTACTTAGCCGGGTCCATTGACCGATACGGTCGTCACCCAAAATCAAATAAAACTCCGAAATTATTTTAAATTCATTTTTAAAAATAATCCAGGATTTACAGAAAAATCGGGCAGCATCTCCTCTGTTTTTGGTCAACCCAAAAACTGGGAATTGGCGTCGATAATTTCTTGCAAATCCCAAACCAGAGAAAACCCGAATTTTTATATATATGAAATCCACAACCAATCCACAGAATAATCGGGACGACCCGAAATAATTTCGGAAGTCCGATTCCAATTCCACAAATCACATAACGCTTCCGGAAAAATCCGGGAAGCCAACACATACCAAAAATCCATTCCCGAAATATTCCGAGAATCCAAAATAATTCACAGGACCTTTCTGAAAGTCCCAGAAAATTACGACATCGCTAAAACTGAATTCCCAAGGGGAATCGGGGACCCATCTCATCACAGACAGAATAATAATAAAAAATGGAACGGGACAGGGGGTTATACCTTGGGTTGCTCGGCTAGAGCTCTCAGATGTAAAATTAAGAAATAATAATTCACGTGGATCGGTTCGGGACAGCACTGAGAGTGCGGACAGCGCTGCGAACGTACGGGGAAACTCGGACAGCATGATCGGTACACGAAAAATATGCGGACAGCAGGTCAGGGAGCCGACGGACCGCGAGAAGCGGGAACAGCTGGCTGCGGCCAGGAACAGGTCGGACAATGAAACATCGGGCTGGAGAGGGTCCGCGAGGAGGCGGAACAGCTAGGGCACGGTCGGGGCTGCGGGTTTGGCCGGTCGCGGAGGAGCCGGAGAGGGCTAGACGGAGGGTCTCACCTCCCGGAGGCCGTGCCGGTCGAGGGCGGTCGGACCCGACCGACCAGAGGGCTCGGGGGCGGGCGGATCGCGGCAGGGTCTGGCCGGAGGAAGCGGGCGCGGCCTCGGGAATGGCACGCACGGGCGGGAGGTGCCGGAGGGACGCCGGCGAAAGGCGGTGCGCAGGCGACGTGGGTCGCCGGGCGCTGGGATCGGCGCACGGGAAGCGGGGCCGGCGGTTGGCGGTGCTTGGGTTGGCCGGAGCTGGCCGGACGGCTAGGGCACAGGGATGGAGTTTGGGGGAAAAAGGGTTTGAGTGAGTTTTGAGAATGAGATGGGAATGAGAGTGAGAGAGAGAGCTGGGGTTGATTTTAAGGAGGGGAGTAGGGAGAGAAAGAAGGGGAATGGAGAGAGTGGGTGGAGTGAGAGGGAAATGAGGAGAAGAAGGAGAGGGTCGTGAGGCTTGGTCCAGCGGCTGACTAGGGAGAAAAGATTTTAGTTTTTTTTTTCCTTCTTTATTAAACCAACTTTATATGTATAAATATATGTATAGTTATAATAATGCATTTTACATAATTTTAGGTTTTAAAAGAAAATCCAAAGATGGGTTCGGAAATCGGGATCGAAACCGGGATCGGACTCCGGACACAAAATCGGGACTGGGCCACAATCAAAAATCCAAGGATAATTTTTAAAATAATATTTTCCTACTTCCGACAAATAAATAATAAAAAAATATAATAATAAAATAATAATAATAATAATAATAATAATAATAATAATAATAATAATAATAATAATAATAATAAAGATGTTGATACTAAAACTCCAACTGGAAATCTAGGTCTATGCTGATAAAACAAAATCGAACAAGTATCCCAAAAATATAATAATTCCAATTTATCCAAGAATTTTAGAAAATCAGGTTGCGGGTTTTACAACCAGCTTGTGATTGGGCCCCATGGGAAAATCGACAGGACGAGACCCCATCAAACCGCATTATGAAATGATGTCCAAAGCATACTTCCTTTGACACAAGAAAATTCCTTCCGCACTCCGAGCCACCTCTATGCCAAGAAAGTACTTCAACACACCAAGGTCCTTCATGTGAAAGCAGGAACTAAGGTACTTTTTGAATGCATCTAAAGCACCTGTGTCATTACCAGACACAATCATATCATCCACATAGATCAAAACATGCAACTCTACCTTCCCCTTAAAAAAGGAGAAAAAGGGAATAATCGAAATTTGATTGAATAAATCCATAGGATATCAGAGAAGCAGTAAGCTTAGCGAACCAACAACATGGTGCCTTTTTCAATCCATATAGAGACTTACGTAGGCGACACACTTTGTTGGGTTCACTATGCGAAAAACCTGGCGGCAACTTCATATACACTTCTTTTGTCAGATCTCCATGAAGAAAAGCATTGTGCACATCCATCTGGTGCAAAGTCCAGCCTCTCACAGCTGCAACAGCCAAGAACGCCCGTACTGTAGGCATCTTAGCTACAGGGGAAAATGTCTCTGAATAATCGATCCCCTCAACCTGATGATTATCGAATACAACCAGCCGTGCCTTTAAGCGCTCAACACTTCCGTCAAATTTGTACTTTATTTTGTACACCCATCTACTTCCCAATGCTTTCTTCCCAGGAGGCAAATCGACAAGACTCCATGTCCCATTATTTTCTAGAGCCTGTATTTCAGTTTGCATAGCCGCACGCCAGCCCGAATCTCGCAAGGCCTGGCGATATGAAGTAGGCTCAACACCTGCAGTGATAGCTGCAAGAAACTCTCTGTGTCCAGCAGTAAATATGTCATAACTTAGAAATTGTGTTATAGGATACGAAGTACCTGAGGAAGTGACGGGAACAGATGAACTGTGGTGAAGGGGGGGACTTTTACTTCGAACAGCATTTGTCACAAAATCCTGTAATCGCACTGGCTGTGATTTCTTTCGCATTCCTCTTCCCAATAATACCTCGTCGGGTACCTCTGGCAACACTGTATCCCCTGTATTATTAGTAGTATCCGCATCACCCCCAGCAGACTCTCCTGTCAATACTTCTGCATCTACCTGTGCATCCTGGCTACTCGGTGCCGAGCCACCAGCAACTACTCCGGCCTCAGCAACCGTAGCCGGCACCATCCCAAAATTCTCTATATCGTCTCCTGGCACTTCGACAGATGTATGGCGTGTCGCAGAAGACATCTCGCTAGCAGAGTCACACCCAGGAAATTCTTTTTCATAAAAAAGTAACATCACAGGACACAAAAAATTCACCAGTCTCCAAATCATACAGTTTCCATCCCTTTTTATCAAGTGGATACCCAACAAAGATACATTTTCTGCTCCTGCTAGCAAATTTATCATGTCGGGATTTCAAATCATACGCATAGCACAGACAACCGAAAATACGTAGATGATCATACGAAGGAGCCGAGCCATATAAAACTTCATAAGGAGACTTAAAATGCAAGATACTAGAAGGGGTTCTATTTATCAAATAACATGCAGCCAGAACACATTCTCTCCAAAAATCTACGGAAAGAGAACCCTGAAATCGCAATGCCCTGGCTACATTTAAAATATGTCGATGTTTTCTTTCCACCCTTCCATTCTGTTGAGGTGTCCCAACACAGGATGTTTGGAACAATATACCTTGAGATGAAAAATAATCTCGTAAACAATTAAATTCAGTGCCATTGTCACTCCGCACACGACGTATATCAGCCCCAAACTGACGCTTCACCATGGCAATGAATTTGAGAAATATAGAATAAACAACAGATTTATCCGTCAACAAAATAACCCAAACAGCTCTAGAAAAATCATCCACCAAAGTCAAAAAATATCGTGCCCCATTAGATGACGGAACACGATATGGTCCCCACAGATCACAGTGTATAAGTTCAAAGCTTCTCAAAGCACGACTACTACTATCAGGAAAGGCATCACGAGTCTGTTTAGCTTGATGACAAATATCACAAGCCTTATGAGAAAACACACTACTACCAGAGAGAGAAGGTAAAGTCTGCATTACTTTATCTGAGGGATGCCCCAGTCTACTATGCCAAACCTCGGAATCATTCTCTTTGCATGCCAGGATCACCGAAGCCAAAGAAGCTGGAACCTCCCCCAAGAAGTAAAGTCCACCCCTTTGTTCACCTGCTCCAATCACCATCCTTGTACTTCGGTCATGAACAAAACACAAATCAGGAGTAAATAACATATCACAATTTCTGGCACCAATCAATTGGGAGACAGAGATCAAATTGTAAGTCAATGTCGGAACATAAAGAACATCCGTCAACACCAACGAAGCAGTCAAAAATACTTTGCCTCTCAGAACAGCCTCAATAGTGCTCCCATCAGGCAAAATCACAGGACAGACAGGGCCCTCAAAACAATCAACTAAACAGTCACGAGAGCCTGTCGCATGAAGAGTAGCCCCAGTATCGAATATCCAAGGGACAGAAGAATTCGTACCCATCAGACGATCAGAGTTTGAAGAACCGGGATTGGAAGAATCGTCGTTACCCAGCAAGCTTATCAGTTTCTGCCATTGTTCACCTGAGAGTGGTGAAGGATATCCTCCATGCATCATATCCGCTGAACTTCCAGCAAGACCAGCAGGGACACCATGACCAGCAGCGGCGACATGATGAATAACCCCTGTGCCACCAGCACCACGTCCCCCATCACGTCTCTGTGGTGGTGCTGGGCCTCTGCCACCACCACCACCACCACGTCCGCCCTCACGCCGAGGACGAGTCTCCCACCACTCTGGATAGCCAATCTTGGCAAAGCAAGTTGCAACATTATGACCTGTTTTCTTGCAATGAGTACAGATCATACCTGATTTGTCCCTGGAATCTGAGATTCTACTAATAGAAGTAGTATAAATACGAGGTGAAGACTTGATAGCCAGCGCCATCACCTCCTCAGTAGCGGATTGGACCTGAGATTTTTGCATATCCTCCTCCTCACGGACTGCCTGGTATGCCCGATCTAAACTTGGCTGAGGATCCTGAGCCAGAAGATTAGATCGCGTATGACCATACAACTCATCATTCAACCCATACATAAAGTCCTGAAAGTGGTCTTCATCCCTCATAGCCTGTAGCTTGGCAGCAAGTTCACCACAAGTACAAGTTGGCAATGGAAAATAAGCAGCTTGTTCATCCCACAAAGACTGCAAATTTCCAAAATAGGTTTCCACAGACATCGACGCCGTTTGTTTGCACTCGGCCAAAGCCACTTTAATTTGTTGCTTTCGAGTACTGTTGTTAACAACAAATCTTTTCGCCAACGAGTTCCACAATGGATAAACCTCCTCAAAGTACGGCAAAGATTTCTTCAGAGACGGATCAATGGTATTAAGAACCCATTGAACCAATAGCGCTTGCACGCATCGCCAATCAAGCAATTTGCTAGCATCATTAACAGGTTTGATTTCAGTACCCTCCAGAAAAGTGATCTTTCGCCTAGAGATCAGGGATAGACGTATCGACCGAGACCACTCAGCATAGTTTGGTCCACGGAAAACAATAGAAGTAATGATATTTCCTGGTTGATCAGCAGAACTCAAAAAATATGGATCCTTCGGATGAGGATAATTTGGGTTATGTGCACTGCCACCGCCAGTCGCGACGGAGTAGCTGGACGCAGCATCATCTGCCATCGCGGATATCGGGTGTACAAAAATTTTGTACAACGCCGACGAATCGGCCGCTGATGGGCGGGGTTGGCGGCGAATCGGCCGCGATCAGGTGCGCCGGATCTGGCATGTAGGGGCGAGTGGATGTCGGGTGTACAAAAATTTGTACAACTCCGACGAATCTGCGAAAGAGATAAAAGTTTTTTTTTTTTTTTTAACAGAAGGCTTGTGCTTTCTCTGCACTACACCATTAATTCTACAACAATCTTCTTTTGCACTACACCATTAATTCCAAAGTAGTTTCTGAGTTCTGGTTGGTGAACTACTTCCGAGGCTTTGTGGAGGCTTTTGCTCGGACTACTTCATGTAATGTGCACTACACCATTAACTTAAAGTAGACACTATGCCAAATCTGATAGAAGATGGCACCATTAACTTCATGTAGACACTTTGTTGCTAGGACTACTTATGGCTTTTGCTCGGCTTTTCCTCGGAAGCTTTTGCTCGGACTTATAAATATGCCTGGTGCCGATCTATTTCCGAGGCTTTGTGGAGGCTTTTGCTCGGACTCGCCGAGGAAGAAGTCCTCCCTGGCGCCGATCGCGGAGCCTCCGGTCACGCCGCTGCGGGAGGTGAGCACGTCGATACCGGACTTCGTCAAGTTCGGGCCGGTACTGCCGAAGAGCGCCGGGTTCAGTTAGGGCGCGTAGGGGGTCGGCCGGATCGAGGATGGTGAATATGACGGCTAGGGTTTTTGTGGAGGCTCTGATACCATGTAGGAAATAATAATGCCTTATTCTCATTGCTAGGGTTTGTTACAATATATATAGTGTCTACATTTGGGCTTATGGATATGGACCATATTTACAATGCAAAATATTATCTTATAATCTAACAAAGAAATATACTAAAAAAATAATTAAGGAAAAAAAAAAAGGAGATTCACATATGGTTTTATTGGCTTTGAAAAGCTTATGGTCAAGTACCTAAGGGTATAATATGACGAGTTTTGGAGAAAATTTAAGTATATAGTAGCTATATTGAGATTGTATAGCCAGATTGGATATATGATGGAATAGCCTTCATTGGGGAAGAGTCGGTACATATTTGTAGTGGAGGATTGGGATCCCACTTTAGCTCCTAGGCAATGCGGGTCTATATAGGAGTGTGCAAATTTGGCTGCTCTACACTTTGGGCCTCGTTTGGTTCACGGGAAGGAAACGCATTCCCTTATAGTTTTTATGGACATGGGAAAGTAGGATTATTTCAAAATTTCTTTTCGTTGTTTGCTTGATGCAGAAAAAGAAAGCAAAAATATAACAATGTTTCAATAATATTTTTACCTTTTAAAATAAAAATAACATTATAAAAAATAATATTAATGGCAAAATAAGCAATGACACGCGGTTACTTTTGTCATAATTTTTGTAATAAATGTTAGAAAAGAAGGAGAGAAAATCAATCGCATGGGCCATGAGTGGAACCATATTTTCTCCAATTTTTCTCCTTATTAGGAAATCAATTCTCAAATTTGTGGCTACCAAACAAAAGAAAAGAATAACTTTTCTTTCCTGATTTCTTAAATCCGTGAACCAAACGAGGCCTTTGTAGTATTCTCCTACTACTTTAGTCCTCCATTGCCGAGGAAATAAAGTGGGAGGCACTTCATGGTTTTTTCGGGCCGGTCCGGGCCGGCCCACGGTCCAAAGGCGGCGGGCCTGACCGGGTTCGGACCGGTCCAGGACCGGCCCAGTCTTAATTGCGGTCCGGGCTAAGCCCGGCCCGGTTTTGCTGCTCTGGACCCAGCCCGGCCCAGTGGACCGGACACAATTAGGGTCGGTCCGGGCTGAACCGGACCACGGGCCGGTCCGGGCCTTGGGCGGTTCGGGCCGGTTCAGGCCGGATTAACCGGACCGGCCCGATTTTTTGAATTTTTTTTTTTTTTTTTTTTACAGTTTTTTTTTAATTTGGTTTTTTAATCATTTTCTTTTGTATTTTAATTTTAAAAATTTGTAACTTAAATGTTTATAAAATGTTTATACAAAATATTTATAAAATGTTTATAATTTTATGTTTATACAAATGTTTATAAAATGTTTATAAAATGTTTATACAAAATATGTTTATAAAATGTTTATAAAATGTTTTCTTTTTAATACAAATGTTTATAAAATGTTTATACAAAATATGTATATAAATGTTTATAATTTAGTAATACAAAAATGTTTATAATTTAGTAATAGTTTGTAATACAAATGTTTATACAAATATATACAAATGTTTATACAAAAATGTTTATACAAATATTACAAATGTTTATAAAAATTTAAAAAAAAATATTTCTTCCTCTTCCTTTATCCGGGCTTGGGCCGGCAAATACTTGTTTGGCATAGGCGGAGTTAAAAAAAAAAAATTTTTTTTAAGTAAAAAATAGTTTTTGAAAGTATAAGTTAAAAAATTTGAATAGTATAAGTTAAAATTAAAAATTTGAATAGTATAAGTAAAAAAAAAATAGTTTTTGAAAGTATAAGTTAAAATTTAAAATTGAAATGTATAAGTTTAAATGTACATACCTAATACCTTGCACCGTAGCCTCATTGTTGTTCGCCTTCATGCAATGAAAGCGATTCCAAATCCAGCTCGTGGATGTCATGATCTTCTTCATCTTTCTGGTTTTGTGTTCTTTTATCGGCATTCATCCAATCTTGTACGCACACGATTGCTTCCAAAATATCGGGCTTCAAGCGGCTCCTCCTATCGCTCAACATCCTCGAACTTGCACTAAAACAGGACTCCGATGCTACCGTCGACACCGGAACCATCAGTAGATCACGTGCTATGTTAGAAAGCACAGAAAATCTCTTGTCGTGTCTCTTCCACCATTCTAAAACGGCGAAGTGATCTGGAGTCTCATCTTCGTCGTGATAAGAGTTAAGGTAAGCAGACAACTCTTGAGTAGGTTGGAAAGATTGCTTTTGTTTCTTCCTTTGTAGTATGCGACCGGCTGCTGATAGCTTAGACGCCAAGCCGGAGCTACTACTAGCCTCCCCTGAGTTGGTCGGGTCGACGTTGCTCCTTCTTCGTACAGTATAACTAACCTGTCCAAAGCCACTTTAACTTCTGCCTTCATGTCAGTAACGTCTATACCCATATATTCTCCATATCCATCTAATAAAACCTCTACGCCATCCAATTTGATTGTAGGATCAAATATGGAAGCCAAACAATATAAAAGAGGTACTTCACCCCAATATTTCCTGAATTTGGCTTCCATATTTTTCACCGCAATTTCAAAATTTGGATAATCTCTATATTTAGAAAATAAATAAGACATGTTACAAAGTTCACGTAAAGCTAAGCAAGATGTGGGATAATAAACACCAGAAAGAGTTAATGTAGCATTGTAAAAAACTTCTAAAAATTTACAAACACTTTCAGCTGCTACCCAATCATCATCAGTAACCTGATAGTCAAAGGTGACATCCGAAGTACAATAATATGTAACAGCACTCTTAAAAGGAATTGCAGATTTCAACATCAAGTAGGTGGAGTTCCACCTAGTTGGTATATCCTTCACAAATCTTCTAAAAGTCATACCAAAATGTGCGCAAGTGCATGCAAAACTTTGTTGTCTACTTGGAGACGAGTTTAGGTGGAGCAAGCATTGTCGCAGAGTGTCTAAATGGGGTTCAAAAAATTTTAAACATTCTTTAACAACTAAGTTAATTATATGGCAAGCACACCTAACATGCATAAGTCTACCTTCTAAAATAGGCTTAAAAATTACTGACAAAGAAGACATAGCAGCATTGTTGTTTGATGCATTGTCCAAAGAGACAGAAAAAATTTTAGCGTGAATATCATATTCACGCACGTGTCTTGAAATCTCACTTGAAATTACAGCGCCCGTGTATAGACATTCTATAAGTTTAAGACAGATGATGCATTTTTGCAACATCCATTGTGCATCTATATAGTGTGCAGTAATACAAATATAAGCATAACTCCATTTAGTAGTCCAAATATCAGAAGTAATAGCTAACTTACTAATATTTTCAAAATTCGCTTTCAAAGCGGCTTTCTGCTCGTTAAAGAGACGAATGGTCTCCTTTCGAGCTTGTTGCCTACTCACTTTAGTAAATGAGGGGTTTAGAGAAAGTGATACATAATCTCGTAAAGATTCGCTTTCACCTGTCGTGAAAGGAATCTCGTAAAGATTTGCTTTCAGCCGGAATGGAGTTGGAAGGGAGATCGGGAAGCCGTAGAGCACCGGGGAGGGAAAGCAGTAGAGCACCAGAGCACCGGGGAGGGAAAGCAGTAGAGCACCAGAGCACCGTAGAGAAATGTAGAGAATTTGTGAGGAATGACTTGTGTTTGAAAAATGGGATTTTTGGCCTATTTATAGGAATTTTTTGGGGTTATTTTGGTAATTTTAGGCCAAAAATGACCAAAATACCCCCTCCCAACGTTTTAATAACGGCTATATGGGAGGGGTATTTTGGTAAAAGAAACAACTCCCCCCTCCCCCCCAACGGTCAAATCTGAAAAAAAAAAAAAAAATTTCAAATCCTCCAACGGTCGGCTGGACCGGTCTCAACGGGCCGGGCCGGTCCAACCGGGCCTATAGCGGGCCGGGCCTATTTTTTCAAAAAAAAAATAATAATAAACAGCGGTCCGGGCCGGGCCGGGCTCGGGCTGGGGGGGGGGGGAGGCCCGATCCGAACCGGTAGGGAGTGGGGGGCCGGGCCGGTTCGGTCCAGCAGCGGGCCGGTCTGGGCTTTTAGGAGGGCGGGCCGGTCCGGTCCACGGGCGGGCCCGGGCTAGACCGGCCCAATTAACACCCTGAGAGGCACTCCAACATAAAATTTTGTTGACTACACTTAATAAATGCTATTTGTTGTGTTGAATATATCCACTTTAACATGGTGTCGGAGTAGTCTGGGTTCAATCTCTCTGGCACCCTTTTATGTGAGTTTTATAAAAAAATTATATGGCTCCATGAAATCCAACAATCGACCTCTAAAATGGGTTTCAACATACTGAGGCGTGTTGATACAAAATATGTCACCTTTATCCATCACCGATATTCTAGAATTTTGGTACAGAGGTGGAGACTTTAAGGCATCATTTTCCACCAGAGCAATGCTATGCCTACAACCAAATTCTTACAACACCTTTACTCCGGCCACGTGTCGGATTTCGATTGGAGGAGAGGAGTAAGTGGTGGGGTCGGGTGGAGCCCATGTAGCAGGAGGGGTGTGAGGGGTGGTGGGATCCGGTGGGACCATGTGTAAGAGGTTGGTAAGTGAGGTTATAAAAAGGTTGTAAAAATTTGGTAGTAAACTTAGCATTATTGTTTTCCACCATCTATGGCTTACATCAAGCATAAATTCTTACCTCTTTGTGCCATTTAATGAAGTTAGCAAACACATACATGACACAGTTTCATGGTACATCATGTTTGTTGATGATATCATACTTAGTTGTTGACATTAAAGAATCCTTGTAGAGATAAAGTCAAGAAAATGGAGTACATAGATGTAGTTTAACCGAAAGTCAAGAAATTAAAGGAGCCACGATTTTTTTGTATTTAAGATCAATTATTAGAATGGTTGAAATGGGAGAGACCTAGAAATATGTTGCTCAAATTAGAATGGTTGGAATGGGGCGTACTTTTATACTACTTTGTGAAAAAAAGATTCGCCTGAAGTTGAGAGGAAAGTTCTAGCTATAAGACTAGTCATATTTTATATATCAGGTAGCACAATTAAAAACAGATGCAGAAAATTTGTATATGAAATGAGATTTCTGTAAGGGTCCGTTTGGTAAACCGTATTTGGAGGTGGGATTTGAATTTTTATGGATTTGGAAACAAATCCATGGAATCCTATGTTTGGTCGGAGATGGATTTGGATATGGAAAGTATGACAAAATCCAAAACTTGGATTTGGTTGGATTTTGGAGGAAGATAATAATTATTCTTTAATAATTTCGTTAAAATATTTATTATTTAATAATTTTGTTAAAAATTAGTAAATAAAAAATTAGTTAATCTTTAATAATTTCATTAAAAATATTTATTAATTAAAAAATTAGTTAATTAGTTAATTAGTTAATTTTGTTGTAATCATATTAATAATTTATTAGTATTATTATAATATTAATTAATAATTTATTAATAACTATTTTATTATAATCTTAATTAATAATATTTTAATCACAATTAGAATCATATTTTGTAATAATTTAATTAATAATTTACTAATCATAATAATATTAATTTATAATTACTATTTTTAAAATATTTAATTTATAGTTAATTAATCGTTAATTATTAATTATTAATTTATAATTACTTAATTATTAATTTATTACCTAATTATTAATTATTATTTATTAATTATTAATTATTATTTATTAATTTATAATCGTTAATTAATAATCGTTAATTAATAATCGTTAATTATTTAATTATTAATTATAATTACTTAATTTATAATCGTTAATTAATTATTACTTAATTATTTATTACTTAATTACTTAATTATTAATTATTAATTTATAATCGTTAATTATTAATTATTAATTTATAATCGTTAATTATTAATTAATTAATTAATTAATTATTAATTAATTTATAATTACTATTATTAATCGTTAATTATTAATTATTTAATTTATAGTTATTAATTATTAATTATTAATCGTTAATTATTAATTATTAATCATAAAATCAAATCCTATGTTTGGTTGGAGTTGGATTTGGAGTTGGATTTGAATAGTAAAATCCATGATTTGGATTTGGAGGATTTCCAAATCCAAATCCAAATAGTAAAATCCTCCAACCAAACAAGCCCTAATGGTATGTATGTAGTGATATGTCGAAAGTTATGATGAAAAAGGCAATTTATAAAGGCACATTCAAACTTGCTAGGACTACCCAAATCTTTTTTCTTTTATCTACAAGTCTGCCAATAAAAAAATTTGTTATGGGCTGCTCACTACATAGTATAAAAAAGCCAACTATTTTGATTTTTTTTTTTCCATCTTTTCTTCTTTCTCTCCCAAATTCTAAATGTTGTTCTCAATCCATGTTCATGCCTAAATTTTATCTTCTATTAACTAAAATTTGATTTAGTATTCATTCTACATAGATTTTCGAAGTTTCGAACTCATTTTAGGGTTTCAAACTTCCAAAATTCGTCTATAGTCGCGATGATGGACTGTCAAAAATTTTGACAGTCCTACTAATTGAAGAACTGTCAAAAATTGAACATAAAATATTGAACATCATATTTTCTTTAGGGCTGTCAAAAAATTAGACAGTCCTGCATATAGCATTGAAAAATATTTTTTTCGGATTGTCAAAATTTTTGACAGTCCTTTGGTAGGACTGTCACAAATTTTGACAGTCCTAAAAGGAACTTACTGTAACAGCAAGTTCCTTTTAGGACTGTCAAAATTTTTGATAGTCCTAAATATTGCCAGGACTGTCAAACAGTCCTGGAAGCAAAAGCAGAATGTTAACAGTGTGCAACTTCTTAAATATTTTTTTTCCGTAATTAGAAGGGTTATATATATATATATATATATATATATATATATATATATATATATATATATATATATAATCTTTAAGTTACCTTTTTAAATATTTTACAGCATAATCGTGAGAAATATTAAACATCTTTAAAATCAAATTATCTAATCCGTATACTCAAAATTTTAAATCTATTTTAGAGATAAGTCTCTCAATTTTGTTCAATTCAAAAAAAACCCTTCATCGATCTATAAATCTATTTTAGAGATAAATTTCTCAATTTTAAGTTTGTTTTAGAGATAAGTTTCTCAATTTTAAATATATAAAATAATCTCTAGTGTAAATAAACCTTCAACAGAAAAAGTTAAACCGTGTTAATGAACATCGTGTTTTATTTAGGACTGTCAAAAATTTTAACAGTCCTAAATATCATCAAGATGTATTTATCTCTAATTTACTTTTCACAGTCCTAAATATCATCAATATATATTTATACCTAGTTTACTTTTCAGGTAAAATATATGTTGTACACCCGTTAGCAAAAGAGAAATCCAGTACGCATAAACTTTAAAATTTATCTCAAGGAAAAACAATTGATTTTACTGTTGATAGATAAATGAGACATTGTTGTATAACTTGAAGTATTCAGGACTGTAGAAAATCTACAGCCCTACGAACATACATGATTGTGGAAGTTTTCTACAGTCATGAGTCTTACCAGACGCGACTTTGTTGAAGTTCCTTACTTTGAAATTCTAAAATGGGTTTAAAACTTAAAATTTTGTTAAAAATTTTCAAATCCCTCTCGAATCATTTCTCAAAACCCCATTCAAATTATGTCTGTGATGTCAAAATTTTGGCGATAACCAATTTTTTTTTTTTTTGGTATTTGGAGTTGTCAGTGCTGAGGTTCAACGATGCTAAGTAAGAAGAGAGCATAATGCTGTCAGATATTTTGGAAGCTTGCGTCTACATATTGGGTTTGTGTGAAAAAAAATTAACTCAAAATTACTCAAGAGATGAAAGTGTCGATATCAATGAGCTGGACTGTCAGTCTCTTACTTTGGAGGATACTACTGGAGGAGGAGATGAGCAACAAACTTGGACGAAAGACGGACGACGGAAAAAAATAATAATTAAACTTGTACATTTTATTACAAATTTTATGAAAATAAAATGTCAACTTTCAATTTTATTTGTTAGTTAATGTTATAGTAGATTTAAATTATATTGCATTAACAAAAATGGGGTAATTAGCTTTTAGACCTAGATTTTATAACAGTTTAGAGTTTCAGCCCTCACATGTCCAATTAGAGAGTTTAGTCCCTGGATTTTCTTTTTCTTTTTCCTGTTACACACACACACACACACACACACACACACACACACACACACACACACACATATATATATATTATTATTATTTTCATTATCAAAGATGAAGGGAGGGTATAATAGAAAAAAAATACAAAATAAAAATCCAGGGTCTAAACTTCCAATTGGACATATCAGGACTTAAATTCTAAACTGGTATAAACCCAGTGTGTAAACACTAATTAGCCCAATAAAAATTTACCAACTTTTTCCTTCTCAAATTTTTTGATTAGTTAATGTTATATCATATTTAAATTATAATAACATTAATTAAAAAAAATTAATTTTCCTTCTCAATATTTTATCTTTTTTTTAAAAAGAAATATATAAAAAAAAGAGCCGGCCCGAATCCAACCCTGAACCGGCTCGGACCCAACCCGATTCGGCCTGGCCCACCCCCGACAGGGTCATGGGTCTGGGTTGGTTTTTCTATTTTTCTTCCGAGTCGGACTGACCCAACCCGTTTCCTCTCAGGTTGAGCCCGGTCCGGCCCAACCTGTTTTCTCTCAGGTTGAGCCCGGCCCGGCCCAACTCGAATTCGGTCAAACCCACTTGACCTGGGCTGCGAGCTGTGCGGGCCCGATACACACTATGATTCATCGTCGTAAGGAGCTGGAAGAAAATAAGTGCAACACATCAACTCCATCATTTATTTCACATTTGTATTGAATAAGTACTTTTAAAAAAAATGTTGTCTTTCTTATGTGGTAACCATTTTTTTTAAACTCACAATAGTGTTGGAGATGCTCTTACACCGCAGAAGAGCGACCCAATAAAGTAGGTGTGTTCAGAACGAAGCTGGCTAGAAATTCAGTAGTGCATCAGCTCCTTATTTATGACTGGGTTATTCCACTACTTCATTGTTGTTAAGTTTTACTGAGTTTGCCTTCTGCAAACATTTATTTATTTTACCAGGCTTTTGTACTTTTTAGTAGATTTATGGTCTCAAGAGCTATTTCTCCTTTTCCCACAATCTTGGAAACTTTTTTTATTTTCCATCCACACATTTCCGAAGTTTCCGCATGTGTAGGTGTGAAGAATTTATTTCTAGAAGTAACATGGAATGATGCACCAGAGTCTACAATCCAGCATGAATCTTGAGAGGTTAGATTAACCAGACCATCATCACAAATGATGATTATTTCGTCACCTTTTGAAGCAGTGGCTGTTGTGTCTTTGGCTTCATTCTTCTCATTTAATTCATTTCTCTTTTTCTTTTTGAGTTTTCTGCATTCTCTTTTCATATGACCCTTAAGACCACAATGAAAGCATTCTATCTCCTTTCTTGGTTTGAAAGTGCCTCTGGAATGATCTTTTGGCCTGCTTTTGGAGCGGTCACGGTTGTGAAATTTTCTTTGATGATTTCTTCCACGATTCTCAGAAACAAGAGCATCTGACTCGGTTGTTATGCCTTGTTCTTTCCACATCGCTTCTTCATTCAATAAACTATCCTTCACTAAGATTAAAGTGATGACGCCTTGAGGAGCGGAATTGCTTAAGGAAACCACAAGTGTGTTCCACTATCCGGCAACGAGCTGAGTAGCAAAAGTGCCAATAGCTCATCTTCCAGCACCAGCTTCATGGTTGAGAGTTGATTTACCAACTCTTGGAAATCACTCAAGTGTTCAGAAACACTTCGTCCGTCTTTGTATTTCAGGTTCACCAAACGTCGAATGAGTGACGCTTTGTTTTGAGGAGTCTCTCGCTCGTACATCGATGCTACCTTCATCAACATTTGATGAGCATCGGTTTCTTTGGAAACATGGTAAAAAAACGCTTTGGACGATCCAAGGACGGATCTCTCCAATAGCTTTTCGATTTAGAATGGTCTAATCTTTTTCAGATTTGTCTTCTGGCTTCTGTCTATTGCAGAGTAACACTTCATACAAATCCTTACAATAGAGGATATCTTCCATCCGCGGCCTCCATATGGAATAGTTTGAAGACGTGAGCTTGATCATGGTTGAGGAGGTAGAAGACAATAATTCCGCCATCACGATCAATAAGCTTGTGTGGCTCTGATACCAATTGTTGGGTATGCATTGATACCGCTAATTGGGATGGAGATAGCTTACCCACTTAACATGGGAGCTACAATGAGTTGAAGTTTAGCTTATCCGCTTAACACAGAGGCTAGAGAAAAGAAAAGAAAGACAAACATACAAAAGACAAGAGAATTAACGAGGTTCGGCTATGTGCCTACGTCCTCGGACAACAATAGTTCTTTTCTTTCTCCCTCCACTAAGAATAGTGGGATTACAGAGTTACAAACTCTCTCTTGGATACACTCAAGAGGATCTCTCTCATACACAAGTATGGAAGACACTTGGTGGAGAAGCACCCGAGGTAGAAGCACCGTCCGGAAAAACACCGCAAGCAAGGAGCACCAAGAGTACCACCACTTCTAACACCAAGATCACAAGGGAGGATTAACCCAAACATCTCTTAAACCATCTCCTTATATAGCCATAAGGGAATGAACCTTCTCCTCCAAGATTCGTTCATGCAAGATGAATGAACCTTGGGAACTCCACAAGTCTTTAGACTTTCTCCAAGGTGAATGAACCTTGGAAACTCCAAATCCTCTCTCCAATTAAGGAGGGACCACCCAACAAATTTGTATTTACATCTCACTTTTTAATTTTATTAGACTTATCCACTTTTTATCACGAAAAATATTTATTTTGTCATGAAAAATATTCATTTTGTCACGAACTATTTTTTGTAACAAAAACTGGAATGTAAGTCTAATAAAATTAAAAAGTGGAATGAAAGTACAAATTCATATTAATAAGCAGGATGAAAGTCAAAAAATTCAATTTTTTTTTGTTCTAATAAAAAAGGAAAGGTGCTTAAATGAAATATGGAGTAGTTATCAAGTAATAATAACTTAACGCGGAGCACATAACTACCCTCATGAGAGAATTGTATGATTATATTCATATATGTCTAGCAGTGGGCCCAACAAGTATGCAATACAGTGTGCACAAAGTCCCGTGCGTGTCGTCTCGTCTCTCTTCTGGTATTGCAATAAAGATTTGGAAGTCTCCAAAAACAGTATCCGATGATCACTGAGATGTTAATAGTGGAAATTCTTAGGAAACAAAACTTCTTAGATGCTTCAACTCTATTACTTTAGAGTCTCACAGAGGAAGACTATATAGTGAAGAGGAAGACCCAAAAAAAGTTCTATTTGGTTTTTCATAGTTGAGCCGATCTTCATCACACGCTGAGGAATCGTTTGACCATCATGGCTACCTTTTGTACAAGATGGAATTCCTGATTCGGAAGAATGAACCTACCTGGAATTAAAGCTCATATTGGGCATATTGTTATTCTTAAGGTTGAACCAGAAATTTGAGCAAACTCGTATGATCGAACATATTGTTATTCTCAAGTGTGAAATCATCAATTATAGTCCTTTTGGACTAAACTAAATTTATTTTTATGATTTTTGAAACAATTAGGTGTTGTATGTGGGTTGGACAATTGTGTTAGATGATATAAGAGTTGGACTAGGCTTGGATAAATTTAGGCTAAACTAGGATTAAATTCTTTTTAATTTGGTTGGACTAGAGCCCAGCTCATATATAGGTCTACCCTTGGTTTCTTTTCTTACTGAAAACTAATGCAGAATAAGAGGATTGCATCTTAAGGGCATTTTTAGAACAATCTTTCGGGAACTTTATTGTATCCAATAGAACATCCCTCGTATACTTCAACAGTTTCTTAAGCAGGATTTCAAATTAAAAGTACAACAACATGAGGCTTATCATTTCCAACTTCAAGTTGAGATTCACGATATAGGGATTATAGTTTTATTCGTACACCAAGGATTAAGCCAGTCCGGATCTACTGTCCATGAAACCTTATCCCCAAACCTGTCCTCCCCCCCCACCCCATCTAATAGCTTGTGGGTCCCAATCTGATCCACAAGCTATTAGGGGGGGGGGACATATTTGAACCCAGATTAAGCATGCATTGAAGTTCATAGGGTATGACAACAATTTTCTTATTTCAAACTCCAATAAGATTATGATTAGGACTTGACTCCAATCATGTTATTAGTATGATTACTATATATGAACAAAATCCTAACAATCATCACATTCGACCATATTCACCATCCAACTCAACAAGCATCGAGCAACCTCTAGTCTTCAATCTAACGATCATCACCTTCAACTATATTCACCATCCAACTCAACAAGGATCGAGAAACATATAATCTTCAATCTTCAACTAATAGTCTCGATCTCATGAATCATCTCCTCTTCCTAGAGCACCAATCGTCTAGTCGTAAGTCGATTCCAAACTCGAGCCAGACTCGAATTCGCACTTCATCTCCGCAACATTATCCATGTTAAAGCATTCCAAAATAACTATCATTATATCCGAATCAATAAATTTGACTCGTCATCCTCTAGTTACGGAAGGTTGATCCATTATGAATGAAACATCCCAGATATCCAACCCTATCGTCGAAAAAATTATGGGAGCATCACCTCAAATGGTATCCCCTATCAGCCAATAAATATTATCACACTTCTCTTCCTTCATAAGCATGATGCAACTAGCAACTACATGTCACCCTTAGAACTCCACCCCTCGCTGAGAAACCACAGCTCGAAGAGTCTAACGCAACTAAGGATATGAGATTCTTGTGCATCTTCGACACATATCGTACCCTACCAAACTCTGTATTAGGCCATCGTGCATCTTAATATCTATTATCCTTTCACCGACACTCTCATAAACCAAGTCATCATCCAAACAAACAGTATTAGTGTTCTTCTCCATAGAAGCAAAGCAAGACACATCTGAGAAAATATGTAGCAAACTACCATAATCCAATATCAACTCTGGAGTAGCTTCCCTATCTTGAGAAACCATGAGCAAATAATCCAAAATATCATCATGCACTTCTATTATTCCCGAAATAGATCTTAAATGGAAGAACGTGAGTCGACAGAGTGATTTGGCAACACTTCGAAGAAAGTACACAACTGAGATCCCGGAGGATTCAGCGAGACAAAATCAAATGTTATACTTCGAAGAAGGCACAAATAAATTTCATAGCAGCAGCGACGAAAGCCCACAAGTGATTTCTGATTAGATCAGAGACGCACAAGTGGTTTCTGATAAGATCAGAGGAGAAGAGAAGAAAAAAAGAAAGAGAAAGACAGCTTTGTTGGGGTGATCAGATCACCGTTGCTCAAAGCAAGATTCGCTTTTATACGATCCGCTTCTAGGAACCAGCAAGTTCTTAGAGAACTTATGGAACGCTCGTCAGTCAACTTTTTGTAACTTAAACGGGCTTCCTGAACTTTACGGACTCCCTTAACTCTCTTCTTTGGTGCATCTTAGAAAGGAGGTCAGGGGGCTCTTATTTATAGAGTGGAGTGAGATTTTCCATTTCTCCTATCTGATGTGGGACTAAAATACAAATACTTTAAAATAGAGTTTGATATTTTACATCATCCCACAATCAACATAGATGAGTGCTAGTCCACGCCTACCCCCCGAACACACGCCCGTGGATGCACGAGGCATCCTGGAGTCCGAGTCCGAGTCCGTTCAACAAAAATTAACTTGCATCTTTGTTAGAATTAATCTTTTTTTCTTCTAGAAAAATACTCCTACATGGAACATACTTGTGCCCCACCACACCTCATGTACACACCTCAACACAAGCAATAGATTATATTGAGGTACTCATCATTTTGTGTATCCGATGTGGGACTATCTTTCCTAGGCTAAAGGCAAAAATACCAACAATCCTCTACATATCTCATTATATGGGTTGAGCGTTCTCCACAATGACTGTCCATCATGCATTAGGAGAGATGTCGCTACGACTTGAATCTTTTCGCATAGGTTAAATAACAGTATGATACAAGAATGGACTAAGCCTTAAATTCTGTACTATAACTACAATTCTTTCCACTCACATAATGACATCAACTGTGCTTCTGGCTGCACATTAAAGGCCTTGTGCCAGCCTGGTTTCGGTGTATGTATATTGGGTGTCTACAAAGTTTCCCTCAAGAGACGGCCTACATCTCTATCCATACACTCTAGGTGAGTTCTTTTAAAGAGTCTTGGCATGAAGTCTTTCGCTTCCTTGCAGTGCTACGCCGCTATGACATGGCCCGAAGCCGAGGCAATGCCTCATGTGGTGTCATACTAGTGTAGCATGAGGCCCAGCCTCTTTGTAGTGCCAAACTACCCAGCATGAAGCCTTTCGCTTCCTTGCGGTGTTACGCCGCCGTGACATGGCTTGCAAAGCCGAGGCACTGCCTCATGTGGTGTCATACCATGTAACATGAGGCCCAACCTTTTTGTAGTGCTGTCTACCACTCTTCATTCTACAGCATTAGGCCCTCTTGCCTATGTGCGGTACTACGCCACTGTGACTTGGCCGAAAACTGAGGCTTTACCCTTACTAGGTACCTCATGTGGTGTTACCCTACTGTAGCATGGATTACTATGCTCCTTTGTAGTGCTGTGCTACCCGTGCTTCCTGTAAAGCACGTCGGACATCCCAAATGCCCAAGAACTCATTAAGGCTTCCAAGCCATCCTCTCACATGACTTTGTTCTATACAAAGAACAAATAGTAGGCAACAGTGGTTCTGGGTCCGTAATCCCGTATTTCCTAAGGATTACCCACTATTAACAGTGGTTCTGGGTCAATGACCCCGTAATTCCAAAGGTTTACCTACTGTTCCTGATATTCTTCCAGTCAATGATCCTTCTTTGAACTAAAAGCTAGTTGCCTAGTAGATTTCTCTTTGAACTAGTAGCATAAAACTTTATAGTAGAATTATAAAGACACAATATCAGATTGTCTTCAAGCCCATTTTACATGATGTGTCTTCAACCAGCTGGCGCTTGAGACCTTTGGTGAACGAATCCACCAGATTCTTCTGGCTCCGAACATCTACCACGGCAATAAATCCTCTTTTAATAAGATAATTTACCGACCTATGACTTAATCGCACAGTCCTTTTCTTGCCATTGAAGAGGTCATTTGATGCCACCACTGCAGTCGCCTGGTTGTCGCAGTAAATCGACGTTATCGAAATATGTGCACCAACCATAGGAAGATCATACATGAGCTTTCGAAGCCATTCTACTTCATCTGCTGCAGATGCTAGTGCATAAAACTCAGATTCCATAGACGAATATAAGAGCATAGACTGCTTCTTCGACTTCCACGATATAGCAGCTCCACCCATTGAGAATACGTATCCTCCTGTGGACCTTTCACTCTCTACTTCTGAGCACCAGCTTGCATCACTGAAGCCTTCTACTACTGTTGGATCTTCGTAGTAGTACAATACATACTTCTGAGTTCTTTTGAGGTATCTCATAACTCTTTTCACAGCTTTCTAGTGCTCCACATCTGGATTGCTCGTGAACCGACTCAGCATCCCCACGGCAAAAGCTATGTCAGACCTTGTGGTAGTAGTCGCATACATCAAACTTCCGATGACGCTTGAATACTCTAACTGTCTGACGCTTTTCTTGGATTTGGCTTCAGCTTCTTGTCACACCGATACGGCATATCTATCCCTGGAAGATCTTGATATCCATTGCGTGTGAGCATCTTCTCAATGTAATGAGACTGTGACAATGCCACTCCAGTATTCGTCCGGATGATCTTTATCCCTAGGATAACATCAGCTTCCCCTAAGTCCTTCATGCTGAACTTAGAAGAGAGGAACTTCTTTGTCTCAGTGACACTTGCTAGATCTGTATCCAATATTAGCATGTCGTCTACGTACAGACAAACGACAACTCCTCTTCCGTCAGCGAACTTTGTGTATATATATTTGTCCGTCTCGATGACCCTGTAGCCATTTGATCTTATGACTTTGTCAAACTTTTCATGCCACATCTTGGGATCTTGCTTCAGACCATACAGAGATTTCACCAACTTACAGACTTTATCTTCGAGGCCCTTGACGACGAATCCTTCTGGCTGTTACATGTAAATATCTTCAGTCAACTCACCATTTAGGAAAGCAGTCTTGACATCCATCTGATGAATAACTAGCTTGTAAATTGCACTTAGAGCAATCAACTTCCTGATGGTCGTCATCCGTGCTACTGGAGCATAAGTATCAAAATAATCAATCCCTGCTTCTGAGAAAATCCCTTGGCTACCAACCTAGCCTTGAACTTATCAACAGTTCCATCGGCTTTCATCTTCTTCTTGAAGATCCATTTACATCTGATTGATTTTGCTCCTTCGGGCAGATCGACCAACACCCACGTGTTGTTGGAGGTTATCGAATCATACTCATCATTAATAGCCTCCTTCCAGAGGACAGTATCTCTGGTCTTTATAGCCTCATCATAGGTAAGCGGATCCACTACCAAAATATAGTCAATTAGCGACGGCACATTAGCGACGGATTCTTTCCGTCGGCGTTAGCGACGGATTTGCGACACATAACCGCCGGAGTACCGACGACAAGCCGATATATTTTTTATTTTATTTTAAAGGGGAGAAAAGGTCGCGCGTCCGTCGCTAGGGCGTCAGAAACATAGCGACGGATACGTGGGCCATCGCTATGCAGTCGACTATTTGGCAAAAATTGTTGGAAGAAGTGGCGGGACAAATCTTCGACTACGTAGCGACGGATAGTCCGTCGGAAAGTATCCAAAAGAGCGACGGACTAGCGACGGATAATATCCGTCGCTAGTCCGTCGCTAAATATACGACCCAGACTTAAATTAAAACGACGGGAGAAACTTTTCATTCCCCCAAAATTTCACTCTCTCTCCTCTCTCTCTCTCTCTCTCTCTCTCTCTCTCTCTCCCGCGGCTTCGTCTTCTCTCTCTCGAAGGTGATCGGCGGCGTCCTCTTCTATCTCTCTCCCGAAGGTAATCTCCTCTCTCTCTCTCGTGCGGTGGTCGGAGGAGCAGCGAGGGGCGGCGGGGGCGTCGTGGGCTGGAGGGCAGCGGGGGGGGGGGGGTTGGCTGCGGGGGAGGCGTTGGGCGGGGGGGGGTTGGCTGCGGGGGTAGGGTAGGCGGGGGCTGGGGGGGCGGCTGGGGGGGCGGGGGAGGCCGGGGAGGGGGGGTTGGCTGCGGGGGCGGGGGGGTTGGCTGCGGGGGCGGAGGAGGCGGGGGCTGGGGAGGCGGGGGCGGGAGGGGGGGTTGGCTACGGGGGCGGAGGAGGCAGGCTTCTAGCAAGGGTTCCATTGTGATTGTCTATGCAAAGTTTTATAAAACAGTTTTATTTTAATTATTATAATTGTTTCTTTCAATTTAGAAAAAATATAGAATTGCTAAAGAATCGTGTAGTATATTACTACTTGTCTATAAATTAAGGATGCTATATAATTAATCATTAAAAGGATTTAGTTCACGAGGGCACAATATGTAATCGCAGCATAGTGATTGAGCAAACACTAGAAAATAAATAATGGTATCGCGGGATACAACAAATGAGAATGATCAGAGTAGAAAAGAAACAATGGTTATATGGTTTAGTGTGAAGAAGTTATCTACTTGATAGATAAGAAGGTTCATGAAAAACTTAGATACAAAAGAGAGATTTACATATGGTTTTAATCGACTTATAAAGTACTTAGGATTGTGTCCCGACTGTGGTTTGTAAAAGAAACATCTATTACAGATCTATCGAAACAATATAAAGATAGGTACAAAGGAGTAAATAAGAATATGTAAGATGGAGTAATTAAGGTTATTTGGCATAAAAATGATCTTTTTGTAGACTCGGCCTTACCCCCGGTATGTGTTTCCGAGACTCGACCCCATAAAAAGGATCTTTTTGTAGATCAAAATCAAAGGTAAAGTGAGTAAGATAGAATGCAACTGCTGTGGATATTTGGTATTATCTTAATGATAGGATCCTTGTGATGTTAGAGGTGTTGTCAATCAAGGGTAGGAGAAAATTGTCTAAGATTATTTGAAATTGCAATGGAGGTGCAACAATAGGATTAATTGGATTTTAGTTATAGGATTTCGTAGAACTAGAAGCATGTGCAAATAAAATTGGATTGAGACTTCGAAAAAGGTACAACTTTTGTTAATTGGATTTTAGTTATAGGATTTCCTAGAACTAGATGCATACGCAAAAGAAATAGGATTAATTGGATTTTAGTAAAGGGAGTCTTTGTGTTATGCTTTGTATTAGTCACATGTATGTGTAAGTATCAGTTTGTTAGAGGCAAGGGACTTTCCCGTTGCATTTCATTGACAGGTAATGAGAACCCATTTACCTAGGTGTTGGTATCTCAAGTATCAAATGGTGTGGTTTCATTTTATATGCATAGGTCATGTACCTTCAGTGGTATGCATGGCATTGATTGTTATACACATATACTAGCATGGTTGAATACTTGATAATTTGAACACTATCGGTATCGGACTATCGGTATCGGTATCGGTATCGCACTATCGGTATCGGTATCGAACTATCGGCCTATATACCAGCGGATCCACTAGTTACATGATTATATACTAATTCTGTTTAGTTTGTCTTACGATACAGATTTTCACATCCAATCTGTGATGGATCGTTATTTCGTTGATCATACATGGATGTACAAATGACAACACGAGAGCAGAATAGGTGTGAGTGACGATTTTCAGGTAGGCGTGGAAGTGTTTCTTAAGTATGCCATGAGCAAAGCTCAGTATATGGACGGTAACAAAATCAAGTGTCCATGTCGTAATTGTCGCAATAGATGTTACGAAGAAGTGGTGAGTGTAAGAGATCATTTGACCCGTAAGGGTTTCGTACGTGATTACGGCCTGTGGTCATCGCAAGGTGAACTATATGCAGAAAGACAGGTTGCGAATGCTGCTACTTATGCTTTTGATGATAATGCGGCAACAGATTTTGTCGTCGAAGATGACGAATGCTTTGTTGATTATGGAGACCTGCAGAACCTTACACGAGATATGGTGTACGACGTGGCAGGGCCGAATTTTGATCCGGATGATCCTAATCCCGAGGCAAAGGAGTTCTATGATATGTTTCAGGATGCAGAAACTTCTTTATATCTTGGTTGTGAGCCTCATTTCGTACTGTCAGTAACGATGCGGTTGTTGAACATAAAATCCGATTTTAACTTGCCACAAACTTGCTATGATCGGATTATACAACTAATCAAGGAGGTGTTACTGAAGGAATCAAAAGAGCTTCCAAAAAACTTCTACAAGTCGAAGATGATGGTCCGACAACTGGGACTGGGGTACGAAAAGATAGATTGTTGTCGCAACGGATGCATGTTGTACTACAAGAAGAACGAGGATATAGAAAGTTGCAGCTTCTGTAATACGGATCATTACAAGCCAGTCAGAAGAAAAGGAAAGTCAACTAGAAAATGACGTTCTTACAAGTATACGCATTACTTGTCGATCACAAAGTGCTTGCAGAGGATGTATATGTCTCAGAATACAGCAGAACACATGATGTGGCACAATAAAGAACGCACAAAGGACGATGGAGAATTGTCACATCCTTCGGATGAAGAGGCATAGAAATATTTCAATTTGCGTCATCCAGATTTTGCTGCAGAGCCTAGAAATGTACGTCTGGCGCTATGCTCTGATGGCTTCGCCCCTTTCGGGCACTCGGGATCTTAATACTCCTGCTGGTCGATTATTCTGACCCCTTACAATCTGCCACCATGGATGTGTATGAAGACTCCTTATATGTTCTTGACAGCTATCATACCGGGTCCCAAAAATCCGACGAAGAATATCGATATATATTTACAATCGATGGTGGATGAGCTGAAACAGCTGTGGGAGATCGGCGTTGCGACCTATGATATTTCCAGAAAATAGAACTTTCAGATGAGAGCTTCAGTGATGTGGACAATCAATGATTTTCCCGTATACGGTATGCTGTCGGGATGGAGTACTCACGGTACCATATCTTTTTCGATATGCATGCAAAATAGTAAGGCGTTCCGCCTTAAGCATGGAGGAAAAACTTCTTTCTTTGATTGTCATTGTCAATTTCTGCCCGCGAGTCATCCTTGAAGAAAGAACAAGGACGCGTTAAGAACTGAAAAACAAGAATTTTCTCATCCGCCTGCCAAATTGTCGGGATACGATATTTGGAAAGATGTAAAGGACTTGCCCACTGTAATGGAAGATCCATCGAACAATCGTGTCGATGGATTCGGACAAAGCCATAATTGGACCAAACGGAGTATCTTCTGGGACTTGCCTTATTGGAAAGATAATCTTATAAGGCATAATCTTGATGTTATGCATATCGAAAAGAATGTGTTCGATAATGTCTTCAATACCGTCATGGATATTAAAGGAAAGACGAAGGACAATCCAAAAGGAAGACAAGACATTGCCGAGATATGCAAGACGAGGCCAAGGATGAGAACGAAGACGATGACGATGATTAGGTTAAATATTGTTATATATTAAAAATACTTCCAATTACGTGAATTAAGTTTGACCTCATAAAAGCAATTACGTGAATTTATTTTTTTCGTTCGATCATTTACTTATTGTATGATTTTCTTTTTGCAGATGGCACTCCTAGTCTTTTTCGTCACGGTGGCACTCGTCTCCCTGCTAGTGGTATGTATATTTTAGTTTAGATTTTTATATTCATTTACACTTCTATATTGTTAATTATGTTTATGTGTTCTATTTACAGGTTATGATGGCTGGTCGTGGTCGTGCTGCTGGTGGGGGTCGTGGTGGTGGTGATGGTGGGGGTCGTGGTCGTGGTGGTGCTAGTGGTGCTGGTGGTCATGGTCGCATTCAATCTTCTCGGGATGTGACCCCATCCAGCGAACCCGACCAGGAGAGTACCCCGGGCACAGACGCATCCCGCCGTCGAACGACAACTTCATCGAGGCACGAGTCCGGATCTGCTAGCGGATCCGTTCTGTTATCAGACCCACCAGCGGATCCACCAGTGGATCCACCAGTTACTGTACAGTGAGCCCCGGAGTACCCCCATACTCGGTTCCATCCGGTTACTGGAGAGTACATACGCGGACCCGCGAATCCTCTGACGGCACCAGAGAGGCCGAGAGGCGAGTTCCGACGAGAGCTATGGCCCGCGGGGACCTCGTAAGTAAATTAAAGATAATTTATTAAAAAAATTTCATTTTTTTAAGTTAATAATCCAGTCGTATCTTCTTTGTAGGTTTTTTTCGTTTAATGTTGTCAAGGCTCTTGGAGAAATTATCAGGGCTAACTTCCATGGTCCCTATCTCAACTTTTTATCGGTGCCCCCAAACTTGAAGTACGTCTGGCTCGACGAGTTGAGGGTATATATCTATATCTTCTGGTTAATTATTAGTTACTCTTTAATCAACAATTTTTTAAATTACATGATAATTGAATTTGTATGTTAGACAATGTTCTGGTGGCCCCCCCATCACGAGGACACGATCCGCAGGACCTACAGAAGCGCTGCCTCGAAGAAGATACGGGATATGATTCATGACCTGAAAATGGGGCAGACGGGGCCGAATTGGATCCGACAGGACTATTATGAGGAGCTCTTAGATATGATGGATACTCCTGCCTACAAGGAGAAATCGGAAAAGGCGAAGGCGAACCGACGGGCTGCGGGACTTCATACGGGGGGATCAAGGTCCTACGCAGCGGCGCTTACAGATCTGGTGAGATACCGCAATTTCATTTCACTATCAAATTCGGTATTATTAATATACGGAGTTAATTAAATTCTACGAAAAATTCATATGCAGACCCAACGGGCGGTAAAGGAGGAAAGGGCACCAGAATCGGTCACCATGTACGATGTGTTCCAGCATACGCACAAGAGGCGGAAGGACGGGACCTTCGTCGACGATAGGGCCAAGGAGACCGATGTAAGTACTTATGTTTATGATATTTACGTTAGAATTAAAAGTATTCGGATTATAACTTAGATAAACATAGGATTCACACTATAACTTAGTGAAACATAGGATTTAGATTACAACTTAGGTAAATCTTATAGTATAAACACATTCATTTGATAGGCTGCGTATCGTGAGGCCCTTAGTCGGGCTCAGTCAACTGCTGTCGAGGATGTCGGTGAAACGATGTCCGCCCGGACGCCTTCTTCTATGGCCACTCGCAACTACTTGTTCGTAGATAACGTCGGCGGCTTTAAGAAAGGGCGCCTGTACGGCGTCGGCTCCCTAGGGGAGTTGCACATGGCGACTAAGAGATTTCTACCGACACCGCCTCCTCCCGCGGCCCCGGCAGACGATGATGTGAGGTCGCAGCTTGCGCAGCTGCATGAGGCGGTATCGTCCTTGCGGGAACAAATAGCCACGTACTTTCTGCCTCCGTCTGCTGCTGCCGGTCCGTCTGCTGCTGCTGTCGATCCGTCTGCTACTGGTGCCGGTCCGTCGGTTGCTAGTGTCGGTCCGTCGACTGCTGGTGCCGGTCCTTCTTCCGTCGGTAATCTTTCTTTCAACCCTGCTGCCCCTCTGGTACCGTCTCCGACTGTGACGACACTCCTTGATCTCATGCCGCCAGAGCAGCTACGCCTACTTCCAGGCAGTGTCTTCGACGGATTGCCGTCGTACCTAGTGGAGCAGTATTATCGTCGGTCGCAGGAGGGATTACCACTACCGTATAATTGAACTCCTTCTGCTCCTTGAAGGATTGTATAAGAATATTTGGAATATTTGTGTGAATTTTGGAATATTTGTGGGAATTTCAGATTATAACGACGGATATTAAGTTTATGATTTCAGGATAATTGGTGTCTATTTTATATTGGTTTGGGTTATGCATATTTGTGATTATATATTGGTCTATGTAATTCTTGGATAATTGGTGTGCATTAAATTCGTATGTGATTTATAATAGATTATATATTGGTCTCAGCGATTTTATATTGTGATTATATATTGGTCCGATGTTCGGATGTTGTGTGAACAGGGAAAGCTCTGCAATTTTTTTAAAAAATATCTCAGTTAGTGACGGACTTGCGACGGGTTAGCGACGGATAACATCAGTTTCCGACTACATGGCGACGGAATATCCGTCGCTAACTGGAGAATTGGAAATATTTCCAGTTAGCAACGGATCGTCGACGGCCAACCGACGGAATATTTTGCATGGCGACGACTTGACGACGGAATATCCGTCGGCAAGGTTCTGGTGGTATGAAAATCTACAGAATGTTAGCGACGGATATTTCGTTAGGGATCCGTCGCCATGGTCGACGGATTCGCATCGGAATATCCGTCGCCATGGTTCTGGAAATATAATGTTCGACGGATTTGCGTCGGAATATCCGTCGCCATGGTACTGAAAATGCTTGACATTTCCAGAACAAGGTCGACGGATTATCCGTCGCTAATCCGTCCTTATTTAGCGACGGCTGTCGACGGAATAGTGACGGAACGATACCCTCTGATACACTGTTACGACGGTTTACCGACAGAATATCCGTCGCTAAGCGTTTATACAATCCATACTAGCTACTTGAATTCGACGAAAGACCGTCGGCAAGTCGTCGCTAATGCAACGAATAATGACGACGGAAAGCTGTTGCTATTCCGTCGCTTGACGACTACTTAGCGACGGATCTATATTAGCGACGAGCTAATTGTCGACGGATTTTTTTGACCAATATCCGTCAGTGATCCGTCGCTAATACGGATTAGCGATGGCGGGACGACGGATCTGGCCGTTGCTAAAGCCACATATTTTGGTAGTGATCTGCTTCCACATGATAGGTGACAAAATTCTCTCTGAATTCCTTCTGTCTTCTCATTCGCTTAGACACAGGTACTGTGAGTTCTGGTTCAATAGTTGTTCTTGCAACAAAAACTTTTTCTTGGACTACATCTTTGTAAGGAGCTTCAGCCTCTTGTGCACTCATACTATTCTCTGAAATATCTGCGAGAACAATGTTCTTATGCCTTATAAATTTATCTTTAAAGAATTCTGCATCGCGAGACTCAATGATATGATTAGATTCAATATCAAGGAATCTCCGAGCATCACTCTTATTGGCATAACCCAGAAAGATTGTCTTCGTAGTTCTTGTACCTAGCTTATGAATTTTCAAATTCGGAAGCTTCACATACGCGAGACATCTCCACACTCGAATAACATTCAAGTTGGGTCTGACCTTGAACCAGAGTTCATGAGGAGTGATATCCAAAGTTGCATGCGGTACTCTATTCAGAATGAAAGTTGCCGTAAGCACTGCTTCGCCCCAGAAGTAATTTGAAATACCCACAGTCAACAACATTGAGTTCATCATCTCTGTTAACGTTCTGTTCTTCCTTTCTGCAACACCATTTGATTAAGGGGAGTATCACTACCAAATTACGGTACTTTAGCGACGGCAAATTAGCGACGGAAATTTTCCGTCGCTATCACCGTCGGATCACCGACGAATTTGTGACGGAATACCGACGGAAAGCAGTGGACAATTTTTTTTATTTTTTTATGTCCATATCCATCGCTATGCCGTCGATAGGTAGTCGGCCAAGTAGCGACGGTTTTATATCCGTCGCTAGAACGTCGCATATTTTGGCGGCAAAAGTCTAAAATATTGGCGCGAGATTTACTGACGACTTAGCGACGGAATAATCCGTCGCTACTCGCGCGAGATTTACTGACGCATTAGCGACGGAATAATCCGTCGCTACTCCGTCGCTAAATTTACGTTCCAGACTTAAATTGAAACGACGGGGGGAACTTTTTCATTCCCCCCAAATTTCACTCTCTCTCCTCTCTCTCTCTCTCTCTCCCGCGGTGATCGATCGGCGACCCCCTCTCCTCTCTCTCCCGCGGCGGTGATCGGCGACCCCCTCTCCTCTCTCTCTCCCAAAGGTAATCCCCTCTCCCTCTCCCTCTCTCTCTCTCTCTCTCTCTCTCTCTCTTTCTCGCTCTCTCTCTCTCGCGCGCGCGCGCGGTGGTCGTGGGTGCAGCGGGCCGGGGGCGTCGGGGGCTGCGGGGACGGCGTCGACTGCGGGGTGCGGCGGTGGCGGCGGTGGCGGGAGGTGTGGAGGGGGCGATGGGAGGGGGCGGGAAGCGTTGGAGGGATGGGGGCGCGCGGGGGCTGGCCGCGGGGTGCGGGGGGTTGCGGAGGGGGGCTGGCCGTGCACGGGGGGCGAAGGGTGTGGAGGGGGCGGTGGGATCGAGGGGGCGGGCAGCGTTGGGGGGGGTACGATGGGGGCGGGGGCTGGCCGCGGGGTGTGGGGGGGTATGTGTGGAGGGGGGCTGGCCGGACACACACACACACGGACACACACACACACACGGACACACGGACACACAGACACACACACACACAGACACACACACACACACACACACGGACACACACGGACACAGACACACGGATACACACACACACAGACACATATATATATATATATATATATATATATATATATATATATATATATATATATATATATATATATAGGCATAATTTTAAGATGCTTAATTAGTTTACCTTATATATATAAGGTAAACTAATTATGGTAAACTAATTATGCCTATATATATATCTATATATAGGCATAATTAGTTTACCTTATTTTAGAGTATGACTACGTAGCTAGTGTGTAGAGTAGTATATGGTTACTAGATCCTAGTGTAGAGTAGTATGTAGAGGAGTATGGCTACTAGTGATATATAGATATGTAGGTCCATGTGTATCTGTATCGGACTATCGCTATCGGTATCGAACTATCGCTATCGGTATCGGACTATCGCTATCAGTATCGACCGTATATACTTAGTATCGGGCGTAGCGGATTAGTATCGATCAGTATATAGGTTTGGGTTAAGATCAAGGTTCAAAGTATCGGTATCAGAATAGTAGGCCGAATAGGAGGCCAAGATAGTCGAATGTGAAGAAGGGAAGAAGGGAGGAGCAGATGGGTTCAGAGCCATGGTGGAGGAGGAGAAGTAACATGAGAGCAGTTTCCGCCGTAACATCTCCTGGCTCTGCTGGCAACTGAAGTCCAGATGCTACAAAGGACGATCCTTCGCTGAAATCGACTACAACACCCATCAGTTCAAGTTCATTCCTATATGAGTATATTCCAATGCCATAGAGGAAGGTCAACAAACTGATGGCTTCTATGGCATTGGAATCTACTCATATAGGAATGAACTTGAACTGATGGGTGTTGTAGTCGATTTCAGCGAAGGATCGTCCTTTGTAGCATCTGGACTTCAGTTGCCAGCAGAGCCAGGAGATGTTACGGCGGAAACTGCTCTCATGTTACTTCTCCTCCTCCACCATGGCTCTGGACACATCTGCTCCTCCTTTCTTCCCTTCTTCTCGACTATCTCGGCCTCCTATTCGGCCTACTATTCCGATATACGTTTGATACGGTCTAGCTAACCTATATACTGATACTAATCTGATACTCTCTGATATTAAGTACATCCGGCTTACTAGCTAGCGGATCCACCAGTTACATGATTATATACTAATTATGTTAGATTGTGATACTAAGTAGCCTCGTCGTAGGCCTAGCGTGTTATCCACAAGTTTAGTTTTTCTTACGATATGAGTATCGGTATCGGGCTATTAATTCTTATGTTTAGTTTGTCTTACGATACAGATATTCACATCAAATCGAGCATGAATCGTTACTTTGTTGATCGTACATGGATGTACAAACGACAACACGAGAGCAGAATTGGTGTGAGTGACGATTTTCAGGCAGGTGTGGAAGTATTTCTTAAGTATGCCATGAGCAAAACTCAGTACATGGACGATAACAAAATCAAGTGTCCATGTGTTAATTGTCACAATAGACGTTTCGAAGAAGTGATGACTGTGAGAGATCATTTGACCCGTAAGGGTTTCGTACGTGATTACGGCCTGTGGTCATCGCAAGGTGAATTATATTCAGAAAGACAGGCTGCAGAAGCTGGTACTTATGCTTTTGATGATAATGCTGCAACGGATGTCCTCGAAGACGACGGATGCTCTGTGGATTATGGAGACATGCAGAACCTTGCACGAGATATGGTGTATGCTGCGGCAGGGCCTAATTTTGATCCGGAGGATCCTAATCCCGAGGCAAAGGAGTTCTATGATATGTTTAAGGACGCAGATACTCCTCTATATCCTGGTTGTGAGACTCATTCCGCACTGTCAGTGACGATGCGGTTGTTGAACATAAAGTCTGATTTTAACTTGCCACAAGCTTGCTATGATCGGATCACACAATTAACTAATGAGGTGTTACCGAAGGAATCAAAAGAGCTCCCAAGAAACTTCTACAAGTCAAAGATAATGGTCCGACAACTGGGACTGGGGTACGAGAAGATAGATTGCTGTCGCAACGGATGCATGTTGTATTACAAAGAGAATTGCGTATTAGAAAGTTGTTGGTTCTGTAATACGGATCGTTACAAGACAGTACAGGGAAAAGTAAAGTCAACTAGAAAACGACGTCCTTACAAGTATATGCATTACTTGTCGATCACGAAGCGCTTACAGAGGATGTATATGTCTCTGAATACAGCAGAACACATGACGTGGCACAGTGAAGATCGCATAAAGGACGAAGGAGAATTGTCACATCCTTCGGATGGGGAGGCGTGGAAATATTTTGATTTGTGTCATCCAGATTTTGCTGCAGAGCCTAGAAATGTACGCCTGGCGCTATGTTCTGATGGCTTCGCCCCTTTCGGACAGTCGGGATCTCAATACTCATGTTGGCCGGTCATTCTTACCCCTTACAATCTGCCACCATGGATGTGTATGAAGACTCCTTATATGTTCTTGACAGCTATCATATCCAGTCCCAAAAATTCGACAAAGAACATCGATATATATTTACAGCCGTTGGTGGATGAGCTGAAACAGTTGTGGGAGATCGGCGTCACGACCTATGATATTTCCAGAAAACAAAACTTTCAGATGAGAGCTTCACTCATGTGGACAATCAATGATTTTCCAGCATACGGTATGCTGTCGGGATGGAGTACGCACGGCAACATGTCTTGTCCGATATGTATGAAAAATAGTAAAGCGTTCCGCCTTAGACATGGAGGAAAAACTTCTTTCTTTGACTGTCACCGTCAATTTCTGCCAACGAGACATCCTTGGCGAAAGAACAAGGACGCGTTCAGATATGGAAAACAAGAATTTTCTGAACCTCCTGCCAGATTGTCGGGATACGATATTTGGGAAGATGTAAAGGAATTGCCCACCGCAATGGAAGATCCATCGAACAATCGTGTCGAGGGGTTCGGACAAAGCCATAACTGGACCAAACGGAGTATCTTCTGGGACTTGCCTTATTGGAAAGATAATCTTATTAGGCATAATCTTGATGTCATGCATATCGAAAAGAATGTGTTCGATAATGTCTTCAATACCGTTATGGATATTAAAGGAAAGACGAAGGACAATCCAAAAGCAAGACAAGACATGGCCGAGATATGCAAACGTCATAATCTAAACTTGATACAAAGGGGAGCTGGTGGACAAGTAACTAAGCCGATAGCGCCATACGCATTGAGCAAGGAAGATAGATTAATAATCTGCAAGTGGATATTTACTTTAAGATTTCCCGACGGCTATGTGTCGAATTTATCTAGATGCGTTGATCTCAATGAACGCAAGCTAACAGGAATGAAGAGTCACGACTGCCACGTGTTTATGGAAAGATTACTGCCCATTGCGTTGAGAGAGTTGTTGCCTTCTGCTGTATGGGTTCCGTTGGCCGAGCTGTCTACATTCTTCAGGGATATCTGTTCAACTAAGCTCACGGTGCAACATATGATACAACTTGAGGAGAAGATTGTCTTAACAATTTGCAAGTTAGAGAAAATATTTCTACCGGGTTTCTTCGACAGTATGGAGCATCTACCGATTCATCTAGCATACGAAGCCCGTGTCGGTGCATCTGTTCATTATCGATGGATGTACCCCTTTGAAAGGTAAATAAAAATCGATATAATTTAAGTGGATTTTACAATTCATTGTTAATTCTCAAGATAATTTGTCTCTCTAGGTATCTACATCATCTAAAGAAGAAAGTTGGCAACAAGGCTCATATAGAGGCTTCGATATGCGAAGCATATCTTATCGAGGAGGTGTCAAACTTTTGCTCCATTTATTTCGATACTCGTGTTGAGACAAATCGAAATAGACCTCAAAGGAATGACGAAGACGTTGAGGAAGGAGGTATATTCAATTTAAGGGGCAAGCCTATTGGGGCTAGTAAGAAACGGTGGTTGAGTGACGATGAGTATGATGCCGCTCACCGATATGTCTTGTTAAATTATGACATACAAGAAGTGAGAGATTTGGAGAAGTAAGTGACTACACCTCGTTATAATCTCTAATTTGGTGAGGTAAGTGACTACACTAATTTTTATTCTCTCTAACAGTGTATTTAGAGATGAAGTCAAAATAAGGACACCCGATATTACCTATGAGGGACTTCAAAGAGAGGTTGATTTTACCTTTCCGTCATGGTTTCGAGATTACGTAAGTAACTGAGATAATATGTTATGCGGCTACCATTTAAATATATATATGCCACTAATACATTTAAAGTTTACAGGTTTTATTAGCTGAACCAAGTACACTCACAAATGAGAGCATCCGTTATTTGTCATTGGGACCGAAGAAGCATGCAAAGACTTGGCCCGGCTATGTCGTTAATGGCTTCAAGTTTAAGACAACTCAACATCCTATAAATGCAGAATTTCTCAATGACGACTTCAGTACGAAGCATTCTGGTGTTTGTATAAGAGGCACAATCTATGACGACGAGCCGGACTTTGACTATTATGGAGTGCTTCGGGATATTGTAGAATTACAATATAGTGCCCCATTTGATATGCATATTGTTATGTTCAAATGTGAGTGGTTCGATACGACACCAAATATCGGTTGGAGAATCGATAAACAATTTGGATTCGTCGATATAAATCATCGCAGGAGGTATAGAGGGTCCGACACGTTTGCGATAGCAAGTCAGGCTGTTCAAGTCTACTATACAAGCTACCCAAGGCGTCGTAGAGATCGTTTTGACTGGTGGGCAGTATGCAAGATTAAATCTAGAAATACATTCAACGTTGGAGACCCAGCATACCAAGAGGACCAGATCGAAAAGCCCCAATATTTGGGACAACAGTCTTGTGACATGGATGTTGAATTAGAGGTTGATATACCTCTTGCTGATGAAAATAGAGGGGAGGAAGAGGTTGATATACAAGACTTAGATGTCAACCAGGGGAGAAAGAGGCATCTTGTCCCAAGTATTGAGACTGAAGAAGAAGAAGAAGAAGAAGAAGAAGAAGAAGAAGAAGAAGAAGAACTTTATGAGGATGAGGATGAGGATACAGATGAATTCGACGATGAGGATGATGATGATGATGAGGCCGAGGCCGAGGAAGAGGACGATGACGATGATTAAATATCGCTATATTTCAGTTGTATCTTGAAGCACCCAATATCTAGTCTCGAATCCTAAATTACCCTATTACATTTGGATTTACAATTACAAGTCTAGTGGAACACAAGATGCCCTTTCATCAAAAGTTACAAGAATTGTACTTTGTTGTATTGGTGCATGATTTTATCAGATTTTGTGTATCTAGCTTTTATTCGTACTTCACTTCTGATTGTAATATTTATTTCAGTTTGGGATATTTGCGTATTATTGTATGAGTTTCTTTTTGCAGATGGCACTCCTAGGCCTACTTGTCTGGGCGGCACTCATCGCCCTGCTGCTGGTATGGATAAGTTTAGGTTTATATTTATTTATAAATTTATGTTGTCGGTATTTTGTTTATGTGTTCTATTTACAGGGCATGGTTGCGAGCACCCGTACTGGTGGTGCTGGCCGTGGTCGTGGCGGTGGCGGCGGCGACGGCGGTGGTGGTGGTGGTCGTGGGCGTGGGCGTGGGCGTGGTGGTAGCGGTCGTGGTCGCCAGCCGCATTCCCCGGATGTGACCTCCGAGCCCGACTTGGAGAGCCCGATCACAGGCTCTTCCCGTCGTCATTCTTCCTCGGTGCCACCGACATCGTCGTCGAGGCCTGTGACTCCATCCGCTAGCGGATCCGTTCCGCCACCGGATGTACCAGCGGATGCAGCAGCAGATGCAGCAGGGAGCCCAGCAGTTACTGCAGGGTGGGCCTCGGAGTACCCCGGGATTCAGTTTCATCCTGATACCGGGGAGTACATTCGCGGACCCGCGGATCCCCCGACGCCACCAGAGAGGCTGGTGGGCGAGTTCCGACGAGAGCTATGGCCCGCTGGTGAATCGTAAGTAAATTTAAGTTAATTTATTAAATTTGTTTCATTTATTCAAGTTAATAATCCAGTCATTGCTTCTTTATAGGTTTTTCCCGTGGGATGCTGCCCGAATTCTATGGCGCATTATCCGGGATAACTACCATGGCCCCTACATCAATTTTTCTGAGGTGCCTCAGGACATGAAGTACGTCTGGCTCGACGAGATGAGGGTATAAATCCGTCGGTGAATTATTAATTATTCTTTAAATCATTAAATTTTTTATTACGTGATATTTGAATTTGTATGTCAAAGGACGTTCTGGTGGCCCCCCCATCGCGAGGAGGCGATCCGCAGGACCTACAAAGCCGCCGCCGGGAAGAAGATACGGGATACGGTGTACGACCTTCGTACGGCGCATACGAGAAAGGACTGGATCCAGGCGGAGTACTATGAGCAGATGTTGGAGAAGATGGATACTCCGCAGTTCAAGCTGAAATCGGAGAAAGCTAAGGCTAATCGACAGGGCGCGGGTCTGCATACGGGGGGATCAAGGCCCCACGCATCGACGCGTGCAGATTTGGTGAGATAGCGCAAATTCAAATTCATTCTATTATTTAATTTTGTACTGTTAATATACGAAGTTAATTAAATTCTACGTATGCAGGTCCGACGGGCGGTGAAGCAGAGGAAAGAGGCGGAGACGGTCACCGCTCACGATGTATTCGTGCATACGCACAAGAGGCGGAAGGACGGGAGCTTCGTCGACGCGAGGGCCGAGGAGACTGATGTAAGTACTTACGTTTATGAGATTTATGTTAGAAATATAATTATTGTTAAGTTAATTAGATAAACTTAGGATTCAGACTATAACTTAGGGAAACATAGGATTTATATTATAACTTAGGAAAACTTATAGTACAAACACATTCATTGGATAGGCTGCGTATCGTGAGGCACTTAGTCGGCTTGAGATCGAGCCCCCTTCCGAGAATGTCGGCGAAACGACGCCCACCCAGACGCACTCTTCTATGGCCGCTCGCTACGACGACGTGTTCGTAGAATCTGTCGGCGGCGTTAGGAAAGGGCGCGTCTACGGCTTAGGTTCCATGGCGCCCTCGTTGCAGCCGTCCCCGAGATATCCACCGCCTCCGCCTCCCCCAGCGCCCCCGGTTGACGATGTGAGGGCGCAGCTTGCGACTCTGACCTCCGCGGTGTCAGATTTGCGGGCGATAGTGTTGGGCGCTATCCGTCTGCTCCCGGTCCGTCTGCTCCCGGTCCGTCTACTGCTGCTGCCGGTGCTTCGGATCGACCTGGTCCTTCTTCCCCCGGACGGCTTTCGTTTAACCGCTCTGCGGACGCCCGCATCGTATCGGATAACACCATCTTGACGTTCCTTGACATGTTGTCGCCACAGCAGCTACGCGCGCTTCCAGACCATGTCTTGTCCCAAGTGCCGGCACACATGGTGGAGGAGTACATACGCAAAGCGGATGCGGCGGCACGAGCACGAGACGATCCGACGGACGGGGTTTGATTTTGTTTATGTTGTTGGTTTTGTAGACATTTGGATACATTGTATGATCGGATATTTTTTTTATGTTTGGATAATTTAATGTTGGATATTGGATGTATTGTGTTGGTAATATTTTGTTGGATATTGGATACGTTGGATATTGGTGTCGGATATGGATATTTTGCATATGGATATATGGTGTTCGATATTGGCTACGTTGGATATTCGTGTTGGATATGGATATATGGTGTTGTATATGGATATTTGGCATGTTTGATATTGTGTTGGATGTGTTGTATAAACAGGAAAGAGTCTGTTTGCAGTATTTTTTTTTCAAAAATTAGAAGTTAGCGACGGACAGGCGACCCCTCAGCGACGGATAGCCCGTCGCTAACTGGAGAAACTGAGGTTAGCGACGGATTGGCGACGTAAAAACCGTCGCTAACTGGAGAATTTTACATTGAGCGACGGTTTAGCGACGGAATATCCGTCGACCTGGTTCTGTTTGATATCAATAAATTTTGCAGTTAGCGACGGATTGGCGACTAACTTACGGCGGACTGGCGACAAAGTCCCGACGGACTATCCGTCGCTAACTGTAGGAATTCAATTTTTCGACGGATTGACGACGGAATATCCGTCGCTACCTGGAGAATTTTACCTTGAGCGACGGTTTAGCGACGGAATGTCCGTCGACCTGGTTCTGTTTTGATGTCCATAAATTTTGCAGTTAGCGACGGATTGGTGACTAACTTACGGCGGACTGGCGACAAAGTCCCGACGGAATATCCGTCGCTACCTGGAGAATTTTACAGTTAGCGACGGTTTAGCGACGGAATATCCGTCGACATGGTTCTGTTTGATGTCCATAAATTTTGCAGTTAGCGACGGATGTTTTGTCGCTAATACGACGCTAATCCGTCGTACACCTCGGCGGATTAGCGACGGCATAACGACGACCTGCCGTATGGAAAAATCTCTGATACGCTTTTACCGACAAATTTACGACGGATTAGCGACGGATATTGCGTATCAGAAAATCACTGATACGGTTTTGCCGACTCTTTAGCGACGGAGGTTTCCGTCGCTAACCCTATATCCTGATACATGTTTCGACGAAAGCTAGTCGGTAATCCGTCGCTATATATATTTAAATGCGCCGACGGTATTCCGTCGCTAAGTCGTCGCTGAGCGACGGAGTAGCGACGGATATGTTTTAGCGACGAGGTTATTCCCGACGGCTGTTTTACTAAAATATCCGTCGGTATTTATTTTTGGCGACGGGCGACCGACGGATATGGCCGTCGGTAAATCTATGTATTTTGGTAGTGTATGGAGCAGTCGTCTCATTAACAATTCTATGTTCTCTGCAGAACGATGTGAATTCATGAGACATATACTCTCCACCTCGATCACTTCTGAGTCTCTTGAGTTATTATCCGGTTTGACGTTCGACTTCAGTCTTGAAGCCCTTAAATTTCTCAACGCTTCATCTTTAGACTTGAACAGATACACGAATGCGTACTTTGAGAAATCATTGATGAAAGTAATGAAATACTTCATCCCGACATTTGTGGAGAACTGTTTGAAGTCAGAGATATCTGAGTGTACCAACTCCAGAAGATCTATACTTCGGTTTACCCGTTTGAACAGTTTTCTGGTGATCTTCGTCTGCGTACAGACCTCACACTTCTCCAACTCCTTATCCCCACATTTGGAGATAAGTCCTAAACTAGACATCATGTTTATTCTTTTACAATAAACATGTTCTACTTTATTATGCCACAACTCAAGAGAATAATCAGAAATAGAGACTGCATTTATCATCTCAATTGGAGTTACAAGTTAAAGTTTGAATATTCCTTTGATACAATAAGCCTTTCCGAATTATGTTCCTTTATAAGACATAACCACCTAACCAACGTTAATGTCCATCCTCAAGCCTGCGTTGCAGAGCAGACTTTATGAGACCAGGTTCTTGGCTATAGCTGCTACATGATTCACCTCTTGAAGCGTCAGCAACTTTCCCGAGGTCAGTCGTAGTACCACCGTCCCAATTCCCTTCACTTCAGCTTGTGTCTGGTTCGCCACCATAAGCTTCTCAGATGTAGGCTTATATGTGGTGAACCACTCCTTCTTTGAGCAAACATGGCATGATGTCCCAGTGTCTATCCACCAATCTGTGTCAACACTGGCTGAGTTAACTTGCGCAATCATATCAACAAAGTTAGCATCACCTTGCTCTTTCTATTTGGGTTTTTTCTTGCAATCTTTCCTCCAGTGGCCTTTCTTGTCATAGTTGAAACAAGTCTCAGGTGCTTTGGACTTTGGCTTGAACTGAGCTGACTTCGCCTTCAGTTGGTGAACATCCCCATCTTTTTGTTGTAAGGAGCCTTTTGTCTCCTTCTGGAGTTTCCAGCTTACACCAGATTGGCCTCAGCCACCTGTTTGGACAATATATCCACTTTGATTTGAGCCCTCAGCTCGTCTTCAACATGAATCCAGTGCAAAAGACGTTCAAGATCCACCTCCATCTTCTTGCGGTACATGTCCGTGATGAAATTGCTCCACCCGGGTGGGGAGCTTGGCGAAATATCCCCGATGATAAATGCATCGACAAAGGGCATGTCATCATCCTCAAGTTTCTGACGTACGTAACTCGAGAAATTCTTTGACTTGAGACAACATCATCTTGTCGTCCTCAAATCGCATCTTCCAGACTTTTTCAGTCACGCAGATCTTGTTTCTGTTCTTATCTGCCTTGTAGAGATTCTCTACAGACTCCCAGACGTCCTTAGCATGGACTGTCTTGATGTATGACTCTGCCAGAGAGTCCTCCATAGAGTTTAAGATAAGCAATTTGCAAAGGTTGTTATCTCTTCTCCACTTGGATTGCAGAGCAGTGGCCTCAGCGACCCTTCGAGCATTTTCACCTTCTGGAATTAAAGGCTCAGGATCTGTCAACACGTAGTCTACGCTCACGAGTTGAAGATTATGGCTGACCTTTCTCTTCCAGACGTTGTAATGCTCCCCGTCAAACTTCTCAAGTTTGTTAAAACTTATTTCGAGAAAGTTTGCACGGTTGTTCTCCATCGGATCTAAATCTTGCTTTAAGATTATTATTCCCAAAATAGATCTTAGATGGAAGAACATGAGTCGAAGAGTGATTTGGCAACACTTTGAAGAAAGTGCACAACTGAGATCCCGAAGCATTCAAAGAGACGAAATCAAATGTTACACTTCGAAGAAGGCACAAATAAATTTTGTAGCAGCAGCAACGAAAGCCCATAAGCGATTTCTGATTAGATCAGAGAAGCACAAGTGGTTTCTGATAAGATCAGAGGAGAAGAGAAGGAAAAAAGAAAGAGAAAGACATCTTTGCTGGGGTGATCAGATCACCGTTGCTCAAAGCAAGATTTGCCTTTATACGATACGCTTCCAGTAACCAGCAAGTTCTTATAGAACTTCTCGAACGCTCGTCAGTCAACTTTTTGTGACTTGAACGGGCTCCCTGAACTTTACGGACTCCCCTAACTCTCTTATTTGGTGCATCTTAGAAAGGAGGCCAGGGGGGCTCTTATTTATAGAGTGGAGTTAGACTTTACCATTTCTCATATTCGATGTGGGACTAAAATACAAATACTCTAAAATAGAGTTTAATATTTTACATCATCCTACAATCAACATAGTCGAGTGACAGTTCACGCCTACCCCCCGAACACACGCCCGTGCATGCACGAGGCATCCTGGAGTCCGAGTCCAAGTCCGATCAACAAAAATTAACTTGCATCTTTGTTAGAATTAATCCTTTTTCCTTATAGGAAAAATACTCCCACATGGCACACACTTGTGCCCCACCACACATCATGTGCACACCTCAACACAAGCAATGTATTATATTGATATACTCATTATTTGGTGTAGCCGATGTGGGACTATCTTTCCTAGTCTAAAGGCAAAAACACCAACAACTTCATCTTCATGATTATTATTTTTCTTTGTATATTGTAGACAATTTCTTCTAATGTGGTTGAATTTCTTGCAATGATAATAAGTGCCCTTCTTTTTTGATGTCTGTCAAGAATGTGTCGCTCTCTATCCCTTATCAAGAGTCCTTCCGTCTGCCACCATTGCCAATTGTTCATCCTAAAAAACATGACTTTTCAATAACTAATTAGATAAAAGTGATGCAGTGATTTCACCAGTTTCACCATATCTTTCCTATACAAAAGCATAGTCATTATGTTCTTATACGAAGAGGAAACTGAAGTAAGAAGAAAATGGCCTTATATTCTTCCTCCACTTTTGCACTAATGGTGTGAAGTTGCTTCAAAAGATTGTTGACCATGTTCAAGTGTTCTAGTAGATTTACCTTCCTTTATCCTTAGGCCATATAGTTGTTGTTTCAGGTAGAACCCTGTCGTGACATACTTAACATATATAGCCTCTACAGCTTTTTCTAAAGCTCTGTCGTTTGTTCTCTATGTTGAAGAGAACATTTTCGACCACATCCTGATGGAACTTTTAGTCTTCAGCTTGATGTCCTATCAGTCGTCATTATTCATTGTCTCTAGTTTCTTGGATTTCCCTAGCAATATTTTGTCAAGGCCTTGTTGCAACAAACGATCATTAACCCTTCTCTTGCACAGCCTGGAGTTTCCTTTGTCATTAAACTTCTCCATCTTGAATCATTTAAGCATTCTGTAAAATTCTCCATCTCGAATCGTCTAAGCATTTTCGTAAAATTCGTCACCATTACTAATATTCTGGATCTTCAACCTGGCTTTAATATTACTTTGTTGGGAATAAAAGCAAAAAAAATCTAAGATAGCTTCCGCGATGAACCGACACTCGCAACACTGAATATGGTAACGGACTCTTGCAGAAAATAAAGATCACAATATACAAGACAAAGGCGCAATAATATAAGTAGAAAGCTCTAACCAGTAAAAAGTAACGAAAAAGCAATATAACTACTAAATAAGTTACATGACTTTGTAAGATTTTTATAACTTTGTAATCCCTAGTACCAGAGAAAGTACACAAAGAGAATCCAAAAAATTTCAAATATTACACCCAAGAAGATTTGAGAAACTCCGGGTCCGTTTGGATATGTTTTTTGAAATTTTTTCCTGAAAACAGTTTTCTGAAAGTAAGTTATAAAACTGTTTTCTGAGTATAAAAATTCTGAGTTTGCGTTTGGTTAGTTTCATTTAGAAAATAATTTTTTGAAACAAAAAATAAAAATTTTGTTTGGTAAAATATTTTTAGAAAGTAATCTTTTTCATTGTGTCCATATTATTTTGTGTCATGTCTAACTGTGTCCCATAAACAAATTTTTGTATCCGATATTTTTGTGTGTGTCCAGCACAGATCTGTGTGTCCGGGCGAGCTCGAGGCGGAAGGGGCCGAAATTGAGACGGAAGGAGCCGAGCGCGAGGCGGCCGAGCTCGAGATCGAGGCACGGTGAGTCGCCGTAACCGGAGGAGAAGGAAAAAGAGTCGAGCGAGGGCGGCCGCGTCGGGCGAGGGACGTCGTGCGTAGGGTCGAGCTCCTCTGCTGCTGGAGCTCTACGGGTCGAGCTCCTCCGCGCGTCAAGCACGGTGAGGGGTCGAGCTCCTCTGTACGTCGGGCGAGGGCGACCGCAGCGAGTTCGTGTCCGGGGCTAGGGTTTGGGAAGGAGGGGTAGAGTGTTCGTCGTCGTCTTCTCGAGTTCGTCGTGTCATTGACGTTGGGGGAGCCGGCTTCAGGTCCTCGTCAATGAGGGAGAGGGAGGAGGAGGAGATATTTGAGAGAAAGAGAGCTGAGAAGGAGGGGGAACGGGTGAGGAGATCTAGGGAGAGGGCTGGGAAGGAGGGGGAGCGGGTGAGGAGAGGGAGAGGGCTGAGAGAATGAGAGGAGAGAGAATAGAGAGAGTGGGGGGGGGGGGGGGGGGGTTTGGTGATGTGGTTGTGTGGGGGCCACTTGTTTTGCACTATTGAAAGAAGAAGAAAATTTGGGAAAACAGATTTTTTTTTTTTTTTTTTTCTTCTCTCCCGAAGCAGAGTTATAACTCTGGTTTTCCAAAAAAAATTTGAAAAGCAGATGTCAGACATTGGGCTGCCAAACACGGATTATGGTGGTTTTTGAGTTTAAAAGCAGAAAAGTGCTTTTAAACTTGCAACCAAACGGACCTCAATGTCTCTCTCTTCTTCAACCTCTCTATTTGTTCACTTTCTTTCTCTCAATCTATTGATAGCTATCCAACATCTCTTTTAAGCACAATGATCTACGAGACAGGAGCGATCGGAGGGTTGGGTTGCCTTAGTCGAATTTAATTTTGGTTGCCCTTCATCCCTATTGAAAATATATAAGTTTAAGTTGGATTTGGACTTTGGACTGGATCAGTCCTAAGAAAATTAAATGACCAGGGGGGTTGTCCTATAGAGGGGAGTTGTCAAGTCCGAAGTCTTGTCAGACTTACCCCTGGGCCGGCCTTACTACCAGAAACTATGGTCCCTTTTATAAAGCACATCATGTATCCATATATAGAAATCTAATCATTTTGGAAAACCAATATAATTAAGATTTTGACTAAAACTTTTCTTCCTTCCTATTATTACTAGGATTACTTATATATGAGCCATATCCTACCAACAAGATCAATGGTCTTGGCTAACATCTATTTTTCCTTGTGATGTCGCTGCTTGCACTGTGGAGTGTGCTGCAGGAATGAAATCACATCTCTGTATGACCAGGAAGGATTAGTAGCATTTCGAAAGAAATTTTAAGCTTCAATAGAAGTTCCAAGCTTGAAGGGGAGAAAGGAGAATATTTTTTTCTGCTTAGTTGTAAATAATGTCATTACAGTAAAAGGAGTCACATAACCTCTCAAATGTTGACTCTTGTCGCACAACAGTACCATTTACAACATTTATTGTTGGACATAATTTCTAACACATGCAAATCATAAGACACGTTACAACGCTGTCTTTAGAATAGAATTTCGTTCCCACGAAGTGCAGTGGGTTCCAGACAATCTATCCCCGAAATACAACAAATTACTTCGATCCACAACACCGTGCACCCGATGGTGAATCCCACAAACGATCTCAGCCTTTGCCCGGAGGAGGAGTTGGACGGAAGAGAAGTTGAACGGATGAGAGATTCTGATTGTGTTTCTCTTCTGTGCGAACCATCTTTCGAACAAGAGAGAGAGAGAGAGAGAGAGAGAGAGAGAGCAAGAAGATTTTTTCGTATCAAAACAGATAAATTGTTTTGTTTTAAAAAATCTCTATTTCGTATCCAGAATATTATGTAATAACAAGTATACGGAAGACCACAAATGATTCAAAAATTAAATCAAATAAAATTAAAAAAGAATTAGAAAATTACTTTATACCCCCTGGTCCGGTCCGCGGCGAGCTAAGTGCGAAGTGCTAAGTGTACGACACAAAACCCACTTACCCACTAAGCATGGTAAAACATTATATGCAAAGAAGAACTTTTTATCCTTTCCCATGTGGGAACTAAAAGAAAAGAATGCCTATTTGAATCACATTTGAGTTGCTTCCCAAGCAACAAAACCAACATTTATTACACGTTCTATCATTTTCTTGTAAGAAGTCTCGAGGAAACAACTTTCTATTTACAACAACAAAAGTCAGTAAGTTATAACCATGATTTCTAGTTAGAGCATCTCCAACCCTATTGTGAGTTTAGAAAAAATGGTTGCCACATAGGAATGACAAACTTTTATTCCAAAAATTCTTCTCCAAAGCAAATGTAGAATAAAACATGAAGTTGACATAGCAATCACATGGCAAGGAGAATGTGAAGTTGGTTGTCTAGATCTAGACAATGCACTTCACAATGACTTTGTCTCCACATCATCAATTATGAATAGAAATATTTATAAAAAAGTTGAAGAAGTGGAGGAGTTGCCTTAGAAGTTGGAAAAAATATTTTTTTATCGTCTCCTCAATACTTTTGCATTGGAGAGAGTTTTTCTATCTCATTGTCTTTTGAGATATAATTTTGTCACATAAACAAGACATCGTCTTGTGGCTCATGCCACATAGGAGCCACCTAAGACTCACAACACTTAACAAGACAATAGGGTTGGAGATGCTCTTATGCCCTTCAAAACATTGGATATGTAAATCCTGAAATAAAGAGTGCCAGCCAAGGGAGGGATCTGTCCGCGAAAGGGAAGGGTTTGTCACCACCTTTGATTGCCAAGCAAGTTCACGCAAAAAGGAGTGATCGAAACCTTACTCATGCAGGTTCACATTTAAAAGAGCAGAAGCAGATGAAGCGTCTAAGTTGCTAACACTACATGTCCTTTGAAAGATTTTCAGAGTAAGGCTACTTTGAACTAATGGTAAACGTTCCTTTTAGGATTAGGAACAAAAGCTATACTACAGCATATATGCTTGATGGAACTCACTATGCAACAATACATTCCTCTTCCACATTTTCATCTGAAGGTGCAAGTGGCCGGGAAAAAAAAAGCTATGCAAGAATTCCTCTAGGTCTCACATGATGGGCTTCTCTTTCAAACACACATCAGAGTTAGAACTCTATATTTGGAAAAGTAGAACAAGGTGAAGACTGAATTCATTTACTACAATACACGGGGAAAGATGCCAAACGTGTAATAAAGTTTCGGCCAGTAGACAAAACACTATACTGAAATTGAGAGTAAATCCAATATAATAAATCCAGCCCCATCTTTAGATGAATTTTGTCTAAACTATCGCGTTAAATTCACGAGTCAGTGGCTTATCTTCTTTTTTGCATCAAGATCCATTTATCCAAATGATAAACATATTGGTAAACAAAGATATAAAAGAGAAGCTGAAACTTACCTCAGGGTCCGTGTCCTTTTAGGAGCAAGGTAATATAGGAACACCTATAGATGGCAGAAATTTGTTAAAACCAAATCGCGGAACTCCTATTTCACGGCACAAGAACCAAATATGTGGAAATTATTACGAATTCATTAAAGTTGGTGATTGAAAACGAATAAAGTTCTGCTGACCGAATCATAGTAATCTCATGAAGATATACTTTGAAGAAACTATTTTTTGACAATTTTGAATACAATTGAATAAAAACAAGCCACAGTTTTCTGGTTGTAACTGAAAATACATCATACACATCAGGACCTCCATAAGTTAGTTTCTTTCGGTTAACAGCATGCTACTTAAGTTCAAGAGGAGAGCAGTTCGAAAGGCATAAGGTTGTTTGAAAGTCACAGACCAACTACTGATCATCATCCCTGTCAGTATTACAAATAGAATTCACTATGTATCGACAAAAAACTAGTGGAAATATCATAAACGTTCAGATTACCTTTGAACATGAATTTTGCCAATTCTCCTGCCGCAATATGAAAAGAAGGCGATCAGGTCTTCCTCAGTGGAACTGTCTGGCACCTAGACAGAGAGATTCACCCATTTAGAGCAAGACTTTTACTCAGGGTCGCCTCCCTCCACCTCTAAATCTGCAAAACCAAACAGAACGAAGCAGTAAGAGAAATGTTATTCTTTTCTTTATCTATATGTGCAAGCACACGAGTTGCCGTCTGTAATTTCAGTTTTATGTCCACAGGGAGAGACAAATATTCGACTACATAAATTAATTAGCATGACAAGTTGCTTACAGAAGAGAATAATAGCACTTCATGCTATTCCCTCCCAATAGCAATGAGAAGGAAAAGTTCTGTACTTACCTATGCATGATAAAACAACATTACTTAAGTAGAAGTATCAAAATTCAACTACAATAAATTGTGAGTTCTTAAATCTCATGTCGAGACTCTTTGACATCTAAGCTTTGTATAGTTCACAAAACTTCAGTAAACTGAATAGTCCAGAATCCACATTACATACGTACCTACACATATAATTGAGTGAGAGTAACACTAGGATCCAAACAGCACCAACTTTTTCTGTAATGAAGCCACACAAAATGCTGACCACCTTAACTATGACTACGAGCTAATAAATTGACTGACCAGTCGAGTTCGTAATGAATCCACCCAGAGAAATTTAGATTGCATAGGTACTATTATGAACAATTATAAACATCCATAATACAAAGACAAAAGAGAAAAAAATAATAGCTATATGGTTGACAGACGTGGAATATACTGCCACCAATATCTATAGCACTAGGACAACAATAACCTACTGTCCCTCGTATCTGTGTCTTCATCATCATCATCATCTTCATCTTCATCGATGTTAGTATTGCTTCTACCAGGGTTTCTTAGAGGAATGAACTTTGCACGGTCAAAAACATTTCCTCTAAAGCCTGTCGTTCTTGAAGAGACCATTGGCATCACAAGTACCGAAGATGCATTTAAAGTTTCCTCTCCTAGTCCTACTGAGAGAGAGCAAGCAGCCTGAAAGGGAGTCATTACGTGAATAGTTAGAAGATCTACCATCTTCGTAATAAACAAATTTATCTTTTCCATGTCAAGTCACCTTTGCCTTTGCCATGACAAACTGTCCCTTTGCTAGTATTGAATACATGAATGACTTAACGTCGTTTACTTCACACTCTTCTGTTTGTAGCATGGACAACCTGCAATTACGAGATGAGGTAAAATTTTCTGTTCAAGATATTGGGCATACTATTCATTTAAGAAGTGTAAAACAAGAGCTGATATGATGATCAAGTATGAGTAGGTTATGAGGATGAAGTATGTGTACATCACCTAGTTAGACCTTGAGTAGTGGAAGAAGTGGAAGAAGAATCTTTTGCATCACCTCCTGTGATTTGTATGAAATTAGAAAGCTTGATATACCACAGGATCATACAATGGAAATGAAGATAAAATACTGTATAACAAACCTTTTGTATCATCGGGCGCTAACAAGGAAATGCCTATGAACACAAATGTCATGCCCAGTATGAACATCGTAATTCTCAACGTATCAAATACCTGCCAAACCATGCCGATGTGTAAGAAATTCCTCCTTATGTATGCTTATATGTGTGGGTTTAGACATATGCAGGCTCACTTGATATTCCTGGAAATATATAAATCCTGTGCAGATGGAGAAGAAAGTCCATGCAATCTGAAACATGGAAATATATAAGGATTGCATCAAACAGAGACAACCCCTCATTCAATCTTGCCATCTGACAGAAGAAAGATTAAATCACAAAAATGGACAATAAGAGATCCCCGACTATGGTAGCAAAGGGGAAACAATTGACCAATTAACTAGACTATCATTTTTCTCATATATGCAATTACCCAGAATCCAGCAGTGCTAAAGAATAATAGAAGCATTGAGTACGTAAACCAGCTATGAAACTGATAATTACTACTCATTGTAAGCCTTAGCATGTTAGACCTGAGGAACAACAACGAGAACACAGAAGAAAATGGGCATCAGGAACAACGAAGCTTACATTTAAAAAAAAATATCACACTAGAACTAATACCAGGCACCAGCACACAGCTCAGTTGAAGTTAACCTTCTTTTCAATTGACTGACTTACAGTGATTTTGCAAATAACACTGAGCAAGAACCCACAGCACCAGAAACAGTGGCATAGGAAAATGGCAACAACATACGCCAATAGGGTGTGAAATCTTGTCCAGATAGTGAAAGATGAGCTTCTCCTTTCCTGTTAGATTGAGTTACAATTGTTAGGAACTACTGGAATAAGCTGGGTTCTTCCTGATACTGCAAATAATTCATCACCTGTAAATATAGTGATTGATAGCAACAACGAGCACCAGAGTCAAGCAATAAAGAAGAAAGACAAGATTGCTGTACTTCTTGGACAACTGCTCTGGCGTGTATACTGTCAAGATAGTTGAGTTGTGTCAATTAATTTCTTCCTAAACTGCCTCCCGTGTAGGTTAAGAACATGGAAGGTGATTCATAACAAACAAGCCCAGAGCCAGTGATAGAGTAAAAACTTGAAGTATAACAGAACAGATCATGGAGACATTCCTATAACTAAAAAAGGTATCAAATAAGCAAAAGCATAAATTGGGGTTAGGGCTTATACCAGGTGACTGATGATTACCAAAGGAAACTAGAAAAATGTTTCCAAAAACAATAAAAGTCGTGGCCACCATAACCCTGCATAAGAAATTACCATAATATATTATTTTTCTTTTGTCAGCACCTTAAATTAGATTCAAGTTGATAGCAATCCCATCTTGGGAGTAGCGTACTTGATAGTTACCGTCTTGCTCAACACAAAGTAAGCAAACGCGATATTAGATACAAACTGAACTGACCCCAAGGCTGCAAGAAGCGACTGGAAACAAAATCACAATACAGCACAATTAGACAGGAACAAGGATCACCATATAAGCCCAGAGGTAAAATTTAACAACAAATAACAAATGGAGCCTGTGTCCCAATTTGTTATAGTCAGCTAATAAGCCTAAAGGCATCTAATTCCCATTTTAAAAATAAAAAAAGTACATGGAGTTTGACATGACTACTAATTGGGGTAATTTACACAAAATCCTCTGAATTGAAACCTCCCAAACATTTTCTTTTTCACCTTTTTCACCAATGTCAGCAGGAAAGCCTAAATAAATTCCCTTTAGTAAATAAGAAAAACAAAGAAACCAAAATAAAAGTAGACCTTCCTTTTCAAATCCCTCTTACTATCCACTCACACTCTTTCATCATTTTGCTACCCCGTCTTCTTCTACTTTTGATGACGTTGCCAGCACCCCCCACACAAACTCCCACCCGCCTTGCAGCATCCCACAACCCATACTTCCGATGTCGTCATGGGTGGATTCTGTTTTGGCAGTCGGTGGGTGGAAGGGGAGTTGGATGGAGGGGAAGGAGCAACTAGAGAATCTAAGGGAGTGGTCCTAGAATAGTTCAATAACTGCAGATCCAAATTTTAGATCATCAAATTCTAGTATCAGTGGAGCAGGAGTCCTCTAAGGGGTCCAGCGCGTGTTATGCTGTCAATAGCATCAGGAGGTTGGAGTGAAAACCATCTTTGTCAGCATCATTAAATAGAGCTAAAGAGGAGTTTTGAAGAAATGTAATAAGAGGGTAGGGAAAGAGGGGACGTTTGCAGTCATGCATTAATCAAGAAATTCAAGAAATAAATGCTCGTCACGAGTTATTTACTTGTTTCGTTCCCAAAACTTATTTCCTTTCTTTCTCATGTTTCTTTCTGTCATAGACATCCTCTATCTAAAATTCTTCCTTTTCTGTTTCTTAATCTCTTAGCACCTCTTAATCTCTTAACACCGAGCCTCGACACACTTGAATCATCTACCATGAAACAGGGCTTGCTTGTGTGGCTTGTCAGCACCACGACGCTGTTTGTCAGTGTCCTCTTTGTCAATTTGCTTGCTGATAACTCCTCTACGGGCTGATCCACGACAGAGGGGGATCTGATCTGGCTTTTGACGACATGGGCATTCAGAGGAGGAGAGAGTTTTGGCTGTGGGCCCATTTCTCTGATGGGTATGTGTCAGCTCATGGAAAAGAGCCAAGAAGACCTTGTGCGCTTCATTTGGGTGTATCCATAGGTATTAAGGCTCAAATGCATAGGAGGTCATATGGCTTGGATCTATTTTGGTTTCCAAATCGGAGGAAATTTGCAGAATTTTGCCAAATTATTCAGATCTATCCCAATTCTGAATGTTCTTACCCTGTCAAATTATTCCCGAACGTCAAACTTTTGGCTACAGTATATATCATGCCATCACTTCTATAATGGATGAGCCAAGTGAAAAATCTTATAGATAAATTTAGATGAATGACTATAAAACTTATGATTCATGACATCGAAGGAACTAAGTAACATGTGAATCTAGTGAGAGCAAATCATAAAAACCTAAATAGGCTCATGTTTGAAGTGAAAATTTTGTTCCAATAAATTCATTATAAAGGCCAAATTGTTACCATGAAACATGATAAAACAACATGTTTTTCAACAAACCAACTCTAAATAGGGTTCACAAACTAATAATTATTGATGGTACTAGCATCACTAGAAGTTAATGCTTCAAAAATGATGCCCTATTCACTGTATCTAACACATGAGAAAGGAATCATATGGAACAAGACCTGTGCAGCATATGCGAAGGAAAAGAAGTTAAGGCAGTTCCCCACAGCAAAGAAGAGAATACCTGCATACAAAATTCCGGCAGTCAAATGAGGATCGACTCTATATCATCACTGAAAGCATATACTAATTACTCAATAGATGGTGAAATGACTTTACCAATTCTCCAAGATTGAAAATGTATAATGGGTTTCAAGACTAACTTGCCATTGGTTCCATCATTACTAGAAGTAGACAGCCTCTCTCGCTGTAGAAATCAAACAGAACACATATCAGTCATGCTGATATAAACTAAGAAAGTTTGTTTCCTACAGATAGCACTACTATAACCACTAGTATAAGGTTAGAAAGTGGCACATCCTCTCCGGTTAGTGGACTGCGCTAGGCAGCATGGGATAATAAGCCAATCTTTTTCACCAAATCTCTTTGATAATTTTGATTCTCAACAAGTAATCATGGTACAAGTGAAAGTCTGAAAACAAGGATCTAAAATTTATGTCCTTTAGATTTGAAGGGACCGGGAGTGAATCATTTCACCCATAGCTAGAACCCGTTAATCTTAAAAGGATATCTGGACCAAATAATTTGGTCATATTGCTCACAGATGTTATAGTGTTACGAAAATCATGTTATATTACTATGACATAGGTGACTTTATGGCTACGTTTGACTGGTGGGAAGTGAAAATGAAATTGATCCATGTAGAAATAGAAACCCTCGAGTAGGAATGTCTTTCATCTTATTCCAGCTTATGGGGAGTGTAGAAAATAGAAACTCTCTCTTTTCTTCACATTATCTCCAAGCCAGACATGTTTCACATATTCCAGCTTATGGGAGTGTAGAAAATAAAAATAGGTTTATTTAGTTTCTTGAGGGCCAAGTTTACTAACTAGCAATTTCGTCTTTATCACTTTTGTAAGCTTTATATATCTCATTTACTAGCAACCTAGTCTTTATTTTGTACAAAAAAGGTGAAAGAATATAGACATTCACTGAGCATGTCTTTCATCCCACAGGAACACATTGTCATTCATGCTCTTGGCCATAAATGGATATTGAATCATAATTCTTAGAATTAGGTTCCCTAGTTCCTCTGAAATCATTCTACTTTATGTCCTTCTCAACAGGTGTGAGTGTTGCTAGTTTCTTTTTGTTGTTTATGACCATTTCAATTACTTCACGTTATGGTGTGTTGCGACTATGAGAAGGCCCCTGGTTCTGTTCACTGACTGGAAGAGCAAAGTGGCAAAATAACACTTTGCAAAGTTACCAAAACTAAGACCCTAAAGCTGAAGACATTCAGTTTAAATATTATGAAAATTAAACTTTAGTGTCTTTAAGCACTATAAAAGAACTGAAAGATCAATATAGTGGTGTGTATATTAGTATTGGAATGAAATAAATATTTAACCCGTTGACTGACTGGAAGAACAAAGTGGCAAAATAAACACTTCGCAAAGTTACCAAAACTAAGACCCTAAAGCTGAAGACATTCAGTTTAAATACTATGGAAATTAAACTTTAGCGTCTTTAAGCACTATAAAAGAACTGACAGATCAATATAGTGGTGTGTATATTATTTAACCCTCACCACAAATTCCTTTAGCGTGTTATTTCAAAATAAAAAACACTCCAACTAGCGTTTTAAGCGGATTTTAGAAGAAAAAATTATAGTGTTGTGTGAATCATGTTCTTAGCCAATAAAATGGGCATTCAATCTGATGGGGCATATTAGAATTGGAAGAATATGAATATTTAACCCTCAATGCACACGATAACACTAAAAAATTTATAGTGGCAGGAATTTAACCGTTATAATCCAGTGTTACAGATATCGGCCGACACATGCACAATATCGGTTGTATCGGATTGAGGCCTAAAACAATATATATACACACACAGAGAATATGAGCCAATGGCTCATATCGTAGAATGCGTCGTATCATGTTGGACCAATAGCAAAAAAGTTTCATCATGGTCCAATATAGACTATATAGCAATGGCTCATTCTACAATGAGTCATTGACTCCTATCTTATTTTTCATATATATATATATATATATATATATATATATATATATTGGAAGAAGGTAATTGTATTGATAAAATGCTAGTTACATCTCAACCGCGTTAGGTGGGAGTCAAATTAGGGATCAACTTTTTTACATCAAACTCAATGTTATGAAAAACTCCAGTAGGAGAAGTATTGAGCCCGACAAAGATCATGGTGTTCCTTTCCTTCCAGATATGCCACACTACAGAAGCCAGGCGGGTACAAGGTTCCTTGAACCAAAATAAACCTCGTCGTCGAGCCCGTATGATGTTTCCCATGATCTTTGTGTGTTGCATAGAGTTATTAATATTATTCCTCATCTTCAGCACCCTTTTTTGCACCTGCCAAACTTCCCAGGAGTAGGGGCACTCAAAGAACAGGTGTTTCATCGACTCCGGTCGTTGGCCACATAATAGACAACTAAGGTCAGGAGGAAGAACCCCCAATCGGTGAAGACGGTCTCAGGTAAGAAGTTTACCCAACAGGAGCTTATACATGCAATATTGGAACTTTCTCGCAGTACCCTTCTGCCACACGATATCAGCATACTCAGACGTGGCAAAATGCTCCCGAGTCTAATTGTATACAAGCTTGAAGACAAACTCTCCCATACGACTGTCATCCCACCTCCAGACATCCCGATCTACATCCTCAGAAATCGAAATATGACGAATGCGATTAGCAAGGTCTACCAGAATATGTAGGTCCGCCAACTACCACGCACCTATCCTAATGATATGGCTTACCTGGCCCCGCCAAGGAAAAAGAGCCCTTCCCTGGACACTCAGCCATCCCGGGATGCTCCGATGGCCAACCCAAGGATCTCCCCAAAGGCTTGTCCCCTTACCATCAGCTATAACTCGAGTGATACTCTGTTTCAGGCCATCCCGTTGACGAAGAATTTGCTTGAAAACAATCGATTCATTGTTATATCGATATTCCCAAAATGATTCCTGGTGAAGATATTGATTCCTCGTCTAGGCCGCCCACAACGTGTCTCCTTGAATGAATTTCCAAGCCAGCCTCAAACTAGCAACTTTCGTAGAGTTAGAAGAGGCCTGAGCCCCGCACCCCTTCTTTCCTAGACCGACAGAGATTCTCCCAAGAGATCACATAAATACCTCCCCGCCAAATAAAGTTGGAACTATTTTCTTGATCTTCCGGATAGTAGCATGAGGTAGAAGGATTGATTGCAACCAGAACATAACTACATATGAAATTACAGATCGAACCAGTTCAATTCTGCTACCGAAAGTAAGACTTTGCACATGCCACCATTCCACCCGCTGATAAGTAAATTCCACCAAGCTTTAGCCTTCCAAGTTGGTAAAATAATTACAGAAGAGAGGAACACCGAAATATTTAACCAAAAGAGCCTGACTAATTTCCAAGACGGCAGCCTTCTCATCCTTATCCTGCATAATCGGTTGAAGTAAACTTTACTCTTCTCCTTATTGAGACTCAAGTCCGATAGTCACTTAAAGGAGGACATAATATCTGAGATTACTCTCAAACCAGATCTAGAAGGTTTTCGGAACAGGAGCAGATCATCAACATAAATCAAATGAGTTATATGAGGGGTCACCTGCTTGAACAAAGGAGTCATCTCACGACGGTAACTCGCAGCATCCATAAGGCAAGTGAGGTACTCCATAACAATGGTGAACAAATAAGGAGATAAGGGGTCCCCTTGCCGAAGCCCCCGATTACTACCGAAGAATCCATAGAGTTGACCCCGAATTAGGACCGAGAAAGTAGCAGCGGTAATGCACTCCCGGATCCGGTCCACCCACGTAGGGCTGAACCCCATATTCAAGAGCGTTGCAGACGAATTCCCTGTTGACCATATCATATGCCTTCCGAAGGTCCAATATGATACAAGCCTTCTCTCCTTCCACCTTATTGAAACCTCGCACCGTCTCATCTGCCAGTAAATAGTGGCCCACGACACTCCTCCCTCGAATAAAGGCAGTCTGATTCGGAGAAATCAGACCCGATATAATATCCTTCATACAATTGCACATGAGATGTGTGCTAAGCTTATAAATGAAATTGCAGCAGGCAATAGGGCAAAAATCAGCCATGTTAGTTGTACCTTCCTTCTTCAGCACCAGAGTCAGGAAAGTATGGTTGATCTCCCGTAAGAGTCTACCATGAGTAAAGAAGTCTCGAATCACATCAACCACCTGAGTCTTCACAACATCCCAATGGGTTTTAAAGAACTTGTTGGTAAACCCATTCGGACCAGGGACTTTGTTAGGATCCGCATCCCTAATGATACCCTCTACTTCCTTCTCCGTCTCAGGGGCATAAAGATATCATTCGCTCTTGCACTGACCAGCTTTTTACAAATTAAATCGAAAAACACATTAGTATAATCATATTGATTGTATAGATCAGAGTAGAACCTGGCTGCCTCATGGATAGCTGTTGAGTTCGCGAACCATCCTCAGCTCTAAGGAGATGAATAGAATTACGGTGCTGCAGCGTACAAACCACATCGTAGAAGAACTTGGTGCACCTATCGCCATCCTTCAACCAAACATACTTAGCCCGTTGTGCTAGTTGGATTTCCTCCTGCAGACGAAGAGACCCCACCTCCTGAACGAGCAACCTCTCGCACCTCGCAATGTCTTCATTAAGAATGTCAGACGGGAGGGCATGTTGTATCTCCTGAAGTTCTCTCTTTTTGCACCAGAGACGGGAAAGGGGTGGATTTGCTCCAAATCTTCAGCTCTTCTTCCACTCTCATCAAGATTTGAACCAGTCTATACTGCTTGTTCCCGGCAGACCGACTAGCAAGCCTACAGGCTACTGCCTCCTGATAACCAGCAACAAGAGGCCACTTGTTGTATCTAAAAAGGACGAGCTTTTAGCCTTTCTGGTTGTAGAAGGTTGATCCAAATGGGGCAATGATCACTAGTTCCCGCTACCAATCCCTTAGCAACCGTCGAAAAAGAGTCCAGCCACCTACTATTTTCCACAGCCATGTCAAGTTGACAAGCTACTCTTCTTCTCAGAGCCTTATCATTCCAGGTCCAAATATAGCCAAATCGAGCTAGAGGCTGCAATCCCGATCTCAGAAGACAATTCTGTAAGTCTTGGAGGATAGTGTCAGGGATCCGGCAACCCCCCCCCCCCCCCCCAACCACTTTTTCGTTGTTGTAGAGCAGAGCATTAAAATCTTCTAAACACAAAGAGGTAAGTTGAGATTGGACTAGACAGAGTCACTTAGAAAAATAAGGTCCTCCCAGAGCTTGTCCCTCTCTCGACGATTATTGTGCCCATAGACCACACCAAGAACAAACTTGAGGCCATCCTTATTTTGGAAATTGATGGATATCAACTAATCAGAAACAGAGATAACATGGCCATCCCAAACCGTGCCATCCTACCTAATCCAAATCCTCGCCATACTACCTAGATGGAGGTTATGAACGTGCCTCCAATGGGGAGGAGTACGACAATCTAGGATCCCAGGCATCAGAATATTCGTCTCCAACAAAACAGTAATAGAGCACTTCTCTTTCACAAACATAACTCTGATCTCCTTCCATCGGGCTATAGAACAAGCCTCACGTACATTCCAAGCTATTATTGATATTGGAAAGGGGGCAAGTCCCCTGGAATATCACTGTGTATACCACCCGGGTGAAGTGGTACCGCCTCCTGCCCTGAGATGTCTTCCTCCATATTCCCCAATGGATCCCCTTCTCCCCTTTTGCTTTGATGATGTTGTTCAGCCCTCCTTGTAAGGAGCCTTTCCACTCTGGTTTTTCAATACACAAGACCTCTCTGCTCCCATGATCTGAAAGTTCACGCTGCATAGTATCCTCTTGAGTGGCTTGGGCCCGCATTTTCCTCCTATATATGAGGTTCCCTCCGCTCCCTCCTGCTGTACTACTAAAGATCATAGTGCCACCTACTGGAGTCTGGAAAATGGTTATAACTAAACCTTTTCCTTTAGCCTCCCAAGTATGTTGTGGCTGACTAGACGACAATTGGCACCAGCTGACGATCACAAACAATCTATGTTGTGTCACCCTCGTCCATAACCTGAGAGTCAACCTGTCCATCAGCTCGCCCCTTCTCCATCGCAGCCATCTCCACACCAGCTGGGTTCCCGAAAGCACCCTCTTCCGGCCGAGTATCCAAACCCAGGGAGTACTTATATCTCGTGTGACCAAAACAATGACACTGCTGACAAACCGGAGGGACCCACTCGTACTCTACTTTCTGCACATAGACTTCTCCAGAGGGAACCTCATATTCCAGCTAAGAGGGAGCACAGTATTGGTCTTAATCTCCACAAATACACGGGCATACATAAGTCTCTCTCTCATCAACGTGGCCTCATCAGCTTTAATCGGCTTGCCAATAAGGCTAGCCAGCTTCATTAACATTGACAAGCTCCGATAAGTAGGCGATAACCCCGAAAATCGGACCCAATACGCTATGGAGGACTTCCCACTCACACACCGATTCCGACATCCACTCCTTCAGAATGATCATTCGACCATCAAAAGTCCAGGGGCTACCTTGAAGAATACGCTCAACATTCTCACGAAGGCCAAACTTCACAAAGTAGAATCCATCCGCCCAGGTGTAAAACTTCATAAGGCCCTTTGGCCTCCACATCCGGTGGACAAACGTGCGTATCTGACCATAAAAAGGCTTATCCCGAAGCAGATAGAGAATAAGAGTATTACGCCAATATTCTGCATTCTCCGCCAATTCCTCCTCTGTAAAAGCCGCCCGGAACCACCTTCCACCTTTTTGGGAGCGACGTAATGCATTGCCCCGTCTCCGTAATAGCCTCCAGATCGGCAAGTGTCCGCATAAGTTTGTCTACCGCTAACCCGGTAAGTTGCACCCTCCAGGTACTTGAGCGCACAGGAGGCAGAGGAACATGCCCTCGAGATTTGAACATAGACCCATCCAGACAACGGGTGCCGTCCCCCAACGCCAAAGAAGGCTATGAGACATCGTCGATCCTCCCTCGTCATAGTAGACCGCCGGCTAGACCCATCACCCATAAATGGAGGACGTTGAGCAGCTCCCGGTCCTCTCAATGGCAAATCCAGATTGGCTGGCCTAGCGACCCGACCCACACGGCGTCACTGGCCAACCGTTGTCCAGCCAACTCCTTCCTCTCGCCCACCAGCAACTCCAACCACCCTAACATCCGTCTCCTTGGCCGCCATTACCGCCGTGTGTGCCATCACCACGCCAACTCTCATTCCATGTACCCTTGTCGCCGCCTATGCCGCGTGTGTGCCACCACCAGTATCGCCGTGGTCACCACCATAACTGCCGCTATGGGTGCCACCAGCAGCACTGCCGTGTGCGCCCTCCCCTCAGTCGGCGTGGGTACCTCCAGCACCGCCTCCACGAGCGTCCCATCTGTGTCGTCGTGTAGTGCTCCGTCCCGCTCAGGTCAACCGGATGAATAGAAACGCAACGGCGTTTGGACTTAGCTATGCAACAGCTTGCTCGAAGACCCGTTCGGCTGAGGCGACTCCTCACTCAGGTGGGTGGCTTCAATGAACGTGCCTAAGATTAGCCTTCACACTAATAAATGAAAGTTTTCACATGCACTGAGTAGGCTTGTTAATAAAACAGATGAACCCACATAGCTAAGGAAATAATCCCATTGAGTCATATGTATGTGGTGTAATGTCCGATGAGTCATTGACTCGAAGAGTTGCATTGATCCGAATAGTGCATCGAGTCGAATCGATGCAAGAGTTACGTTGGCCGAAAAAGAAAGCTTTGAGTCGGTTCGAAGACCCAATAAATCGAATCGATGCAAAACATAAGTCCGGTTTGAACAAGCATTGATTTTAGTTGATTTCGTGTGCAAGCTACGCTTTTACGCTGAATTATAAAAGGTCGACATTTTGCCTATTTTGTAACGGTGTCCGCAAAACCAAAATATCGTCTCGCAACGAACTGAGGCAAGGCACGGTAGGCCGAATTAGTCGAGTAGCTCAACGGAATGACTGAGTCAGAAGAGTTGGCCGTGCAACGAAGTTATGAAATTGAGCTGCATCGGTTCGGCAAAACGACAAGGCGTATCGGCTTAAGGGGGCGGGATCAGACCCTTCTCCCCTTCTCCTTCATGCCTAATAAATAAATAATGTCGTGCTATGTTTCTAATGATTTCTATGTGCGAGGCTCGGCTAAGTTGAAGTCATAGTGTGTCGAACACTAAGAATAGAACAATGAACAATTGAGGCGACGTGCATCAAGTGCACGAGTCGCGGGAGGATGTTGATGGTAGAACACTGAAATCATGGATTAAAGTATCGGCCGATACCGATCCGATACGACCGATACCGATACGATTTGGCATGTCCTGATCCGATACCGACCGATACCCGATACTTACTGATACCAACATTGAGGAGTCTCTTTTCCGGTCATTTCGGCAAAGAAAATTAAACGAAAAAGACAAATCATCAAGGGTTTAAAGCATAATAAGATTGTAAAAACATGTAAAAGAAGAAAATCAATCTATTATATGTAAACCAATCGCTAAGGGTGATTACAATGTTATTTAATTTCAAAAGTACTACGAAATAACACTGAAAATACTTAAATTATGCCTAAATGTATAAAATATATGTTTTTAAATGTAAATAATTCATTAATATTTTTTTTTTGATACCAAAAAAATCCGATACTCCGATCCGAAACCGTCGATACTACCGATATCGCTGATACCAATACTCGTAGGAATAGTCCGATACCGATTTCGATACCGATACTGTGAACCTTGACTGAAATGCAACACCGAGGCATGCATCAAGTGCACGACTCAAAGAATCCTTGAATATTAGGCCTAGAACATTGAAAGGGAATATCGAGGCGTGCAAATGTGCACGGGGCTCAGGAAACACGGCTTGTATGCGAAGAGGACAGTTGGGGTGTAATGCCATCAAATTGTCATAAATCATTGAAAGATATACTTCGTGCATCGAAGTATGCAGTTGTAGCACAATTGCTACGGAACTGCCTATCGCGAAAGGGATTATATTGTGTTTGTATGACTTGCGCATCGGATAACGTTTCGGGGCCTTTGGCCGACATATTGGGGCATCGTCTATGCAGTGAAAAACCGATTTAAATCGGTTATAAAACCGATTTATATCGGTATCGGTTGTAGACCGATTTTTTTTTTTGGAAAAAACGGTAAAAAATCGGTTCCGATAAAATCGGCCGATACGACCGATTTTTACCGATATATCGGTTTTAAAAATAACCGATTTCTCACTGTCCTTTTTTTTTTTTTTTTGAAAAAACTCACTGTTCCTTTCCTTTGTCTGTAGGTTACAACTGAAGAGAAAGAAAGAAAAAAAAGAGAGCAAAAGAAAGGACGGCTGCTTGGGAAAGGAAAGGAAAGGAAAGAGGAAAGGAAAGGAAAGGAAAGAGGAAAGTAAAGAGGAAAGGAACCTGAAGAAGCCGTTGGTGAATGCTGCTGGTGCTTCTTCTTCTTCTTCTTCAAGTAAGTTCTTCTTCTTCTTCTTCTTCTTCAAAGCTTCTCTTCTTCTTCACTGTTCCTTTCCTTCTTTTTTTGTTCGAAGCTTCTCTTCTTCTTCACTGTTCCTTTCCTTTTTTTTTTTTTTATGCCATGCTCGAAGCTGCTGCTCGAAGCTGCTGCTTCTTTTTCTTCTTCTTCTTGTTCCGGTTCGAAGCTGCTTCTTCGATGGTTTTTATTTTTTATTTGTTGGTCGATAAATTCTTGGGGTCGGCTGTTGGCCATTTCCTTTTCTTGCTGGTCGAAGATGCTCGAAGAAGCATTGCCCTTTTTTTGTGCCCTTTTTTGTATTTTGTTTGTTACAGTGCCCTTTTCTGCTGCTGTTCGAAGCGGCTGTTGGCCATTTCCTTTTTTTGTTACAGTGCCCTTTTGTTACAGTGCCCTTTTCTTGCTGTTTTTTTTTCCTGCTGCTGTTCGAAGCTGCTATTTTTTTCCTGCGTATTGCTGCTGCCATTCCTTTATATTCCTGTTCATCAAAAAAAAAGGATGGGTTAATTTTTTAATTCTTTATTTCAGAAATGTCTTCAAGAGCTTCAAATGAGGATGGAACTGGTGGTGCTTCCAATGAGATAGCTCCGGTTAAGATCAATTCGACTGATATTGGGTATCGCTATGGAACGGTTATGGATCCCACCAAAAAAGGTCAAATTACGTGCAGTTTTTGCCAAAGAGTAATACCGGGTGGGATATCAAGATTCAAACAACACATTGTTAATCAAAGGGGACAAACAAGGGGATGTGATAAGACTCCTATGCTTGTGCAAAAGGAAGTACAAAAGGCAATGGATGAAGCGGTGAAGAAAAGACTTGAAAAAAATAGAGTCAACAATATTTTAAGCCGACCAAGCTTAAATGAGGACGAGGAAGAAGAGGATGCCGATGACGATATTCAACCAACACATGCTAGTGTTGCTACATCATCAAGCAAAAAGAGGAAGGAAAGTAGTAATATAAGAGGTCCAATGGATGTAATCTACAAACCTAATGTCGGAAAAATGCAACAAACGCTTTATATATTGCGTTGGAGAGTATGGAAGAGCTATGCCTGCGCCGTCCTATCACAATGTGCGGGTTACTCTGCTTCAAGATGTTCTGAAGGAGACAAAGGCTTTTGTTGATTCCTTTAGGCCCAAAATAGAAGGAGTATGGATGCTCCATCATGTCAGATTTTTGGACAGATACAAAGGGCCGTTCTTTGATTAACTTTTTAGTTAATTGTCCACAAGGAACGATTTTCTTAAAATCTGTTGATGCTTCAGACCAAATTCATGATGCAGACTACATTGTTGGATTGATTAATGAGGTGATCGCGGATGTGGGAGAGGAAAACATTGTCCAGGTAAACATGTTAATGTAATAAATATGTGACTTATTAGTTATTTATGTACATTATGTTTTCCTAATTTGTAATCAATTTTCTTTTTGTGTATGTAGTTTATCACGGACAATGGTTCCAACTTTAAGGCCGCGGGAAGGAAATTGGAGCTACAACATCCAAAGATGTATTGGACCCCTTGTGCTGCACATTGCATCAATTTAATTTTGCAAGATATTGGTAGTGATATCGACAAGGTTAAGAATGTGTTGTCTCAAGCTAGGAAGGTGGTGGTTTATATTTATAACCATTTGATGGTTTTAAACATGATGCGAAAGTTGAGCGGTAGCGAGTTGCATAGGCCTTGTGTAACTAGGTTTGCAACCTCCTTCTATACATTGGAGAGCATATGGAAGAACCGGCAGTACTTGCAACAATTATTCGTTTCTTCTAGATGGGTTCGCAGTTCATTTTCAAAGAGAGAGGATGGAAAGAAGATTGCAAGAATTATTGCAAAAGAGTCATTTTGGAAAAATGTGGAGTTGGCTTGTAAAGTGTTGGCTCCCTTAGTAGATGTCTTGAGATTGGTGGACAGAGAAGAACAACCTTGCATGGGCTATATATATGATGCTATGGATAGAGCACAACTCCAGCTTGATAAGAACCTTGCTGATGAGCCTGCAGTGCTAATCAAGGCCATGGCGATTGTTAAAAGGAGATGGATTGAACAACTAGAACACCCTTTGCATGCAGGTATATTTTAATATATATTTTTTCGATATTTATATGCACATGAATGTTACTATATTCATATTTATATGCCAACGTTGGATTATATTTTTAAATGCAGCTGGATATTATCTTAACCCAGCCATATTTTATAAGCATTCAACATCAGAGCTTAATCACACTAGGAGAATGCTTAATGAAGCTTTGATGAGGCTTGTGCCAGATTTGGTTGAGAGTACTAAAATCTTATCGCAATTGTCGGAATATAGAGAGGCATTGGGAGATTTTGGAACTACTCTAGCTATAAGAACAAGAGAAACGATATCACCATGTAAGTTTCTTTCCTTACCAATTAACCATTCCATTTGTATTTTACATTACATCTCTCTTAATTCTTATTGATGTGAGGAGAATACTCAATATAGATGAATGGTGGATAAGTCATGGCAATGGTACCCCGGAACTACAAAGCTTTGCAAGGAGGGTCTTAAGCCAAACATGTAGTGCTTCGCCTTGTGAGCGAAATTGGAGTGCATTTGACAACGTATGCAACTTTCTTTCTTTCTTAATTTGCTTTTTTTTTTAAATTCAAGCTAGCTAGTTACAAATAATATGTATGCTAATTTGATAATTTCAGTTGCATACGAAGAAGAGGAATTGCCTTTTGTAAGCAAAATTGAATGATCTTGTTTACATTCAATATAACATGAAGTTGGAGAGACGATTCTTGGAGGGAAAGAACAAAGCCAAAACTTTTGATCCTATTATTTTGAGAGATGTTGAAGAGAATGATGACTGGATTACTCCAACCGAAATAGAGCTTGCAGAGTTTGTGAGGGTAGGTGATGATTTAACTTGGGAGCAAGTTCGTGCTTCAATGGGTGCCGATGACATTGAAGGACCAAGCACAAGAAGCACAAGGTCACGAGGTGTTAGAGATCCACTCTCACTTGTTCACGACGATGAGGGTGAAGAAGATGAAGATGAAACTAGGGAAGAAAGTGATGAAGATGGTGATTGTGAGAATGAGGCCAATGAAGTTGAAGTTGAAGCTAATGAAGATTATTAGTCTAGATGTTGAAAACTTGAAACTTGAATTGGGCTCTTTTTGGTTTTCATATTAGTTAAACTCTTGAAGTGGGTACTTTTATATTGTAATGTTGGTTTTGGACCTTTTGGTATGAATTGGGCCCTTATTGTTATTGCATATTTTATGATAGCTAACTATTAATGTGTGTTTCATGTTTTTATATATATATAAATTGTTAAAAATGTAAACCGATATTTACCGTTATAAAACCGATATATCACCGATATATCAATAACACTACTGGACCGTTATAAAAAAAAACCGTTATTAACTGCATAGGGCATCGTGCGTTAATATAGATGTATTGAGGCATAGTGTCGTTGGAACTTGAGGTAGATTAAGTTGAGAAGAATTATGTCGAGAACGTGAGAATGGTTGGAAATGAGATGGCTTCTTAACTGTTGCGCGAATTGCATGGTCAATGGACTTAGATACCTGTGCACAAATATGAGCTTTCCCTGAACGTCATGTGCCGGGGCACCGGGCAGCGTTCTTCCTAGGGAAAAATTATGATGGGGTATTGCGAGACCACCTGTGAGGCTTGCTACCTCGGCTGGATCGGGCAACCGCAATATGGATGGTACGGACCTTCGGGTGGCTTGCTACTGCCCGCGGGACGGCCGTACATCATAGGTGATATGTAAAGTCTATTATGGCTTGAAATGCCAGTGACCTTCATATAGATAAGGGCTTATACAATCGAATGTCGAATGTGAGGCGATAGGTGTATCGCCTCGTTTCGGTAAGCGAAGGTGGGCGTATTCATATAGATGAGATCGGTGGGCTAAATGGAATCAAGTGCAGGAACGCGGATCCTGGTACCTTGACTGATAAAATGATTTGCCTTTGGCATAACACGAATGATTGTAACGTTCACCTTGCATCGGGCGAGATGAGTGATAAGACGACACATTGATAAGTTCTTACGATTACGTTGATGTTTTGTCGGATTGTTGGCTTAGACATTGGACAATGCGAAGAAGTGCATGATCACTATGTTTATCGATATTATGTGGCTAACAGTGTCTGTTGCAGGGACACGATACTGGACACATTATGTTTCAATTGCAACTGAGAATCGAATACATGTTTTACTGCTTTCATTGCCATGAAGCTGATCCTAAGGCTAAATAGAAAAATCACCAAATAATCTGCATGCTTCACTAAATTACTTAGTGTTGGTTTAGGCGAGTGAGTCTCGATCGGTACAGCGAGGACGATAAGTACTGATCCCCCACCAGTTTGCTTGCAGGTTCAGGATATGTTCGGCTCGTGGCGGGGCTTGGCTTGCACGCACCGAGGCATGGAGTCCTTAGCGTTTCGAGGCGTACAACCGCATTGGGTTCGACATGCAACACGAAGATGTTCGGCCGAGAGTCTGGATGTGCTATAGAAGACATGATGTATGGAACGAGATCCTTTGTAAGCTAGAGAGATCATGAGCGTTATAAGCCTATTGGCATTTTCAGTTGGGCTATTTAAAGCCTTTGTAACCTTCAGTTCATTTATCAATAAAAGAGGTTCTTATTGTATATTTTGTTTCCTTCCGCATGCGAATGTTATCAATTTGAGATAAACACTACGTGAACATGTTATCTTACCTTGCACGAGCGCAACTCTAGGATCGTGCAGCATCACGTCCCAACGAGAACGATGATTCGGGTGAAATTTAGTAAGGACGAGCGATTTTCCGGGTCGGGACGTGACATGTGTGGAACATGGAAATGTCAACTTGTTGCTTAGATGTCTCTCCACGAAGTGTTTTCAAAATTGGCACTGGGTCCTTCGACCACACGATTGAGTTATAGAATACTGCCACGGGTTATCGACTTGATGTCATAGCAGGCATGTTTGCACAGTCTCACGATTTCAAAGCTCGTCATATAGAGTATGACTTGGTTAGTAGTGTTGCACGAAACACAGTCGATTTATGGCACGGAACAAGGTTGGTTCAAATTTAGTATGCAGAAGGGCTATCAAATAGTAGTTCTTGAGTTCGAGTCAAAGTTATAAAAGACATGGAATTGCTCGATGTAATGCCCTGCTCCGCACGATGCAGTTTGCTGAGTCGTTGACTCGAAGAGTTGCGTTGACCCGAAATATGTATCGATGCGAATCGATACAAAGATTACGTTGACCCGAGAAATGCATCGAATAAGATCGATGCAAGTATTAAGTTGGCCCAAGAGAAAGCATCGAGTCAGTTCGAAGATTCTAAGAAATCGAATCGATGCAACGCATAAGTCCGATTCAAACGAATATTTATTTTAGTTGGTTTCGTATGCAGACTATACGTTTACGCTGAAATATAAGATGGCGACATTTTGCCTTATTTGTAATAGTGTCCGCAAAATCAAATCCTCGTCTCGCAACGGACTGAGGCATAGGCACGGTAAGCCAAATCAGTCGGATAATTCAATTGGACACGAAGTGCTCGAATGGCTAAGTCAGAAGAGTTGGTCGTGCAACAAAGTTATGAAATCGAGCCGCATCAGCTCGACAAAATGACAAGGCGTATCGGCTTAAGGTGGGAGGACTTTGACCCTTCTTTCCTACTCCTTCATGACTAAGTAAAATGTACCGTTATATGCTAAAGTTAACTTATCGAGTCCATGGGCGTGGCTCGATCGATAGAAATCGTAGTGCGTGTCGAACACTAGATAGAACAATTGAAATGAAACGTGCATCAATTGCACGAATCGCTATTGAACATCGAAACACCACAATGGCGAGCGCCTCAATGCACAAGCCATAAGAACAATAGATAACTGTATCGACGAGTGCCTCGGCGCACAAGTCATTCGTGCCCCCGCGCACGAGTTAGAAGGCTAGCACATTGAAAGACTATCGAGGCAAGTGTCCTAGTACACGAGCTATGAACATTGAACACTAAGGCATAAGAACATGTAATTACGGTATTGAGGCGTGCATAGCATGCACGACTCGAAGAATAGAGAACAATTGTGTCAAAACGTGCGTACGTGCATGAGAATCATAAAAGAAGGCTTCGTTGCGAAGAGAATAGTTGTGGCATGAATGTGACGGAACTGTTGAATGTGGCATGGTGCCTCGGAATGTTCGGGATCTTTGGGTCGTTCGTTTGACGAATATTGAATTGGGGCATGATGTCATAGAACATTGAAACGAAGAATGAAATCGTACAAAGAATGTGAGAACATAGAAAGAGTGAGAACATTGAAAGAGAGAAATGCAAGACGACGTGAAGTCTGAATTTCTGACTCAAAACTATAGTTGGTTGTACGAGGAGTGTGTGTTGCATGATCAAATAGACTGTGAATTAACCTATGCACGGGTTCATTTCCTCGAACAGATCACCGGGGCATCGGGACTGTTCGGCCTAGGAGGAAAATATAAATTCGTGGCAAGGGATCGCAAGCATTGCAGGACCTTCAGTAAGGATCGTAACCTAGGCTGAATGGGTGGCGTCGCAATGCATATGAAAAACATGTCCATTCTGACATCCGTGAATGTCAGTGATCTTCATATCGATAGAGGCCGGTGAGCTAAATGATGCAGGCACACAAAGATCCTGCTCAACGATCACTTATAACATGACAGGAAAAGAATAGTAGGTATTCACCTTGCATCGGCACAAGGGCGAATGCCTCGAGTCAGTAACAGTTGTCACGAAGGAACACGAGAATTGTATGTTGCTTGCTTGTGTACATAAATCAAACATAACATGCTTGTCATTATAACATGCTTTACTGCTTTCGAATATGCCATAAAACTTATCCTAAGACAAAGATAGAAAGATCACTAACTTGTATGTTGCATGATTCAATACATTACTTAATGTCGGTTTAGCAAAGTGGGTTAATATCAATACGCGAGAGGATTAGTACTGATCTCCTACCAGATTGCTTGCAGGATGCATGCAATGGATTGCTTGCTCGCGGCGGAGCTTCGCTTGAACGCGTTGAGGCATGGAATGTCGTTGCGTATTGAGGCGTGCGACCGCAATAACGCTCGAATTTGCAACGGGATGATGCGACCGAGATATAGAAGACATGATGTATGGAAGACATGATGTATGGAACGGTGAAATCCTTTGTGGACAAGATAGAACCTGAGTGTTGTAAACCAATCCGGCAAATTCAGTTGGCCTATTGAAAGCCTTTGTAACCTCAGTTCAATTATCAATAAAGAGAATTGTTTCGTATACTATGTTTCTTCTGCCGCTAATATCAAACCAAAGCTAAACATTTGAGAACTTGTCATCTTGCCTTGTACGAGCGCAACTCCAGACTCGTACGGCATCACGCTCCAGTGAGGACGAACCATTCGGATAAATCAATACGAGGACGAACGATTTTCTGGGTCAGGGCGTGACAAAGTGGTATCAAAGCTCTAGGTTCAATTTCCTCAGGACGCTTGTTTTGTTTCAATTCCAAAAGTTGTCCACCACAATCAAATCACTCTTGACTCTACTCGATGTCGCACTGGATGTTCCATACAATAAGTCTAATACAAGTCATGTAATTTTGTCGCATGTGTTTTGAAAATTACATGATGTTTGCTGAGAAAGTTGTGAAACGTTATTGCATGATTTGCAACGAGTTGATTGTGAATGTTGCATTGCAATGAACGTGAAAGTTAATATCGAATGTGTTGAACGGATTCGAGTATTGGCTTTGAATATTAGAAATAAAACGTTGCACGAGATGCAACGGAGAGAATTGAAATAAAACGTTGCACGAGATGCAACGGATGAAATTGAATTAAAACGTTGCACATATGCAACAGAGGGAACTGAATTAAAACGTTGCACGAGATGCAAAGGATGAAACTAAAATAAAACGTTGCACGAGATGCAACGGATGAAACTGAAATAAAACGTTGCACGAGATGCAACAGAGGGAACTGAAATCGTAAGTCGATGAGAACGAATCGTTCGGTTGCACACCGAGCTTGTGTTGGCAAATGAATACATTGGCTGAGTTGTGTCGGATTTTGATTTCATCAAAAGTTACGGTTGTGATCGGCATGATCACTGCGGAAATCGTGAGTCAGAACAGATTGTTGGTTCATACCAAATATGATACGAGAGAAATGACTTGATTTCTGAGTGGTATATGCTATACAACTTGTGCGATGGATTGCATAGACACATTACGTGAATCGCGGAAGGTTTGTCCGCAACGAGTGGGATAGTAATGAGGCTCGATTGAAAATTTGTATGACGGAATGTTGATGCAAGTGTTTCTTCGATAATCGGCTAAAATGGTAAGGCGGGACTTGTATCATTGAATAATACGTCGGATGAAAATTATAAGTCGGTCGAATGACCGGGACTAGCGAAACGGTTTTGCTTCGAGCCAATAATCGAATCGGCGGGATAGGAAACTTGAACATTATAAACGAGTCGCACGACTTGCGAGCTCGATAAAAATATATTTGACTATGTGAATTGAAATCGGATCGCACGAATTGCGACTCGATAAAATGTTGGTCGATACAAATTGTAATCGGGTTGCACGACTTGCAAACTCGATGAAAATGTTGGCGATACGAATTGTAGTCGAATCGCACGAATTGTGATCTCGATGAAAAGTCGGTTAATGCGGATAAATCGTGCCTAAGAGATAGTTGGTTACGTTGCGACAAAACTCATTTGAGTACGACTGAAACACGCAAAACTTAGAGGGCGTGATTGTATAACTCGAGGGTTCGATGTTGGATAATCGGTAACTCAGTTGCGCGATCGAAGTATAGCGGGATACGGCGAATCAATAAACGATGTGATGCGTATAGAAAAGTTCATTGTCAACTTGAATGTATGCGATGCGAGTTAAGTTGACGTTGATACAGATTCAAAGTTGACCCTCGTTCTATCAAAATTGATGTGCGAAAAAACTTAAGCACGATGTGAGAATACAAAATGGGGCGAACCTATGATATCAAGATTTTGGAAATAGCAATACGAAAATGTTGAACTGGTTGATCGTAAACTTTATGATTTATCAGTCGAGACTTTAAAGTCATCGACGATTGTTTCGATGCATATAGCCTCTCGGGTGTTGACCGTGGGTAGATAGACTCGAACTCGAAATGAGTAGATGTTTCATGAATTTACGGAATCATCAACGGTAGTGCATGAATTTCTCGGAGGATAGTTGCGCCTTAGTTGCGCAGATAGAAATGATTATGTCCGGATTTGGATAGAAATCGTCAGAACGTAATTTGGCTACGAAATAAGATATAGCATGGTTCGTAGTAACTGTTCTTTGTTAATGATTCACAGTTATCGAGCATAGCTTCTGGGCAGCTGACCCTAGAAGACTTGACCGCCAAATCAAAGTGAATGTTGCAGACCCATATGATGTCGCATATGGAATTGCGTCAAGAACAAATATGATGTGGTGCATGTTGATGATAAGTCTAGGCGATCGAATAATTGTTTTGGGAATTGATGGAACAGCTTCTGCTAAGAAAATTATAGTCGGATTTTGAATATTGGTCGGATAAATGCTTGAATGATTATGTTGGTCGATGATCGAAACGAAAATTTTACAAACAAACTTGGTGATACGGATAGGCGATTTTGAGAATCGTGCTATGCAGAGAGCGAGCGGTAAGAGAATGACTTACGAGTTGTGTCGTTGGTTTTGGATTCACCTACCAATTGAGCTTACGTGAATCAAACTTATATTCGATGTTGCGAGACGGACAAGTTGAAATTTTGGCTTGGAAACTTCTACCCGATAGGAATCGAACGTAAGACGCGTCGTAGAGACCTTTGCGTCAAAGCGATTGTTGTCTTTGAGCACTGTCAACTCAAGTTAACTTTTGTATCATAAAGACCGTCGCCTTTGAGCATCGTCGACTCGAATTGAAACTTTTTGTGTCGGATAGATTATGGCATTTGTGCAACGTTAATTTAAAAGTTGCGTCGGAAGAATTTAAGCAAGGTGTCTAGGTAAGTCACCTAGCGGGGGTGGTCCTGAATATTGATTCATTTTGCAAGTCAATAAGGAAAATCGTATCGAGATGAGTTGCAAAGTAAAATTTCAGAAATAGTTGGCCAGCGACTTCGAATGTAAGGCATTGCGAAGATTCGTTGCGATCGGATGCGCAACGGCTTGACGCGACGTATAGAATTGATGGTCAGTACGGAACTTATGAAATGAGAAATGCGATTTCAAATTACGTCGCATGTTGTGACTTTTGTTGGATAATCGCGTACGCATGAGGAGTGCGTGTAGCATGATCAAATGGACTGTGAATTAACGAGTGTATCGCGTACCATAAGAACAATGGATAACTGTGCATATAGTTTGAGTGTGGTACAAGTGCCATAATTAACGAGTGTGGTACCAGTGACTTTCATATAGTTAGAGTCGGCTTGATAGCAGCAATCCGCGTGCATACCTTAGATTGAGTAAAGAAGATTGTGCAATGCAAGAATGAGTCAAGAAGTATGTGCATGGCACGAATGAGTCAAGAAGTATACGTACGGCATGAAGGAGTCAAGAAATGGGTACACGGTATACAACACAAGTTTGGAGCCTAAGATTTGGCTATAGCAGAAAACACGTGCTTTGGCACGAGATGTGGTATCGTGTTTTGAGTCGTTGACACTAAGTTCACAAGTGTATGATTGAGCAAGTTGCACGATGAAACGGAGAAAGGTTATAAGGCAAGTATTGAGTATATTGTACTAAGTTGCGAGGCACGGTCTCGATATTGTTACACGAAATAGATTTTATGGCACGACTATGTCGTTGCGTCACAAAGTAGACTGTGTCTGGAAATTGATCCTAAGCCAAGATTAAAAGACCACAAAAGAATAAGTTGCACTCACTAAAATAACGTGTTGGTTTTTGTATGGCTAGGCGAGATGCCTCCCTCTACCAGTACGGTTGTGTACTGATACCTTACCAGTTTGCATGTGCAGGTTCACGTATCAGCACGCTCAAGGCGGAGCTCGCTTGAATACGTCGAGGCATGTAGTTCCTTGGCATTTCGAAGCGTGCGGCCGCATTGGAGTCCTATACGGGATATAATGTATAGACTTCGCCTTCTGAAGCATCTGCAAAATTGTAAGCCTAACGGCATGTTATGTTGTATTGAGAGATAAGAAAGAGCTGAGACATTGTATTCATAGAGATTGTGAGATTTAGTGATTGTAATCTTGGCTTCGCTCCCTTGTAATTTTATTTTCAATATCAATAAAGAGCTTTCTTTTGCATATCATTGCGTTATTCAACTTCTCTGCTCGAAACTTTTGTGCGACGACCCCGTCACCAAGCTGTTGAAATCAATCATTATGGAAATCGTCTTGCGCGAACGCAACCTAGACTCGCGCGGCATCACGCCCTAGCAAGGACGATCGGTTCTGCGGAACCGGGACATGACAATTGTGTCAGAGCACGGCTTACGTCCTTGGACTTTCGATTGAATTCTTTAACTCTGATGTTGCATTCGTACTCGATATTGATAACGCTCTCTCTCTCAATGTTCCGCGGGATATTACATACAATAAGCCTATCTATTTCGTAAAAATATCACGAGAGAAATTTGGTTGAACAAAGATGATTTTACGTAAGGCATGATTGACTGAGTTAAGCTGGGCAATATACACCTATGTTTGTGTCAATGCTAACGAGTTGTGTACGGGATCAAAATGTTTTCGGACGAGTATATGTTTGATTTGATTCATGAAATATTGGGTAGTTAACGATAGAAGTGCTATCGGACAACGATGTCGTCGGTGCAATATAAGATGAAACGTGCTTGGATTGTGAGGAATGAAACGAACGGAGATTCAAAGTATATCGACTGTGATTCAAAATTTGTTTCGAGGATTTATTCAGTGACTTCATCCCTGAGTAGTGTATGCGATAGCCTCGGAGATGTTAATCAATTGAGGATCGGGATGTCGATTGGTCTATCAGCAAGCGACACGAGTATGCAAAGCCTTAGATCGAGTTAGTTGTGATTTTGAAGTTTTGGATGAGTTGGTTCGAACGAACATGAAACGAAGCGCATTGGATTGGGATTGCGCCGAGTATGATATACAAAAACGATAGAGTAGATAGATTGAAATCGAAGAAAAATTAAGGTGTAACGGAAGAATGACTCAGTCGAGGAAATCGATATGGAGCGTATACGAAAATGTTGATACAAAACTAACGAAATTGAAAATTCGAAATTTGACCAAGGAAAAATAGTACGATTGGAGGATAGCGTGCATGAAAATATTGATTTGAAGATACGAAAATAACTCTAAGGATTTGGGGTAGATGTTGCTCGATGACTTAAGATAGACAGTTAGACGAACGTGATTTTTGGGTTTGAAGAAATTGATGACATAACTAATTTGATCTCGAATGTCGAGGAACGAATCGTATATCCAGTTCGGATGGTAGTATTAGTTGCACGACTCGGTGTTCGTTGTAAAGGAAGATCGTCAGGTTATGTATAATCATCGATGGTATTGAGACGTATCAAAGATCGATTTGCGATAACTCAGAGGTACTCTAATCCAAGGAATGATGATCGTGTCAAATTTTATCATTGTACAGATTTTATAATGTTAGAGATTGATGAACACATTGATAGTATCAAACATTTGGATGACTTGATAAGACGAACTTGAAGTTTGCGTGAATGAATACTAATTGGACTATGCGAAATAAAAATGTTGATGGAATTGTATGATCAATGATATTAAGAATTATTATGACTCGAAAATTGATAGTAGACGATATTGCGATTGTGCGATGAGATAGATGCACAAAATTGAGGAATAGTAGGATTGGGATTTGATGAAAGTCAAAATAGACGAATGTATGATTGAGATTTTACGACTCAGAATTAGAATCGATATTGCGATTTGTGATCGATGGATTATGACTAGTTATTCTATAATCGAGGTATACAAATTTGGATTGATAGGTCTATTGAACGAATTGAAGAATGCGAGTTTGAGAGTCGTGAGTTTGCATCGTTGAACCATGTCGTGATCGAGGATGGTCGTAAAACGATTTACCCTAGGAATGGCTTTTCTGAATGACATGGACCCCTTGGACTGAACGTTACAAATGCAGATAGGAGAAATCGGAGTGAGACGAGCTTTGGGTAGAACACCATGTACTATCGACTATAGTTTGACCTTAAGATTGGGGGTGAGTATTTGATGTTGGTTGCACAGCATAGTGGATGACTGATTTTGACTTGGTGAGTTAGCCTAGAGGTTAGGCAGACATCCCTATACGGAGAGATAGAATTGTACGATCGACCCTAGTGAGAGTTGTCTGGGCAGATTATAGAGCTTGGGGTAGCTAGCTATAGAAATGAGACTTGAAAGTTAGAGAGATGATCTTAGGATATTTTGAATGATCGATAGGATTGGATTGAATGATGAAATTGGATATTAGTGTTTGGTTGATAGGATGATTCAATTATGTGGAATCGGATTCTCTAACATGGAAGAAAGTCGACAATTAAAGATGAACTCGTGTTTCGAAGAAGTCAAGTTAGTTCTTGAGGATGGAAATAGCATCTGTCAGTTTTGTTCGAATTCTCCATCACGAGGCTTGGTTGAAATGCATATATTTCGGGGACGCCTTAAGTATGTGCACGATCCAACTTGAGTGGTATGTTGAATTCAAGTGAGACTGAAGGGAAGATCGAGATGTGATAAGATAAATTTGTGAAATTTTATACTCAGGGAAAATATTGATGAAGGATTGATTGGATGAGTTATCATATGTTGATTGAAGAAATCGAATTTGTTGGATCGAATTTTGAGTATAGAAGAAAATTAGTGACTGAAGATAAATTCGTGTGTCGATAAAATCGAATGTGTTTCGAGATTGAATAAAAGCAAAATCTTACTTGGTCGGATTTGAAACGTATTATCGTGATTAAGATTATACTCGGAAGAGTGAAACTGAGTTGTGCATGATATGAAGTTCGGATTTTGATCGGTTGTTTCATGAGTTTAGAAATATTTGGAAGATAGAACGTAGACGGTGCAAACAATGACATTGGAGATAGTGAAATCTATTAGCGAGAATTTAGTATCAACGTGTACGATTGTGATTAAGGCATTGATGCAGTCGGGTTTGAAAGATCGATTAGGGAAATTGAGTTAAAGACTTGAAAGGTTTCGTTCGTTGATTTGGTTAAGAAGTGACACTAGATTTCGACTAGGAGATAGCGAAATTATCGATTTGGTTATGTTTGGATTCAGAATGAATAAGGAACAACACTCGTGTGGGTTTGCAATAGAACTAAGTTGTCCGTGTATGCGACGAGTTGTAAGTTATCCCATGTTTCAAGATATAACGGTGCAAACCGCATTATGAATAAAGACGAGACTTGATGATTTTGTTGTGAAATAGTTGGATTGTCTAGAATAACTTAGTTGTTCAATGAAAAATTGATTAAGGCACAGAACCTGACTCTGATTGATAAAACAAATAGAAAGTGTGTCCGAGAGATTCTAAAATTATGTCATGTGAGTTCAAGTTGAATACGAGTGATAGAGTTGATGAGTATGTACTCAGTAAGTTTCGAGGATGAAACTTGTTCTGAATGGTGTATTATGTAGTACCACGTCTCGCTCAGGTCAACCGGGTGAATCGAAACGCAACAGCGTTTGGACTTGGCTATGCAACGGCTTGCTCAAAGTCCCGCTCGGCCGAGGTGACTCCTCGCTCAGGTGGATGGCTTCGATGAACGTGTCTGAGCTTAACCTCCACACTAATAAATGAAAGTTTTCACATGCACTGAGTAGGTTTGTTAATAAAAGAGATGAACCCACATAACTAAGAAAATAATCTCATTGAGTCATATGTATGTGTAGAACATGAAAATGTCAACTTGTTGCTTAGATGTCTCTCCACGAAGTGTTTTCAAAGTTGGCACTGGGTCCTTCGGTCGCATGATTGAGTCAAGTAGAATTCTGCCACGGGCTATCGACTTGATGTCATAGCAGGCATGATTGGACAGTCTCACGATTTCAAAGCTCGTCATATAGAGTATGACTTGGTTAGTAGTATTGCACGAAACACGGTCGGTTTATGGCACGGAACATGGTTCAAATTGGGTATAAAGGAGGGCTATCAAATAGCAGTTCTTGAGTTCGAGTCAAAGTTATGGAAAACATGGAAGTGCTCGGGACTGTAGGTCGCCGAGGCAGTCCTTGGTAAAGGGAGGTACATTATGGAAAGAAAGATGAGGAATGGTTCGAAAGCATGTTGAGTTGAGTCGAGCCTTACATTGTCATTGGACAACTTGTGCATAAGGTATTGGTTTCTTGAACGATCTCCGTAGCACCGGGTTCGTGTCGGCCTAAGAGGAATTGCAAGCATTGCGGGCCTTCAGTGGGCGTACGACTGACCACTAACGAGCGTGCCACTGATACGAGTATTTCGGAACCTCCGGGGGAGATCGCACCTCTCACACGAAGCCTTTCCATCTTACATTTAGTCCAAGATGGATTGTGGTGCCAGTGACTTTCATATAGTTTGAGTCGGCTTGATAGCGACAATCTGCGTACATGCCTTAGATTGAGTCAAGAATAGTGTGCATGGCACGAATGAGTCAAGAAGTGTATGCACAGCACGAATGAGTCAAGAAGTGTATGCACAGCACGAATGAGTCAAGAAGTATATGTACGGAACGAAGGAGTCAAAAAATGGGTACACTGTATACAACACAAGTTTGGAGCCTAAAATTTGGCTATAGCAGAAACACGTGTTTCGGCACTAGATGTGGTGTCGTGTTTTGAGTCGTTGACACTAAGTTCACAAGTGTACGATTGAGCAAGTTGCACGATGAAACGAAGAAAGGCCATAAGGCAAGTATTGAGTAAATTGTACTAAGTTGCGAGGCACGGCCTCAATGTTGTTACAGGAATAGGTTTTATGGCACGACTATGTCATTGCACCACAAAGTAGACGAGGAGTATGTCTTAAAATTGATCCTAAGGCAAGATTAGAAAGACCACAAAAGAATAAGTTACACTCACTAAAATAACGTATTGGTTTTTGTATAGGTAGGCGAGATGCCCTCCACCAGTACGGTTGTGTACTAATACCCTACCAGTTTTCATATGCAAGTTCAGGTATCAGCACGCTCGGGGCGGAGCTCACTTGGATACGCCGAGGCAAGGAGTTCCTTGGCATTTCGAAGCGTGCGGCTGCATTGGAGTCACCTATACGGGACATAATGTATGGATATCGCAAGCATCCGCAAAGTTTTAAGCCTAACGGCATGTTATGTTGCATTGAGAGATGAGAGACAGCTGAGAGATTGTATTCAGAGAGATTGTGAGCTTGAGTGATTGTAATCTTGGATTCGCGTCCTTGTAATCTTAGTTTCAATATCAATAAAAAGCTTTCTTTTGTATATCATTGCATTATTTAACTTCTCTGCTCGGGACTTCTGTGTGACGACCCCGTCGCCAAGCTGTTGAAATCGGCCGTTATGAAAATCGTCTTGTGCAAGCGCAACCTAGGCTCGTGCGCATCACGCCTTAGCGAGGACGATCTGTTCTGCGAAACCGGGACGTGACACCATAAGTGCCACCTGCATCGCCGTCGTGACTACCGTGAACAACGTCCGCCCCTTGCACGCTCCAGTGCAAGGCAGGACGCCCGCCCGATCTACCCATGGCCTCAGCTGCAGCCGTCTCGACCCCCCAGGCCGCCTCCACCCGCAGCCGCGTCAGCCATCCCTGTCGCCGAGCCCTAGATCAGGAGGAAAGTCTCCTGCCGCCGCCATGTTATTGCCTATATATATATATATATATATATTTGTTTGTGTGTGAGAGTCAAGACTTGGTAGCTAAGTAGCTAGAGTGGAGACATAAGACCCGAGTGGGCGGTATTCAAATTCCGGTGGGAGCGAACATGAGCAATTATCTCTTCCATATATATATCATTTTGAGGAAAAAAAAGGCTGATACAACAATTGAAATTTGATATGTCGAATGAAATGATATCGGTCGATATCTTCCTATATATTGAATATCGGATATTAAAGGTGAATAAGTGTTCTACGGCCGAGTGGGGTTGGGTCACATAATACCTACTAACCAAACTTAAAACTAAAAAAAAACCTCTCTCTCTCCCTCTCTCTCTCTCTCGCAGGTTTTTATATTAATACATATTATTATATTACTAAATAATTATTTGTAACTGTAATTTTATAAGTGTTAGTTTGTTACCAAGCTACGATGTTATGTTATATGTTTTTTTGTTAATTAGTTACTTAGTTTTAGCCTTTTAGGACATGTAAAACATCTAATACAACTAGAAATTTGAATTTGATAGGACATTTAGTATATATTATATATTTATTGATATCCGATATTTTAAAATATCTCCAATAACCGACATCTGATATCTCAAAACCCAAACCGGTATATCTCGCACTGTTATAATCAAAGAATGGAAAATACCAAGAAATATCAAGGTTCTAAGTCTAAGTAGTAGTACAATACTAAGGACAACATGCATAAAATGGATACAGAGTTACTTTATGGACAGACACCATCAATATAACATTTTGCATCAATATCAGGTCAGAATGAAAAGGCACCTCGGAAAGATTGAATATAAATAGAGGCTACAAAACAAATACCAAGCAAATTCCTGACATTATATGTAACATGATTGGAAAGGAAATAAAATATACTATGAACTAAGGAGGCCTTTATCCAAAACTTGGGGCCCCTGTATGGATCAAATTTCTTCCATTCAACATGATTAAGGATCATTTCTTCTGTAACATTACCAAATACGATATCCTTTTGCTGTAGGCATATCACTTGCTCTAACAACTCTTTTAACAAATAATAATATGTAGTAAACATTATAATAAGCATATACAGAGGAAGAAGAATTAAGCACTAATCTGACAAGAAGGAGAACAAAGAATTACCTGGTCATGACCCAATTTAAGAAGGTTTGTCCCAAAATTTATGGCAATGCTCCCAACTATGTTGATAAGTGCTCCAATAACCCACTCGCCCATCACTCAATTTGTTGAAGACCTCTTATATCTTAATGAAACAAATATTTTCTAATACATAGATATTGGTTGTTGCCCAACATTTTGTTAAGAAAAACCACTGACGTAATAATGTGTCCCTCTTGTCATTTGGTAGAGCTTGTTATCGATACTCCAGCAGGAATTGTGTTTCACAGATTTGAATCAACTACAAATATTTCTTCAAGTGCCTGCATAATTGTAAAGGTAATCATGATCCAAAGTTGTAACATGATATTGCATCGGATAAATACCTCAGCTTATTCTAATTGATACATTTATTTACAAGAATGGGGTGACTTCCATCAGATATAGATAGAACAAACTGGAAACGATGGAAGCTAGCAAATTCAAGACAGATGAGACAGAATTAATCTGCTCACTAATTATACGATCTTCCTCCAATGCCATCTCCTATCAGCTTTGTTGCAGAGACACGAAGACAGCATGGGCGGTGATACAGACACAGCACTAAGTTCAGACAACATGGATACAGTCAAACACTACCTACATTGGAGTATACATGCCTCCTATTATATCCATTGTCGTAGAGGATGATTGTCCAGAGAACTACACAAAGAATAGAGTAAGTTTTTATGACTGGTTATGGACTTGATATCACCTTTCTCATATCCAGGTCTTGGTAGCAAATTCTTATAAAGATAAAAATGACATCACCTAAAGGGGAAAAGTAACAGAATCCTAACAATTTCATCCAAAACGCTGGGAACTTTTCGTTACTTCTGGTTCCGTTTACCTTATTGGTGCCAATTAGACTATTAAATCTTAAATTGATAACTATCTATATCTTGGTATGAGAGGTGTCGCTTGGCCATACGGCAAGGCTCACTTGCATTCTAGAGGCTTGCCGCTTGCATTCTGGAACATGCAGATCGAGCTGCGGAACTAGATCTCCATATATTAGGGGTAAATTGTGAGCCTGCATACATCTTGACCCTCTCCATCCTGGATTACCGAGAGCCTCATGGTTGCACTGGGATGGCCTTTTTTCATCTATATCTGAAAATTATAAGAACAAGGAAGATATACAAAGTTGTAACAACTATTGAGAAATTAAGCTTATGAGTCGTACCATGAAACTGTGGGAGAGAGAGATGAGCAAAGATTAAAAAAAAAGATACTAGAATTTTAGAGAATCAATTTGGTTTATGCTAGGGAGATCTACTAAGGAAGTCATTTACTTGCTAAGAAATTAACAGAAAGATTTAGTGATAAAAAGAGATTTGCATATTGTTTTTATTGACTTAGAGAAAACATATGATCGAATTCCTAGGAAGATAATGTGGTGGACTTTGAAAAAATAATTTTCTAGTAGTTATATTAATACTATTAAAGATATATATGATACAGTTAAAACAATCGTGCAAACTATTTGAGGAGATAGTAACATGTTCTCTATTACCATTGGCTTACATCAAGGATCAACGTTGAATTCTTACCTTTTTGCAATAGTTATGGTATTACTAGGTATATCCATGAGGAGGTTCCAAGGTATATGATGTTTATTGATGATATTTTATTGGTTGATGAGAGTATAGAAGAGTTAGATACTAAAATAGAAATGTGGAATGAGACTTTAGAATCTACAGAATTTAGACTTAGTGGAACGAAAACATAGTATATTAAATGTAATTTCACCCAGAAGTCAAAGAAAAATGAAGGGTAAGTCTATACAGATAGATAGCTAAGAGTGGTTGCTTTCGAATTTATGATCAAGCATTCATTATGATGGAGAGATTGAGAAGGATGTCATGCATAGAATTAAAACAAGATGGTTGAAATGGACGAGTGCTTCTGATGTACTTTGTTATCACAAAATACCTTTCAAGTTGAAAGAAAAATTATACAAAACATCTATAAGACCGGTCATGTTTTATGGATTAGAGTAATGGACAATTAATAACAACATATCCAGAAAGTTAGAATTGCTGAAATGAAAATGCTAAAATTTATGAGTGACAATACATTTAAATGATGTGATAAAAAATGAGTGTACCCATAGGAATTTAGAGGTGGTGCCAAATGAGGATAAAGTGAGAAAATCGAGTTAGATGGTTTGGACATGTGCAACGCAAACCAATAGATGCTCATGTAAGGAGGAGCAATATTATAGTAGTTAATGATGCCGCTAGGCCTAGAGGTATGCCTAAACTAACATGGTTGGAAGTGTTAAGGATATAGATATTGTTAGCGTTACAAAAGACATGACCCTTGGCCCTTAAAAGAGCCGAATGGAAGAAGAGGATTCAAACAACCGACCTCACAAATTTGGAATAAAGGCTTTGTTGTTATATATTTTTAATATAATAATCAGCTTTATCCATAAAAGGTTCAGTGAGAACTATCTAGATTAGCATGCTTCTACTTGAAAGTTGGATGTATCAATCAAATAAAAGTTCACAATTGCTTATTTTGTTTTTCAAAGAAATTGAACAATTTGAAGAACATTGAACTTCGATGGAGTTGATTATTTCACCCCTCCAATTACTGGAACAATTAAATATCTTGGGACACTTTAAAGTAACATGTCGCTTAAAATCCCTTACAAGAAAAATACAATATTAATAAATAATCATGATTTTCTGTATATACCTTCCATATACATAAATTGCTAAATATATGTGTAGATTCAAGTTTTTTCTAAGGTCAGGTGGAGTGTAGGAAACTACAAAGTGGATGTTCAGTGATGGACTGTTGCTTAAAAATGTGTATGAATGCTCTTGGTGGAGTACTGAGTACACTCCAGATTAAGTTAGCGTGAATGCTCAAGGGTCGAATGTGACCCTTGGCCCTTAAAAAGAGCCGAACAGAAGAAGAGGATCCAAACAACCTACCTCAGAAATTTGGAATAAAGGCTTTATTGTTATATATTTTTAAGATAATAATCAGCTTCATCCATAAAAGGTTCAGTGAGAACTATCTAGATTAGCATGCTTCTACTTGAAAGTTGGATGTATCAATCAAATAAAAGTTCGCAATTGCTTATTTTGTTTTTCAAAGAAATTGAACGATATGAAGAACATTAAACTTCGATGGAGTTGATTATTTCACCCCTCCAATTTCTGGAACAATTAAATATCTTGGGACACTTTAAGTAACATATCGCTTAAAATCCCTTACAAGAAAATACAATATTAATAAATAATCATGATTTTCTGTATATACCTTCCATATACATAAATTGCTAAATATATGTGTCGGTTCAAGTTTCTTCTAAGGCCAGGTGGAGTGTAGGAAACTACAAAGTGGATGTTCAGTGATGGACTGTTGCTTAAAAATGTGTATGAATGCTCTTTGTGGAGTATGACTACACTCCAGATTAAGTTAACGTGAATGCCTCAAGGGTCGAATGTGAATACTGCATAACATGCCTGATTGCTCTAAGGTGTGATAAAAATACTACTACAATGCGAGCCTGAACTCACGGAGGAAATTTGGGACTGAATGTTATTGGGTTAATTGTGTGTATTCCAAAGTGAGGCTGAACATTCAAGGGGAATGTGAGAGCCTGAATGCTCTTGGGTGGTGTGGATATCTAAATTAAGTGACTCCTAATATTCTACGAGTGGAGTGAGGATACTCCACAATAAAACTGACGGCACTAAGATGGAGTGTATCAGTCAGTATATGGCCATGAAGGTGGATATAAAGACTACAAGGTGACGACTAGTCAAGGGAATGCGAGCTCGAATGCAAAGACGGGAGGTATAATTGAGAGTTTGAATGCTCAAAAGAAATATGCAATTGTCAGGATGATGAGAGAGCATTATGATTGTAGTTTATTTTTGGTGACAATGAATGGAAAAAAGCAGATGGTTCTCGGCACATAGCAATGGTTGATGGTGAGAATTGCTGAGCTGTTGAGGAGACTGCTACAAAGGGCCTAGAAAGTCTCAGTAAAGTTCTTCACTCCAACCACATGGTTACTTCAACCTGTTACCTGTGTATTTCAATATCCAGTGAACATCCTTGAGCCATCCTTTAAGTCCTGCTCAGGATATATCCTCTTGGAATGTCCTAGTGAACATAGAATTATTCAGGAACTCAACAAGAAAATGATACTTCAACACTCAAATGTTATCGCGTAGCAGTTTCACTCTCAATGAACATTTATTACCGCTCCAGCACCAGTCTTGAGTTCATGCTCCAATAAAATCAACATCATCCCGTAACACATGCATCGACATCTTACACCCATGTTTCTAATCTTTTTTGACCCCTTTCAAATTCTTGCCACAAGACATGCAAAAATCTACACTAAGTTGCATGGACACACCATCATAGACTTTGGCATGTCCCAGTGTATCCTGAAGTGTTAGTGATGTGTCCTATATATGTCCATCATGAGAAAACACGGGAGAGGAAGCGGTTCGTGTTTCCTGGCTTCTAACCCTCCTAAAAGTCAGTTACTACCTGGGTGTGATTTTAAGATGAAAAACAGAGTTTTGCAACACTTCGAAAAAGGTGCACAATTGAGATCCCGGAGGATTCAGATAGACGAAATCAAATGTAACAATTCGAAGAAGGCACAAATGATTTTCGTAGCAGCAGCGACGAAAACCCACAAAATTTTTCTGATTAGATCAGAAAAGATCTCGTTCAGAACGAGTTACAAGTGAAGAGGAGATGAATGGAAGGAGAAAGAAAGCATGTTGGGGTGACGGATCACCGGTGCTCAAAGCTAGATTCGCCCTACACGACGATCAGCTCCCAGGAACCAACAAGTTCAAAGATGAACAGCGGAACACTCTGACAAAATGCTCTTCCGGACTCCTCGGATGGACAGAACTCTATCTCTGTTTCTCTCTTCTTTGTTCTCTGAAATGCGTAAGGAACTTGTTCAATCAACTGAACGAATGAGAGAGAAGAGAGGAACTTATATAGGCACGCGCAGTAACCATCCAGTATACGAAACGTTCGGGACGTGTTGCGTGAAAGGAGGAACCGTTTCCGAACGTTTCATAACTGTTCAGATCGTGGTCAGACACGAGAACGCGCGCTATAGCTATTAGCGCCAACTGTGCCCGCGCACCTACGCACAGCGCACACTGCATGCCAACTGCGCCCACGATCGGCAGCGCAGAGGCTCACGCAACTAAAGCGCACTATGCGCCTAGCAACGATGCTGACATGCTAAGTGCAAAGTGCACCAACAAAACACCACATTACGCCTCATGAGCCCATAAGTCCGAGTCCGAGTCTGAGTCTGAGTCGCTAAGCCCCTACGGGACTTAGCTCCTAAGGAATAAATTCCAAGAGCATGACAAGAAGCATTAATGCTTTAATATGGAGCCTTATCCTTACCTCCTAGTAAAATCTCCCACATGGTTCCCTCATTAGGATCACCACCTTATGTGCATACCTCAACACCACACTATGTATATATTGAGATACACTTCATGGTGCATTTTCGATATGGGACTAAAAACTAGGCATATAATGAGAGCAAGCTCTCTCTACATGTCAAGGAAAAGCTCCAACAATCCCCCACATATCTCAATATATGGGTTTGAGTATTCCCCACAGTAATTGTTCATCATACATTAGGATAGATGTCGCTGACGATTTGAATATTTTCATATTTGTCAAACAACAGTATGATACAAGAATGGACTAAGCCTTAAATTCTGCACCATAACTGCAATTCTTTTCACTCACACAATGTAGTCACATGTGCTTCTGGCTGCACATTAAAGGCCTTGTGCCAGCCTGATTTCGGTGTATGTATTTTGGGCGTCTACAAGTTTACTCTCAAGAGACGGTATGTTATCTCTGTTCATACACTCTAGGTGAGTTCTTTATTAAAGAGACATGGCATGAAGCCTTGCGCTTCCTTTCGGTGCTACGTCGCTATGACATGGCTTAAAGCCGAGGCATTACCCCTACCTGGGTACCTCATCGTATTGTCATACTACTATAGCATGAGGTCACAAGCCTCTCTGTAGTGCCAAAATATCCAGCATGAAGCCTTATGTTTCCTTGCAGTGTTACGCCGCGACGACATGGCTTACGTAACCGAGGTTTTATCCCTACCTGGGTACCTCTTCGTGGTGTCGTGCCACTGTAACATGAGGACATCATCCCCTTTGCAGTGTTGTCTACAACTCTTTAATTTCATCATATAGCATTAGGCTACCTGCCTATATGCGGTGCTACGTCGCTGTGACTTAGCTCACAAAGCCGAGGCATTACCCCTACCTGGGAATCTCATGGTGGAGTCATCTCACTGTAGCATAAAGTTGTAACACTCCTTGTAGTGTTGTGCTATCGTGGTTCTTGTAAATCACAACAGACATTCACTCTTTCTGAGAACTCATTAAGGCGTTTAAGCCACCCTCTCTACAGGATATGTTCTCCGCAGAAAATATATAGTAGACAACAATGGTTGTGGGTCCGTATACCTTCCATGTCCCAAGGACATGTACCTACTATTCCTGATATTTTTTCAATTAGTGGTCCTTCCTTGAACCAAAAGCTAGATGCCTAGTAGATTTCTCTTTGAACTAATAGCATAAAACTTTATGGTATGATTACAATAACACAATATCAGAATGACTTCAAGTCCATTTTACTTGTTGTGTCTTCGACCAGCTGGCGCTTGAGGCCCTTTGGGAACGGATCCGCCAGGTTCTCTCGACTCCGAACATCAATCACTGTAATGACACATCTCTTGATGAGATCGTGCACTGCTCTGTACTTTACCGCACAGTTCTCTTCTTCACGTTGAAAAGGTCATTCAATGTCACCGCTGCAGTCGCCTGGTTGTCGTAGTATATCGATATCGTCGGTATCTGTGTCCCAACCAATGAAAGATCATACATGAGCTCCCGAAGCCATTCTGCTTCTTCTGCTGCGGAATCAAGTGCAAAGAACTCAGATTCCATAGAGGAACGAGAGAGCGTGGTCTGCTTTTTCGACTTCCACGATATATCAGTTTCACCCATGGAGAAAATGAATCCACATGTGGATCTCTCGTTCTCCACCTCTGAACACCAGCTCGTATCATTGAAGCCTTCTACTACTGGCAGATCTCCGTTGTAATGCAGTGCATATGTCTGAGTCTTCTTGATATATCTCATTACCCGTTTTACAGTTTCCATTGCTCAACGTCTGGGTTACTCGTGAATCGACTCAGCATTTCCACGACAAAAGCTATGTCAGGCCTAGTGGCAGGAGTAGCGTACATCAAATTTCCGATGACGCTTGCATACTCCAGCTGCCTGACGCTTTTCCTCGAATTTTGCTTCAGCTTCAGGTCACACCTGTAAGGCGTATCGATCACTAGAAGATCATGATATCCGTAGCGTGTGATTATCTTCTCAATATAATCAGACTGTGACAACGCCAGTCCAGTGTCTGTCCGGATGATCTTGATGCCCAAGATCACATCAGCTTCCTCCAAGTCCTTCATATTGAACTTGGTCAAGATGAACTTCTTTGTCTCTGTGACACAGCCTATATCTGTACCTAGAATCATCATGTCGTCTACGTACAGACAAACGATTACACCCCTTCCATCAGCAAACTTCGTATAAACACACTTGTCCCTTTCACTGACCATGTAGCCATTTGACCTTATGACCTTGTCAAACTTCTCATGCCACATTTTGGGAGCCTGTTTCAAACCGTACAAGGATTTCACCAACTTGTAGACTGTCTTCAAGACCCTTGACGATAAATCATTCTGGCCGTTGCATGTAAATTTTTTCAGTCAGCTCGTCATTCAAGAATGTTGTCTTTACGTCCATCTGATGTATCACCAACTTATGTATTTCTGCGAGAGCAATTAACATTATGATGGTGGTCATCCGGACTACTGGAGCATATGTGTCAAAATAGTCGATCCCCTGCTTCTGAGAGAACCCCTTGGCTACTAGCATAGCCTTGAACTTGTTAATAGTTCAATCTGTTTCTATCTTCTTCTTGAAGATCCATTTGCATCCGATGGATTTTGCTCCTTCAGGAAGATCAACCAACACCAAGTGTTATTGGAGGTGATTGAATCAATTTTATTGTCGATCGCCTCCTTCCAGAAAACAGCGTCTCTGGTCTTCATCGCTTCATCATCGGTAAGCAGATCTGTTTCCACATGATAGGTGACAAAGTCATCTCCGAAGTTTTTCGGTCTCCTCACTCACTTAGACACAGGTTCTGCGAGTTCTGGTTCAACAGTTGTTTCTGTAACAACTTCTTCTTGGACTACGTTCTCATTGGAAACTTCAATTTCCTGTGCACCGTCATTGTTCTCTGGAATATCCGCAAGAATAATGTTCTTGTGCCTTGCAAATTTATCTTCAAAGTATTCTGCATCGCGAGATTCAATGATATAATTTGATTCAATATCAAGAAATCTCCGAGCATCACTCTTTTCGGCATATCCCAAAAAGATTGTCTTCGTAGTCCTTGTCCCGAGCTTCTGAATCTTCAGATCTGGGAGCTTTACATATGCCAGACACCCCCACACTCAAATGATATTCAAGTTAGGTCTGACTTTGAGCCAGAGTTCATGAGGAGTGATGTCAGAAGTTGCATACGGCAATCTACTCAGAATAAAAGTGATCGCCAATGCAGCTTCTCCCCAATAGCATTTTGGAAGACCCACAGTCAACAGCATGGAGTTTATCATTTCTGTCAACGTTCTGTTCTTCTTTTCTGCTACTCCGTTAGATTGAGGAGAATACGGAACAGTAGTCTCGTTGATAATTCCATGTTCTTTGCAGGACGATACGAATTCATGAGACCGATACTCTCCGCCTCGATCACTTCTTAATCTCTTGAGTTGTTGTCCAGATTGCCGTTCAGCTTCGGCCCCGAAATCTTTGAACTTTTTGAACATTTCGTCTTTAGTCTTCAGCAAGTAGACGAACGCGTATTTTGAGAAGTCATCGGTGAAGGTTATGAAATACTTCATCCCGACTTTTGTAGAGAATTGTTTGAAATCACATATATCGAAGTGTACCAACTCTAGAAGATCTGTGCTTCGATTAACCCGATGAAAGGGTTTCCTTGTGATCTTCGTCTGAGCACACACTTCACGTTTGTCTACCTTACCCCCACATTTGGAGATAAGTCATAGACTAGACATTTTGTTTATTCTTTTAAAATGAACATGTTCTAGTCTCTTATGCCACAACTCAAGAGTATAATTAGAATGGGCGATTGCATTAATTTCATTAGATTGATTTACAAGCTGAAGTTTAAACACCCTTCGGTATAAAAGGCTTTTCCGAAGTATGTTCCTTTAATGGACATCACCATCTGGCCAGCATTGATGTCTATCCTTAGGCCTGCGTTACAGAGTAGGTATCCAGATATCAGGTTATTTGCAATAATAGGTACATGCTTCACGTCTTAAAGCGTCAGCGACTTTCCTGAAGTCAGGTTCAACACCATCGTCCCGATCCCTTACACTTGCTTATGCCTGGTTCACCACCATAATATTTTCAAAGGTTGGTTTGTACGTGGTGAACCATTCCTTTCTAGAGAAGACATGACAGGTAGCACCAGTGTCTATCCACCAGTCAGAGTCAGCCCCCACCGTAGTGACCTGAGCAATCATAGCAATTACGTCAGTAACCATGGAAACCCTACTAGGCTCACCTTGCTCTGACTACTTGGGCTTGGATCTGTATTCACTCTTGTAATGGCCCTTCTTGTCACAGTTAAAGCAAGTCACATTGGACTTTGGCTTTTGGTGCTTGAAAAAAGATCCCTTCACTTTCAGATTAGTGAGGTCCATCTTCTTGTGATGGGAAACCATCTGCTTTTCCTTGAATTCCTTCGACTGGACCAAGTTGGCCTTAGCCATCTGCTTGGAAAGAGTGTTCACCTTCAGTTTAGCCCTCATCTAGTCCTCAACATAAATTTCTTGCAGGAGATCTTCCAGATTGATCTCCAGTTTCTTCCTATGTATATTCGCATAGAATTTGCTCCATCCAACGGGAAGCTTGGAGACGATCCCTCCAACAACGAACTTGTCGTTGAGGGGCATCTCCTCATCTTCTAATTTCTGACACAACTTCAGGAATTCCTTCACCTGAGGCAGCATCGTCTTCTCGTCTTCAAATAGTCATTTGTGATATTTCTCGATGATAAATATCTTGCTCATGTTCTTGTCATCTTCATAGAGTTTCTCCAAGGACTCCCAAATTTCTTTGGCATTGGTCTTCTTAGAATAAGATTCTGCCAGAGAGTCCTCCATAGCATTGAAGATCAGAAGCCTACAGTGGCTATTTTTCCTCTTCCATTTGAACAACTTGGCATTAGCAGCAGCAATCGCGGTTACAGTCCCATTTTTTGGAACCTTCAGTTCTTTCTCAGTTAACACGTGGTGATGTCCACGAGTTGAGTTGAAGATTGAGGCTAACCTTCCTCTTCTAGATTTGGTAGTGCTCTCCATCGAATTTCTCTAATTTGTTAAAGTTAGAATCGATGAGTGCAGCACGAGAGTTTTTCATCTTATAAATCTAGCTTTGAGATTGTTATTATCGGGGTGTGATTTTAAGATGAAAAACAGAGTTTGGCAACACTTCGAGGAAGGTGCATAATTGAGATCCCGGAGGATTCAGATAGACGAAATCAAGTGTAACACTGAAGAAGGCACAAATGATTTTCGTAGCAGCAGCGACGAAAGCCCACAAAACTTTTCTGATTAGATTAGAAAAGATCTCATTCAGAATGAGTTACATGTGGAGAGGAGATGAATGGAAAGAGAAAGAAAGCCAGCTGGGGTGACGGATCACCGGTGCTCAAAGCTAGATTCGTCCCACACGACGATCAGCTCTCGGGAACCAGCAAGTTCAAAGATGAACTGCGGAACACTCTGACGAAATGCTCTTCTAGACTCCTCGGATGGACAAAACTCTATCTCTATTTCTCTCTTCTCTGCTCTCTGAAATTTGTAAGGGACTTGTTCAATCAACTGAACGAATGAGAGAGAATAGAGGAACTTATATGGGGCTCGCAGTAACCGTCCAGTATACGAAACGTTCGAGATGTGTTGCGTGAAAGGAGAAACTGTTTCCGAACGTTTCATAACTGTTCAGATCGTACTCGCACAACTAAAACGTACTATGCGCCTAGAGACGATGCGGACGTGCAAAGTGCGCCAACAAAACATCACATTACGTCTCATGAGCCCGAGTCGCTAAGCCCCTACGAGGCTTAACTCCTAAGAAATAAATTCCAAGAGCATGACAAAAAGCATTAATGCTTTAATATGGAGCCTTATCCTTACCTCCTAGTAAAATCACCCACATGGTTCCCTCCTTAGGGTCACCACCCGATGTGCATACCTCAACACCACACCATGTATATATTGAGATACACTTCTTTCAAAAAAAAAAGAGATACACTTCATGGTGCATTTCTGATGTGGGACTAAAAACTAGGCATGTAATGAGAGCATCTACACGTCAAGGAAAAGCTCCAACAAAGTCTTTGCTTTCTTGCTTCCAATCTGCATAGCTTTCGTGCCGCATCTAAGAAATCGCCAACTGACCTCGTTCATTCAAAAGGCCAACCTACATTATTCTTGCTATCGTAATACAATCAAATATCTATCAAACAAGTTCCTTTCTTTACCGTATATATACCAATTCATGTACTAAATCATTCAAAACTAATACTTTCGAGCTAAGAACACGATCAATAATCCAGATCCAGCTCAACAACCATATTAGGGTTTTGGTTCAACCAGATCGCTTCCAATGAGGGTTCCGACGGCTAAAATAGATTGGATCTGAAGAACAAAGAAAGAGAGAGAGAGAGAGAGTGTACCTCGAAAATTCCAAAGAGGAGTTCATCTCTGGAGCTGAAGAAAATGGTGAGCAAACCCTAAATTTTCTTCTTCTTCCTTCGTTCGCTTGCTTGGTTCTTTGAAAGGGGTCAATTGCGTATAAATCCACCGACGTTTTCTGCTGCCGAATCGGAATTCCGTGAAAGAATCCCTATATTTATATTTATAAGTACATTTATATATGTTATGCGTATGGAGACGTGACACAAATCTAGATTTTAGCCTCCTCCTTCTTCTTGTTTTTGTTGTTTTTGTTGTTTCTCTTCTTTTCCGATTATTTTCGACGTGCCTGCTTTTGCTTTCCTCCACCGTCCATGGAGAAAGGAGGGAGGGGGAAAAGTTTGGTTGGAGGGACCTGAAAAATTTGACCCAACAGTTTGACTCATTTGTATGCATACTAGTTACTATTATTACAAATCATCCCATTTGTAAGGGTTTTTTTCTAAGGGCACCACCCTTTTTACTTGGGGGCAGCCCAAAATAGTTTGAAAAAATTACAAGTTTGTCATGAGTTTTTTTTTACTTGGGGGCAGCTCAAATTTTGGTATAAAATCCAACTTTTCTTTTCTTTTTTCTCTTTCCTTCCTCTAATCTTTTCTTCTCTCCCTCAACTTTTTTCTTCTCTTCCTCTCCATTTTAGGTTAGAACAAAACCTAGCCAAAAAAAAATTTCAACCTAAATTTTGGAAAGATTGTTGGTGAAATATCTAGTAATAGTGTCAAAGACTTCTCCCATTTATTGGTAAGTCATTGAATTAATATTTGTTTAATATTTTAAACATAAATTTCATATATAAAAGTTGAATTATGTGTTTAATGTAGAAAAATATTGAACATTGAACAACCAGAATCATCAAATGTTGTATACTCTCTTCCCGTCATGTCCGAAGAACACTTTGATGCATCGGAAGCCCTCTTGGTAACTAAATTTTAACTTTTTATCGAGTGAAAAATCGGGTTGTGACATAGAGGACTGTCACCTCTCTGGCAGTCCCGATCATAAATTAGGACTGCCAGAGAGGTAGCAGTCCTTCACAAATGTAGGACTGCCAGCCCCCGGCAGTCCTACTGTAGTGAAGGATTGCCACCTCTCTGGTAGTCCTAATCTATGAGAATATATTAACATATTTGCTTTATGATATTGTTCAATTATATTAACTTTTAAGTTCTATTGTAGGACTTGAGATCTTCCGATTTTGCGGTACCTGCTCCAATTGCAGTCAATGTAGGCCATTTATTCTGGACCGATCTTTGGTTTCACTACTAAAATCTGCTCATTTTGCGACATAAATTTAGCGACGTTGGATTAACGTCGCTAAATTGTGTACATTAGCGACGTTTTAGTGAAGCGTCACTAATCGTCGCTACTAGCGACGAAGTAAGCGACGAAATAACGACGTATATTAATTACATGAGCTAGTCGTCGCGAAACGTCGCTATGATGTCGCTAATAGCGACTAATTTAGCGACTGTAGTTGGAACGTCGCTAAATTCTAATTATATCCCCCCTCCCGCCGATTCATTTTCCCCCATTTTTCTCTCTCACTCTCTCTCTCTCATCCCCCCTCCGGCGCTCTCACTCTCTCCGGCGGCGACTCTCACTCTCTCCGGTGACTCTCCTCCCTCTCCGGTATGTGACTCTCCCCCTCCCCCTCCCTCTCTCTCTCTCTCTCTTTCTCCATCTGTTTTGGTTGTTGGTGGTTTGGGGGGTGCGGGTGGCTCGGGAGGAGGTGCAGGGGGATGCGGGTGGCTGGGGGGTGGGGCAGGGGGGACGAGGGCGGCTGGGGGAGAGGAGCTAGGGTTAGGGTTCGGGTTAGGGTCCATTTCCTCCCATTTTACTCTCTCACTCTCTCTCCTCCCCCCTCCGGCGCTCTCACTCTCTCCGGCGACTCTCACTCTCTCCGGCGACTCTCTCTCTCTCTCCGGCTGTTTTGGTTGTTGGTGGTTGGGGTAGGGGTGCGCGTGGCTCGGGGGGAGGGGCAGGGGGGATGCGGGTGGTTCGGGGGTGGCTGGAGGGGTGGGGCAGGGGGGACGAGGGCGGCTGGAGGAAGGAAGCTAGGGGTAGGGTTCGAGTTATTGGTGGGTATGTGTGGGCGGCTGGGAGAGGGGAGCAGGGGGATGGGGGCAGCTAGGGAAGGGGAGCAGGGGGGGAGTGGAGGGTTGGGGTTCGGTAGTTTTGTTGGTTGGTTGGTTAATTGGTAACATGGTGATCGGGACATATAGTCCCTAGGCAGCCATTTGACTGGCGAGACAAAAACTATGGCATGGTGATCAGGACATAGTCCCTGCAGCCATTCGACTGGCGAGGCAGAAACTATGTAGCTGTAGGTAAAGTTGACTGCCCTCCGACCCTCATCCCTCGGCAATGATGATATGACAACCTATCACTATATCTTATATAGTAGTAGATGATGTCTTAGTATTACATTATGTGAGTTCATCTTGATTCTGTTACATTCTTCAAATACTAGATACGATAAGAATATATACTACACCATATGTACAGAACATAATGATCCACACTAATGTATGCTAGAATGAATTTTGGGTTGTGTTCTGAGCCATCCGTTCTCATACTTGGTGATCGGGACATATAGTCCCTGCAGCCATTCGACTGGCGAGGCAGAAACTATGTAGCCGTAGATAAAGTTGACTGCCCTCCGACCCTCATCCCTCGGCAATAATGATATGACAACCTATCACTATATCTTATATAGTAGTAGATGATGTCTTAGTATTACATTATGTGAGTTTATCTTGATTTTATTACATTCTTCAGATACTAGATACGATAAGAACATATACTACACCATATGTACAGAACATAGATGATTCACACCAATGTATGCTAGAATGAATTTTGGGTTGTGTTCTGAGCCATCCGTTCTTACACTTGGCAAAAAATCGAATTTTTTGTACTTTATCTGCTTTCGAAAATGTACTCAAATTATATGATGGTTCCTTTAGTTAGCTTGCTTATGTTACAATTATATTATTTGTGAATATCAATCTTACCAGATGGCACCCATGACCCGAGGAGCGACACGTCGTTTGAGGGAAACAGTGAATGCTGAGGTGGCTCCTCCTACTATTAAGGAGGAAGTGGCACCGGTAGCTAGTGAGATCGGGAGTTCTATTCATCCAGCACCGGTAGCTAGTGAGACCGGGAGTTCTATTCATGCAGCACTTGCAAGGGACTACATCTCTTCTGTCGCCGTTGATCCTACTTATTCGAGGTGGTTGCATGATCGTATCACCGAGCGTTTGCGTGAGCTGCGTGGTTCTCATTAGCTATTAGTACTTATTTTTATTTGACTATTTGTATTGGGTTGTTTTTATATTAGACTATTTGTATTGGACTACATATATGAATTAGTACTGTGTCAATCTCTGGATTGTATTGGACTACGACATGGTGATCAGGACATAGTCCCTGCAGCTATTCGACTGGCGAGGCAGAAACTATGGTACGACATGGTGATCAGGACATAGTCCCTGCAGCCACTTGACAACCAACCGGAGAGGATACTCTGAGAGGTCCATCTGAGTAGGACGTATACTCTGAGAGATCACCTTTACAAGAATGATATCAGTAGTGGGATTGAGTGTTGGAGGAGATATTATTAGAGTATACGTCCTACTCAGATGGGTCTCTCACCGTTACTATTTTTTCTGACAGCATGGTGGATGTGCTCCGTCAACAGATTCTTGCTCTGAGCCAAAACTTTGACTCAGAGCTCAAGTGGACATCCTTCGTGTAGAGCTCGAGCGAGAGGTTCCTGAGTGTGGGACGAGCAAGAATCCTTTGACAAAGGAGACCACCATGCTGTCAGGAACCTCTCGCTCGAGCTCTACACGAAGGATGTCCACTTGAGCTCCGGAACAAAGTTTTGGCTCAGAGCAATAATCTGTTGACGGAGCACATCCACCATGCTGTCAGAAAAAAATAGTAACAGTAAGAGACCCATCTGAATATGACGTATATGTAGAACCCTAGAGGGGGGTGAATATGGTAATAAAAATAACTAGTGCAACAGAAGCAATATATGACAAATAAAAGTAAAGAGTAAGAAGATCAAACACAAGATGTATCCTGGTATCCTCGCTTGAGGCAATCCAGTCCCGGAACTCTCTCCGGCTTAAATCCACTATTTAGTCAAATAGTACACACGAGTTTGGATTCGAAGAACTCGCCAACTTCAACACGAGTTTGGATCCGAAGACTCGCCAACTTCTATACACGAGTTTTCTTACGAAGGCTCGCCAACTTCAAACAAATGAGAAGAGAAACTTGTTGATCTTCTAACACGTGAAGATCGAAATTTACAACTCTTAAATACTCTATCACTTTGGGAGAGGATGACAATTAAAAGCTTGAAGAGTATTAATGGTGGAGCTCTTGGTTGTTGGAAAATTTATGGCTAGAGTTGGTAAAGTCCTCAAGAGAGAGAGGGCTTTCTTTTATAGAGAAACCAAGAGTTGGAGGCATTTAATGCTTCTGAATACAGGCAGACCGGCAGACCGGCATGCTGTCAGTATGCAGCGGCATACCGTCGGTATACCGGCCAAATAGTAACGGTCATATTAATGACCGTTTAAGAGCATTAAATACGGCCATTAATGTTAGTCAGAGCAATTCAAAAACCAAATATTTGAAACTCGGTATACCGTCAGTATGCCGGAGCATGCCGTCGGTATGCCGACAATTTGTCACAACAAGTTTTGGGTTGCTAAAAACGGTATACCGTCGGTATACCGGAGCATGCCGTCGGTATGCCGACAATTTGTCACAATAACTTTTGGGTCGCTAAAAACGGTATACCGTCGGTATGCCGGAGCATGCCGTCGGTATGCCGACAATTTGTCACAGCAACTTTCTTGACACAAAAATTAGTATACCGTCGGTATGCCGACAATTTGTCACAGCAACTTTCTAGACTCTAAAAACGGTATACCGCCGGTATGCCGAAGCATGTCGCCGGTATGTCGCTCTGTAGGTATTTGATTTTTGACTTGTTCTTTTACTTGTCATCCGTCCTTAGGTGTTTACAGATATACCTAGACTTGTACATACACGAAGACTCTAAGCAGGAGGACGCCATCTTATGCAATGAGCGCCGGTAGCTGCTTCAATCTTCGATGCAAAGGATGGATGCTCTTGAACGGAAAGACTTTATGAGTTGAGCTTCTGAGAGGATATGTATCTGAAGACGCAGAAAACTAAACTCCGAAGATGCTGTTAATAATCAAAATAAAATGTGCCAATAATCTTTCCCATTTTGATAATTGACAAAATAGAGAGATAGCATCTTCAGGGAGTAGCTCCCCCGTAGGAAGACAACTCCCCCTCAATACGTTTTCTCCCCCTTTGTCACTTAGTCAAAGATGGGAAAACAAATATTGTAAAAAAAAATTGCAATAATGAGAACAAGAGTATAGAATAAACAGCATGTATTTATATATGAAAGTGATAGCTTAATACATGCAAGACGTTCATTACTACAAAAGACAAATAAAACGACTCTCCCCACGAGAGTCTGATATCAAGAGATAAACATAACCTAAGTCCCCGAAGGACTGCAAAGTACTAGGATCAACCACACAAAGGTCCCCGAAGGACCGCAAAAGACAGAAATAAAAACAAACAAACAAACACACATAACTAAACCACACATTATTCTAGACCATCACCCAAAGGGAAGACACCCCTACTCGTCCGCCGGATCGTCACCACCATCCTGAGCTTGCTGAAAGGTACCATAAGGATCAATGCCGTCCGGGTACATGAACCCATAGGCATTGGGATCAGAGAAGCACGAACCCTGGTACATAGGATCTTGGAGATTGAGATCCAGATACATGTCCCGGTCTTGTATGGTGCACTGGATAAAGTAAGCTTGATCATGAAAGCGGGCTTGAATCAGATTCCCAAGGCCACGAGTATGAGCCCTCATCTGTTCCTCTGCCTAGGCCATGCACATGTCGAAGTGCTGCTGAGTCAGTGGCATGTATCGGCCAGAAGCAGGAGGAGTAGATGTGGGAGCAGCAGGAGTGGATGCCGGTTACTCTTGGGAAGACGAGGCACGTGAAGTAGAGGCGCCACTAAGGAAACGGAAAACAGCAAGATAGGAAGGGACACCATCCGAGGAGCAAAGAGATAGATCAACTTGTCGGGCTTCCAGAAGGAGAGTGATAAGGAAGCCGTAGTAGAGGTTCTGCTTTCCCGCGGGCATGACACGCTGGAAGAGAAGAAGGAGAGTCTTCGGAAAGGAGAAGGGCTTCCGGGCATAAAGATAATACATGCAGACGAGGGCATTGCCGGTAATGGCGTCGTAGTTCCCGCCCTTAGGAAAGAGTGTATGGCACACTATCCTATGGAGCTCGTAGTAAAACGGCTCCAGCTGTGCAGAGAGGGCCGAGATGGCAGGAGGGTTGGGGCCCTTGCAGATGATACGGCAGAACTCGTCGAAGGGTGACGCCGCCGAGGAGTGAAGAGCAGCCAATGATGGCAAGGCTTCCCCTTTGTCCGGAATACCGAGGATGTGCCCGATGTCCCGAGACGTGAGACGGAAGTGACGGTCATTTACCATGGACTGAATAGCGGGATGGTCGTCGTCCGGGACCAAGTTGCAATAGAATAGACGGACGGCAGCGGGGTAGACAGGTATTTGACGCCGAAGGAGAGAGGAGAGGCCGACCTCGTCAAATAAGGAGACGTGACCGGGGAAGAGGTTCCAATTTATCGCCCGTCCCTTGAAAACATTGTGATGAACGAAGTGTTGGAACCATAGCTCGGCCGCTAAGGAATTGGTAAAGACCCGTTGGTCATACCCGTGAGGTAGAGCCACCGGGATGAAAGGGTTGAAGAAAGAGGAGGAGGAGGAGCGGGGACGTTTTGGATTTGCCATGGAGAAAGGTTAGGGTTTTGGAGTGGATGAGAGAGTAGGGAGAAGAGATAGAAAAAATAGGGTTTTAAAGAGGGGTAGGGAGATGAAAGGTTGGAGGTTGAAGAAAGGAGGGTGTGTTGGGAACGGATAAAAGTAATGGGGAATAGGAATAGGTAGTGGGTTGGAAAGTTGAGTAAAAAGAGGAGTAAATGGAGGAGGTGAAGAGATGGGTATTAATTGTGATGGGATGTTGAGAAGTTGAAAGAAGAGAGAGTAATTAATAGGGAAGAGATGGATGGGAGTGAATTTAATGAGGGTTGAGAGGAATAAGGGGAGAGAGAAATAAAGTGGGCCCAGAGCTGTATTTGAAATCCTGTCCGCCTCCATCCGGCATACCGGCGGTATGCCGGCGTGTACCGACGGTATGCCGAGTTTCGAAACAGAACCTAATTCTGAAACAAAAAATGGCATGCCGTCGGTATACCGCTGTATACCGTCGGTGTGCCGGCCGAGAGGGATTATGGATCAAAGGATAAAATGCCTAATTTACGGCAAAGGAAGGTGAAGCGATCTTCCGGGAGCAGTTTGGTGAAAATATCGGCTAACTGATAGGTAGTATCAATAAATTCAAGACGAATATCTCCCTTTTGTTGATGGTCACGAAGAAAATGGTGTCTAATTTCAATGTGCTTCGTGCGTGAGTGACAAATCGAGTTTTTCGTGAGATTGATTGAGCTAGTGTTATCACATTTAATAGGGGTGCAAGAATGAGAAATGCTATAATCTAAAAGTGTTTGTGACATCCAAAGAATTTGTGCACAACAACAACCAGCCACAATATACTCGGCCTCAGTGGTGGAAAGAGCAACAGAATTTTGTTTCTTACTAAACCACGATACCAAAGACTTCCCGAGGAATTGATATATGCAACTAGTGCTTTTTCGGTCAATCTTGCATCCGACAAAATCCACATCCGAAAAGCCGTGAAGCTCAAAGGATGAGGATTTCGGATACCAAAGACCCATGTTAATGGTGCCTTTGAGATAACGAAAAATGCGCTTAACGGCACACAAGTGTGATTCCTTTGGATTGGCTTGATATCGTGCACACAAGCAAACACTAAACATGATATCAGAATGGCTAGCAGTTAAATAAAGTAAGCTACCGATCATACCTCTATACTTACGAATGTTGACCGATATGCCGTCTTCATCATTGTCAAGCTTTGTCGTTGTGGCCATAGGAGTCCTCATTGATTTGGATGAGTCAAGGTCAAAACGCTTGAGGAGGTCCTTTGTATATTTTGCTTGATTTATGAAGGTTCCTTTGGGTCCTTGTTTGATTTGTAACCCCAAGAAGAAGGAAAGTTCACCCATCATACTCATTTCAAACTCTTCCTGCATAACTTTAGCAAATTCTACACAAAGTGTGTTGTTAGTAGAACCAAAAATAATATCATCGACATAAATTTGAACCAATAAGAGGGTGCCATTATGGGATTTAATAAAAAGTGTTGTGTCAACTTCCCCTTTGAAAAATTGTGAGAAACAAGAAAAGAGCTAAGGCGCTCATACCAAGCACGGGGAGCTTGTTTGAGGCCATAAAGGGCTTTGTGAAGTTTGAACACATGATTAAGAAATTGAAAATTTTCAAAGCCGGGAGGTTGTTTAACATAAACTTCCTCTTTATAATAATACCATTTAGAAAAGCACTCTTGACATCCATTTGAAAGAGCTTAAAGTCATTAAAACAAGCAAAGGCACAAAGCATACGAATGGATTCAAGCCGTGCAACCGGAGCATAGGTTTCGTCGTAGTCAATGCCTTCCTCTTGGTTATAGCCTTGAGCAACCAATCGGACTTTGTTACGAGTCAGTAACCCATCTTCATTAAGTTTGTTACGAAACACCCATTTTGTTCCAATAATGGAATGATTGCTAGGTTTTGGGACAAGTTTCCAAACCTTACTTCGCTCGAATTGATTTAGCTCCTCTTGCATAGCTATCATCCAAAACTCATCAAGAAAAGCATCATTAACATTTTTAGGCTCTATTTGAGAGATAAAAGCCATATTTGCACAAAGATCACGAGTGGCGGATCTAGTGTTAACACTGGAGGAAGGATCCCCAATGATAAGCTCCTTAGGATGATTGGTGACAAATCTCCATTCTTTTGGGAGATCCTTTTGAGGAGGCTCGAGAGGAGGAGACTCTTTTGATGGAGTCACAACTTCATTGTTAGATGAAGAAGGACGATCTTCAATAGAGGAGTTCTCCAATCTAAACGAGATGTCATCAATATCCTCGAAAGAGGAGAATGTAGAAGAGTTGAGTTCATTAAAAGAGACATTGATTGACTCTTCGACAACAAGACTTCTTTTGTTAAAAACACGAAAACCTTTACTATGAGTAGAGTATCCAAGGAATATTCCTTCATAGGTTTTTTCTTCAAACTTGCCTAGGTTATCCTTGGTATTCAAAATAAAACAATTGCAACCAAAAACTTTGAAATATTCAATAGAGGGAATTTTGTCAAACCAAAGCTCATAAGGAGTCTTCTTAGAAATAGGTCTAATCAAGACCCTATTAATAACATGACATGTCGTATTAACGGCTTCCGCCCAAAAATATTGGGGGAGCTTATATTGGTTTAACATAACCCGGGCCATATCGCCAAGGGTTATATTCTTTCTCTCCACAACACCATTTTGTTGAGGAGTCCGGGGACAAGCAAAATCATGTCCAAAACCATTTTTTTTACAAAATCTTTTGAAATCAGCATTATCAAATTCTCCTCCATGATCACTTCTAATTTTGTTAATAGAAAAACCTTTCTCATTTTGAACACGTTTATAAAAGGCAACAAATTCACGAAAAGTATCACTTTTGCAAGCAAAAAAAATAACCCAAGTAAATCTTGAAAAATCATCAACTAAAACAAAAGCATAAAGCTTGCCTCCAAGGCTAGCAACTCTACTAGGCCTAAAAAGATCCATATGGATAAGTTGAAGGGGTCTAGAAGTACTCACAGAGTTGATTGATTTGAAGGAAGACTTTGTTAACTTACTCTTCTCGCATTCTTCACATACCATATCCTTTTGAATGGGATACTTGGGAGTCCTCTTACGAGCTTCTTGGTAGCAAGACGAGAGATGGTATCCATGTTGGCGTGTCCAAGCCTCATGTGCCAAAGTCAACTCTCATCATTGTTAGCAACTAAGCACCTGTCATTGTTAGTATCTTCAACAAGATATAAAACATAGATATTGTTTTCTCTAATTCCTTCATAAATAATAGATCCATTAGAACTATCGGTAATGAAGCATTTGAGCTTAACAAACTTAATATCATAACCATTATCGGTAAGATGACTAATACTAAGAAGATTGTGTTTAAGGTTAGTAACAAGACACACATTCTTAATACAAGGATAAGGAGGGGAACCTATATTACCATTCCCTATAATGTGACCTTTGAGATTGTTACCAAAAGAGACGTGTCCTTCCTTCTTCATCGATCGATAGCGTTGTAAATAATGAAGCATCCTCGGTCATGTGCCGTGAACAACCGCTATCGAGAATCCACTTGCTTCTAGCATAAGAAGGACTCTTCACCTACAACATAAGTTGAAGATGAACATTTTGGTACCCATGATCTTATGGGTCCTTGAGGGTTAGTCTTAGGAACCCACATAAAAACTTTCTTGTCAACAAGTTTCCTTGTATGACAATAATTGGTCGTATGTCCATGCAAGCCACAATAATTTCAAATCATAGAGGATTTAGAAGAAGATATGTGAGAATCATGCATGTGTGAATCTCTAGTGCGAGGAGCTCTAGCATTAGTATTGTGATGATGATAATAAAAAGCATGATGTGAAGTGTTTTTCTTAATAAAAGGTCATTTTCTTGTGTTAGGAAAGGATTTGTGTGTAGTATTCATATATGAAGTATTCCTAGCATTGTGGTGAGTGTGGAGATGTCTAGGAGCATGCATGTGAGTAGTGTCCTTATTACCAAATTTCTTACACTGCAAAAGAAGATCATTATACTTAATAGAAGTGTCATATTCTCTCCTATTAGCATCTTGAACTTTGTGCATAGCAAATTCATAAGAGCTTCTCATGGATTGAATCTTATCATCCTTTTTCTTGATGGTGTCAAGAGATTCTTAAAACTTGAGTCGCAAGGACTCTATTTCATCCGTGTCAGAAGCAGAAGATTTTCCCTTCACATCAATAATGATGCTTGAGAGCCTCTCTACTTCAAGATGAAGAGCTTCAACCTCTTTAAGAGATTTCTTATATTTATTCCGAACACCTTTGTGTTCTTCATGCAATTCAAGAATAGCTTTCTCCAAATCATCATAGGTAAGAGTGTTTAAGGAGAAATCATCAAGTACCTCATCGGTTGCCATGAGACAGACGTTGGCATTGTGTTTGCACTCCTTGTCGTTGTCGGAGTCGCTCGCGTCGCTTTCACACCAAATGCTTGTGTTGGCAAACTTTCTGGAGGACGAGCTTCCCTTGCTAGGCTTCTCGTACTTGCTTGAGTCTTTTCTTATCATCGGACAATCCCTCTTGATGTGTCCGGGTCTTCTGCATTGATAGCACGCCGGATCTTCTTCGTTGTCCCATCTGAAGTGGTTGGCTTTGTTGAATTTTAGGAACTTCCGAAAGTGCTTAGCTGTGAGAGCTATTTCTTCATCGTCGTCCGACTCATTGTCGTTGGAGCTATCCTTGGAGTAGGACTTAGTCGCTTTGAGAGCAAGAGATTTCTCCTTCTCTTCGGTCTTCTCCTTCTCCTTCTCTTGTATGGAGGATTCCTCTTGATCCTTCATATCGAGCTCGTGAGTCATCAGCATACCCATGAGGGTCTCAAGGTTTATGACTGTTAGATCGTTCCCCTCAATGATTGCGGTAGCTTTAGGACTCCAAATTTTTGCCAATCCTCTAAGAATTTTTCTGATCTTTTCATGAGCAGGATATTCCTTACCAAGAGAAGAGAGAGGGTTAATAATGTCACCAGAACGAGTAAACATGTAAGTAATCGATTCATCATGCTTCATTTTAAAGGACTCATATTTTTACGTGAGTCTACTAATCTTGGATTCCTTCACTTGTGAAGTTCCCTCGTGTGTGACTTCAAGTAACTTCCAAATCTTATTGGAAGTCTTGCAAGTAGAGATTCGGTTGAATTCACTACTGTCGAGAGCACAATAAAGAGCATTCATTGCCTTGGCATCTCGACTCGCAAGCTTCTTGGTATTTTCAGTAAGTGTGTCCCGAAGGGTGTCAGAAGCAAGATCCTCAATAACTCTGGAAGGAGTAGGAAAACCATTTATCACGCAATCCCATAAATCAAAATCTATGGACTTCAGATAAATGCTCATCCTAATCTTCCAGTAGTTATAGTTGGTTCCATCAAATAGGGGAGGCCTATTTGTGGAGTGTCCTTCATTGTGGAAGGTGTTGATACTAGGGTTAGAGGCCATGGATCACTCAAAGGATGTAATCCAAATCAAGAGAACAAAGCTCTGATACTAATTGTAGAACCCTAGAGGGGGGTGAATAGGGTAATAAAAATAACTAGTGCAACAGAAGCAATATATGACAAATAAAAGTAAAGAGTAAGAAGATCAAACACAAGATGTATCCTGGTATCCTCGCTTGAGGCAATCCAGTCCCGGAACTCTCTTCGGCTTAAATCCACTATTTAGTCAAATAGTACACACGAGTTTGGATCCGAAGAACTCGCCAACTTCAACACGAGTTTGGATCCGAAGACTCGCCAACTTCTACACACGAGTTTTCTTACGAAGGCTCGCCAACTTCAAACAAATGAGAAGAGAAACTTGTTGATCTTCTAACACGTGAAGATCAAAATTTATAACTCTTAAATACTTTATCAATTTAGGAGAGAATGACAATTAAAAGCTTGAAGAGTATTAATGGTGGAGCTCTTGGTTGTTGAAAAATTTATGGCTAGAGTTGGTAAAGTCCTCAAGAGAGAGAGGGCTTTCTTTTATAGAGAAACCAAGAGTTGGAGGCATTTAATGCTTCTGAATACAGGCAGACCGGCATGCCGTCGGTATGCTGCGGCATACCGTCGGTATACCGGCCAAACAGTAACGGTCATATTAATGACCGTTTGAGAGCATTAAATGCGGCCATTAATGCTAGTCAGAGCAATTCAAAAACCAAATATTTGAAACTAGGTATACCGCCGGTATGCCGGAGCATGCCGTCGGTATGCCGACAATTTGTCACAGCAAGTTTTGGGTTGCTAAAAACGGTATACCGTCGGTATGCCGGAGCATGCCATCGGTATGCCGACAATTTGTCACAGCAACTTTTGGGTCGCTAAAAACGGTATACCGTTGGTATGCCGGAGCATGCCGTCGGTATGCCGACAATTTGTCACAGCAACTTTCTGGACACAAAAATCGGTATACCGTCGGTATGCCGAAGCATGCCGCCGGTATGCCGACAATTTGTCACAGCAACTTTCTAGACTCTAAAAACGGTATACCGCCGGTATGCCGAAGCATGCCGCCGGTATGCCGCTCTGTAGGTATTTAATTTTTGACTTGTTCTTTTACTTGTCATCCGTCCTTAGGTGTTTACAGATATACCTAGACTTGTACAGACACGAAGACTCTAAGCAGGAGGACGCCATCTTATGCAAGGAGCGCCGGTAGCTGCTTCAATCTTCGATGCGAAGGATGGATGCTCTTGAACGGAAAGACTTTATGAGTTGAGCTTCTGAGAGGATATGTATCTGAAGACGCAGAAAACTAAACTCCGAAGATGCTGTTAATAATCAAAATAAAATATGCCAACAGTATACTCTGATAATATCTCCTCCAACACTCAATCTCACTACTGATATCATTCTTGTAAAGGTGATCTCTCAGAGTATACATCCTACTCAGATGGATCTCTCAGACTATCCTCTCCGGTTGGTTGTCGAGTGCTACTTAGTTAAAGTTCAAGTGCTACTTAGTTGTGTCTCTCTCTCTATCTATCTCGCTATCAATGCTATTGTGTTATTCCCCCTCACATCTGATAGTTCTCTTATTTATTTGTCAATTACTGTATTTCAGTTCTAGTTAGTTTTATGTGATTCTCTGATAGTTCTCTTATTTATTCTGTATTTTGGCTCCAGCTCCAGCTCTATTTGCATTAATCTACGGTACGACATGGTGATCAGGACATAGTCCCTGCAGCCATTCGACTGGCGAGGCATAAACTATGTAGCCGTAGATAAAGTTGACTGTCCTCCGACCCTCATCCCTCGACAATGATGATACGACAACCTATCACTATATCTTATATAGTAGTAGATGATGTCTTAGTATTATATTATGTGAGTTCATCTTGATTCTGTTACATTTTTCATATACTAGATATCAGATTCGATAAGAACGTATACTACACCATATGTACAGAACATAGATGATTCACACTAATGTATGCTAGAATAAATTTTGGGTTGTGTTCTGAGCCATCCGTTCTCATACTTAAAACACATATGAATTAGAACTGTGTATTAATCTTTGTTTTTGTATTTTCGGCGAACCCAGGGATTGGATTCTGTATTTTATATTTTGGATTCTGTATTTTGACTCCAACTCCAGCTCCATTTGCATAAATCTACGGTACGACATGGTGATCAGGACATAGTCCCTGCAGCCATTCGACTAGCGAGACAGAAACTATGTAGCCGTAGATAAAGTTGACTGTCCTCCGACCCTCATTCCTCAGCAATAATGATACGACAACCTATCAATATATCTTATATAGTAGTAGATGATGTTTTAGTATTATATTATGTGAGTTCATCTTGATTCTGTTACATTCTTCAGATACTAGATACTAGATTCGATAAGAACGTATACTACACCATATGTACAGAACAAAGATGAATCACACTAATGTATGCTAGAATGAATTTTGGGTTGTGTTCTGAGCCATCTGTTCTCAAACTTGGAGAAAAATTAAATTTTTTGTATTTTATTTGACGCACAAATATCGCTCGAATGAGCCAAAGGCATGCAGCCACTTCCCCTCCATTCCCCCTCTCCCTCTCTCATGCTATCAACGTCACAAGTTTTCTAGTGTTGCTCCCTCTAATGATGATGAACGTAAAAATCAAAGACCCCCCTCTCCTTTCTTACTCTTCACAGTTCTCACAACAAGAAGGATCAGTGTTTTCTAGTTCTCTTCCATCCATCCATTCCTCCGTTCTGATCAAGCCTCCACATTAGATATCCAGCTCAAGTGTAGAGGCGGGAGAGAAGAAGTGGGCAGGAAGATGAGAGGGAAGCAGCACAGTCGACGGCATAACCTGGAGGAAGTACAGAGGCTTTCTTCAACATCCGTAGGAGAACTATAAGGATATATATTTTTACAACATGTCACCTTGTCAAAGACCCTTAATGTGAATATCATGTTACCACGGTGTCGGAAGACTAACATGTCATAATTTTCTAAGCCGTGTGCTTTGACATAATTCTCCCAACTCTTTCCTCCTATGTAGTAATCTACTACATAGGAGGAAAGAGTTGGGAGGATTATGTCAAAGTACACGGCTTAGAAAATTATGACATGTTAGTCTTCCGATACCGCGGTAACATGATTGTCACATTAAGGATCTTTGACAAGGTGACATGTTGTGAAAAAATATATTCTTATAGTTCTCCTACGGATGTTGAAGAAAGCCTCTATACTTCCTCCAGGTCATGCCGCCGGCTGTGCTGCTTCCCCCTCCTCTTCCTGCCCACTTCTTCTTCCCCACCTCTACACTTGAGCTGGATATCATATGTGGAGGCTTGATCAGAACGGAGGAATGGATGGATGGAAGGGAACTAGAAAACACTTATCCTTCCTGTTGTGAGAACTGTGAAGAGTGAGAAAGGAGAGGGGGTCTTTGATTTTTGCGTTCATCGTCATTAGAGGGAGCAACACTGGAAAAGTTGTGACGTTAATAGCATGAGAGAGGGAGAGGGGGAATGGAGGGAGGAAAGTGGCTGCATGCCTTTGGCTCACTCGAGTGGTATTTGTACGTCATCTGGTGGCGCTCCTCCGGCTCCAGCACCGTGTCCAGCTCCAGCTCCTGGCGATCAGTAGTTTCGTTTTTGCATTTTTGGACTGTACTATATTTGTGACTTTGTACGTATTTGGGGATATTCAGTTTTTTCGTTGAGGATACTGAGTTTGTACGTATTTGCGGATATTATATATTGACATTGTTCATTGCGGATAGTATTTTTTCTTTATAATTTTTGTATATTCTGGAATTTATTGTGCGTGCCGGTGTTGAGTGTTCCACCGAGGGGGTCGACGAACCCAGGGATTGGATTTTGTATTTTGTATTTTGTATTCTGTATTTTGGCTCAGGCTCCAGCTCCATTTGCATAAATCTACGGTATGGTGATCAGGACATAGTCCCTGCAGCCATTCAACTGGCGAGGCAGAAACTATGTAGCCGTAGATAAAGTTGACTGTCCTCCGACCCTCATCCCTCGGTAATGATGATACGTCAACCTATCACTATATCTTATATAGTAGTAGATGATGTCTTAGTATTACATTATGTGAGTTCATCTTGATTTTGTTACATTCTTCAGATACTAGATACGATAAGAACATATACTACACCATATGTACAGAACATAATGATCAACACTAATGTATGCTAGAATGAATTTTGGGTTGTGTTCTGAGCCATCCGTTCTCACACTTAAGTACTGTGAGAGCGCCGGAGGGGGGAGGAGAGAGAGTGAGAGAGTAAAATGGGGGGAAATGAATTGGTGGGCGAATATACTTAGAATTTAGCGACGTTCATACTAACGTCGCTAAATTAGTCGCTATTAGCGACGTCATAGCGACGTTTCGTGACATATAGTGCCGATATTTGTAACAAGTAGTTTTGTTGGTTGGTTAATTGGTAACATGGTGATCGAGACATATAGTCCCTGCAGCCATTCGACTGGCGAGGCAGAAACTATGGTACGATATGGTGATCAGGACATAGTTCCTGCAGCCATTCGACTGGCGAGGCAGAAACTATGTAGCCGTAGATAAAGTTTACTGTCCTCCGACCCTCATCCCTCGGCAATGATGATACGACAACCTATCACTATATCTTATATAGTAGTAGATGATATTTTAGTATTACATTATGTGAGTTCATCTTGATTCTGTTACATTCTTCAGATACTAGATACTAGATTCGATAAGAACGTATACTACACCATATGTACAGAATATAGATGATTCACACTAATGTATGCTAGAATGAATTTTGGGTTGTGTTCTGAGCCATCCGTTCTCACACTTAAAACACATATGAATTAGAACTGTGTGTCAATCTTTGTTTTTGTATTTTCGGCGAACCCAGGGATTAGATTCTATATTTTGTATTTTGACTTTGTACGTATTTGGGGATATTCAGTTTTTTTGTTGAGGATACTGAGTTTGTACGTATTTGCGGATATTGATTTGGTTTGTTGAGGATATTATATATTGACATTGTTCATTGCGGATAGTATTTTTTCTTTATATTTTTTGTATATTCTAGAATGTATTGTGCGTGCCGGTGTTGAGTGTTCTACCGAGGGGGTCGGCGAACCCAGGGATTGGATTTTGTATTTTGTATTTCGTATTCTGTATTTTGGCTCAGGCTCCAGCTCCAGCACCATTTGCATTCTGGAAGCCTTTTTTTATTTTAATTTAGCGACGTTTTTAGCGACGTTAACATTAGTCGCTAAATAATAGCGACGTTAATAAATGTCGCTAAAAGCATCGCTAAATGCTGACGTGGCAACACGTGGCACCATAATCTGATGTCAGCTCGTTGTCGCCAAAATGTCGCAAGAGTGTCGCCAAACGGCGACAACACAATAACGTCGTCGTTTACGTCGCTAATTAGCGTCAACCAATAAACGTCGCCAATTACGTCGCTAATTAGCGACGTGAATGACGTCGCCAAATAACGTCGCCCTAGCGACGTTTTGCGACGTTTTCTCGTTTAGCGACACATTTTTTTCCGTCGTTCCCGAAACGTCGCGTTAAACGTCGCTAAATTAATTTAGCAACGTTTTCACCGAGGTTAGCGACGTATTTACCCGTCGCTAATCTGACAAATTTTTGTAGTGTTTGAATCAAGCGACGGTGCGGTACATTGATGTCGAAAAGTTGGACGGGAAAACGACATAGTTCTAGTGATATCCAGATCGGCCCAAAATCGCTAGGGACGAAAAACTGTGGTGGTTGGCTGTGAAAGAGGTGGTGTGTTCAGAACGCACAAGAAAGACACAGTTATCCAAAGTAAAGTTTCAAAAAAATATTGGAACGAGGAAATGTGGTTGTCCATTCACGATACATATTAGAAACGAAGAAGAAGGGAAATGGACAGTAGAAGTGAAGAATGGAATCCACAACTATGAGATTGTCGAGACACTATTGGGTCATCCGTATGTCGAACGGTTGAAAAATATGGAGAAGAAGATAGTCAAAGACTTGTCCACCTCCGGAGTTGCACCGAGACAAATATATTTCGTCATACGACATGAAGATGAGAAGAACAAGTCTACAATGAAGTCAATATACAACGTCCTATCTTCTTCGAACGCTGTCCGGAAGAAATCAAGAATGGCGATGCCAGAAGTGCTCAAGTTGCTTGCCGATAATCATTATATTGAGTTCCATAGAAGACATCCCCAGAGTAATAAAGTAATTTCAATTTTTTAGGCTCATCCCGATTGCACAAGTTTGGCTAGGTCTTTTGCCGACGTGTTAGTCCTTGATTGCATGTACAAGACCAATAAGTTCAAGATGCCTCTCTTTCATGTTGTCGGGTTCACCTCTACTTGGAAAATATTTCCAGTGGCATTTTTTCTTCATGAAGAGTGAGAAACTTGAAGACTACACATGGGCGTTGGAGAAACTGAAAACACTTTACACCGGTCATACAGAGCCATCCGTTTTTGTTACCGACAGAGAGTATGCCCTAATTAATGCTATTCGTATTATTTTTCCTCAAGCGGATACATTGCTATGCACTTGGCATGTCAATCGTAAAATTCAAGCCCAATGTAAGTTGAAGTTTCGGAAGGAGGATGGTAAAATTGACATGCAAAATTTTGACAAATTCTACAATGATTGGAATTGTGTATGGCGAGCCTCTACGATTGCTAGTTACGATGCCGCATGGTACTTGTTCAAGCAAAAGTGGGAGGCGAGGGAGCCGGCATGCATTTCTTACATCAAAGATACATGGCTTGAATCGCACAAAGAATAATTCGTCTTAGCATGATCGAATGTGGTGAAGCATTACAGCACGACAACTACCAACTGTATCGAAGGAGCACACTCTTTATTGAAGAGACACCTAAAATGATCTTTCAGCAACTTTGTCTCTGTTTGGCAAGCTATACATCTATCAGTAGACCGAACGGTGAATAAAACTAAGGCATCATTTGAGATGAGCTTGAATATAGTCAAGCATGAGCATAGAAAGGAAGTACTCTTAGATGCTTTAATGCGCGTGGTATCTCACAAGGCGTTGGCATTAATATTTGATGAGATTGAAAGGTCAAAGTTTGTCGGGTTTGATCCCAAAATTTACAGGTGTGTATATCGATATACACTGGACCTCCCTTGTGCACATCAGATTAATGAATATCGTCGTGAATCCATTCCTATTCCAGTAGATGTTGTCGATCAAAGTTGGAGGCAGTTGTCTATGATGCCCCTGTTGAAGAGGGACGATGATTTTTTCTCTTTGCCACAAGTAAAACTTCTCCACGTAAGGTGGCGTGCCTCAGTAGGAGCGGAACGGATGTCCATTGAGCTTAAAATCTAAGAAATTGTATGTCCGATGACTACTAGAATGCATGAGTCGTCCGTTATTTCCAATCCTAAAGGCATGCCTCAAACAAGATTGACTAGTTCACAGAAGAGAAGGCTAGAGTCGACTAAGAGAGATCCATCGTCCTTTGAGCATGTTGAACGAAGCTTACAGCAACTCCGCCTGCACGGAAGGGCAAGCTTGTCGTTCGCCAAAAAATGGAGAAAGTGGACCTCCCAAGAGAAGATATCATTGCAAGCCAAACACCGAATTTGTATATTGACAAATTTTAACCTGAGCTTCGCAGTTACATTTGGTCTATTATCAATGTCCCCGGTGATGGCCATTGCAAATTTCATGTGCTTGCAAGTCATCTTGGTTATGATGACAAACACGGATGGAGACGGGTGAGGTAGGAGCTGTATGAGGAATTAAAGACTCATTTTCCATTCTACTCCCGCATCCTAAGCGAAGAAACAGTTGCAAGTTTGTTGTTAAGTATCCCTTGCACCGACAGTGTTACCAAAAAAAACACTACATGTTAGTCCCGTCTGCCGGCTATTTATTTGCTAATAGGTACATGATACCTATTTTACTTATCTCGCTGGGTATTAACAATACATTCTTCTCGATGTGCACTCCTCCGACGGACCACAGACATTCTAACCTATGTACTATAGGTCTAATTGGGGATCACTTTGTTATACTAAAGATGATCGCTCATTCTCTGATTCCTCCACCTTCAACAGTTTGGTACACTTATGTAGGACTGCCAGGGTGCTGGCAGTCCTAATTAAAACTTGTTGTAACGGGGAGTTTCAAATAGGACTGCCAGCACCCTGGCAGTCCTACATAAGTGTAGGACTGCTAGGGGGTGGCAGTCCTATTTGAAATTCTGTGACAGAGAGTTTCAGTTTGAAACTCCCATCACAGAGAGTTATAAATAGGACTTCCAGGACCCTGGCAGTCCTACACTTATGTAGGACTTTCAGGGTGCTGGTAGTCCTAATTGAAACTCTCCGTGACAGAGAGTTTCAGTTTGAAACTCTCATCACAGAGAGTTTCAATTAGGACTGTCAGGGTGCTGGCAGTCCTGATACTAAATCACAATTACATATCAGATACTTTACAAACTGTCACGACCCGCTACCCAAATTGTTGGGCCAGGCCGAGTCATGTCCAGCCTACGTTGAGATAAAACGTAGTAAGCTGTTCTAAAGACAACATGATAAGACTAAATGTGCTAACAGTTCTATAAGTGAAGAAGAATCATAAATGCTCCAAACACAAAAGTCGTCGTATATAGTAAAATATCCAAGTACAAGTAAACTGAAATGTAAAACTGGATACATGTCCAGTTACAAAATGATGTAGTCTAATACATGTCTACTCTCAAAAGTCTAAGTAAACAAAAGACAACTAGGCGAGGTTCCCTGCAGGAACATCCTCGTAAAGCAGAGCCGGGTCCTCGGCAGTAATCCCATAATATGAGTCGCAGAGTAACTCCTCCTCAGTAAGGACACCTACAACGTTATCCTGTCAGGACGGGAGCAAGCACTAAATCTAGCAAACTAGCATATGAAACATGGAAATGAACATGAGAGGAAATAACTGGAAAGCATGGCATCACTCAATCTATCATGGCAAGGATACACGTGTCATAGAGACAGATGTATATGTAATGTTTAAAACTGGAGCAGGTACGTGATCGGTCAATAGATGTACAATGTACCGAGGTACAATATAAATAAAATATACATACGTACAAGTAAAACAAGTGATAGATGTACATACGTACAAATACAGCTGGTGCGCCTACGACAAGGTATACATAAAATGTCAACCTTGCTCGGTACGTACGTACGAGTAAAGGGCATGATCACGTACGCTACTAACAGTTTCCCCATAACCCATATCCTAATCATGTGAGAGATACATCAAGACTATTCTAAGCATGGTAGTAACTGAAAGTACAACATGTAGAGATCTAACTTGCTACCCCAAGGATCAGCATTTAACATAGTGGGGTTTGCAGTTCATTTTATGTGACAATATGTAAAGTTCGTAGAAAGTACTTGCCTCTAGCAAAGCAAAACAAAACAAGCTGCGATAACAATGCTATGGATGTCTGGTAGCTCGTCACTGTAGAAGTAAATACAACAACTTAGTTTTTTTACACTAAGCTAAGACACTAGGATACTAATTTGTGAAACACGACTTGTGACTGGGCACCTAGCCAAAATGATGACTTGGCATAGGAGACCAATGTGGGGTGACACACTATGTTAACTAACTTTCTAGGGTCTTTTATACTAGTGAGGGATGGGGTTCAACACGACTAAAACTCCAAATAACACAAAAAGCTACAAGTCGTATTTAATCAATAAATAAATCAAAAGATCATTGTGTTCTAACAATTTTAGAGATAGGCAAAAAGCCTAGTTTTTCTTAAAGTAAAGTACTAAAGTGATCCTTGTTAATCATAGAAATTTATTATAATTTTTCTGGAATTTATTAACCAGTACAGATATTTTATAAAAATCAGTTTTCCTAAGTATACAGAAAATGAGTTTTGGTTTCATATGCCAAACTAGTGGCAAAACAGTAAATTAAATACTACAAAAATTATACTAAATTAGCTAACTTAACATAGTATCTAAAAACTATTTTTCCATAATTTTAGCAATACTTTAAGTATTTTTAGAAAATCAAAAACAGCATTGCACACAATAATTAATTATCTACGTATTTTGTCCATGTATATAATTTGAACCAAAGTTCAAATACAGGACCCAAGGCCATGAATCAAGTCCAATATGACTTGTACAGGTCTTGAATGTGTGAAAACACATTTGAGCCCAAATACCCATGCTAGGCTTGGACACCAAATGGTTGCAGTAATTTAAATACAATAAAAATATAATTTGGTGATAGTACAAAATAAATATTATTATTTTAATAAGGCTAATTTGTACAAAAGAATATACATACCTATGCTAAAGTATATATAGATATATAAGGAAAAATACTTAATTTACTGAGTATATATATATATTTACAAATATATATATATACATAAGAAAACACTTAATAATATAGTGTATATATAATATATATATATATACATAGGAAAATGTATATATAAACATATATATATAAAATTTACTAACTATAAAATATATACATATATATTAAATACTGTTAAAAATACAGTATATACATATATATATATATATATTAATATATATACATATATATATATATATATATATAAATACAAAATAAAAAGAAAAAGAAAAGAAAACAGAAAAGAAAAGAAAAAGGAAACAGAAAGGGGGGGCTCAAACCCTGTCCTCAGGAAGGGGGGAGGGGATGTTTAAACGGGTCGGGCTAGCCAGGGGGTCAGCCCGAGCTCAGTGATAGGGTTAGAGTTTAGGTTAATTTTATTAGGTTTAGGTTAGATTAACAATAAAAAAAATATAAATATCGGCCCTGTGTCCTGACAGTTAGGGACACAGGAGTCAAACGTGTCCAGGGTCGATTCGACACGCATAACACGAATCTCACGTGTCCAGTTCTACGCTTGTGTTCGCCAGGACACGACGAACAGCATGGACTCAACACGAGACATGCACGACTCGTAAGGACACTGCTACTCACGTGTCCAGTCGATCGGAGGGGGGGATTTGGTGGTCGTGGACGGCGGAGGAGGCGTCGTGGCGGTGGCGGAGTGGTGGCGCTGCGGTGGACTCGTCAAGGCGCGTCGGATGAGGGTGGTTGGAGGCGGTGATGGTCGACGGTGGGGCTGGGCTGGGGGTTAGCCGGAGTTAGGGTTCCGGTTAGGGTTTTTAGGAGATGGGCGGAGCTAGGGCGTCGGTGGTGGTCGGGGGAAGTGGTAGCTAGGCTGAGGGGGAGAGGGGGAGTTTAAATAGGGGCTCGAAGTCGGTCGGGGCAGCCGGAAAAGGCGGGGGCTGCCCGTCGGCGACGTGGCTGGTCGTCGGGGGCAGGTGAGAGAAGGTCGTGGGGTTTTAGGTTTAGGTCCCTAGAGTTTAGGAATTTGCACTATGGTCCTAGCAATGGTTAAATGCAAAATTTAATTTGCATTCCACACTCTGAGACATTTCGATAATTGCATACTGCCATTGCAACAAATCAAATAATTACAAAACTTTATTAAGACAATTATAATAATTGCAAAACACTTTTAAAACAAGTCAGAAAATTACAAAATGCTTTTAAAACTTTTAAATATATTACAAAATGATATTTTTGTATTTTAAAACTCATTTAAAATCATTTAAAAATTCTAGAAAAATTCCTAAAAATTCCTAATAATTATTTAAGGCTATAAAGGACATCAAAATTTAATTATCACAAACAAAAACAAAAAAAATGAATTTGAAAATCAGGGGCTTACACAAACACTTCTCAAGCTTGTCCAACAACTTAAGTTTCCAAACATAAATAACAACTACATATCAGACAACTACATATCCAACAAGTACATAAATAACAACATAAATCACAACTACATATCAGACAACTACATATCCTTCAAAATATCCAACTTCAAAAATAAAACATAAATAACAACTACATATCCTTCAAAAGTCTGCCCAACAACTTAAGTTTCCAAACAACAAATATATCCTTCAAGTTTCAAAAACAAAAATATCCTTACAAAAACATCCAGATTACATCCAACTTATGCCTGAAAATCCAACTACATATCATACCGGGCCTTTGAACGAGACTCCATATTATTCATGAAGGGGAACTCGACCACGTCGTCGATGCGATCAAGCTCGTTGGCGACCGCGACACTAGTGTCACTTTAGCAACCTCTCCGGAGTGTCTTGGCCAATTTTTTCGCCTTTTGAGACTGTAAATGAAAGTATAAGTGAATTAAGTCTACAAACATGGAAATCTCAGTCTAATTATAAATACGGAACTCACCATCCTCACCAACCCAGCATACAAGACGTTTTTGGAAGGAAGAGCTCCAATTGCTCCAACGGCCACGGGACCCGGGTTTGTAGGGTTCGACAACTTAGGATGTTCGACCCCCAGGAAGTACGGCATGTAGTCCTCGCTGCAGTTAGCCATCAGGGTGACCGGTCGTCTTTCAGATTCTCGAAGTACATGTCGTTGCCACTCGGAGTAAAAGTCGGTCACCCAGTCGAAATCTACCGGTTTATAATTTAAAGGTTGGGTTCCGCACAGAGGCTCTAACATTCGTAGTGTGCGCTTCGGCACAGTTTGCACAAAGCCAAACTGACGAAGTACTCTATCGGGCATGTACGGCTCCGTGATCTCATAGCATGTGATCATGCCATGAAATAAAGAAACTGGTTGGACCTCACGATTCTGCTCGCGTAAATCCCGATATGGATTCCAAAAAATCTGTAGGAAAACAGTTAACAATAAAACAAAATTAACATAAAAAAGTAAGTCAAAATTTAGTACCTCTTCTGGTACCAAATTGTCTAGTACTTTATGAATGAAAGCCAGTGTTTGCCAATTTTTGGTTTTCAGCTGGGATGGCCTCCATCGAGACAGTCTAAGAAGGTTTTCAACATACTCTGGGTTCAATTCACCATGTCTGAACATCGAAAAGTGCTCGTATATCCATGCCTATTTAATTTATAAATGAATAATTAAAAAATAAACAACAAAATTAAGTATACGAGATTAAATTGTTATAAGTTTTCTTACATGTAGCAGAGTCTGACAGCCGGCCATTGTCTTAGTCCCGACACGGGATGTGATGCTGAGCATGCGGTAAAGATTGGCTAGGATACCGCTTTCCCAGGATATATTAATGAAGTCATCCACTTCAGATAATTTGAGCATGTACCTAGCATGTATCGATGTTCTGAACTTGTCCGGAATGTCGACCGTTCCTAGGACGAACATCATGTACGCACGGGCCACCGCGTCGACCATATCATCGTCATCCACCTCCATACCCATGAAGTGGTCCACCAGAAATGACAAAAGAATTCTATATGACTTCTTGAAGCCTGGCATAGTTGTAAAACTGGTAGCCTGAAGTCCAAGGTGACTTGAGACAAACTTGACGATCTTCTCATACCATTTCACGAATTTCTCATTGGTGTAATGTTCTTTGGTCATGACACGTCCGGTCACTGGCAACTCCAGTATCTGGTATTCGTCGTCAAGTGTAATAATCATCTCCCCTGCTGGGTGATGAAATGTGTTGGTCTCCAGGTGCCACCTCTCCACAAAGGCGGATATGAGGGCACTATCCATTGTCCTATAGGCATTTTGTGCCAAATTGTGCAAGCCGCTCGGTATGATTTTGCTCTGGACGACCTCCGATAAGCTTCCAAACTGCCAGGACACGGTTTTCTTCCCGTGACTCACAGCCCTACGGATACGATATGTCCTCTGTATACCGAACAGCAGAAAAACATAACAATTATGAAATACATATATATATATATATATATATATATATATATATATATATATATATAGTATACTAAACTGGTAGGTTACAAACGTCATGTATATACTGGGTTCTTCCATATTTCATACGCAATGTGGTTCTCAAAAGAAACCAACATTGAGCAACCAGACGGACGGACAGGCGGCTCAGAAGGACCGGCCTCCTCAGATAGAGCAGAACCGCCTTGACGTGATAGGAGTTGGCCAATTGGCATGTCATCGTCGTCGTCATCGAAAGAATGCGTAGGAGTAGGAGCTCGTTGCTTCGACCGAGCTTGACGTGCCGGTGGTGGCGTCCAAGACCGAGCTTGGGGCGCCGGTTCAAAAATTGTAATCGGACGCTCAAGAGGACGTCCCTCGCGTTCCTTCCGCTTTGATGCGGTGGGCCGTATTCTTTTGTTAGCGGCCGGAGGACTGCAGGACAATATACAGTTATTAAATAATAGAAACAGAAATAGGACATGCAGTTACCCCCTCCTCCCGTACATATGAGCATCATGCAGTTACCCATCCCCCCTCAATATGAGCAACATAGAGTACCAACCCTCCCCCCCCCAATTTCCACTCTCATATCTCATTACATTAGGACTGCCAGGCCTGTGGCTGTCCTAATGTAAAGTAGGACTGCCACAGTTCCGACAGTCCTCTTTCACAAGAGGGTCCTGCTTTACATTAGGACTGCCACAGGCCTGGTAGTCTTAATGTATTCAAACCCGACTGTAGCAGCCGAACGGACAAAACGAGATGCTCGTTTGTCATCTTCTAGGGTTAGGGTTTCAAGAAAAATGTGGGTTTGTCGTGTTCAAAAATTTCTTTCATGAACCACAAAGAGATTCTAAACTTAATTTATCAAAACTTTTTAGAGAATTAAAAATATTCTAGGGTTTTGAATAGAATATACAAAAATTTTGAAGAAATTAGGGAAGAACGTACCTAGATTCCGGTTGCTTCGACTTGCGTGTCATCTCTTCGAATATAGAAATGTTGTTGAAGAAATTTTAGTGGAGGAATTGGGAGTGGAGTGGTGGAGGAGAAGAAAGTAGGGTTTTGGGAGAGGGAGAGGGAGAGGGAGAGCTTTTTCTTTTTCTTTTGGTGGAGAGAGAGTGTAATATGAGTTATGGGAAGGAATAAAGGGTTTGGGGGGTTGGGTTGCCCCCAAGCAAAATGTGGGTGCCCTCCAGCAAAATCTCTACCTTCTTGGGCTGCCCCCAAGTAAAAATGGTCGTGCCCTTAGAAAAAACCTTTGTAAGTTGGGTTATGCTAGGATTAGAATCCTCTTACAACTAAATACTAAATGTCACGTGGCTAACCTCCATTGGAGGAGAGAGGAAAGAGATGAGGCACGGGGTATCAAGCCTTAACATGTTGTCAGGCGCGTTTCATATCGACGACGACGACCAATATCACCATAACGAAGGGCACGGGGTGAAGGCATCTTTGCGTCGGTCTAGAGGATAAAAGTCTCTTTGCGAGAACCGGCCTTACACGTCTAGTGAATAAAGCATGCAGTAGGCCACCAAGAACCATTGAGGTAACTGATTCGAGATCCATAAACGACATCATAGGTGAACAATTCCCATGACCTCTTGGAAATGGTTAAGCACTGAAGTGGGAGAATCATCAACGGAGGGCTCGTATAAATTCACCTAACTCGAGTAAGGAGGAGTTTAATGGTCTCACCAAGCGGGATGGTAATAACGATTATGACGGTAACAGACTTCCCGACAATGAGACTACGGCAGTCGGCACAAAGAATATAATTTTTATACATATATTTGTTGTATTTTAAAGTTCGACTAATTATTAAATTATCAAAGTTGAACTTTAAAACACATAAATAGAATTGTTATTTTCAAAATATACACAAAACTATACGCATTTTTAACATGAAATATACATAAATTTGAGGGTGATTATATAGTTGTCTAAGTCTTATTCAGTTTTTGGTTTCAGACAAAAAATTGAAACCAAAAACTGAAATCGAATAAGAAATTTTTGTATTTTTAAAACTGAATCCGAATCAAATTTTCCTTAAGCTGAATTACGTCTTCTGTTCGGCTCAGTTCGAATAAATCTTCATTCCAAAATCGAATAATGCTCACCCCTACGGCTATTTCTTGTTTGAGTTTTATGTTCTCTTATCATTATCCTCCATGAGAACACAAATACTGCCTACAAGGTCAGCATTCGAGCTTTAGGGTACGTTTGGTATGCGGAATACTATATAGCCGGGAATTCTATATTCCCGGGAATTAAATTCCAAGGAATTAAATTTCCTGGAAAATTGCATTCCCATGTTTGGTGACAATATAAATATTCCCGGGAAAAAAATAAAAAATAATAATAACGAAATAAAATGAACAAATATAAAAAAACGGGTAAAAACGACAAAAAATTGGTAAAAACGAAAAAATGGTAAAAACGACAAAATAACAAAAAACGACAAAAACGATGAAAAACGACAAAACGATGAAAAATAACAAAAAATCGGTTTAAAATGACAAAAATGGCCAAAAAAACGACAAAAAATGTATAAACGACAAAAAAAAAAAGGGTAAAAACGACAAAAATAACCAAAACACGACAAAAACGACATAAAATTGGCAAAAACGAAAAAAATAAAAATGCGGCAAAAAACGACAAAAAACAACAAAAATTCGGTTAAAACGACAAAAAATGACAAAAAATCGGTTAAAAACGAAAAAAAAAAATCGGATAAAAACATAAAAAAATCGGTTAAAACGACAAAAATGACAAAAAATCGGTTTAAAACGACAAAAAATGACCAAAAAAGGTTAAAACGACAAAAAAAACCAAAAAGCGACAAAAACGAAAAATAATCGATAAAAACAACAAAAAGACAAAAAATCGGTTAAAACGACGAAAAAATCGGTTAAAACGACAAAAAATAACCAAAAAGACTAAAAATCGGTAAAAGCGACAAAAAAACGACAAAAATGCCATAAAATCAGTAAAATGACCAAAAAAGCGACAAAAACGATAAAAAACGACTAAAAATCGGTAAAAATAACAAAAAAAAACTACAAAAACGACAAAAAATCGCTTAAAACGAAAAAATTTGTCAAAAAACCGACAAAAAGGACAAAAATTGGGTAAAACGACAACAAATAATCAAAAAGTGACAAAAAAGACAAAAACTGGGTAAAAACGACAAAAAATCGCTTAAAACGACAAAAATTGGTAAAAACGATAAAAACGACAACAAATAATCAAAAAGTGACAAAAAGACAAAAAAATGGGTAAAACGAAAAAAAATAGCTTAAAATGACAAAAAATTGGTAAAAACGACAAAAAATGACCAAAAAAACGATAAAAACGACAAAAAATAATCAAAAAGTGACAAAAAAAGACAAAAAAATGGGTAAAAACGACAAAAAATCGCTTAAAATGACAAAAAAATGGTAAAAATGACAAAAATGACAAAAATTGGGTAAAACGACAAAAAATAATCAAAAAGTGATAAAAAAGACAAAAAAATGGGTAAAAGTGAAAAAAAATCGCTTAAAACGACAAAAAATTGGTAAAAACGCCAAAAAATGACAAAAAAGCGATAAAAACGACCAAAAAAAAGAAAAAAAATGTTCAAAACTAATCAAAATTGATCAAAAAAGAAGAAAAAAATTTAGACAAATTTTTTTTTCCCGGGTAAAAAAAAAATACCCACCTATTCTCAAGGGATAGAATTCCCATGTTTTGTGGGTAAACTATTTACCCGGGTATTTATAAATTCCGGAAATAAATTTTTTATAAGCCAAACAAACGTGGTAATAGATTCCCATCTTAAATTTTTCCGGAAATAAAAAAAATATCGCGTACCAAACGCCCCCTTATTATATGCTAGAGGTTGTTTGTATTATTAGTATGGATCTCTTGTATATATCCCTAAACCTGCCCTCCCTCCCCCCAATCTATTGGCTTGTGGGTCCCACCGTTTAAGAGAAACAAGATGAGAAACAGGCTTAGGAACAGTGTAATTTGGACAGCAGACTCGGACTTTTGTATTATATATACTAGTAACTTCACGTGTGTATAATAATGTATAATAAAAAAAAATTTAATAAAAAATTATTCAGTTATAGTCAAATATCTCTTCTAACTCATATGGTTAAAGTTAATGTATTCTTTTTTTTTGGTTGAGTTCAATTTTCCATTTTGAACATTAATAGTAAATTTGAACTTTTTTCAATAATTTTTTTACATAATTTATTTTTTTAAATTAAATGGTTGATGATATACACACGACTTAGATGACATTTTGAAGCTTTCTTATAATAGTAGAGATGTCTCTAATATAGCGTAACTCAATGTCATATTATATCTTATAAGAAAAATAATTGGAATGAGAAACTGCAATGTCTCATGTGAAAAAAAAAAAAAGGACTGGAATGCTTGTATCCATACTAATATGTCTTCGTTTGTGCTTCTTCCTCTCTCTTTCTCTATATGAACTATTCACTTGTAAAATGTTTTTCCTATCTTTCACGACTATTCCACCAAAAAGTTGGGGAATATGTTTATATAAGAAGCCTCTTCCTATTGGTTAGGGAAGCAAGAAGTTCGTTGGTGATTCAAGTTACAAAAGACAATCCATCTGCATCCAAACACCAAATGCTGAATAAAAGGCTCCAACTGATGACAACCTTCAAGTATAAGATTATATTATTTAGACTATAGGTATGATATTGCTAAATGCTAAGTGGAAATTAATTAAAGCATGTTTGTTTGGTTTCGAAAGTGACAGAACTAATGGAATGACTCGTGGAAAAGACTAATAAGGTCTTGGTTTGTCTGATTAATTTAGTACAAACTTCTCCATAAAAAGAACTTTGATGTAACAAGCTAACATGCATGCATAGAAAAATAATAGAAATTTTTTGACTTTCATCCCACTGTTAATATAAATTTGTACTTATATTTTACTTTTTAATTTCTTTTAGACTTACATTATACTTTTTGTCACTAAAAATATTTATTTTGTCACGAAAAATATTCGTTTTGCCACGAAAAATATTTTTCGTGACAAAACGTGGGATGTAAGTCTAAAAAAAAAAATTAAAAAGTGGAATATAAGTATAAATTCATGTTAACAAGTGGGATGAAAGTCAAAAAATATCAAAATAATACATCTTTAGGAAGTCTGGGAACTCAGAACTGAATTCATAAAGTTGATTAGCTGTGCTGGCATGGCATCAGATGACGGCCTTCCTCCCTTGATGACAAACCGAAAAATGAAATGGGAAAAAAAATGAAAAAAAAAATAGTTTACTACTACGGAAAGGACTTTTAGTCCCTTATCCATGTTTGGTAAGTCAGAAATTGTTAGTTTTCTATAGTTGTGGTGGAAAAATTGCTGATAATCGGACACGCCCTCTTGCGCTTCGATATCGAGTCTGAGACGTTGCCGCAATAGAAACTTAGGCCAACCCACCTGAAATAACCAACTCCCGTCTAACGGACAATAAGCACAGATAAAGACAATTATATGGCGGTGACTATGTCACATGGACAAATCACAATCTCTATAACTCAGATAAAATTATAAAATTGAAAAAAATAATGTCGAACCATTTGTCCTAACAGGCTCAACCCCCTCACAACACTCAAGAAGAAAAGAAAAAGACAATTGAAATTGCTCACTAACCCGTAGCAATCTTCCTAACCGAAGTTGACGACTCCTTGATAGATTTCTTCTTCCATCTATCTTGTATGACGAAGTTCTAATAGCAAAGTGCATACTTTCTCTTAGATCTCATGTGGACGAGCATCTCAGATCTCAATTTTGTGCTATGTTGTGTGCCTCCACCCTCACCCCATATATATAGGATGAGAAAATCATATTCTAGGTCATAATATATAGGATTTTCTAAATAGAAATAAAATTTGAATCCTATTTTACCTAAAATATTCCATCAATATCCTATTTTAGATCATAATATGATTTTCTAAATATGCGCCATAAAATAAGAATCATATTATATCTAAAATAGCACAACACCAATTATGAACATCCAAATCCAGACCGACAATCTCTCCCTCTAGTCTGATGAGAGGGTGTTAACCCCATGGCTTCTCAATTGGACTACATGCTTGTCGCCTCGCAACAGAGTTCCTGCTCTCCCATGCTACTGATCTCCGATCATCCGAGATGCTTTGCATCTTCCTTCGTCTCTAGCTCCTCGACCGTCACATAGACGTTAGCTGCCATGCGTAGCACCTCCTAATATACCACTGGAATTCTGCCGATATCAATAACATGATCAAGACTGAAGTCCATGACGATCAACCTCACCGCAAGTCCCGGTTGCCTGTCCCTGACTTTCATCTTACACCAGAACGTGCTACCGTTCCGTCGAACTTCTTCACCTTTAACTGGCCCAACCAAGCGGACGGTGTGGTCCTCCCGAGATTCAAACTCCTAATCTTGCCCACCTTTGTGTCGACGCTAAAGCTCTTCCGTACACATGCATCCTCGAACAGAATATCATGCTCTGTGTATTCCATCGATGACCCACAGCTCCTTCTGAACTGCGTGAATGGAGATGCACCTACCTCAGATTGAGTTTGCGGTAAACCTTGATCTCCTTCCTGATTTCGAACTGCTGAAACCAATGTCGCTCCGTGAAGCTTTGGCAAACCATCTATCGTCAAAACCGGATCCGTAGAGCACCCTCACTTGGAGACCGACCAACTATCATGGGATCGACAGACTGATCCTCAATCTTTGACTCACCTCCATTTGTCACTTTGTCTTGACAAACCGAATCCTCCGTAACCCCAAAAATATTTTGAAGACCCTTATCAGCAAGTTCCAAACGATCCAACTCATGTTCGAACCTCTATCCGGTGTCCGTAGCCTGCCTACACAACTCAACGGCTTGAGCCTGTACATGCCATAACACAAATCTTCTTGAGCCACCTGTTGAAAATTGTCACGACCCGCACCCGGATATACGGGTACGAATACGTAGACTACGCCGAGCCTACGCCGCAGTATCGGCGGTAGAACGCTGTCTAGTACCCAATAAACATACACTACGTCTAGAAGGCCTATAACTACAAATATACTCTAGTCACATCACAACAGCTAGGGATGATAAGACAAGAAGGATAACTAAAGCACAAGAACAACTAGAAACTACTAGAAGGAAACATAAGACAGGAAAATAAGAAGGAACAACAAGACTAACTAAGGATAACTACCAGGCAACTCACATAGAATAATAGTGAGATCCACCTCTGCTAGAAACATCATGATGTCCAATAATGGTATAACAACTCCTAAAATATTATCAACAGTATCCTATCAGGAAAATGAGCAAGTACAAACACTAACAGCAGTTCCATGTGAATTGACAAATTCTATAAGAGACAGTATAATGAACTACAAGACAAAGATATATGATGACTTGGGAACCATTTGAAAGCCGAGTTACAACCCTTAAACCAAACAAGGACCGGGGTTGTAACTCTTCTCCCGAGCAGAACTTAGTCTCCAATCAAGGTACAATATAATGGCATGTAGAACATGTGAGTTATCTGAATATCACAGCATGGTGAGAAAGTACTGAATGTAGAACAGAACAGGATATATGATAAGATAAAGTAAATATAAAATGTGCCTCGAATATTATAGCATAATGTGATCGGTATGGGTCAAGATCAGGCTTCCAGCCGACCGGCTACAAGTACGTGGACTCGGCCTGGCCAGGATGGTAAGCTATGGAGCAAGTAGTAGCACAGGTCAGGCTATACCCATCGTGAGGTGAGGGTATAGCTATGATACAAGTAGTAACTCAAGGTGGGCATTGATCACACTATCTATAATATTCCCCATCCCCGAGTAGTATACGGATCCGGACATAACACGTCATGGCACGAGATTCCCTAAGAAGGTAGCTACTCCTTCTCAGGAATTGGTGTCAATACAAGTACAATAACAAGATCGAGCAAGTACCAGTATCCCAAGAAAATCCAAGAATGACATCTCATGACAGGAATCCGGTAATACTAGTCCGTGAACTATCGTGACTGAGAATCAAGTAAGACACTACAACTGAATCGGATATAGCAAATATCAAGACAATGAAAACTATCAGTGAATGTACTCGCCTGCGGTCCTGAGCTGTCAAATGGGGTCGATGCTCAGAGTGATGCCACAGACCTAAAGATAAGATATATATAAACTAATTAGGGTTCAACAGTGTTAGGCTTGATTCTATAGTATAAGCTACGCGATCTAGGTCAGACTCAGTCCACTAAGTCAAACTAGGCCACAATAAGTCAAACCAAGTCAAACTAGGTCAAACTGGGTCAATGGTTGACTTACAGTTGACTTTTGGTCAACTGGTCAACTCTAGGTCAAAACTAGTCTAACCTAGGCCAAATGTTGACTCTACTTCGACGTTTAGTCAAAGCAGTCAACCATGGTCAGACAGGGTCAAGGCTAGTCTCTATAAACACCTACAGGGTTAACTCATTCAATTTCAGTGATTGTGCAATCACCGGAATCGACGGAACTCAAAATACCACAAAAGGAGAAGGATTATAATAATAGGGTGAAAACCTACAGATGTTGTCGGATGATAAAACTAACATCACCAACGTGTCCAGAATGGTCAAATCAGCTAGGATAGCCTGTCCAAAAGTCCAATTTGGACACAGGAGCAAAATGGTAATTTTGGGCCAAAATGATGTCCGCCGTTGGACACACTTTGTACCAAAACATGTGCCAAAATAAAAGTGCACAAAACCTAACAAATTATATGTCCACGAATCCAGAATGACGATACGAACTCAACGGTATATCCGGAGTTGGATTCCGTTGACCCGATCTCAAATTGGTCCGTTGACCAGGACATTGGAAACCGATTTGCACGGAAAGGCGTGTCGGAGCTAATGTCCTCAAAACTCAGCAAATTATATGTCAACGAGTCCAGAATGACGATACGAACTCAACGGTATATCCGAAATTGGATTCCGATGAGCCGAAATCAAAATGACCCGTTGATCCGGATATTGGTATCCAACTTGTACCGAAATACGTGCCAGAACCAATGTCCACTAAAATCTAGCAAATTATATGTCAACGAGTCCAGAATGACGATACGAACTCAACGGTATATCCGGAATTGGATTCCGATGAGCCGAACTCAAAATGACCCGTTGACCCGGATATTGGTATCCAACTTGCACCGAAATGCGTGTCGGAACCAATGTCCACTAAAACCTAGCAAATTATATGTCAACGAGTCCAGAATGACGATATGAACTCAACGGTATATCCGAAATTGGATTCCGATGAGCCGAACTCAAAATGATCCGTTGACCCAGAAAGTGGGACCCGCTTTGCACCGAAATGCGTGCCAGGGCCCACGTTCTCCAAATCAAGCAAACTTTATATGAAAACATGCCAAAACGACGCCACAAGTCTACTGGTGGTGTCAGAAATTGAATCCGGAGTCCCGGGTTCAAAAATAGAATTTTACAAGTGCAACACTAAGAATTTGAACGGTCAACTTTGACGTCGAATTCGACCGACCTAACAAGCTCAAACTGAAATGAAATCTAAAGGGGGCAGGAAGAGGGTTATACCAGCTTCGCATAGGAACTGGTAGTGCGCCAACCGGAGCTGCGATGGAGGAGATACGAGTCGACGAAGTCGGCTCCACAAAACTGTCTAAAAATAACACAATTTAAAGTGTCAACTTTGTGGCCGGTTTTGATGTATCAAACGATGAAATTAACGGGTGAAATTTGAGAGGGATGAAGGGGTATATACCGAGATTGAGACGGAGCAAGGAGTTCGCCGATCCAACGGTCGGATTTCTCGAAAAATGTGTACGAAGTTGCTGGTTCGAGCGCGAATTCTGTGTTCCGTTCCGGCGCGCGTCACACGGCGGGATCTCGTGCAAAACGCACGGATCGTGTTCCTGGCACGTCGGGGAAGGAGCCGCTGCCTCGGGGGTGGTCGCCGGAGCTGCACGAGGTTGAGGGGAGCCGGCCACGCGGCGACGGGCGACGGCAGCGCCGTACGACGGCGCGGCGGCGCGCGACAGCGGCCCGCGCACGCGCGCACTGCTGCTGCGCGCTGCTGCTCGCTGCTGCGCTGCTGTGCTGCTGTGGCCGCGCGGGGGCACGGCGGCGGCGAGCGGCGCAGGCTCGACGACGACGGAGGCACGGTGGGGTGGCCACGATTTTGATGAGGGTGGTGGTGGTGATAAATGGTGATGGTGAGGGTGATGAAATGGTGTTGATGATGGTGGTGATGTAGTTGTGGAGGTGGTGGTGGCTGTGCTCTTCCTTTGAAGAAGAAGAAGAAGAAGGCTAAGAAGAAGGAGTTGTGATGGGAGAGGGAGTCGGCTGAAGTGGGGGTGGGGTGTGCGTGTACAGGAGAGAGGTGATGGGGGTGGTGAGTGTAAGGAGGGGGTGAGAGTAAGAGAGATATGTGTGTGTGTATATATATAACATATATATATAAAGAGAGAAGGGTGAGAATAAAGAGAGTGAGAGGAAGAGAGATATTAAAGAGAGAGAGAGAGAGGGGGGCTACCATTCGGCTGTACATGGGGGGGAGAGAGAGAGTGGTATTAATTGAAGATATATATATATATATATATATATATATATATATATATATATATATATATATATATATGTATATATATATATATATTTGAAATTGAGAGAGAGAAATAGATATTTGTAAGGAGGAGGATATTTTTGAGTGGAAAACAAAATGGAAAAATATCGGTGGGGTGCAGGGGCAGACATGAAGGGGGTCACACCACACTGGGTTGGGTGTTGGGCCAAGTTCGGACAGGGTCGGAACCGAGATTTAATTAAATGAATAAATTAAGCAAATTAAATCATGGATGAAATAGGAGCACAAGAGAACGAGTTCAAGTGGGACATGATATATCAAAATGAAGACGATCTCGTCTACTACAAACTTCAAGAAGGAAGTTTCCAAAGACTGGCATCCCTGATGCTCTAGAATTCCAAGTCACAGTAAAGAGCATTTAATGATCAAAATTAATTATATAGAAATGAATTATTGAAAATAATTCATTAGAAAATTCGAAAAATAATTCGGGAAATTCAGGGGGCTTACAAAAATACTTAGCATGCATCCAATCTTTGTCCCCAAACAAACTATGACATCTATCATCTGCCAGCCTCCCTACATAAACCAAGTTATAGCGCAAACTCGTTACAAGTTGCATACCCTTAAAGACGAGCTTCTTACCAAACTTCGTCGTCAAGTGTACATCACCGATGCCTACAACTGCAGCAGTCCCCTTGTCGTCTATCTTCACACGTCCAAACTTGTCATCACAGTTTGACGTAAAGATCCTCCTCTTGACGTGAAGATCCTCCTCTGTGGAGTGGCGTGATACGATACCCCCATGTCCATGATCTAGTCGTCATCATGACACATGCTACAAGGTTCCTCTACGTCGTTCATTGCGATGATGATATCTCCCACTGCTGTGATATCCTCTTGATCGTCCTTGCCTTTGGCCTTCTCAGCTTTGAGCTTCATGCAGTTAATTTTGATATGACCCCTTTCGCTATAGTAATAGCAGCCCTCCTTGCAGTACACAATTGCAAGATTCCGAAAACTCTCCCATGTCATCGCCTGTAACTTAAGTCTTTCCTTCCCGTGGAAAGCCACCAGAGTGGACTCCTGGGATGATTCAACTTGCTTGTGCCGGATCTCCTCTTCAATAAGCTACTTTTGACTACCTCCATCGTGACAACTCCATCCAATGAGAAATTGCTTACCGATACCACCAACGTCTTCCAGCTTTCCGGTAGAGAACTCAAAAGCAGTAGGGCCTGAAGATCATCATCAATCACCATCCTCATCACAGACAGTTGATTGATGATATGAAATTCGTTCAGATATTATGCCACCGAGGAACCTGCCGTGTACTTCGAGTTGACGAGTTGACGAATAAGAAATGCTTGTTTGTAACCCTTATATTTTAATTTTAATAAAAGTTATTCTTTGATCCATTCTTTCAATTAATTATTTGTTAGTTAAACATTTCTCGTAACTATCTATTATAATTAACTATTACTTTTAAGTATTTAACTAGTATGGTTACCAATTTATTTTGAGCTTGGAAGTAAACTTGGATTGAGTCTTGGGCTAATTTTAGTATGGATAAATCTATGGGCCAAACCCATAGATCATTCCTTAATCCATTGCCATAGGTAAGTTTTTTTTTGAGCTAAGCCCATAACCAGGGTCAAGCTCACAAGTGGACCAGCCAAAAAAGTCATTGAACTCATTTTGAGTTCACTCCTCCTCCTTTTAACTTAGCCAAAGCCATCCTCTCTAAACGTTATATTTCCTTGCTTCTGTTCTCTCATATGCCAATGGGCCATTTTTCCAAACCGGGCCGTACGTTTTAAACCCACTCTTAATTTTGAGCCAAAACATATTATTAGGGGTGAGCAAATACCGACCGATACCCAAAAATCGACCGAATACCGATTAAAAATATTCCGAAAAACCGAACTGAAATTATGTACCGATACCGAATTGCCGAACCGACTAAATTACGGTATAATGGTAATGGTAACGGGTTGAGTGTAATACTACACCGAAAATACCGAACCGAACCGATTCACACATATATACACACACACACACACACACGCACACATTTTTTAATGTTGTTCATGATTTATTTTACACTACTCATTTTTATTTTTATCTTTGTTTTGGTTGGTTTTCTAGAACTTGGAATGTATTTTAGTGGACTTGAATTTATGTTAAGAATGCTAAGAATTGAGTTTTTCATCTTTTGAGCTTATGTTCTTGTGTTCTCATAGAATTTTGAAGTAAATTTTGGTTACTTAAACTTATACTAAAGATTAAACTTAGTGACCGTGTTTGATATTTTAAGCTCATTTTTAGGTGTTTGCGACTTGTTACATATTGTTCTAATAATTTTGATTAATTGTTTGGTTAGTAGAGACTTGGCTTTAAAATTAAATTAATGCTTCCAAAAAAGTAAAAAAATATATATTATAGGTTAAGTGGTTCTACAATATTAAGTATGTTAATTGATCAAATATCAATTGGTAAAATATCGATACCGAACAAAAACCGACCGAATACCGATTTAACCGAAACCGAAAAAACCGATTCTAAATGGTACGATATTGGTATTGATTTTTCAAATACCGATTTTAAAAAATACCGAAAAAAATAACCAAATACCGACCGATTATACCGACGCTCACCCCTACATATTATCCATATAGCTAGCCCATTAATTGGATTAATTAGATTAACAGCAGACTACACTAAATTCCTTTCTCTTCATTCTTCCTTAATAACCCAAAGCCCATGTATTGCCCCATTTTCGATAGATGGTGAACTATGTAATATGCTTGCGGCGAGTCAGACTCGGTCGGGAACTTAGATGGCTAGTCTAACTCGATCGCAGAGCTTGGCTTATGATAACACTTTGTGGCATCGAATTAATCGATTTAGACGAATGTTATGAGAATTGATCCAACTAAAGTAACGACTTCTGTTGGAATAAGTCCTAGATGCAGCAGGCTGCGTCTCGGCGAGTGTGCTCTATATAAGAGTCCCTTCGACGGGACCGAACTGATGTATGATTTTCTTGAGTTTTTTGTTGCTTGGTTTTGATGAATGTGTTTTCGCGTCGATTTTTGCATTCATTCTACGAATTTCGAAATGAAGGCATAAAAAAGGGATTCTGATAAAATATTGGTGCCATTGCAGGAGCTCGCATAACTGAAGCTTGAACATTGTGGAGCGCTCCGACCCTCGGCATGATCAAATACTTGATGGGTGGTTCGGCCCCTTCTTTTCTACTCCTTCCCGCAAATGAAATTCAATTTTCCTCGAACTTATTCAAATCGACGATGCCAAGTTAAATGCATGACAAATCACTAAGATTAAGAACTCGGGATAATTGTATCAATTTAGAGTAAACTAATCTAAAAATATAAGTTTTACATCAAAAAGCAAAAAAGATAAGGTTCTAGAAAAGAGAGAGACTATTTCATGATCTGCAAAATAAAATGAAACATTGGTTGCGGCATATGATGCCTCGGAGAAATTGATGCCTATGGGATGCCAAATCGGAAGTACAGCTTTCGGGAAAATGAATTTTTGCATGAGTTGGAAAAAAATGATAATGCTGCTTAATTACTGTCCACACTATGCAAATCTAGTTCATATGTAAAACTGTTCTCGCATTTGCATGGTCATGGTCAACTTGTGCACAAGCGTTTCCTCGAAACGGTATTCGGGACATCAGAACCGAATCAACCTAGGAAGAATTTAAGATTTTGTTCTTGGTACGAGGCATTACTATTGGGAAAGAAGCGCGGAAACGTTTCCCCAAACCAGAGAGTACCTGCGAGAGGACCGAGCAATACAAACGCACGAACCCAAAAACAACCACACAAAACAATTCACGCAGACACAGAGAATTTTTGACGTGGAAAACCCTTGCGGGAAAAACCACGGGACGATCGGAGTCCAACCCTGAGAAGCCTCCACTAATGGAATAGAAGAATTACACCCTCTACAAACTCCTCCCGATCCAAATCGGATCCCCACAACACTCAGAAGTAAGAACAATGATTACAAGGCTACGAAGAGCGAGAACGACGAGTAGAGATTACCCGAAACACGATCTCCTTCGAAAATGACCTTCAATCCTCCGTCTTCTCTCCCGAAGTTGTAATGGCACTCTTGCCTCCTTCCTCTCTCCAAGTTGTATTCTCCACAATTGTGTTGCCTACAGAGTTAGGGTTTGGAAATCCCAACTTAACTCCCTAATCCCGCAACAAACCTGGACTGTTGGATTAGATCCAGTGGTGAAAAATCACCCAGATTCCCGTATCAGCCCCGACGACACAGAGTTCGGCCAGAACTCTGTGTCGGGCAAACAGCACCTAACGCCAACATTCTGGAACAGCCAGACCGAGTTCGGCCAGAACTCGGCCTGGGATCGAGTTCGGGCCGAACTCGGCAGACCCAGTCCAGAACCTCCTTTAGGAGGAGCAGCAGCAGTAGCAACTCCGCGTCGCCTACTTCCCGAGCTTCTTCGACACACGAATGACGCTCGTCGCACTCCGGGGTCTTCTCCACATAGGTTGAGAACCCCACCCACTCCAACAAATCTCCCCCTTCACAACTATGGGGAGGATGTCGTCATCCCGACGACCTGCCTGCAGTACTCAAACTTCCTCCTGGTAGAATCTTTGTGAACATATTAGCTCCGTTGTCATCTGTATGAACCTTCTCAAGCTCCGTGTCCTTCTTCTCAACTACATCCCGTATCCAATGATACCGAGTCTCGATGTGTTTGGACCGGCTATGAAATGTCTGATTCTTCACAAGGTGGATAGCACTCTGACTGTCGCAAAGCAAAGTATACTGCTCTTGCTTCAGTCCCATTTCCTGTAGCAGCTTCTTCATCCACAGCAGCTCCTTGCAAGCCTCCGTCGCCGCAATGTACTCTGCCGCTGTCGTCGACAAGGCAACACACTTCTGCAACCGCGACTGCCACGACACCACTCCTCCCGCAAACATCATCACGTAGCCCGAAGTCGATCGCCTCGTGTCTACATCTCCAGCCATATCAGCGTCGGTATACCCAACCAGCTTCGGCTCGTCACCACCAAAGGAAAGTCTCCAACCAGCAGTGCCCTGAAGATATCGTAGAATCTACTTGACCGCACTCCAATGTACCCTTCCAGGATTTGAAAGATACCTGCTAACCGTACCAACTGCATGAGCAATATCTGGCCTTGTACACACCATAGCATACATAAGGCTTCCCACGGCTGAGGCATATGGAACCCGCTCCATATCTTCCTTTTCGTCCTCGGTACATGGACACTGTTCCACAATGAGCTTAAAGTGAGCCGCAAGAGGGGAACTCACTTTCTTCGACCCGTCCATCCCGAAACGCTGAAGTACCCGGTGAATGTACTTCATTTGGGACAAGTGTAGCAGCTTGGACTCTCTCTCTCGGCTGATCTCCATCCCAAGAATAGTCTTCGCTGTGCCCAAATCCTTCATAGAGAAGGCCGCGCCCAGTTGGCACTTCAGCTCCGCTATCCTAGTGGCATTCTGACCCACTAATAGCATATCATCAACATAGAGCAATAAAATGATGAAATCATCCTCGACAAAATACCTCACAAATGTACAATGGTCTGACGTCGTCCGTGCATAACCATGCTCCCCCATAAACGACTCGAACTTCCTGTACCACTGCCTCGGAGCCTGCTTCAGACCATACAAGCTCTTCCTCAACCGCAGACCAAATGTGACTTGTCCTTCTCACAGAATCCCTCTGGCTGCTCCATGTACAACTCCTCCTCAAGATCACCGTGGAGGAATGTCGTCTTCACGTCCATCTGCCCGACCTCCAAGTCGAGACTGGCTGCTAATGCTAGCACCACCCGAATAGACGAATGCTTGACGACAGGCGAAAAGATCTCATTATAATCCACGCCTTTCTGCTGACCGTAGCCTTTAACTACCAGCCTCGCTTTGTATCGAGGGCGAGTAGCATCATCTGTCTGCTTCACTCTGAACACCCATCGATTCTTCAAAGCCTTTTTGTCCTTTGGCAACCGCACCAGATCATAAGTGGAATTGGTGTGCAAGGAACTCATCTCCTCCTGCATAGCCTCCATCCACTCTTGCCTGTGTTCGTCTTCCATAGTCTCTGCAAAACTTTCGGGCTCTCCCCCGTCAGTCAATAGCACATACTCATCTGGTGAGTATCTTGTAGATGGTCGACGATCTCTGTCACTCCTCCTCAAAGGAACCACTGGTGCTGGCTGTATACCGACAGCCTCCTCCCCTTCAGGAACTGCCTTCCCGGCATGCTCATCCTCCTGAGGGACACCCTGACCACCATCAGCAGGCTGATGATCAAGGTTGGGAGCTACTCCATGTACCGGCTCCCCCATAACTGGATCTTCTACGATGTCCTCTGGAAACTGCTCGAAGCAAAATGACTCTAACTCAGGCAATTCCTCAGCCTCAGAAGGCGTCTCGGAATCCTGAGTGTTGGTCATGGTCTGATCCTCGACGAACACCACGTCCCTGCTTCTGTAGAGCTTTCCTTCCACTGGGTCGTAGAGTCTATAGCCAAACTCATCCCGACCGTAGCCGACAAAGACGCATCGCCTCGTCTTTGGCTCAAGTTTGGTCCTCTCGTCCTTCGGTACATGCACGAAGGCTTTACAACCAAACGCCCGCAGGTGATTGTATGACGGCTCTTTGCCGTACCATACTTTATCAGGCACATCACCCTGCAAAGGAGCACTAGGAGACAAATTAGTAACATAAGCAGTTGTGAGAAGAGCCTCACCCCAGTAACTGCCCGGCAAGTTTGCTTCTGACAGCAAACACCGCACCCTCTCTATCAGTGTCCTGTTCATGCGCTCCGCTACACCATTGAGCTGAGGTGTCTTTGGCGGAGTCTTCTGGTGTCGTATCTCTTGCTATCTGTAATACGCATCAAAGGGACCGATGTATTCACCGCCATTGTCGGACCGAACACACAACAACTTCTTGCCCGTCTCCCTTTCAATAGAGGCTTGAAACTCCTTGAAAGTAGGCAGCACTTGATCCTTGGTCTTTAAGGCATAGACCCAAACCTTCCTGGAACAGTCATCAATAAAAGTTACAAAGTAAGAAGCACCACCAAGAGATTTTACCTTCATAGGACCGCAGACATCCGAGTGAATCAACTCGAGCAACGCCGGCTTCCTCGAACTTGGGTGACTTTGGAAAGACACCCTATTTTGCTTCCCAGCTAAACAGTGCATGCACTTCTCCAACTTTGTAGACTTGAGCCCCAGAATCACCTTCCTGTTCACGAAGTAGCTCATCCCCTTCTCGCTGATATGGCCGAGCCGCCTGTGCCACAACTCGGTAGACGCATCACTGACTGCGTTCACCTCCTGTGCCCCCTGTGCGCTCCCCTCCATATAGTAGAGACCGGACTTCTTGCTTCCTCTGGCAATCACCATCGAACCCCTGGAAAGCTTCTACTGACTGTTCCCGAAGAGACTGAAGAATCCCTCGTCATCCAACCTTCCAACCGACACCAGGTTGAAACGGATATCAGGGACATGACGAACATCCTTGAGAACAAGAACCGCACCCGTCTTCGTTCTCAAATGCACATCTCCAACGGCAACCGCCTTCGACACATCTCCATTGCCCTTCTTCAACACTCCACAGTCGTATGTTGTGTAAGTGGCAAATAGTGCCCTGTTGTGAGATACATGTACTGAAGCCCCTGAGTCCACCAGCCAAGAATTATCATCGCAGGCGAGGTTAGTAATGACCTCATCACCTACGACGATCACATCGCCTCCATGCACCGAGGCCGCCGCTGTAGTGTTCTCTTCTTGCTTCCCCTTGTCGCCCTTCTTCTCTCTCTTCCAAGCGAAACAATTCCGCTTTATATGGCCCTTCTTACCACAATGGTAACACTCTGAGTCCTCGTAACGACCCTTGGACTTCCTCCTGCTCTTGTCTCTGCTACCACCTGGATCCCTGCTTTTGCCCCTTCTGCGGCTCTCTGAAACAAGTGCCTCTGAGTGGTGGGATGTGGATGAAGTGCCCTGAGAACGTCTCCGTATCTCTTCATTCAACACCCCACTCTTGGCAAACTCCAGACTGACCACGTCCTCTGGAGCAGAAGCGATCATAGATACTCGTATGGTCTCCCACGAGTCTGGCAAAGTACACAGCAGCCACAGTCCCTGAACTTCGTCGTCGAACTTGACTCCCATAGAAGATAGCTGGTCAACCACGCCCTGGAACTCACTCAAGTGATCCGAAATAGACGCCCCATCCTTGTATCGCAGACCCATCATCGTTCGAATCAGGAATAACTTGTTTACCCCGGTCTTCTTCGCATACAAGGATTCCAGCTTATCCTACAACGTCTTCGCGTGCTCAATATTGGCAACGTGGTTGTACACGTTCTCGTCAACAAACTGCCGTATGTACCCACACACTTGTATGTGCTCGAATGTCCAGTCCTCCTCGGATTTATCACTGGGCCTCTCGGATGCAAACACGGGTAGATGCAGCTTCTTGACAAATAGCAAATCCTTCATCTTGCTCTGCCAATAGTGATAGTTTGTGTCATTCAGATTCACCATGCGCACCGGCTTCGCGTCTATCTCTCCTCTCTGGTTTCTCTGTCAACTACTGACACTCCTTCTGAATTCCAGAACCTGGCTCTGATACCACTCTGTTGGGAAAGAAGCGCAGAAACCTTTCCCCAAACCGAAGAGTACCTGCGAGAGGACCGAGCAATACAAACGCACGAACCCAAAAACAACCACACAAAATAATCTACGCAGACACAGAGAATTTTTGACGTGGAAAACCCTTGCGGGAAAAACCACGGGACGATCGGAGTCCAACCCTGAGAAGCCTCCACTAATGGAATAGAAGAATTACACCCTCTACAAACTCCTCCCGATCCAAATCGGATCCCTACAACACTCAGAAGTAAGAACAATTATTACAAGGCTACGAAGAGCGAGAACGACGAGTAGAGATTACCCGAAACACGATCTCCTTCGAAAACGACCTTCAATCCTCCGTCTTCTCTCCCGAAGTTGTAATGGCACTCTTGCCTCCTTCCTCTCTCCAAGTTGTGTTCTCCACAATTGTGTTGCCTACAGAGTTAGGGTTTGGAAATCCCAACTTAACTCCCTAATCCCGCAACAAACCTGGACCGTTGGATTAGATCCAGTGGTGAAAAATCACCCAGATTCCCGCATCAGTCCCGACGACACAGAGTTCGGCCAGAACTCTGTGTCGGGCAAACAGCACCTAACGCCAACATTCTGGAACAGCCAGACCGAGTTCGGCCAGAACTCGGCCTGGGACCGAGTTCGGGCCGAACTCGGCAGACCCAGTCCAGAACCTCCTTTAGGAGGAGCAGCAGCAGTAGCAACTCCGCGTCGCCTATTTTTCGAGCTTCTTCGACACACGAATGGCGCTCGTCGTACTCCGGGGTCTTCTCCACATAGGTTGGGAACCCCACCCACTCCAACAAATCTCTCCCTTCACAACTATGGGGAGGATGTCGTCATCCCGACGACCTGCCTGCAGTACTCAAACTTCCCCCTTGGTAGAATCTTCGTGAACATATCAGCTCCGTTGTCATCTGTATGAACCTTCTATTACGAGATCTCCAGCTAGGCTTGCAACCTAGTCTGATAGGGCACGTCGTAATGCCATGGAGAATAGTCCCTTGTGGTGATTAACAGCGATGATCGCATATAAGGGCAAGCTCACCTATTGTAAACCCCCGCACTAAATTTTTATTATTTATTATTGTTATTATTATTATTATCTATTGACCACATATAATAAGTTAGGATTTTGTGCATAATTTAAATTAATATTTTAGATATTTTTTTTAATCTTTTGGAAACATTTCTTTCTATTTCTATAAAGATAAGGCATAAGTATTTTTTAATAGTAAAAAGATTTGCTATAATATTTTTTATACGATTTAGATTTATGAAACTATGCTTTAACTTATTCTGATAATGTCAAGTATTATTTAGATTATTATCTTGAATTATTGTGCGATCAATAAATATTATTTTAGTTTATTAGTATGATCGATTATTAAATTAAAATTTGATTTCACTAGTTTTATATTTGATTTAAATTTTTGACGAATATCAAATATTGATTGAATTATTTTGATAATATTACCTATTAATTTAAACTAATTTTGTAATCAATATTTGATTGAGATTACAGTGATTAAATTTTATTGGATATAAAAAAGGGTTCGTTGATGACCTCGTAAGTGTCCTATAGCAATCTCTCTTGTTTTGTTTTTCAATCTTATACTATTTCTTACCAGGAATTTGATCTGGCTGATTGGCTTACATTAGTGTCCACTATTTCTGATTGACACAAGATCCGGAATCATATTGTTGCATATCATAATCGGTTATATAAGCTCTAGCGCATGTTTGGCATTTGATCTAATACATGAACCATATATATATATATATAAATGAGGAGACGGCCAAACCTTCCCATCTATAAACCCTAACAAGGTCAGCTCCATTAGCAGCAGTAGCCGCCAGCAACTTCATCTCCCTCTTACCTCATCTTCTTCCTCAACTACTCCTTGCGAGCTCGATTTCTCACCTTCTCCGAAACCGAGCGAACCCCATCGCGTTTCCCTTCGCGAGTCTCAAGCACCCCAAAGCCACGACACACCAGGTTGTAAGGTGGTGCGTTCTCACCGAGCCGGGAGAGCCAATAGGCGTGCCCTTTTGCTTGCCTGACTCGGCCGAAGCTTTGCGAGCTTGCCGTCACCGACTCATCTCACTACTGCCATCTTCCTACGGTCGAGCGCCTTGTCGTGAGGCTTGCAACCTTCATCGCCAGTTGTCGTACCCCTCGCGTGGACCATCGACGTTCGACTCGCCCTAGTGCCCTCATCTTCGTTGCCGACGTATCCCCGACCAAGAAATCTGAGCTCGTCGAGCTCTCTGAACAACTACGCTCGACCCGGCAACGTCCACAACAACTGCTCCCATACTTCCACCCGCTCGAGCCAAGTTCAAGTTGCATATCCATATTGGTATGTTTATGTGTTCTTTATTCACAACCCAGTAGTTAACCCTTTTCGTTCACGTAAGGGAATATGAACTAATTTGTTAATTAAAGAAAAGAGAGGATGAGATGGATGGTTATTCATAGAAAAGAAACAGCAGTCAGTGTTCATAAGGAGCGTTCATAGAAGTAGCAGTAGTAGATGGAGCACTATTCATGGCAATAGTTCACGTGGTAGAAAGGAAGAGCTTGGTATTACACATTAGTAATAGGAATAAATCGATTTAGTGCCAATATGACAATGTTCACGTGGACATGTTCACGGGGAGCCACATGCGCCAGCAGCATTTAACAAAATGCATGACTAAGAGAGATTAGATTATCATATATAAATATATTTGTATTACATAGAATATAATAATAGCACTATTCATGGCAATGGTTCACATAGCTAAATATGTGTGTAGATTAGAAGAAGAGAATCTTCTCTGTAGATGTTAGCTTTTAGTTGCACTTATTTTCATAAAACTCCTCCCACAAACACAATTCACATGAGCACATGTGTTGGAGAGAACTTCTGCCCATCCTTATTCGTAGCTTTTTACAAAAAAAAACCCTCCCTATTAATAGGGAAAGTTAAAGCAGCACTATAGTTGTAAGCTTAAAGAGACTTTTATATATAAAACCTCCCACTAATTAGTAATTGCCATCCTATAACTAAACTCTAATATATATATTTGCCTCTTAATTTCACAAGGTAATCAGAAAACAAGTTTTCAGTATATAACTTTGGTTACCTAATTGTACTAATATATAAATAATTAGGATTAAGTAATATGCATTAATACAATTTTATAAGAAGAATATTAACCTTGTATTTATTAATATGCATTTTTTGGCTAGGCGTGATATTGGAGGAGCCAACACAATCTTGGAGAGCAGGCAAGTATACCTTGCCCACTCTACAGTATTTTTCATGCAATTTTCTATATTGTTGTTTCTTTCCTGTCACATTTCATTACCTGCTTCTTATGTTCACTTCAGTGATATTTTTCTCTTTTACGTGCACGTACATTACTTTCTTTATCCAGTATATCACTGTTACTCCATGTATAGGTCCTGGTAGTAATGCCTTGTCCTGAGTCACATTCACTTGACATGTCTTGACTTGTTAGTTGTACTTAACTTGATTCGACTTGACTTGACACCTGTATAGTTCCTTGTAACATAGAGGACATTTACTAGGCATGCGGGCTATATGATAGTTTCTGTTGGCCGGTAGTTCGGATGAGCTTCGGTTGTATTGATGATTTCTGTTGGCCGTTAGTTTCGTGCTACGGTTGTGATATTCTGTTGGTCGTTATTCTCGGAGGAGATGCGATTGTGATTATTCGGTTGGTCGTTAGTTTCGGATGAGCTACGATTGTCATGGTACCCCTGTATGTTAGCCCAATTGTCGAACATTGTCTTTGATGTTGCACTCTCATGTATTTCGTGTAGAAGTACATTGTTCTATTCCTGTCATTTTCTTTATGCATGTTATTTACTATCATAGTGGCATGTTCTTCCTGTATCTTGCTAGTCCTCTGAGGACCTGATGATCTCTTCAGGTTTAGCCGAGTATTGAGCCAGGTGCACGCGAGCCGGTTTGAGCCAGCATTGGACCACGGTACCAGTGCAGATGAGGGTACTTTGATGATTAGCATAGTTTATTTCAGTTGTATCATTCATGTCTTATTTTATTCCGTCTACTGGTAGTGGATTTGTGTCCACCGGACGAGACCTGGATTCATGATGAGTTTGATATTTCAGTTTATTCATTCTATATTCAGTTGATTGTGTCATATTTCTGTGGATGAGATCTAGATTACCTTGTTGGACATAGTTTTTGTGACTTGTATATGTACTAGACAACGTTCTACCGCCGACACTGCGGCGTAGGATGGACTTGGACACGTCTCGTATCCGAAATGCGGGTGCGGATCGTGACACCTATTATCTTATGCAGGTGGTAAGTATTATATCTGTTTCATGCATGGATGAGCACGAGGTAAGAATTGGAATAAATTGCTATTTTTGTTGTATGTTTTTTACTGTTTCAAGGAAGGCTATCAATATGAACTGAATTTAATTAGTTCTAAATAGAAAGAAAACTCCAATATATGCCTACTTTAACAATCATAGTCGGTTTAGACGAGTGGTTTCGTCCCGCTCACTAGTGCATTCCCAATTGTACTAATCTCTCAACCCCACAAGTGACGAGGACGCTGGAGGTGCGCATCACTAAGCCAAAGCTGAAGTTTGGAGAGACGTTTTGAAGCTCTTCATATTCTGAAGCATTTTGAAGCCAATTCATTTAAGGCTTTCAATATATAAAAGGGTGAATGTATGGAACGGCAAGTGTTAGTTCAGGCAGCTTGTCGAGTATTTCCTTTTGTTTCAATCAATGTAGCCGCAACGACATATCCAGTGTAATATGAATTGCATTTAGTTGCAAGTTATCAATGAAAGCATATTTCTATCTTCCTAAACTGCGTGTTCAATTCTCTGAGATTTATGAAGTTTCAACTTGGTGTTTCAAACGATGTATCAAATGTAATGTTCTTGTCTTATATGAGTGCAACTCCAGACTCATACGACATCACGCCCTAGCGAGGACGATCGATTCGACATAATCGATGCGAGGACGAATGGTTCGTCGAAACGGGGCGTGGCAAATTGGTATTAGAGCACAGTTATGTTTCCTCAGATTTTCAAAAAATGTTTTATTTGGAATGTTGGTTGTGATTACTCGATTGAATGCTTGTCGACATGCTGCGTGAAATAAAAGTTTCATACAGGTAAGCCCGTAGATATTTGGTAAAATATTAACGGGTTTACTTTGTTTTGTAGGAATGACTAATAAAAATAAAAATAATTCCATCACAACAACCAACGCTGTGGATAATTCGTCTAGTTCGAAGGGCGCTAGTCCTAGCGAGACTACAATGGAAAAAAATATTGCACTTGATGGAGATGCAGCAGCAACAGCTTCAAATGTAAATCCAAGCCCAATTTGGAGTGCAACAGAAGCAAATGGACGCCCTAACGCAGATCGTAAGCAATATGGTGGCCAACACCAACGCAATGGTCGTGGCATCTAAAGAGAGGAAAGATGATCAAGAAGAAATCGAGGAAGAAGTTCAACCACAAACGATAAATTCTTCTTCCTTGTTCAAAGCAACAAAGTTTCGCAAGATGAACCCGCCTAAGTTTAATGGTTGAGTAGAGCCTGATGTGATCGTGGGATGGGTTGCAGAGATTGAGGATTTATTCAATCTTCTTCACATCAAAGGGTCCTAGAGGGTAGCATGTGCGATATTACAACTGTAACTGAGGGCCTACGACTGGTGGACAACGAAGAAGCAGGAAATCTATGAAGTCGACACCGACACCCTGATTTCCTGAAAAATGCTCAAGAAAGCTTTTCTTGAAAAATATGTTCCTCGTGCCATCCGTCGACAGAAGTGGGACGAGTTCATGATGTTGAAGAAAGGGAATATGATTATTGAAGATTTTGACGCAAGCTTCTCAAAACTTGTGAAATTTGTCGGCGTCTTCCTGCCCAACAAAGAAGAATGGTGCGAACATTTTCAACAGGGCCTGAATGACGAATTGCGTAGGGATGTCATGAATCAGCGAAACTTATCATTAATCCTACGAAGCCGTACCTGATTGTGAGTGGATCTTTGGCCGTATGTCGCAACGAGCCATGCCAGTCGTTCGCAACAATTTCAACAAGCATCATAACGACGCCGGAGGGTCTAGAATGAAGAAACGTCCGAATGCATTTGGAAATCGAGGCTCCTATAACGGAGTACGGTACAACAAGTGCGGCCAAAATTGACATCAGGCATTTCAATGCATGGTGTTCGGATGCTTCAGATGTGGTAATATAGGTCACAAGTCTTATGATTGTCCCCAGGGGAGAACAAACCCCCCAAGGAATGTTCCAAATCCTCCGAGGAACATTCCAAATCAGTATAGAGCGCCTCCACTACAAGGCACAAATGCGGTGCAGTGAACCCGCAGAATCAACGCCATAGGGCGCAAGACTGAGTCTATGCATTGACTCAGGATGAGACGTTCGAGTCCGATACTGTTGTAATAGGTATATTACTCTGTAAAAATATACCTACTCGAGTACTATTCGATTCGGGTATAACGTATAGTTTTATATCTGCTGACTTTGCTAAAGAAAATAAAATAGCCATACAATCACTAGATATGAACATTAGCGTTAGCACTCCATCGGGAGTCGATATGTCTGTAAACTTTATTTGTAGGGATGTCCACATTTACATCGGGGACAAAACTCTATCATTGGAAGTCGTCGTACTAGACATTAAAGAGTTCGACATAATTCTGGGTATGGATTGGTTGGGCGCTTGCCATGCAACAATCGAGGCAAAAACAAGAGAGTTTTGTTTCGTCTTCTTGGCGAGACAGATTTTTTATATTCGTACGGTATGGTCTCGAAAATGGCCATGGTAGTATCGATAATTTCGACGAGACGTATGTTGCGTTCCGGCTGTACGGGATACTTGACATCAGTTTGCAATACGAAGAAGGATAATGCAAACACAATACAGATTGATGTTGTGGCATATTTTTTTAATATTTTCCCAGATGAGATGCCCGGGATACCACCGGATCAAGAAATAGAATTCAGCATCGATACCTTCACGAATACACGGCCGATATCAAATGCGCCTTATCAAATGGCCCCAACAGAACTGAAGGAGCTGAAGGTGCAATTACAATAGTTGCTAGTCTACGGATTTATTCGCCCTAACGTCTCTCCATGAGGAGCTCCCGTGCTCTTCTTAAAAAAGAAGGATGGATCGATGCGACTATGCATCGATTATCGCGAACTCAAGAAGGCTACCATACGAAATAAGTATCCACTACCACGAATTGACGAATTGTTTGACCAACTACAAGGTGTGTCAATATTTTTAAAAATCGATCTTCGTTCTGGCTACCACCAGTTGAAGATCAAACCCGATGACGTATCGAAGTCTGTCTTCCGCACTCGATACGGATATTATGAATTCCTAGTCATATAATTCAGCCTGACGAACGCCCCAGCTATTTTTATGGATTTAATGAACAGAGTCTTTCGACCCCTAATCGACAAATTTGTGGTCGTGTTCATCGATAATATTTTGGTCTACTCGAAGAATTAGGAAGAACACACGGAGCACTTGAAGACGGTGCTACAGACATTGCGTAAAAATAAATTATATGTAAAGCAGAGTAAATGCGAGTTTTGGATGAGTAGCGTGACTTTTCTCGGGCACGTCATCTCTGCTGAAGGTGTCTCGATAGATCCAAATATAATTGAGGCGATGGTAGATTAGAAATTGTCACGTCCCGATCCCGGAGGATCGAAACTAGCCACTGGACGTGATGCCGTACAAGTCTAGATTGCACTTATACAAGGCAAAACCATTACAGTTTCTGGTATTTCTCAGAAGATATCGACAGCACAACAAAACCAAGCAGATAAATTAAAGTCACACAAGATATGAAAAAATATATCTCTTTATTGATAATAATAATGGATTACAAGACTTGCAATGGAATACAGAGTTTACAACTGATTACAATACCTTTGAATAGCCAACTGAATGTATACACTTGCCCTTTAGGCTACAACTGAATATGCCAACTTCTTTACAATGAACTTGCCAATTTGGCTATAATCTCACTGGTACAACTGAGTTACACTGTTCCATACATTATGTCCCGTATAGCAGAAGACATCGTCTTGAAAGAAGAGCTTCTGCACACCCATCCGAATCATCGATGCCAAGTACTGATCAAACGATTCTCCCATACGCAAGCACCTGTTATATTGCCCACAACGTGGGTCAGTACATCATCAATGTATTGGCGAGCGGTGCTGGCCCAACTCACCTAAGAAGACAACACTAAGTAATTATGTTATAGAACATTATTAACAGTGGTCTTTCTTGTTGCCTTAGGGTCATTTCCATATTTATAGCCGACAAGAAGTAAAGCATACAAATCTCATAGTCAACATAATTTAAAGCATGCAGTTATCACCCTTTGGTGATTCTTACCCACGGTCGTATAGCCATCCCTGTAAATTTATAATACTTACTCAGCCTGCACAAGACATTGTTAGAAACAATATCATGATTCAATATAATTATCACCGTTCAGGTGATTCTTACCAACAGCCGACATCCTTCCCTGTATTTGAGTAATAACTTACTTTGCCTGCATAAGACATCATTAGCACTGGACCTATCCATATGAAGATCACTGGCGACACACCATCTTGGACCATCTTACAGGTATAACGGCACCCTTGCAGTGCAGGTAGCTAGCCCCACTGCAAGTCCCATATACCGATGCTAGTACGTCGGCATCAATCCTTGTTCCCTAGGACGAACCGGGTCCATGGCCGCAGATTACCATTCTGGTAACTACCTTGTATACAAGTTGTCCATGATCATGCATTTATATGCAACTTATCTAAGAAGAAAACATATAATGCATGATGAGAAAAACTAAGTAATAACCCATCATTCTCATTCGTATTGTCATCTTGCCTTGAGCCAATGCTCACATTATCACCTGCCCAATCCAGGGTCTTAGGAAAATCTACATTCTACATCGGCACAGGATAATAGAATGTGATTAACTAAGCCCTTTCTCACATCTTTGATACCATACATCTTTCCAACCAAACTCAATGTACTCACCACCCAATTCCTGGGACTTAGCATCTGTGTAGCATACATTCCTTCAAACGTAATTCAAGCATATTCACTGTCCAGTTCTTGGGTCTTAAGATCAGTGTTACCATCTATTCATTGAGCTAAGGCTCGATATACTCACCGCCCAAGTATTTGGGACTTTGCTTCACCTGTCATGTATTTCATCACAATATTGTACAAGCATCACTATAAGAACAAACTCCATTTACAATATTCCATCTACAACACTTCCTAAAAATATTGTTAAAAAGGCGGGTATTCTACAATCTTTATAGTAAAAATATTGTAAAATATATGTGCAAACAACGTTTTATATTCAAACGTTAAGGCTTCTACAATGGCCATTCACAAAAATTGTATTACTGTCTTCAACAACATTTTATTAACATTGTAATATTTATTCATTTTGACAACATTTACTTAAAGTTGTCAAAGTTATTTATTTTGACAATGTACTTAAAATATTATAAAAATTTCATCTTCAACAACGTTATCAAATGTTGTAATTTTTTATATATTTTACAATATTTGTTTGATGTTGTAAAATTAATTTAATTTTACCACTTTATATAAACGTTGTGTATGTCATATCATTTTGGCAATGTTTAACAAATATTGTAAAAGGGGTATATTTAACAAACTTTATAAAATGTTGTAAAAGATGTGTATTTCACAATGTTTAGACAATATTGTAAATTTATATTTAAAACATTTATATGATGATATTATTTGCAATATTGGTCTTATTAGGTCGATACCTCACTTGGTAGCATCTCATGATTAAATGGATATATCAGGTGCTGAAACCCATCATTTCTACGACTTCGAAAGCTAAGGCTAATGTAATAGCTTCTTGCTCATTCTAATCTTCATTCTTTAAAAATTATGACTCCTTTTACTCTTTAAAATGTTGTTTTAGCTTAGATTATGTCATATATTCAATTAATGAATCACTTAAAATATCTAACAGTTATCCGAATTTCTAAAACTTTATCATTGAGGTAAGTAAGTTTTCTTCATTTATATACTTTTACATCTCGATGATTGGTCTTTTTTTTGTTCAATTATCTTTGTTGAATTGTCCGAAAAGGAGACTTCCAACATCCATATGGGTTAGTATCGGTAGCGACGATATCGGATTAGAAAAAGCCAAAATATATCAATATCAGTCGTATCGTATCAGTATCGACCTATACTGTAAATCATAGGTTTAAAACTTTCAAGTCTTAGGTGGAGGGATGATCCCCACTTGACCAGCCTAAGGGTACCTGTCTTTCAATCTTTGGAAAACATAGATGTCCTTGATTGATATTCTCAATTTTCTTCTTAGTCTACTAAGTACTGAAGGAGCACTACAATAAATATCCCTATTTTGTAATGGTTTAATTACAACGGTTATATAGGTGTCTGTGGACACACACACAAAAGAAGAAGAAAATACTATCTTTTTTTATTGGCGCAAGGCACCACAAATCGAGTACGCCTGAGAGATCCTGCGCTGAGGATCCCTGAGTACAAAAAAGAATTCTGAAGAATGGGACGATGGAGATCGAGCGGCAGTTGCTCCTTTACTCCGTTGACACTCCGATTACAAAAATGGGAGAAAACCTAAGAAAATTGCTAACTCTCGGCTCACTGGTAGGAAGTGCAGCAATTTGGCTCTTGAAAATGCTCTCCATTCTGTCTTTTGAAGAGGGATGAGGCCCCCCTTTTATAGTCGTTCTTGAGCTGGAATGATGTTATGCGCCCACATGAGAAAATACGCTAGTTTTTATGTGGGCGCATAGTCCTGCTTTGGGCGCATAGGATGTAGGCATATACAGGTTGCGAGATCGTAGGTTGGTCATGGTGTTGACGTGGCCACATGCTCCGGTGAACGATTGCTCGTGGAGACTGACGTGGCCGTATGCTTCGGTGCACGTTTTGATCATGGCTTTGACTGAGTCAGGCTTGGGCCCATAGCCATGTCTCAGGCTATGAGCCCTCCTTTCGGGAAAGCTAGTCTTGGGCGCATAGAGTTTCACTAGCTGGGCACATAGAGCTTCATTGGCTGGGAGACAAAGATTCATTGTTGAAATTTTTTCATGCTTCTACAGGACCCCCTTCAAAGTTTTTGATACTTGAACGAGTTCGAAATACTTCGAAAGAAGCATGGATCGTCTTCTCGTGATACGATGGGCGCATAGCACGGGCCTCTCTTTGGACGCATAGTATTTGGCCAGCCTGTCAGAGAGATACACTGTTGAGATCTTCCTCAAAATTCGAACTGTCAGATTCATCGGAGTGGAATTTGAAGCGGTCCATCCTTCATACGTCGTCCACGTCAGTAAGTGACAGTCGCATAGTGTGCAGGAAGCTGATTCTTCACGTGGGCGCATAGGCCATTGTGGTCGCATACAATACAATGGGCGCTTGGGCGCATAAAGCAAGTGGACGCATAGGAAGTGGTCGTGCCTGTAAATAGGCCATGAAGGAGAGAGAAAGCTCATTATTCCCTTCTCTTTGAATTTTTCAGAAAACTCTTCATCCTCTTTCTTTGAGAACCATGTCTCCCAAGGTCGCCAAGAGATCCGCGAAGGGCAAGGAGGCTGCGCCAAGTGGCTCTCCTCTCGCGGCAACGTCCTCGACAGTCCATGACCCGATTTTGGGTGAGGGCATGCTTCAAAAAATAAAGTCTCGAGCGTTAATTTATGACGCTCGGACTTTTCTTCTGCCTGGGTGCCTGCGCCTAAGGCAACATACTTCTGTGAGCATCATTATGCGCCCACAGAAGTCATGCACCAATACTGTGGTGTGCTATGTGCCCACGTGTTGCCATGTTATGCACCCTCAAGCTGTGGCATGTTATGCGCCCACGTACTGTTCGCGTGTTATGCGCCCACATGTCTTGTTTTGGGCGCATATTCCTTTGGACGCATAGCCGCTTAGGCGCATAGCCCTTTGGGCGCATAAAAGCCTTTCAGAACTTAGTTTTTCTTGCAGATTTCTGAGTCTGACTTTCTTTCTGTCCCTTTTCATATTCTATAGGGATCTGGCTAGCAAATTTCTCCAGGACCGGTATCGACGATTCTGGGCATGGTGAAGATGCAACACTTGACACACACATCAGAGAGCTCAGGACTCTTCGTATTTTGGAAGGGTTTTCCTCAGATGGTAGGAAGAACCTTTATACATCGAAGAGTCAGATGGTAGTTGGACGTCATCGTGAAAGTTCTGTTTTCACAGTTCTTCAAGTAGGCAAAAGCAACACAAGAGATGTTGTTTTGAAGGTATGGTCTCTTGGAGGAATGAGCCTAGGACGTCCGCAATATGGAGGAGAGAAGATCATTATTTGTAGATGCTTTTAGCATGCTATATTTTCCCTCCTCCGTGTAGCTTCTCGAAGGTCAACAGCTTTGTTTGCTTCTCAGCAGTAAAATATGACCTCCTTCGAGGGCCACAAAACTGCTTTTCGACGAAAGCGTGGTACTGCCAAGCTGGCCAAACTATGTGTTACTGATGAGTAGCGGATTTTCCCTTCTTTTGGACATTAATGTAATCTTTTACTTCTTATCTAGATGAAGAGTTGAAGAACCTTTTGTTTTGCTCATGAGATGTAGTCCTGTAAATGTAACTGATTTTGAATAAACAGAATGCATTCACTCCATTCTTTGCTTGTGGTATTTGTGGTGCTTGTATTAGAGAGCTTAATACATTATTTATGTAAAGGGTATCCCGCTGGGGTCCCCTCTCCCTCTTTTTGTTTGGACCTATTTCCCCTTTGTGCATCCAAAAATACGAGCAAATAGATTGAAATGATACTTTCGTGGACCTATCACCCTTTGGCACACTGGTGGTACGGGTAATAGATTTAAAACAAAACCCAATAGAGGTAGCATGGTCGTGATAGGTTTTATGATCTTGACACCGTGACTTTCATCCCGGGTTGGGTACAGGCGTCAAGTCGAAAGACTATCGGTATCAGAGGTAATATGGATGTGACACATGATAATCAGGAGTGGTTTTTTTGGTGGGAAGGATTTTCTTGTTTTAGCTTCTTGTCAGGTATCCCTTCCTGAAGTGGAAGAAACTTTCCAAGCCTCCTCTCCGACGACCTCCACTGAAGATGAGAAGATGGCCCAGGAAGTCGTCAAAGCTTTCTATTCTGTACTGACAGTGAAGCTTCCTGGAGTCCTGAATCGGAATGTTGCCTTCGGCCCTGTGAGGGCTGTTGCCGAATGCCAGGTAACGGCCCTCGAGAACATTGCTGGCTATGAAGAGTAGGCCAATACTCTGAGGAAAGTTCTGAATGACCTGGAGGGTCAGGTGGCCAGGTTTCGGGATGCCAAATAGTAGAGCCCAACGTCGCTGTTCCGCGCAGAGGATAAGGCTTTGATGACGGCTCTTGCGGCGGAGAAGGCTACCTTCCAGGCAAGAAAGGACGCCCTTGTTCGATAGATCGGCGAGCTGGCTGGCCAGTATGGCCAGTTCAATGCTGCAAGTGAGACCCATGCTGCCTCGAAGAACAGGCTGGCTATGCAGATTACTAAGAAGTATAATCACATTGCGCAGATCAAGAACGAGATCGTCCAACTGGAAGCTGACTTGCGGGCGACGACATCTGAAAAGGAGGATTATTTGTCCCAGGCTGTCATGACTGCCACCATTTCTGTCCATTTAGAAGAACAGCTGGAGAAGTTGGAGGGGGAGCATCAGAGTCTGATCCTCTTCGAAGATGAAGCCGCTCGTCAGAAAGAGGCACGACGCCAAGCTACTGTGAAGTCTGAAGCCGAAATTGTGGCTCTAAAGGACAGCATCAATCGCCTATGTATCCTGTAGATTTTTGTAACTCTTTTTTTTCCCAGCCGTCACGGCTCTTGTACCCTTTTTTTGTCTTTTGATGGACGTTCAAGTACAAAATAAAGAATCTTTTCAAAAGTGAATGTGGTTTTGTGAAAATATCGATGCTAGAGGTAATGTGGATGTAGCAAAGATATTTCTGGTGGGTATTCTGCTGGAGAATTTGTGATGTGGACCTATTATCCATTTTATATTCAAGTTATTTGAATATAGATAATAAGTTGAATGAAGCTGCTAGTAGAAGTAACATGGACGTAATAGCAGAGGATGCTCTATATCTGACCAGAGGTAATATGGACGTGGAAAGATATATAACATTAGTTGGGAGTGGATAATTCAGAGGTAATAGGGACGTGATTATCCTTGATGAATGCTTTGCTCATAGGTTATATGGACATGGCAAAACATAATCATTCCACTGGAAAAATAATTATCAGAAAACAATTCATAGGTAATAGGGACGTGACTTGTTTTCGTCAAACCGAGTTTGGACAGAGTGAAAAATGGGGATGATTCTACTGGGAAAATTTTTAGAGGACCTATTATCCAGGGCGTATTCAAGACTCTTGAAATACGGATAATAGTTAGATAGTTTTTTGAATCATATAAGCATCGTACTGTACATTTATATGACTGAACACATATGAACAAAAAAGGTTACATATAGTATTACTTCAGGAACTTGCCGTTGATAGGCATCATGAGCAAGTCACCACCAGGCTTGGTTAGCCGGTACGCACCGTTAGAATACACTGATTCTATGATGAAAGGACCTTCCCATTTATGTTGGAATTTTCCTTTTGTTTTGTGCGTCATGACCATTGGTCTTCTCACTGCTAAGACCAGATCGTCGATTTGGAAGATTCTTTTCTTTACTTTTTTATTGAAGGCTCTGGAAAGGCGTACTTGGCATAGCTCAATGCGCTGCTGAGCTAACAAAAGTTTTTCGTCTAGCGCTTCGAGCTCCCAAAGTCGTAGACGGTAGATTTATTCGGTAGTCAGCTCGCTGGCTAGGGCTACTCGAAGAGAAGGAATCTGAATTTCTAGGGGAAGAACTGCTTCGCTCCCATAAACCAGAAAGAATGGCGTACTGCCTGTTGGAGTCCGGACCGTTGTATGATAGGCCCATAGACATTCACCGAGCTTCTCGTTCCAATTGCACTTGTTTGAAGATACGAACTTCTTGAGAAGTTTTATGATGGTTTTGTTGAAGGCTTCTGCTAGCCCGTTAGCCGCTGGATTGTAGGCAGTAGAGGCTACGTTCTGGATTCGATTCTTATCACAGAACCGATAGAATGCATGGCTTGCGAACTGTGGACCATTATCATGGATGATCCTATGAGGTAGTTCGAAGCGGTAGATGATGTGATGTTTGATGAAACTGATCACGTTTGACGTCTTCACTTCGGTAAGCGGTATAGCTTCCGCCCATTTGGAGAAGTAATCGGTTATGGCTAGGATGAACCGACATCTTTTGGAGGATGTCGGGCTGATTGGTCCTATGACGTCCATGCCCCAAGCTTCAAACGGCCAAGATGCTGTCGTCGGGTGTAGAAACTCCGAAGGTTGATTGATGAATGAAATCGGCATGGAACTGATAAGCTCTACACTTCTTTGCATATTCAACAACATCTGCTATCATTGTGGGCTAGTAATAACCCATTCGTTTAAGGCGTTCTTATAATTTGGGACCTGGTTGATGTGCACCACAAACTCCATCATGAGCCTCTCGGAGTGCATGTTTGGCTTCTGTGTCTGATAAGCATCATAACAGTAGCCCGTCGTAAGAGCGTCGGTACAGTATCTTGGTAGCTGTATCGTAGTAAAATATGAGGGATCGCCTTTGGATGGATATTGCTTCCTTCGGGTCCTCGAGGAGTATTCCATAGACGGTATAGTCTATGAAGGAAAATCTCCAGTCTTTAGCATCGACGCTTGTTTCCGTTGCGTAATTGTGATGAATATGTAAGGCATCTTTCACACAGAATAATTCTTGACCAGACAATGTGATCGACTGCTAAGTATTGGTAGGAACGGTCAAGGAAGCAGCGAGATCGGCTAGAGCATCTGCTTCTATATTCTGTAGTAGAGGCACGTGCTCGATGAAGAATCCAGCGAAAGTAGACGCCAACTCGATTGTTGCTCTGTGGTAGGGGATGAGATCTTTATGGCGAACTTCATAATCTCCTCAGACCTAACTAACTATTAGCTTGGAATCACCGTAAGCTTCTAGATAGTCAACTTCCAGTTGCTTTGCCAGTTGTAGGCCGGTTAATATGGCATTATATTCGGCTACGTTGTTGGTGCATGGTTCCACAAGAGAATACGCACGACGTATAACTAAATGGTCAGGTGACACGAGCACGACACCTACTCCAGCCACGATATTTCCTTTAGGTCCTGTTCTTGATGCGCCGTCAAAGAACATTCGCCAAATGGGGATTTCTTCAGTTGCAGTGTTAGACTCCACTACTTCGTCAGGAATTTTGTCGTAGAGTTTGGACGATTCTGGCACCGGATGAGCTGTTAGGAAATCAGCTAATGCCTGGCCTTTTATTGCCTTCTGAGGAACGAAGAGCATATCATATGGAGTCAACAGCATTGCCCATGTAGCTAAACGGGAATTGAGAGAGCCCGGTTTTGTCATGAGTATTCTGAGAGGGTTGACTTTAGATATAATATGGATAGTCTACCCAGACACATAGTGGCATGTCTTCTGGATGGCAAATACCATTGCAAGGCATTCCTTCTCCATCGGTGTGTATCTGTGCTCGACATCCACCATTGTGCGGCTGAGGTAGTAGATTGCCTGTTCGTGGCCGCCTTCATTCTTCTGAACTAATAGGGCACCAAGAGAATGGTCCATAGCACGGACATATAGTAAGAAGAGCTTCCCTATTATTGGAGCTACCAATACTAGAGGGCTTGTAAGGTACGTCTTGATGTCGTCGAATGCGCGTTGACATTGTTCAGTCCAGACGAAAGATACGCCTTTCTTCATGAGCTGAGTGAACGGTTGACACCTTCTAGAGAGGTTTGAAATGACGTCTGATATAGGCTAGCATTCCTTGTAGTCCGCGTAGCTCTTTGAGGTTTCTTGGAGGATGCATGTCGAGTGTAGCCTTCACTTTCTTCGGGTCCAGATGTATACCCTTTGAAGTGATGGCGAAACAACTTGCTGCTGGAGACTCCCAGAAAAGACTTGGTTGGATTCATCTTGAGTTGGTGTGCACGCATTAGTTCGAACACCGTTCTCAAGTCTTGGAGGTGGTTGCCCTAGAGATAACTTTTGACTGTGATATCGTCTATGTAGCACTCCATAATTTTACGCAAATGATCATAAAAAATTGTGTTCATGGCTCGCTGGTATGTCGCTCCTGCATTCTTCAATTCGAAGGGTATCACCGTATAGCAGTATACCCCCAACGACGTTCGAAAAAATGTGTGCTTCTCATCGTCAGGGAACATCTTGATCTGGTTATAGCCTGAGAACCAATCCATGAAGGACATTCGCTCGAAGCCGCAAGTATGTCGATCATTACGTCAGTGATCGGTAAAGGGAACTCGTCTTTCGGGAATGCAGAGTTCAAATCACGGTAGTCGAACTTTACCGTTCTTTTTCATAACTGGAACGATGTTGGCAACCCAGTCTGGGTGTTGTTTTTTGCGAATAAATCCACTGGAAATGAGCTTCTTGACTTCATTCTCGATGGCCTCCATGACGTCTAGTCGGAATCGTCGTTGTTGCTGCTTCACTAGCTTAGCTTTAGACGAAATATTCAGGCGGTGCATGGCGACTTTAGGGTCCAAGCCTGGCATATCTTCGTAGCTCTATGCGAAGACGTCGATGTATTCTCTTATAAGATGTATAAGAGATTGGCGTTCATCGCCAGATAACTTTTGCTGATGAAGATTGGTTTGAAAGATGATTCGTCTTCGAGATTGAATTGGATGACTTCGTCGTCGGTAGGTGGTTCACGTTGTTCGAAGCGTAGCTCCCACCTAGTGTCCATCTTTTGAGCCCATTGTTCAAGCTCGATCGATTGGACGTCGTCCGTAATTTGGTCGATGAAAACCATGTTGACGGACAGAGTTGTCTTGAACATGTCGCCAATACTGGAGTTTGAGTCGCAGAGGGAGGAATCAGAAGAATGAGAACAACGATCTGCTTCATCATCTGACCTTTCGGGAGTTGATGGAGGAGTGATATAACCCAAACCAACACCGCTTCGTTGATAGTAGTTCTCGGGTTTGCCGGGAGGAGCAAAGTATCGTATTGGCAACCGTTATCCTCGGCCGTAATTTAGCCCCTGGTTGCTTTTGATGTCATATCCCATGTTCTGGATGATGTTCTTGGCCTGCCAACTATATCAAAAAAGTTGCATTTTCCTAGAGTCATTATCAGCTTCTGTGTTGTGCTTGGAAGAAGTAGAGTCTGGGACGAACTTTCTCTCGCCAATTATACGATCGAAGATGATTAGTTCTTCATCATTCTTTCTGGCTGGAACGATAAAGTAGAGGATATCTTCAAGATAAACTTTTTTCCGTAGGTGAGGCATCATGACCGGCATGCAGAGGTGTGGTCCTATGCCGTTTTCTAGAGCGTATATCGTATCTATGTAGTAGTTTACAGATTGATAGACATCGGAGTAATTCAAAGATAAACCACTACTAAAATCTGTCAATTCAGCGACGCGTAAAGACGTCGCTAAAAAGGAAAATTACGTCGCTAATTACTATTAGCGACGTCATTAGCGACGTTTTCAAGTAGTCGGGATTAACCTAGTCGCTAAACAAGGAAACGTCGCCATACGTCGCTATTGCGACGAGCTTTAGCGACGTGTCAACGTCGCTAATATAGCGACTGCCAGCGACATAAAACGTCATAATATACTGACGTAAACTAGCGACGTTGAGCGACTCTCTCTCGCATCGATGCTGACCTGGCATGAAAGCGATATGGCGACGTTCTGCGACTTTCCTACGTGGCTACGTTACCGACGTTTACCGACGATCAGCGACGATTTTACTTACAGTTAGCGACGTAATTAGCAACGTTTCTTTCGTCGCTGACCGTCGGTAATCGTCGCTGAACGTCGCTAATATTAAAAAAAAATAAAAAAAATACAGCATTTGCAGTATTCCCTGCAGCATTTCCTGCAGCATTTGCAGCATCCCCCACACCATTTGTTACAGCAACAACGGTGTGTATCACGAACACAGTATCAAACAACACAGATACACACAATCACGAACACGTTTGAAACACAATCTCATCAATCAACACAGATATATGAAAATTTATAACAACAATGTCCAACATAATGGTCCACAACTTAACTGCCAAGTACGGGAAGGAATGGCTCAGAACACAACCCAAAATTCATTCTAGCATACATTAGTGTGAATCATCTATGTTCTGTACATATGGTGTAGTATATGTTCTTATCGTATGTAGTATCTGAAGAATGTAACAGAATCAAGATGAACTCACATAATGTAATACTGAGACGTCATCTACTACTATATAAGATATAGTGATAGGTTGTCGTATCATCATTGCCGAAGTCGGAGAACAGTCAACTTTATCTACGGCTACATAGTTTCTGCCTTGCCAGTCGAATGGCTGCAGGGACTATGTCCTGATCACCATGTCGTACCGTAGATTAATGCAAATGGAGCTGGAGCCAAAATACAGAAACCAAAATATGATATCCACCTCAAGTGTAGAGTCGGAGGAGAAGATCTTTTCCACCCTCACCCTCCCTCACGCTATCAACGTCACAACTTTTCCACCTCAAGTTCTGATCAAGTATTTTCCTTCTCCTCTCCTCCACCATGGCTCTGAACCTATCTGCTCCTCCCTACTTCCCTTCTTCTTATGATATCCAACTTCTCGGAGTCATCGGAGAAGGAGTCGAATGAGTCGGCGGTGATAGCCGATGATTGCAAGATAGGGAGCAAAAAGACAGGCGAAGAAGAGGACGATACGAGTCGAATGGGGGATTCGAGTGACAATGTAGGCACCGAGAAGTCGGATAGCGTCACAGATGAGGAGGCTCGAGTATGACCCGCGTCAGAGGAGAAGAGAAAACCAGTAGCGCGGCGATGAGTGCGAGTCAGATCTCCGGGCCGACAAAGAGGACCCGTTCCCATTTCGACTCTGCAGCCAGCGAGAAGTTGAAGAAGCCGGGCACGCTGAGCAGCCCGTTATACCTTGATGAGGACGATCCGGAAGACAATGCTAATTCAGTTTTGCCTTCTCCTCTCCTCCACCATGGCTATGGACCCATCTGCTCCTCCCTACTGTAGTGTCCCGACCCGCAAGATGCCTTATGTTGGATGGTTGGTTCGATGAAGCCTTATTGGACTTGGGATTATACGAAGGATCGCTTGGAAGACTATACGATCGTGGCGGGAATCGTCCTATGAATGTGAGTAGTGTTGAACCCTTCAAAGATCCTTTAGCTTCACGCTTAAAATAAGGATAGTATGCTATGTTTCTTGTTGAATTGCTCAATGACACCTTGCATGGAATTTGGAAAGATAATGAAAGATAATAACCACCTGAACGTAAACTGTTGTGGCTAGATGAATTGTATGCTTGTACGCTGTTGCGATGAATTACATGACAGGTGAAGGCAAAGTCCCAAATACTTGGGCAGGTGAGTATATTGAGCTTTGGCTCAATGAATAAATGGCAAAACAGATGTTAAGACCCAAAGAACTGGGCAGTGAGTATGCTTGAATTGCATTCAAATAAATGAATGCTAAACAGATGCTAAGTCCCAGGAATTGGGCGGTGAGTACACTGAGTTTGGTTGGAAAGATGTTTGGTATCAAAGATGTGGCAAGGCATTGGGTAACAACATTCTATTATCCTGTCGCCGATGTAGAATGTTGATTACGCCAAGACCCTGGATTGGACAGATGATAATGTGAGCATTGGCTCAAGGCAAGATGGCTAGATGGCAAGATGGCAATACGAATGAGAATGATGGTTTTGCTTAGTTTTCCTTATCATGCATTATATGTTTTCTTCTTAGATAAGTTGCATATAGTTGCATGGTCATGGACAACTTGTCGACAAGGTAGTTTCCTCGAACGGTATTCCTGGGCCATGGAACCCGGTTCGTCCTAGGGGGAAACAAGGAATGTGCCGACGTACTGGCATCGGTAAACGGGACTTGCAGTGGGGCTAGCTACCCGCACTGAAAGGGCACCGTTGTACCAAGTAAGACGGTCCAGGATGGCGTGTCGCCAGTGACCTTCATATAGATAGGTCAGGTGCTAATGATGTTTTATGCAGGCAGAGTAAGTTATTACTCAAATACAGGAAAGGATGTCGGCTGTTGGTAAGAATCACCTGAACGGTGATATTCATATTGAATCATGATATTGTTTCTAACAATGTCTTGTGCAGGCAGAGTAAGTATTATAAATATACAGGGATGGCTACACGACCGTGGGTAAGAATCACCAAAGGGTGATAACTGCATGCTTTAAATTATGTTGGCTATAAGATTTGCATGCTTTACTTTTGTCGGCTATAATATGAAATTGACCCTAAGGCAACGAGAAAGACCATTGATAATAATGTTCTGTAACATGATTACTTAGTGCTGTCTTCTTAGGTGAGTTGGGCCAGCACCGCTCGCCAGTACATTGATGATGTACTGACCCACGTTGTGGGCAATATTACAGGTGTTTGCTTGGGGGAAATCCTGTGAATCAGTGCTTGGCATCGATGAATCGGATGGGTGTGCAGAAGCTCTTCTTTCAAGACGATGTCTTCTGCTATACGGGACATAATGTATGGAACAGTGGAACTCAGATGTACCAGTGAGATTGTAGCCAAATTGGCAAGTCATTGTAAAGAAGTCGTTATATTCATTTGTAGCCTAAAGGGCAAGTGTATACATTCAGTTGGCTACTCAAGAGTCTTGTATTCAGTTGTAAACTCTGTATTCTGCTGCAAGTCTTGTAATCCATTTTAAATATCAATAAAGAGATGCATTTCTATATAAATTGTGTGACTTCAATTTATCTGTTTGGTTCCGCTGTATTGTCGATGTTTTCTGAGAATTACCAGGAACTGTAATGGTTTTGCCTTGTACAAGTGCAATCTAGACTTGTACGGCATCACGTCCAGTGGCTAGTTTTCGATCCTCCGGGATCGGGGCGTGACATAATGGTATCAGAGCACGGCTTTACGTCCTTGGATTCCTATTCGATTTGTTTCGAATCAATGTTGCTACTAAGATGATTCTAAGCTGCTTCCGTGATGATTCAAAGATTGCTTCCGCGATTATTCAAAGTTGCTTCCGCGGTGAATCAAAGTTGCTTCCGCGAATACTCAAAGTTGCTTCCGTGATGAAATCAAAGTTGCCTCTATGATGACTCATAGTACTTCTGCGATTATTCTGTGTTGCTTTCAAACTATTCTATGTTGTTCCCTTGACTGAAAGTCCGTTGATCATTCTAACCTCTCACTGGGTGTTCCATACAATAAGTCTAAATATGTGGGCTATGATATGTGTGCTTTGTTGAATTTCTAAAAGATACCAAAAAGAATAACAATGATGCGATGCGTAAGTTTGTGATGTATGCTGGATGTCTTATGTGTGGGATTCTTTGAATCGATTGTTATGCAGCAATCGACAGTGGGTGATGGCATGGTATGTTGGAACAGAATGTGCGTAGATTTCAGTGAATGGGAATCGACAGAATCTTGAGTCGATATTTGTGGTCAGCATAACCACTGCAGGATGGATTGTCCATGTTGGACGTCGGTTTGATGCGAAGAAATATTGTATTTGGAATGGCTTGAGCTCTGGGTGGTATATTACATATACCCTTGTCGTGATAAGATGTCCCTTGACCCTTAATGTGTCTATGATTTTGTGATTGCTTTACCTATAAGGTAGTGGGTGGTATCGAATCGTAGCTGAGCTTACGATTGATACATATTGGCTAGGCGTGTTCCTTGATTGTTAAGTTGGATGACCGTTGTGAGATTTTGATGTGTTCAGATGAACCATCGCTAGACCTTGTCGGTTAGCATTAAGTTGGGTAATAATAGAATTGAGAATATGAAATGATGCTTGGTTGGGAATGAAAAGAATTTTAGATTCAGGCGAGTACTTGAATCAGTTGGGTAGAAGGATTGTAGGCTTGGTAACGATAGTGTGGTGTTGCTATCGAATGATTTTGCGGGAATAACTATGGACCGAATATTGAACGATGTTGGAATTGAGTTAAAGAAATTGCATGTTGGATATCGATGGAACTGATGGTAATGTTAGACGCTTATCGGGATGTTGCGAATGATTTAGAAGATGCAGAGAGTTTCATCGACGACCGAAAAGTTAGAGAATGGGCTTGTGGAATAGATAATCTTAGCACGTGGTGCAGTGTGCTTGAAGGAAATTGATGTCCCGAATTAACAAGTTATGACCCTTGGCTATTTTGAGGCATAGAGAATGAGTACTTGTCCCTTGATGCATGAAAGAGTAGATGTTCCTTACGAGAGTCGAATGGCTGGAACACAAATAAGTATCGAGGTGCAGCGATATGTAATAGACCCTGTCGGTAGATGATGTTGTCACATGAATAACAAGTTGGGTAGAATATAGAATTGTTGGATTATGACTTAGCCGATGAGTTATGTCATGTCTACTAAGATGACCGATATATGATGCGAGATGATTGGTGCTATAGAGATTGGATTGGTGCATGAATAGTAAATCTTCTTATGGAATCAGAAGGAGATGATACAAAACTAATATTGATGGTTAACGTAAATTGCTAAGAGATGACCGTGTTGGTGTTAGAAAATTTATAAATGATGCCTCGGAAGAAATATGATTATAGTTGCCTTATTTTTGTTGGTTAAAAGAGTACGGACCGTATCGATGATCTAAGAATATGGGAAACGAATATGTCGCGAAGAGACCGTAGGAAAGAGATCATAAGTGATAAAGTATTGAGATAACAATATCGGATGATGATTCAGAATGATTGACCCGATTGAATAAACAACTTGAGTGCGATATGAGGATGCAAGTTGGATTGAACAAGTGATGCTATGTCTATGAAAATAGAAATTGAAATTTGGATACTCGATTGAGGAGTTTTATATGATAGCTTCGGAATTGAACCATAAGAATTGTTGGATAGAATTGTCGGATGGATCTGGTCGGTTGCGGGTAAGTCTAGAATGAGACTTCGTTGGGTATGACTCGAGTATGAGTACGGGTAGAAAGACTTGACCCTAGATTGTTGGCTAGTTGCCTAGATTGTCGGTTGGTTGCCTAGATTGTTGGCTAGTTGCCTAGATTGCCAGTTGGTTGCCTAGAGTGTCGATTGGTTGCCTAGAATGTTTGTTGGTTGCTTAAGTCTCAGATTGGTTGGCTATGTTCTTCAGTTGTCCGTGTTGGGTATAAGTTCATAAGATTGGGGTGGCGTCTCATGCCCCTAAGTTGGTCAGACCATAGAGTTGCCCTATGTTGAGAATTGGTTGCCTCTAAGATAAGAGATAAGTATGTCCCTGATAGCTACTCATCTCATATGGGTTAGCTGAATGTCTGGTTTAGCTTAGATTAGCTGACCGTAGAGACTTGATTGTATGCTAAGTTGACTATTGGAAAACCGTAGGATGTTCCTATTGGTGTTGTGCGAGTATAGTTGGAATGAATAAGATGTGTTGGAAGGTAGGCTTTGGAATGGAATAGATATTTGGGAAATTTTGATGTTATAATGTTGGATGGGATGACGGATCATGTTGGTTTCGAAAATTGAGTTGCCTTGGTTGAAATGTTGGGAATTGTTAGAACTGGTTGGATTGGTTGATTGATATTGAGCTGCAAAAATTGTTGGTAGTGCTTTGAGATAGTTGGAATAATTTTATTGACCGGATCAAGATTGAGGATAAGTGTAATGACGGAATTGGATAGTGCATGTAGCCGAGATCGGCGAATGTGAATATGAATGACCCTCAGAATTAATGTTGCTGGAATATGATAGTTGCCTATGCGAGAGGATAATATTGTTGGCTTGATCAATACGAGAAAATGTTGGAGTACAGCAAGAAATGTTGCTAGAGTGAAATTGTGGTACAATTTGGAATGATGATACAATTTGATGGATGGATCGTGATCGAGAAAGTTACGAGTTGCAAACAAAGCGTATGGATGCGAACGATGATGAGTACAAGATTTGATCGATGAGAATCGGATATCAAAATGAAATGTGGCTATAGGATTTATCAACTTTGATGGCATGGATGACAATGAACTTGAAAGGAATACTTGATACATCTAAGTCGGAATATTTTGAAATGTTGGATCGGTTGAGGAAAATTTATCGAATTGGAATTGGCGACATCTATCGTCTTAGTATTTGGTTGGAATATTGAATAAACAAAGTGGGATTATACGAGATGCTCAAAAAGAATTACTGATGTTCGAAAAGGAAGGTACACCGTAGCTCGTTCGTTTTCTCTATCACTGAACTTGGCTGAAGTGCATGTATTTCGGGGACGCCTAAAATATGTGTATGATTCCAACTAAATGGTATGCTGAATTCAAACGAAGCCACGGGAAGGATTATCATGTGCTAAGGATTTGCACGAGTATCGGAGGAAAGATCAAAGATGGTAAACTATGTTGAATTAATTGGGATGCTGTAATGAGACGGTACATTACTTGAAATCAATCGAGAGATTGCGAAGAAATATTAGATGGTGCAAGTTGATTGTAGAGAAGTTTCATGAAAGCTTGGTTGAAGTTTTTGGGATGAGTTTTGTTTTAAGTTTCGAGGACGAAACTTTTTCTGGGTGGTATATATTGTAGTGTCCCGACCCGCAAGATGCCTTATGTTGGATGGTTGGTTCGATGAAGCCTTATTGGACTTGGGATTATGCGAAGGATCGCTTGGAAGACTATGCGATCATGGCGGGAATCGTCCTATGAATGTGAGTAGTGTTGAACCCTTCAAAGATCCTTTAGCTTCACGCTTAAAATAAGGATAGTATGCTATGTTTCTTGTTGAATTGCTCAATGACACCTTGCATGGAATTTGGAAAGATAATGAAAGATAATAACCACCTGAACGTAAACTGTTGTGGCTAGATGAATTGTATGCTTGTACGCTGTTGCGATGAATTACATGACAGGTGAAGGCAAAGTCCCAAATACTTGGGCAGGTGAGTATATTGAGCTTTGGCTCAATGAATAAATGGCAAAACAGATGTTAAGACCCAAAGAACTGGGCAGTGAGTATGCTTGAATTGCATTCAAATAAATGAATGCTAAACAGATGCTAAGTCCCAGGAATTGGGCGGTGAGTACACTGAGTTTGGTTGGAAAGATGTTTGGTATCAAAGATGTGGCAAGGCATTGGGTAACAACATTCTATTATCCTGTCGCCGATGTAGAATGTTGATTACGCCAAGACCCTGGATTGGGCAGATGATAATGTGAGCATTGGCTCAAGGCAAGATGGCTAGATGGCAAGATGGCAATACGAATGAGAATGATGGTTTTGCTTAGTTTTCCTTATCATGCATTATATGTTTTCTTCTTAGATAAGTTGCATATAGTTGCATGGTCATGGACAACTTGTCGACAAGGTAGTTTCCTCGAACGGTATTCCTGGGCCATGGAACCCGGTTCGTCCTAGGGGGAAACAAGGAATGTGCCGACGTACTGGCATCGGTAAACGGGACTTGCAGTGGGGCTAGCTACCCGCACTGAAAGGGCGCCGTTGTACCAAGTAAGACGGTCCAGGATGGCGTGTCGCCAGTGACCTTCATATAGATAGGTCAGGTGCTAATGATGTTTTATGCAGGCAGAGTAAGTTATTACTCAAATACAGGAAAGGATGTCGGCTGTTGGTAAGAATCACCTGAACGGTGATATTCATATTGAATCATGATATTGTTTCTAACAATGTCTTGTGCAGGCAGAGTAAGTATTATAAATATACAGGGATGGCTACACGACCGTGGGTAAGAATCACCAAAGGGTGATAACTGCATGCTTTAAATTATGTTGGCTATAAGATTTGCATGCTTTACTTTTGTCGGCTATAACATGAAATTGACCCTAAGGCAACGAGAAAGACCATTGATAATAATGTTCTGTAACATGATTACTTAGTGCTGTCTTCTTAGGTGAGTTGGGCCAGCACCGCTCGCCAGTACATTGATGATGTACTGACCCACGTTGTGGGCAATATTACAGGTGTTTGCTTGGGGGAAATCCTGTGAATCAGTGCTTGGCATCGATGAATCGGATGGGTGTGCAGAAGCTCTTCTTTCAAGACGATGTCTTCTGCTATACGGGACATAATATATGGAACAGTGGAACTCAGATGTACCAGTGAGATTGTAGCCAAATTGGCAAGTCATTGTAAAGAAGTCGTTATATTCATTTGTAGCCTAAAGGGCAAGTGTATACATTCAGTTGTCTACTCAAGAGTCTTGTATTCAGTTGTAAACTCTGTATTCCGCTGCAAGTCTTGTAATCCATTTTAAATATCAATTAAGAGATACATTTCTATATAAATTGTGTGACTTCAATTTATCTGTTTGGTTCCGCTGCATTGTCGATGTTTTCTGAGAATTACCAGGAACTGTAATGGTTTTGCCTTGTACAAGTGCAATCTAGACTTGTACGGCATCACGCCCAGTGGCTAGTTTTCGATCCTCCGGGATCGGGGCGTGACACCTACTTCCCTTCTTCTTATTTGACTCTCTCAGCCACATATGATATCCAGCTCAAGTGTAGAGTCGGAGGAGAAGAAGTGGACATGAAGAAGAGGGGGAAGCAGCACAGCCGACGGCATGACCCGGAGGAAGTACAGAGGTTTTCTTCAACATACGTAGGAGAACTATAAGGATATATCTTTTCACAACATATCACCTTGTTAAAGACCCTTAATGTGACAACCATGTTACCACGGTGTCGAAAAACTAACATGTCATAATTTTATAAGCCGTGTGTTTTGACATAATCCTCCAACCGGATTTCAGTTCTATGTAATAATGCAAGATTACGACATAGGAGGAAAGAGTTGGAAGGATTATGTAAAAATACACGGCTTAAAAAATTATGACATGTTAGTCTTCCGACATTGCGGTAACATAGTTGTCACATTAAGGGTCTTTGACAAGATGACATATTGTGAAAAGATATATCCTTATAGTTCTCATACGTATGTTGAAGAAAACCTCTGTACTTCCTCCGGGTCATGCCGCCGGCTGTGCTGCTTCCCCTCCTCTTCATGTCCACTTCTTCTCCCCCGACTCTACACTTGAGCTGGATATCATATGTGGCCGAGAGAGTCAAATAAGAAGAAGGGAAGTAGGGAGGAGCAGATGGGTCCATAGCCATGGTGGAGGAGAGGAGAAGGCAAAACTGAATCAACATTATCTTCCGGATCGTCTTCATCAAGGTATAACGGGCTGCTCAGCTTGCCCGGCTTCTTCAACTTCTCGCTGGCTGCAGAGTCGAAATGGGAATGGGTCCTCTTTGCCGGCCCGGAGCTCCGACTCGCACTCGTCGCCGCGCTACTGGTTTCCTCTCCTCCTCTGACGCGGGTCATAAGAAAAGAAATTTTGTACCTCTTCTTCACATAAACATCATTGTCGCCTTGTACTCAAGCCTCCTCATCTGTGACGCTATCCGACTTCTCGGTGCCTTGGATAGCGTTACAGATGAGGAGGCTCGAGTACAAGGCGGCAATAATATTTATGTGAAGAAGAGGTACGAAATTTCTTTTCTTATGACCCGCGTCAGAGGAGGAGAGGAAACCAGTAGCGCGGCGACGAGTGCGAGTCAGAGCTCCGGGCCGACAAAGAGGACCCGTTCCCATTTTGACTCTGCAGCCAGCGAGAAGTTGAAGAAGCTGGGCATGCTGAGCAGCCCGTTATGCCTTGATGAGGACGATCCGGAAGACAATGCTGATTCAGTTTTGCCTTCCTTGGATGGTATTGATTCTGTAGATCCGTGTATAAAAGAGGAAGATATTGGGAGTAGAGTGGACCCAGAGGGAAATGAGAGATTGGAAGCTGGGTCAATATCCAAGAAGCGAAAGAGAGTCAAGGATTCTGATAGGTTGTCGTATCATCATTGCCGAGGGATGAGGGTCAAAGGACAGTCAACTTTATCTACGACTACATAGTTTTTGCCTCGCCAGTCGAATGGCTGCAGGGACTATGTCCTGATCACCATGTCGTAGTCCAATATAATCTAGAGATTGACACAGTTCTAATTCATATATGTAGTCCAATACAAATAGTCTAATACAAAAATAACCCAATACCAATAGTCCAATACAAATAAGTACTAATAGCTAATGAGAACCACGCTGCTCACGCAAACGCTCAGTGATACGTTCACGCATCCACCTCGAAAAAGCTAGATTTTTGGCGCGAGGAGAGATGTCGTCCCTTGCAAGGACTACATGAAGAGAACTCTCGGTCTCACTAGCTACCGGTGCTGGATGAATAGAACTCCCGGTCTCACTAGCAACCGGTGCCACTTCCTCCTTAACTGTAGGAGGAGCCACCTCAGCATTCACTATTTCCCTCAAACGACGTGCCGCTCCTCGGGTCATGGGTGCCATCTAGTAAGCAAGCTAATATAATTGTAACATAAGCAAGCTAACTAAAGGAACCATCATGTAATTTGAGTACATTTTCGAAAGCAGATAAAGTACAATAAATTTTTTTTTGCCAAGTAGCAGAACGGATGGCTCAGAACACAACCCTAAAATTCATTCTAGCATACATTAGTGTGAATCATCTATGTTCTGTACATATGGTGTAGTATATGTTCTTATCGTATGTAGTATCTGAAGAATGTAACAGAATCAAGATGAACTCACATAATATAATACTAAGACGTCATCTACTACTATATATATAAGATATAGTGATAGGTTGTCGTATCATCATTGCCGAGGGATGAGGGTCGGAGGACAGTCAACTTTATCTACGGCTACATAGTTTTCTGCCTCGCCAGCCGAATGGCTGCAGGGACTATGTCCTGATCACGATGTCATACCGTAGATTTAGGATTTAAAATATGGTATTGAACAGAAAGTCTAATTATCCCATATTTCAGTAATGTCTGTGAGCTAAATCATACTCAACTGTCGAGAATACTTAGGAGAAAACTCATTCACAGGATTAGTATATCCATCCTTCGTGACATAGCTGAAATTTTATAGGGCTCGATAATAATTATTAGTCAATTTATTCATCATTTCAAAACCCTAAAAATGCCCAAAAAAACTCCCAGTATCAGTAAATAGGGCTCGAACCCTAAATTAGAATTCGAATCCACCCAAAACATCAAATTGACAGTTGATATGCCCAAAAAAATGAGTTTTTTCAGTATATAGGTGTCACACTGTGAATCTCGTGTCCATACAGTGGGACACGACGTGTCCAAACCAACAAAATAGGTGTCACACGAACTAGAAGCGAGTTTACGCTCTCGTGTCCCCCGCAACGAGTCCACTGTCAGTCTCGTGTCCCCCGCAGCGAGTCCACGCTCTCGTGGACATCAAATTGACAGTTGATATGCCCAAAAAAATGAGATTTTTCAGAATATAGGTGTCACACTGTGAATCTCGTGTCCACACAGTGGGACACGACGTGTCCAAACCAACAAAATAGGTGTCCACGCTCTCGTGTCCCCCGCAACGAGCCCACTGTCAGTCTCGTGTCCCCCGCAGCGAGTCCACGCTCTCGTGGACACGAACTAGAAGCGAGAGAGAGAGAGAGCTTGAAGACGAGGAGAAAGTGGGGAGGAGCTACCAGAGGAAGGAGGAGGAGGAGAAGGAGGAGAAGGAGGAGCTACCTGAGGAAGGAGGAAGGAGATCGCCGGAGGAGCGCCGCAGAGGAGGAGGGAAATCGCCGGAGGAGCGTCGCGAAGGAGGAGCGCACCCAAATTTGGGGGGAAAAATTTGTGAAATGATCGAAATGGAAACCCTCGCTGGCTATATGAAACGTTTAGCGACGTCCGCCTAGGACGTCGCTAAACGTCGCAGATATATAATAAATAGCGACGCAACTTAAAATGCGTCGCGAAACGTCGCTATATCAGCGACGCGTACCGACGAACTTGTGACGCACTACCCCATTGAACAAAATGAAGATGCTAGACGTCGCTATTTGTCGTTGTTGGCGACAAACAGCGACGTCTTTTGTTGACGTCGCTAAAACCCCAAACATTAGCGACGAAATTTCACGGAGTCGCTAAATACATCGCTGATTTGACTAATTTTGGTAGTGAACCTTTACTAAGGAAATACGCAAGTTCTTCTTCAGAAATAACATCATCTGCTGAAGGTACATTATTATGAGTATTGATATACTCATTGAGAGGATCATCATCTGGAAGAGGAGCCACAGTCTTGGCCGAGTTCACAACGTAGGGTAATTCTTCAGGATTGGGAAGACGGGCATCAGCAGGTTCCTTCCGGGGTGTCTTGCTGAGAGTGATGGTCAATAGTTTGACCTTGTCAGGGTTCTTCTTTTTCACCCAAATTGTGAGAGGCTTCGGAGTACTTTTTAGGGTAGTACGTCTTTTGACTCGGATAATTAGGGAACCATCATTGGAGGATGGACTTGCTTCAACTTCATTGTCAGCTTCGTTGCCATCATCCTTGGGGGGCTGGGATTGGTAAAGTACCGAATCTCTATAGTAAGCTTCGATGCCCTTAAAAGGATCGACATCGACAAATTCCGTCTTCACGACACCATCGCCGTTGACGTATTTGAAGCACTGGTGAAGTGTGAAAGGAACGATCATGTTCTCGTGTATCTGTCACGACCCGCACCCATTTTTTTTAAAACGGATACGAGACGTGTCCAAGCCAGCCTACGCCGCAGTGTCGGCGGTAGTACGCTGTCACGGCCATGAAGATCCAAAATCACAAATAATGCTCATTCACATAATTAATTTAACTTACAATGATCACAAGTTTTACATTTGTAGAAAATATAAACTTATACAAATAAATGAATGACTACAACTCCACTATCTAACTAGTCTCTAGGCTTTTGTCTGCAAGTGTTCCCGTCACTCCCCAAGCTAAGTGAATCCACAGCTAACCTGAAAATGATGGTTTTCAGTCAGGAATGGAACGAGCACAATCCACTGAATACAATTTCAATAAAGAAAATGACTATAAAACAAAGGTTAGACATCAATCATGAGTTTTGAAAATAATCAGTAAAGCCGTAAGAATAGACAAAATTCAATAGTAAATAAATAGACACATATACTTTCCCCACTGTTAGAAGTACCTTTGATATGTGATCGGTCTCGGGACAATTATGCGACACGGTCTACACGGTCTAAAGTTACACGGTCTACAGTTACACGGTCTACAGTTACACGGTCTACAGAAAATATTGCAATAAAGAAATACTGTCTACAGAATAATAATCACGAACTACACAGTTTAAATGCAATAATAATCACGGTCTACACTGTCTACTTTGCAATAAATAAATCACTGTCTACACGGTCTACTTGAAATAAAAGCAACACGGTCTACACTGTCTACAAGAAATAAATGCAACACGGTCTACACGGTCTAAGGTCAGATCACACATCCTTGGTACTTCTCATTCCCGACTCAACAATTTATAATAGAAAATAATCACATAACTAATGACCAACCAATGAAATATAGTAAAAATCAATATCGAAATGCAGACAATAAACTGTACTCGCCTGTGGTCCTTTGCTGGTGAAACCGACAGTCTGAACTACTCAATGTGCCACAATAGTCAAAACCCGTACAACAGTCCCCGAAAGCTAAAATAAACATCACTAATATTCTCAAAATAGTCAAATTAACTAGGGTTGCCTGTCCTTAAGTCCAATTCTGGACACAGGAGCAAAACGGTAATTTCGGACAAAAACGATATCCGCCGTTGGACCCGCTTTGCACCGAAAAGCGTGCCAGAGTCAACGGTCTCTAAAGTCGTCAACCTACATGTCTACGGATCCAATTTTTCGATACAAACCTAACCGTATGTCCAAAATTGGATTCCGGCGGGCCGTGCACAAAATTGCCCGTTGAGTGGAACCGTGGGGCCCGCAAAACGGTAATTTTATCAACGGTCTCAGAATCGGACCAAACTTGGCATACATGACCAAAAAAATGATACGATTCTGCTGGCGCAAGTTTCGTCTCGATCTGACGAGCGTGCACAAAGTAATTGGAGAATTTGCAAAGTGCACGATACGGTGAATTTCGACGGATACGCATCAAATTCGTCGCGCACACGCGACCAATTTGAATTCCGTCAAAGCCCACACGACCACGAAGCTGTTACGCAGCTTTCGATGCCGTCGGTGTGCGACCACGTCGCCCGAAATGGCGGGACGGACGTGGTATCGGAGGATTTTATTAATTTTAAAAACAAGTTTTCTAGTTTTTTCATGATTTTTAAATCGATTTTTCTTGATGTATAATAGACGAAATTAAAATCTGTAAACAACGTCTAGAAGCCGTATAGGTTTTCTTCAAGATTGTCTAATAGGATTTTGAAAACTCTCAAAAGCTGAACATAAATAATCTTTCCAACTCGGTGTTTAAACTGTTATCAAGGAACTAGTATTTAATGGTTTTTCGTGAAGTTGGGATCGATTTCTCGACCGATATATTACTCCTCGTCATAAACTAATACATGGATTGGGAAGAGGGTTATATTGGGTTCACGTAGGATTTTACGGGATCGAAAACTATCGAGAGAATAGAGAGAAAATGGTGTTTGAAGTATAATACCTCGCTGCTGCGATAGACAGAGCAGTGCTCTGTTTCCAGCGCTTGCACGCGCGTTTCCGGCGAACGCCGCCGTCGAACTCCGACGTGCAGGCGTTGGGGGTGGTCGTCCGACGTCAGGGGAGTCCCTGGGTGGTCGTGGGTGGCAGGGAAGAGCGACGGATTTAGGGTTTCCTCTCTCGAAAATCGTAGGTTATATACTTAGGCGGGGCTGCTTCGTATGGTTCTGGACGATCACTCGGCTGGAAGACTTGGGCTTGGTCTGTTTGGCTTAGGCCTGGGCTACCTAGCTTAGGTCGGCTAGCTGGTGGGTTGCATGGTTGATTGGCCTGGGTGTTATGGTTGTGCAAGCACAATTAGAGGTATATGTTCCTGAGTCACACGAGATATTTGCATATAATACAACTACTTATGCTTCACCAAGGGGTCACAGTACATTACTGTACAACTACATTGCTCTCAATTTACCAAATAAGAGAGGTACAAGTTTAAAGCAAAAAGGAAATTGAGTTGGCCTTATGGGGCTTGAGGGCTCAGGGTCCAGGGGTGGGCCGGCTTTGTAGAGGGGTGCTAACGGCTGGGCTGGCCTGTGAGCCTTGCTAGGCCGGGCTGCTACTGCTTTGCATTTTATTTTTTCTATTTCTATTTGCAATAACCAAGGTATATATATATTTATATATACAAATATACGTATACAAATATACGTATACAAATATACGTATACATATATATATATATATATATATATATATATATATATATATATATATATATATATATATATATATATATATATATATATATACGCAATATATTTATATATGCACACACGTATACCCACACATATACATAAATATATATATATTATATATACTCATTTATATATATTCGTATATATACGTATATACGCATATACAATTTTATACATATATATTTTATATATCCATGTACATATATATACACCTTAATAAATTATGAATATATATACATGCCTATTTAATCAATATATATATATATATATACTACACACACATATACCTATATATATACGTATACGATATTTATATCTATATACATATTTCTATATCTATTATCTCTTATAACATTTAATATATTTCATAACCAAAATAATAATATTAATAATAATAATAACAACAAAATACCATAACCGATAATAATACTAATATTATTTAATAATCAACTCAATAGCTTAATACTAAATAATAATACTCAAAGTGCAATAGGTCTGTAATGATGTATATACCCTTCATGTACAGTCTAAAAATTACCATTTAGATAAAATAAATTAATAATAAAAATATTTTAAAATTTTCGAGGAGGGGAGCTACAAATCTACCCACCTTAAAAATAATTTCGTCCTCGAAATTCTAATTCGTAACTATTCCTTAAATTCAAAAAGAACTCTACCATTACCCTAATTTCCTCGAATTTTTAATTGCTCAAAAATAGTTCATATCCTTCTCCTTGTCCATTTTGGCAATTACAAAATATCGAGTATTTCTACCCACCTTTGGTCATACTACTCCCTCAAAGCTAGGTCACTAAAATTTTATAATCGTCCAACCAGTTGCTCAAATTCTTCCAAGGGATATATATCGCCTATGGTATCTATAATTCTCGCATATCTATCAAGCAACCCAAAATTCAATTATCAACTAACTTATACTATAACCTCTGCTAAATTCTAAGCAACACGGTTATCGACCTCCAAAATAGGAAGGACGAGAGTCAATGGTACGAAAAGACGAGGAAGAATAACTATGAACAAGCACGAGGTTTCAAGAGCGGTAGAGGATATCAAAAGATATCGATAAAATGGACCTTATGAACCATTGACTTATTAGCTAGATTGGGGCTACCCCGTTCCAATCACTGGTTAACTTCGAAGAGACCCTTCGTTTCTTAGAGAGGCTTGCAACCTATGCACTACGGAAATTCCGTTCTCGAAATTAAAACTAAGCATGATTTCATGATAGAACATAATTTGGGAAATCAAGATTGCGATCTATTCCGTGTTTTTTTTAAACGCACGAGCAAAGAATATAAATACAATACAAAATTGTATCGCGACTTCCAGGTAGATGGGATAAGGGTTACGAATGACTTCGCATTCTAAAAAGGGAAGACAACATAATGGGTATAGGTACCTATTTCAGAAAGTTCGATTTTTATAGTACAACTATGGTGGTATGCATGAATGGGTATTACTGCGTCTTAATGGGTTCCATAATTGGACATCAGTCGTCGGTTGGATGAACCTTGGACTTCAATCTATATTGACTGGACAAGATCCAATGATAATCTACTCGGTTAGGGTAACCTAGAACAAGTTTTCACCCAAGTGGTTGAGCTAGGTGCAGTCGGATTGGTTAGCTGGGTCTCTAGAGTCCGAAAATGCGTCTTCCATGACTTTTGTGTTTTAGTAGCACGAGAAGGCACAATTGAGTGGCACACTGGTGACATGTGCGTAGTGGCTTCGAGTAGATCACTACCATATATTGGGTCGAATAAATTGAGTCAAGGTTGAGTCTCTAATTGTAATTGGAAAGTTTATCGGTATTATGGTAAGGGTTACAGCTAGTCCTTTTTACCTGAAAGTCGTACCATAAAAATAGAGTATAAGGGGACGTGTTTGAGTGGGACATAGTATACCTAGATGAAAGTGGGCTCGTCTAGATCTTGCATATGCAGTTTGTTGGAAGGTAACAGCTGGTCTCGTGCTCCGAATATTAATGACACGGTCGGAAACACAAAATGATCTAAATGGAAAGTGGGAGTCCATGGGGCACTAAACATCATCCTATGGAAGTTACTCTAATCAATTGAAAATCCTCGTGTATCCTAAAATTTTGAAGGCTTACCGTCTACCCACCTTAGAAGTTAGGACATGGTTTTAGGAATAGTGAGGTTAGAAGAATCTCAAAGTCCGGATACTGAACCTCGACTCTTTGCTAATAGGGAATAAGGCACGACGTATCGGGATACGGTAGATATAGTCAAGTCAAGGTTCGTTTCTCAAAAATGGAAAACGAGCGTGTAAAATGACACACGGTCGATAAAATAGAATGACCTACTCGTCCGCAGTATACGGGAGTTTTCGATGGGGTAACCAACTCCAAGGTACAACATAAGAAAGGATTTCTAACAACTGAGTCAAGAAATTCTATTTGTGTCTAACCTGCCAGACTATGGTCACAAGGGTTGTAGTGATCATGCATTGCTGTTGACCACTGATAGATCATAATATGACAGGGTATTTAAGCTATGGTATTGGCCAAACTAGTGACTGTGGTGTTCCAACACTAGTTAGATCTTAATAATAAAATTTACATAACTAGGGCAATACTTGTTGGAAACCACTCTCGGAATGAGTATCTACCATAGTTACGATAAATGATTGTCCTTTCCCTTGTCCACTCATTAACTGTGGGCTTTGGTCGAGGAAGGGTTGGGTTAAGGCTCAAGAGTTTCTAGTTAAGGCAACTTCCGGCAATGATTAGAGGCTCACGACGTTTGTAGATAGTCTCCTAGATTGGAGTTCTGACTAAGGTAAAACCCTAATCATTCTCAAATTTTCGATGGCTTGAAAGTCCCAATATCATCTTGAGGGTCGAGAGGAGAACGAGTAACTCAATCACATGACTGGCCGATGATAGCTATACTTGGGTATACAACTATCATAGCCATGGGGATACTCTGTATCGCTCTACCAGTTATGAGCTTCTGTCTTTCCAAATCAGTGAAAGACAAAAACAATAAAAGAGTTCAAGGGAGATGTTACTGAATACAATTACGTGATTCAAAGGCGAACGTATAATTCAAGAGGAATTGTCAATGCAGTCGCGGATGAGATCCTAGTGACATCTATATCTCAATCCACGTAGGATAATTAAATAAAGTGCGAACCAAAATGCATCATGGTTGATCAGACCATAATATACTGATTCTGATTAGACAATAAGTTAGTGGGCGTCCCCAATAACATGTCTTGAATCAAACTCGATGAAGAGTAAGCTTGCAAAACTAGGCTGTGATAGCAACATTAGTTAAGATAGTCAAAATACAAGTACGCAAGATTTTTGAAAAGAGGCACAAGTAGCTCGAGTTTAGAGGGAATCAAGCTTCACCTGGTGTTCTTGCTTATACAGTCTTCCTACTGTCTTCTTATCCACAAGGACTTGGTCGACTAATAGGTTATGACTTCTAGCTTCTGTATTCTCGGTAACCTATTAGTGTCAATCAATTTCCTCGTCAATAGATTACAATGACCACGGAATGCTTGATCGGGAGACGTGCTACCCAACTCACAGAACTTCCACTAGTATTGGCTTTGGATCTTATGGGACATACATGGCATTATCCTATCACCTATATTTTCTTAAACTAATTTCACCTCTAGGGGTTGTGTCCCGCCAGTGCGCTGCTGGCTGTAGTGTTTCCATAGTCTCCAAATTCAATTAAATGGCGACAGTGCGCTGCTGTCCTGCCATTATGAGTTAACTAACATTCCTTTAACTATATCTGTAAAAATTTTCCTGGGCTTCTAGGGATTCAAACAAGTCGACTATGTAATAAGGCGTAAATATTTGTCCTATCAGTCGCAATCTGTAACTAAAAGATTTAATCATGGAGGAAAGAACTGGAGACCAAAGGATTACAAACATTCTAGTATATATTCTATGTGTATTCAAACCTTTGAGGAAAACTTTGAATCAAAGCTAACTTGAGGTTCATCTATGGATAACCTAAAATAATAACTCTTAGGGCAAAAATAGGAACTGAATAGGCAGTTTGACTAAGATGTGAGGATGATATCTAAGAGATAAGGAGAAGGAATTAATCAATTTATCAGGGTTAGATCATTAATACTAGGAAGCCATGTCTCACCAAGTGAATAATCTACCCACATTGGGTCATAACGCCATATCAAGAAGTAATAGTGCAACTATGGGGATCTGACAAGGTATCAAAATTAATAACCCTCATCCTAAATTGCATGGCCTAGACTACCCATCGGTAAATTTGTATAAGGGACTCCTAGTCCTAGTCATTCTCGTAAATTAAATTAATTTCTAATTCGTGAATGAGCATTTCTAGTCGTAGGCTCGCAATAGTACGTCTAACTTTAAGTACTATCACGAGTTCGCATGATTTGCAAAAACTGACCTGCATGGGCCACCACAAAAACTTGTCACGACCCGCACCTATTTTTTTTTTAAAACGGATATGAGACGTGTCCAAGCCAGCCTACGCCGCAGTGTCGGCGGTAGTACGCTGTCACGGCCATAAAGATCCAAAATCACAAATAATGCTCATTCACATAATTAATTTAACTTACAATGATCACAAGTTTTACATTTGTAGAAAATATAAACTTGTACAAATAAATGAATGACTACAACTCCACTATCTAACTAGTCTCTAGGCTTTTGTCTGCAAGTGTTCCCGTCACTCCCCAAGCTAAGTGAATCCACAGCTAACCTGAAAATGTTGGTTTCCAGTCAGGAATGGAACGAGCACAATCCACTGAATGCAATTTCAATAAAGAAAATGACTATAAAACAAAGGTTAGACATCAATCATGAGTTTTGAAAATAATCAGTAAAGTCGTAAGAATAGACAAAATTTAATAGTAAATAAATAGACACATATACTTTCCCCACTGTTAGAAGTACCTTTGATATGTGATCGGTCTCGGGACAATTATGCGACACGGTCTACACGGTCTAAAGTTACACGGTCTACAGTTACACGGTCTACAGTTACACGGTCTACAGTTACACGGTCTACAGAAAATATTGCAATAAAGAAATACTGTCTACAGAATAATAATCACGAACTACACAGTTTAAATGCAATAATAATCATGGTCTACACTGTCTACTTTGCAATAAATAAATCACTGTCTACACGGTCTACTTGAAATAAAAGCAACACGGTCTACACTATCTACAAGAAATAAATGCAACACGGTCTACACGGTCTAAGGTCAGATCACACATCCTTGGTACTTCTCATTCCCGACTCAACAATTTATAATAGAAAATAATCACATAACTAATGACCAACCAATGAAATATAGTGAAAATCAATATCGAAATGCAGACAATAAACTGTACTCGCCTGTGGTCCTTTGCTGGTGAAACCGACAGTCTGAACTACTCAATGTGCCACAATAGTCAAAACCCGTACAACAGTCCCCGGAAACTGAAATAAACATCACCAATATTCTCAGAATAGTCAAATTAGCTAGGGTTGTCTGTCCTTAAGTCCAATTCTGGACACAGGGGCAAAACGGTAATTTTGGGCAAAAATGATGTCCGCCGTTGGACCCGCTTTGCACCGAAAAGCGTGCCAGAGTCAACTGTCTCTAAAGTCATCAAACTACATGTCTACGGATCCAGTTTTTCGATACGAACCCAACCGTATGTCCAAAGTTGGATTTCGGCGGGCCGTGCACAAAATCGCCCGTTGAGTGGAACCGTAGGGCCCGCAAAACGGTGATTTTATCAACGGTCTCAGAATCGGACCAAACTTGGCATACAGGACCAGAAAAATGATACGGTTCTGCTGGCATAAGTTTCATCTCGATCTGACGAGCGTGCACAAAGTAATTGGAGAATTTACAAAGTGCACGATACGGTAAATTTTGACGGATACGCATCAAATTCGTCGCACACACGCGACCAATTTGAATTCCGTCAAAGCCCACACGACCACGAAGCTGTTACGCAGCTTTTGATGCCGTCGGTGTGCAAGCACGTCGCCCGGAATGGCGGGACGGATGTGGTATCGGAGGATTTTATTAATTTTAAAAACAGGTTTTCTAGTTTTTTCCTGATTTTTAAATCGATTTTTCTTGATGTATAATAGACGAAATTAAAATCTGTAAACAACGTCTAGAAGCCGTATAGGTTGTCTTCAAGATTGTCTAATAGGATTTTGAAAACTCTTAAAAGCTGAACATAAATAATCTTTCCAACTCGTTGTTTAAATTGTTATCAAGGAACTAGTATTTAATGGTTTTTCGTGAAGTTGGGATCGATTTCTCGACCGATATATTACTCCTCGTCATAAACTGATACATGGATTGGAAAGAGGGTTATATTGGGTTCACGTAGGATTTTACGGGATCGAAAACTATCTAGAGAATAGAGAGAAAATGGTGTTTGAAGTATAATACCTCGCTGCTGCGATAGACAGAGCAGTGCTCTGTTTCCAGCGCTTGCACGCGCGTTCCCGGCGAACGCCACCGTCGAACTCCGACGTGCAGGCGTTGGGGGTGGTCGTCCGGCGTCAGGGGAGTCCCTGGGTGGTCGTGGGTGGCAGGGAAGAGCGGCGGAGTTAGGGTTTCCTCTCTCGAAAATCGTAGGTTATATACTTAGGCGGGGCTGCTTCGTATGGTTCTGGACGATCACTCGGCTGGAAGACTTGGGCTTGGTCTGTTTGGCTTGGGCCTGGGCTACCTAGCTTAGGTCGGCTAGCTGGTGGGTTGCATGGTTGATTGGCCTGGGTGTTATGGTTGTGCAAGCACAATTAGAGGTATATGTTCCTGAGTCACACGAGATATTTGCATATAATACAACTACTTATGCTTCACAGTACATTACTGTACAACTACATTGCTCTCAATTTACCAAATAAGAGAGGTACAAGTTTAAAGCAAAAAGGAAATTGAGTTGGCCTTATGGGGCTTGAGGGCTCAGGGTCCAGGGGTGGGCCGGCTTTGTAGAGGGGTGCTAACGGCTGGGCTGGCCTGTGAGCCTTGCTAGGCCGGGCTGCTACTGCTTTGCATTTTTTTTTCTATTTCTATTTGCAATAACCAAGGTATATATATATTTATATATACAAATATACGTATACAAATATACGTATACAAATATACGTATACATATATATATATATATATATATATATATATATATATATATATATATATATATATATATACATCTACGCAATATATTTATATATGCACACACGTATACCCACACATATACATAAATATATATATTATATATACTCATTTATATATATTCGTATATATACGTATATACACATATACAATTTTATACATATATATTTTATATATCCATGTACATATATATACACCTTAATAAATTATGAATATATATACATGCCTATTTAATCAATATATATATATATACTACACACACATATACCTATATATATACGTATACGATATTTATATCTATATACATATTTCTATATCTATTATCTCTTATAACATTTAATATATTTCATAACCAAAATAATAATATTAATAATAATAATAACAACAAAATACCATAACCGATAATAATACTAATATTATTTAATAATCAACTCAATAGCTTAATACTAAATAATAATACTCAAAGTGCAATAGGTCTATAATGATGTATATACCCTTCATGTACAGTCTAAAAATCACCATTTAGATAAAATAAATTAATAATAAAAATATTTTAAAATTTTCGGGGAGGGGAGCTACAGTATCCATGGACGTCCCAACAAGACGTTGCAGGATACATTAGCATCGATCATATAGCCGGAAACCTCCGTTCGGAGAGCATCGATCTGGCATTTGAGACGGATCTTGCCCAGCGGATGGCTTCGACCAGCATTAAAATCCATAATAGTTGTGTTGGTTGTAGATAGCTTGTGCAAAGGAATTCCCAGAATTTGAAGCAAACTTGCTGAAGGAGGATCCTGGATCGATGTGTATGCGGTCCACCTTGATCGTCCCGATATACCCTGTATAGTACATGGGTCTATCATGACGATTATTTTTGAGTAGCATGTCCTCCTGTGAAAAGGTGATGTTGGGCACCACTTCTATAGTACTGTGGCAGTGGAGACATGAGACAGGATCTTCAACGGGGCTTTGACTTCGGCGAGATACGAGTCGGCATGTAGTAATGCCTCACTTAAGGCCTTCCTCGTTTCCTTGGAGAGTCGCAATAGATCGAACAGAGACAACTTGGCAGGTGCATTGGCTAGCTGTGCCAGTATGTCAACGTTGTAGGGCCGATCCATGCCTTCGGGAGTCGGCACCTTCAGAGATTTGTTAAACCGCGTCTCCTTCTGCTTGGCTTTGTCCGTAGTTGGAGGTTTAGACGGGCCGACTTCTGAGCTTGTGGGGGCAGCAGGAGCTTGAGAAGGTACTACTTCTTCTTGTGCGGGATCGTACGTTCGAAGATAAGTCTTCCCCGATCGTGTCTCGCCAGATAGAACCTCGTAGATGGAAGAGGATACCATATGGCATGACTTGTACTTCTTGTCCCTTTTTGTTTTGGGAGGTACTACCTCCTGGGTCACTTCTTGCACAAGGTCCGGATGGACCCACATGATCTCACCACGGTCAGTCGTGAGCGGGACCAAGATTGAGTTGCGAGGTGGCGGTAGGTTGACGACTTCTATTATTGCTTTGGGAATCGGGACCACGCCGTCTGGGACTTCTGTGGGAGAAAAGTCACCAAACTGAAGAGAGATCATGTTAGAGGATACGACCTTGTCTTCAGCTTCGAGGTTGATCACTTGATTGTCGATAAGCTGTTGTATCTTCTTTTTCAAGACGATGCAGTCCTTGGTGGAATGATGCACGTACTGATGATAGAGACAGTACTTGGGATCGTTGAGCTGGTTCGCCTCTACAGGACGTCGTGGTAGGGCAATGTCATCTTATTACCTTTCGTCAATGTGTGAAAGATGGTAATGACATCGTCCTCGTCAAAGGAGAAGGTCTCCTTAGGCTTGTCAGAGGCGCCTTGAGAATTGGAAGCTCCTTTGGATGTGTCGACCTTCAGGACGTCTTTTCCTTTATCCCCACGAACAGGGATAGTTTGAGGATGTTTGCCCTTGTCTTCGGGTTTGGGTTTTTTCAACCCCAGTAATTCCAAGTTAGTAACGTCATTTTCAGCAGCATCAGCGGCCCCAATGAAAGCGGGCCATGTATCATACTTATGTATACCCAGATAAAACTTCACTGTAGGAAGGAAGTTACGTCGACAAGTATCCATGAGTTTTGAGTCTCGTATGCCGAAGGGCATCTTCAGTGCTAGCCGCCTGAAGCGTTCAATGAAGGCGATGACAGACTCAGTGCTCCTTTGCTTGGTCTCGATGAGGATGAAAATACTAACATGCATGCCACTCTCGTAAAATCTGTTAAGGAACAACCTCTCCAAGTCTTTAAATGAGTTGATACATCCGTCAGGCAGACTGCAGAACCATTCGAAGGCTACCCCATGCAAGGTGCTAATAAACAGCTTTGAAAAGAACGGATCATCTCTGGACAAGTGCAGAGTCTGCATTTTGAAGTACGTTATGTGCTGACGAGAAGAAGTCAACCCGTCAAAGGAATTCAGCGTCAGCGGCTTGTAGTTAGGAGGGCAAGTAGCGTTCTCCCACTCGGGGGGATACGGTTGAGATATTCCCGTCCTCTGAAGCTCGTCTTTGTGTGAGATGGTGTCGAGACGAGCGACCAGGGAATCAATTGCATCCTTTTGATTGAGCAGGTGTTGAAAAACGGTTGCTGAACGGTTGTCAGGCGTTGTTGGCGAAGGACCACCTCCAGCGTTTGCAAGATTTGGAGGAGGCGCAACAGAATAATACTCCTTTTGTAGTGAAGGAGGGTTGTTGCTGTGAGCCGGACTAGCGTAGACTGAGACATTTTGTTGAGGTGGAGGAACAGCCCCAACAGCTTGAACCACCATAATACTGGTAAGCATATCGGTGATCTTGGCAAATGCTGTTTCAAGACCCTCTAGCCATTTGCTGGTCTGATTACTGGCTTCTTCAGGTCTTTCTCCGTCCGCCATGTATGTAGATAACATGCGAGGATGAACAGAGGAAACAGTACAACTGGTGCTGATACTGTCTGTCTTCGAGTGGATAAGCCCTTCATCTTCAGGTAGAGGAGGTAGATAGTCGCCATCAGATTCGACGGGATCATCGTCCTCTGGAAGGCTACCCCAGTATGGAGGTCATCTGCTTCAGACTCTGAGGGAATACTACCCCCAGCTTGGGAGTCTTCGTCGTCCATGCGGAATCTTGCCTTTGACCGAGTACCCATATAGACTCCTTCAGATGTGACAGCCTGCTGGCCATCTGTTGGTAGGCTTCTTCTTCTTCTTCTCGCGGAACTGAGAGAGAAAGTTGGGTTCGTAGTCCACCGTCTTTTATTGGGGCTTCCGTAAGGGGGACCCCATGAAGCCATGTTGGATAAAATACGCAGTGGCTTCTCATCGTCAGAGAAGTGCAGCCGTCGAAACACGGACTTTCTTTGTGGCACTCTTGTTCCTTTGGAGCAACAATAGTTGATAATAATACTGGTGTATGGATGTGCACTATGAATTGTTATGTTCTTCCTCGCTTTACGCTTATGATTTATCATGTCGCGCAAGTCAGCGAAAGGGAGTTTTGCCTTACAATCCATGTTGCATGCATCTCCGAGCTTTGCATGCGGATTCGTAAGGAGAGTTGGCGCATCCAGACTTAGTTCACGTGCAGGGGCAACCCCTACACCTAAGTTATGTAATGTCCTTGAAGATAGCCCTGTGCTATACGTGTTGGGGCCTGTCTTTTTGTTGTGGGCGCATAGGCCTTGGAGACTGGCCTTGGGCGCATGCTTCTTGATAGCATGTCTGAGCCTCCTTGATATGGGTGTATAGTATGGATCCAGTGAGCCTGGGTGCATAGCCTTGGGCGCATGACTCTGGATGTCCAGCCTGCTGAAGACAGAAGTGTTCTGGTTGGGGTTATGCACCCAAACACTCCTTTGGGCACATGGCTTTGGGCGCATGCTTGGTGCAGCAGCACTGTATTCTTCCAGTTTCGCCTCCTTCATTTGTGAGCCTCGTCGGGTTTGTCCAGAGTGTCGCACACCCCAATTTTTGGTATCATAGTGTTTTCCTTTGCCAAGTCTCGGGTGTTGAACACCCTGTTGATGGCTGTGCAGGAAAGAAGTCACTGGGCTAGTAAAGCCCAGAACGGTGTGAGCCTTCTCCATTTGAAGAACTTCTGTGGCAGAGTCATGCGCCCATGTGACAGAGTCCTCCAGTTGCATATCTGCTATGACACTAGCAGGATATGCGCAGCGAGCCTTCAGAAGCCAAGTCTTGCGAGACTTGTTTGGCTTTGCTGATTTTGAGGGAGTAGAGCCATCCCTCGAGAGCATCTCTTCGAATGCCTGCTGATCGAACTTTACGATCAGCATCTTCTGAGTGCTCTCCACTTTGTCGGTATCGAATTGCGTCACCACCTTCTCATCAGAGAAAAAGGCAGTCTCCAGCAGAGTCACCATTTTTGTGGACACACATAAAAAAGAAGAAGAAAATACAGTCTTTTCTTTATTGGCACAAGGCACCACAAATCGAGTACGCCTGAGAGATCCTGCGCCGAGGATCCCCGAGTACAAAAAAGAATTCTGGGGAATGGAACGATAGAGATCGAGTGACAGTTGCTCCTTTACTCCGTTGACACTCCGATTACAAAAGTAGGAGAAAACCTAAGAAAATTGCTAACTCTCGGCTCACTGGCAAGAAGTGCAGCAATTTGGCTCTTGAAAATGCTCTCCGTTCTGTCTTTTGAAGAGGGATGAGGCCCCCCTTTATAGTCGTTCTTGAGCTGGAATGATGTTATGCGCCCACATGAGAAAACACGCTGGTTTTTATGTGGGCGCATAGTCCTGCTTTGGGTATATAGGATGTAGGCACATACATGTTACGAGATCGTGGGTTGGTCGTGGTGTTGACATGGCTGCATGCTTCGGTGCATGATTGCTCGTGTAGACTGACGTGGCCATATGCTTCGGTGCACGTTTTGATCATAGCTTTGACTGAGTCAGGTTTGGGCGCATAGCCATGTCTCAGGCTATGCGCCCTCCTTTCGGGGAAGCTAGTCTTGGGCGTATGGAGCTTCACTGGCTGGACGTATGGAGCTTCACTGGTTGGGCGCATGGAGCTTCACTGGTTGGACGCATAGAGTTTCACTGGCTGGACGCATAGAGCTTCATTGGTTGGACGCATAGAGCTTCATTGCTGAAATTTTTTCATACTTCTACAGTGTCGCCGAAACTATAATTTGCAACAATTCAGTAATGACTAAAATAATCGTTTCCAAGTTAGATCTATTTACAATGGTAAGAGATTAATTGTGGCCTAATACACCTTTTACAACGGTTCATAAACTCTTGCTAAACGTTTTTTTTTTTTTTTTTACAACGGTCATGCAACAGTTTTTTGTAAGTGTTGTCAGAGTGAACTAAATTTGCAAGGGTTATGCAAGGGTTTTAAATATTAATTTGTTACAAATTTGTTAATATTTTACAACATCTACATAAAGTCTTATGAATAGATTCGTTGTTAGCAACAGTTTCACAATGTTTACTGTAACCTATTGTGAGTGAGCTTATTATTTGTAATGATTGTGCAACAAGTAAATTTGTTTTATTAAATGACAACCGTTGTGATAACCTTTGCCGAAAGAATATATAGTCGTTGCAACGTGTTGATCTCGCAACATGTTGCATATAAACGTTGCAACGTTTAGTGTCCAATTTGTTTTTTTGGGTTAATTTTAATACACAATAAGAATTTAAGCATCAATATTATTCATTTGAATTTTAAATTGAGAATTGGTCCCTTGTTCGTTTAGAAAAAAATATTAGAGAATTAATATTATACATCAAACCAAAAATCTTAAATTGATAAAATTATTGTAAGTGTACTTAAATGTAAAAACATATATTATACATTCTTCCTCTTTTTTCTGTGAGATTTAATTGGTTGTTGGGGGAATACGAGATAGGTGTTGAATTATTGATTACAAGTTGTATTTAATTTTGTTCATGGGTTCGAATCATGATTGACTCGACAAAAAAATGTGCTGTAGAATATATGATTGAACAGATTGAAGAAAAGGACGTTGGCATAATTTGCAAAATTTTCCATTAGAAAATCTCTTGGTTGTTTAATCAATTTCTTTTGTTGATTCCAGTGTTGTTCATTTAGGCCTCGTTTGGTTCGCATAATGGAAGGAAAAGGAAATCAATTCCTTGTCATTTCTTTTCCTTTGGGAAACTTTAATTCCTATTGATTTTCTTTTCCGATGTTTGGCAATGCCAAGGAATTTGGAAAGGAAAGTGAATACTTCAATGTGGGAAAGTGATTCCGGAATCACTTTCCCCCCTAATTTCCCTTCCATTGGGAATCACTTTCCTTTCCTCCTCAATTTCTTGGGCACCCAAACATAGGAAAGTAATCACTTTCCTTTCCCAACCGGGAGATTCCGCGAACCAAACGAGGCCTTAGGGTTACACTACATCAAATTACATAACAAAATGGTAGATATTTTATGAGACTTAGTTAATGGTACAGAGAGAGACAATTTTTTTTGGGAGAGTAGTACTAAAATACATGCATATGGTGTAACTCTTAACACTATAATAATCATTAAAAGAATAAACAAGTAGTTTTTAAAAATGTATGCACAGATTAAAATTAATAATGGAAGAAAAATTAATATAGACCTTTGTAGCTTTTCTAAAGCCTGCACACCTAGGTTGGTCCGACAGCGATCAGGTCTGCGATGTTGAAGGTGAGCCATATATATTTAATGGAATGTCAAAAAGAAATCAATTTAGTTTATTATACAATATTACTTATATATGTCGAGTGTTTCTGTGTTATTATGTTCATTTCACAACTATAGACTCAAAATCGGTAGGTTTTGGAGAAGGAGCTTGCTATTCGCAAATCATTCAAACAAGTACGCACTAGGTGCTTCCCAAACATGCTATGCAAGGAAAAAATTGTTGATGCCAACGCAAGTTGTGGAGGGCCCGAGTGGATACAAAATGAACGTTGGGTCGCATTGAAGCAGTTCTGGACAGAGAAAAAAATTGCGGCCAATGCGAGACCAACGAAAAAAAAAATTGACAAGCAATGTCAGTATTCGGTATCCACACAGGTGGTTCTATTCCTACAACTACTCACAGAAAAAAAGATGGTATATGTGCTTTATATTGGTCTATGCCTATTCATCCTTTAAAAGATTTTTAAGTTTTATGCTTACTACACATTTTCTTCATATTTTAGAAAATCAAATTGGGAGAAAACCTAAGCCTCAAGAGACCTTCGCCACTAATATAATAAAGGACAACTCCTTTTTGAACAAGAATGCCAATGTTTATCAAAGTATAGACACATAAAAATTTGTACTTGGGCATCCGATACATATCGGTGTCGTATTCATGCAAAAATATTCGATTGGTATCCTGCTTGTATATGTTGTACCATTATCCAACATGTAAGCAATAACACTTGCACACTCAGCAACAGTTTCTACTAGTATCCACATTAGTGTCATTGGCTAAAACATAATAGAAAAAAATGAGAATGTTTTCATTACAGAATTGAAGTCAACATTTTCATTACCCGTATAACTATGTGATTATTCGCCCTGCCTTAGGCTGCTAAAGATGTTGTTCTAGCTGAGAAGCTAGTAACTAGTGATGATTTTGTATGTTTTCTGAAGCAAAAATACTTTTCAATTTTCTTCATCATTAAGTATTTGTTATCTTTTATTCCCATATTACTGAATATTAACTTGGTTTCTATTTTGAGTTTAGTAAATCATGCTCCCCCTCCAGGCCCAGTTCAAGGAGGTGGTGGATCTATCCTTGGAGGAATTGGTTCTACTATTGCCCAAGGTACCTTCACATGATATCAATAGTTTTTAATTTATATGTAAATATACTTTTTCTGTTACATGAGTATTCACATAGGTATAGCCTATGGTTTTGGAAGCACAGTTGCTCGCAGGGCAGTCAATATTGTGATGGCCCTTGAACAATTTAGCATGAAACTGTAGCCTCTGAAGCCCCACAAGTTTCTCTTGCGGGCAATGCGATTAATGGTGCTAATTTTTGCAGCATCAACTCAAAGGCCGTCCAGGATGTAAGCAAGGTATATTGGGAATAGTCTTGTTAGGAATAGCCTTTTATCTCGTTTTTTCATCCATGCAAATTACAACAGAGACGTCCTAGAAATATGTGTATGTGAATGTGATTTGAGTGAGTTCTAAAGCATTAATATTCTTTGTTTCTTTGTGCATGTGGCAGTGTATCAACAATTTTAGGAGCGATATCAACAAGTGCCAGTTTTACCTGGACATGCTAAATGAATGCCGTCGTGGCCCTGGTGAACTCTCATATGATCTATGGATGTTATTTATGGTCAATCTTTTGTAAGTTTGTTGCTACTGCTATTTATGGCGTAAAAAACATTAGTTCGCCATATAGTTGTTGCGAATGTGGTGGTCTGAAGCTTATATTTATCATGTTCTAAATAATTTTGACTTGGACAATGCTAAACATGATGCATTATAAATCCGTCATCTTGGTTCTCAAGTAGGGCGGCTAGACGTACATGTTCATTACTCTTTATATTTGAGATGGGTATTAAATGAATTGAATCACCATATTGAAAGAATGTGGCTTAAGAACCAGGTTCAAACTTTGTGCTCATCAATGTCTGATTTTTGTTGTGCATGATCAATTTTGTTCATCTAGCTACGCCGAATAACCAACCTTTTATTTTCATATCACAATTTAACATTGTTGCAAGGAGTTGAACAACAATGCCCTTTGGTAATGCTTATATGGTCTTGGATATCTTGTTTTAAGATTGTGAGCCTGGACGTGTTGGGTATGAAGGTGGCATAGTAGGAGACTTCATTGACCAATCAAAATGCCTTCCTTTGTAGTAGCGAGAAGGTATCCAGGTATAGTGGAACAAGAGTCATGGTTTTTTTGTGGAGATTTGAGGTTGGTTTGGGTTGCCTTTCAAAAAGTGTTGAAAAAGTCCCGCCTGCTTTTTAGAAGTTATCACAAAAGTGAATTAGCTTTTCAATTTTTTGATAAGCTGATTGTAGATGATAGTTAGTCTGTTTGTTGACTTTTTTGGTATTTGTCCTAGTTTTTGTTTCATATTGGATACATTATAAATTTCATTCCTAAATTTTGTGACACTAAGTTTTTATTAGATTTTGTTGAACTATGTTTGAGTGTCTGTTGATGTTTGTTGTAGGATACTCCCCTAAGCTTTAAGCTGATAACGTGTTGTGTGGTTGGCTTGCCTGCGAACTGCTCGCTTGCTTGTATAGAAGGAGAGTGCTATGAATAAGTATGGGGTATATTTCAGGAGAGTGCTCGCTTGCCTGCCAAAGCTATAAATGGAATTAGAATGCACTCTCCTGGAAAGGCCCACAAATCTTACTGTTGATTCTTCAATATCTGAACATTGTTGAATTCATAAAAGTAACACTTTCCATTTTGAAAGATCACTTTGTGCAACTATTGCCAGATTTACGTACTTAAGATCTGAAAATTTTGATCGACACATATGGCAAGGAACAAGGGATATTTGCTATCTGGACCTGCAAAAATAAAGATACAGAGAAAGAAACTGAAGAAGATAATTGATTCGCTTCTTCCAGCATCCACAGAACCTGATATCGTCACAGGAGCACCTTCCAAAGCCCAGACAATCATTGCAAATCCTCCTGCATATGGTGAGATTAGATATTAACATTCTATTCACATCTTGATTACCTAAAGATGTTGTTATTAGACATAAGGAGCTGTAGGAGCTCTTGCGATGTTTCTTGGTTATGCTAACATGATCATAAGGAGCTGTAGAAACTTGTGTTAGATTTAGCAACTTCTCATAAGGTTTGTCTAAACCAAAGGGAAAATAACTTATTTCAAAATGCAACCCCGAGAATTGGGGATGAAGTCATATTTAGTGCTTTTACTGTATAAGAGGTTATATGAATTGGAGATGTTTTAGAGAGTGAAAACCTGAGTAATTGGTCCAAGTGAATTTAGACACTTGATAAACCTCGTTCCTCTGTAACCTACTGTGTTTATGAAACACATCCTAGCGAGAGTTGATTCGAGATTATGTTTGCATCTTGCTTGACATGAATGGGCATGAGTATTGTGCAATGCAATCATTGCATCAAAACTGGTGGAGATCCGATGATAATGATGAAATGTCAGTTTGATTGGTGACCGTGAGAGTGAAGTATGTGAAGCTCATTTAGCTAAGTCCTTGTTTTACATTCAGATAGGTGACAAGGTAATTTGTGTAACCTTTCCAAAAGAAAACTTATGTTCTTGCCGACATTTCTTGAGGAAAATGTCACCTACTGTCGGACTACTGAATGAAAGAAAAGGCACTGGAGTATCTTAAAGTAACAAAAGGTAAAACAGTTATTGTGGGTCAAAAGATGGATTTGGTCTTTTACACACAAAAACTTGGTTTCTTCTATATGGACTTCAATCTTATTTCCAAATGTATATTGACAGGTAAGTTTCGAGATTCCGGATTTTCTGCGTTCTTTTTTTTTTTGTCAATGATGGATGCTGTAGGAAATAATAATCCTGTATTTTGATTAATGTGCAATGATTACAATATATACCCTGAGACAAATTAAGCCATTGGGCTAATGGGCTAACATTATAGTGCTCGATAATTACACACTAAAAATGCTATGTACTTAATAGTAAATATAATCTAACACCCTCTCTCAAGTTGGAGCATGCAAGTCACAAATGCCCAACTTGCGAAGTAAAGGATCAAAAAACTTCTTCCCAAGGGGCTTAGTGAAGATGTCAGCCAGTTGGGAAGAAGTAGGAACATGCGAAGCAATCACTGTGCCATCCTGAATAACGTCCCGAATAAAATGCAAATCCACCTCAATATGCTTACTACGTTCATGAAATACTGGGTTCTGAGCTAGATGCAAAGCTGACCGACTGTCACAATACACCCTCATAGAAGACACCTGGCAAACCCCCAAACACACCAATAACTTCTTCAACCATTTCAGCTCACAAACAAGCGCAATAAGAGACTGTTATTCAGCTTCAACAGAAGACCGTGAAACAGTTGGTTGTTTCTTGGTTTTCCAAGAGATAAAGGAACCACCTAAAAACACCAGCCAGCCTGTAACAGAACGTCGAGTCACAAGACAACTCGCCCAGTCTGAATCACACCAACCAGGAAACTGAGATCACAATCGGCTTTCAACAGGATGCCCTGTCTCGGGGCATTCTTAAGATATCTGACAACTCTCAAAGCTGCATGCCAATGGTCTTGTCTAGGCTCCTGTAAAAACTGAGACAATATATGTACTGCATAAGCCAAATTAGGGCGAGTAAATGACAAATAAATCAACCTCCCAACCAGCCTCCTGTAAGGCTCGACCTCCACCATCCTAGGACTAGTCGATTCTGCCAGTTGTGATTCGGTTCCATGGGAAAACTGGCAGGGCGAGACCCCATCAAGCCACACTCTGCAATGATATCCAATGCATACTTCCTCTGACATAAGGAAATTTCTGCTGCACTCTGAGCCACCTCTATGCTAAGGAAGTACTTGAACACACCAAGGTCCTTCATGTGAAAGCATGAACTGAGGTACTTTTTGAAACTGTCTAAAGCACCTGAATCATTACCAGACACAATCATATTATCCAGATAAATCAAAACATGCAACTATACCTTCCCCCTCAAATAAGATAAGAGGGAATAATCGGAATGAGACTGAGTAAATCTAGGAAATCAGAGAAGAAACAAGCTTAGCAAACCAACAACACGGTGCCTGTTTCAGTCCATAAAGAGACTTACGCAGGCGACACACTTTGTTTCACTATACGAAAAACCTGGTGACAATTTCATGTACACCTCCTCTGTCAGATATCCATGAAGAAAAGCATTGTGCACATCCATTTGGTGCAGAATCTGTCCTTTCACAGCAGCAACTGTCACGCCCCGATCCAGAAAATCGCTCGTCCTCGCTAGATTTCACCCAAATTATCGTCCTCGTTGGGGCGTGATGCCGTACGAGCCTGGAGTTGCGCTCGTGCAAGGCAAGATAACATGTTCACATAGTGTTTATCTCAAATTAATAACATAAGCAGTGGAAGGAAAACATAGTATACAACAAGAATCTCTTTTATTTATAATGAACTGAAGGTTACAAAGGCTCTGAATAGTCCAACTTAATATGCCAATTGGCTACAACGCTCATGATCTCTCTAGCTCACAAATGATTACATTGTTCCATACATTATGCCTCTTTATAGCCACCAAGTAGTCTTCGGCTGAACATCTCCATGTTGCAAGTCCGAACGCCAATGCGGTGCTTCCCTTGAAATGCTAAGGACTCTATGCCTCGGCGTGTCCAAGCCAAGCTCCGCCCCGAGCTGATAATAACACTAGACCTGCAAGCAAACTAGTGGGAGATTAGTGCTTTCGTCCTCGCTGCAGTGATCAAGACCCACACGCACCCAAACCAAACACTAAGTAATTTTAGTGAAACATGCATCTTAAGTTGGTGATCTTTCTATTTAGCCTTAGGATCAGTTTCATGACAATATTCAATGCATAACAACTTAATGTAAATGTGTCCAACATCGTGTTCTTGCAGCAGATACAGTTAGACATAATCTATATATAAACATAGTGATCGTGCTCATCTCTGTCCCATTTTTCCTAGCCTGGAATGGTTAGAACTTCACATAACCAATCATACAATTCACATAATCAACCAACCATACTTGGACTTATGCATAAGGGTGGCAGGCCCTGCGCCTGCACCCAACCATAATCTCAGCCCACCGGCCCTATCTATATGAAGGTCACGGTGTTTCGCACCGTAATGGACTTGGCATCTTTATGTGTAAACCTATGATCGCTTCGATACGGGTTGCGAGCCCAATATCCGAAGGATCCCAAACTTACTGATATCATAGCTTATCACAACACTAGCCGGTTGTAAACCGCCCGAATGATGTGCACCATAAATACCATACATAATTCCCTCCTAGGCCGAACGGTCCCGGTGCCCTGGTCGTAACCGTCCGAGGGAAGCCGCACCCGTGCACGGGCCATCCGAGTCCATTGACCATGCAATACGCGCCATAGCAAATAAGTCATATCATACCAACCAATCTCATATTCCATAAACATAATTCCCAATCTCTATCTCAAGTTCCGACGGCATTATGCCCCAACACATCCGTATTGATGCACGACGCCCAACGGCTTAGACTTCTCGTACTTATATTCAACGCGTTCCATTCATAAGTTATTCACATAGCCTAGTTCCGTCGTTACTTAGTCATTTCGTAGATTTCGTGCATGAGGGCACGCTTAATGCCATAATCCATGTTCTAGACCTAGTGTTCAATGTTCATGGAGTCGTGCACGTAATGCACATCTCGATATTGCCTTTCAATGTTCTATCATCACCGTCCTACCGCGACCCGTACACTTGATGCACGTCGCTTGTCACGCCCCAGAACCAGAATACTGGAGAGCGGGGGCAGACATAGCCAGCTACGTATATGAAATGGAATCCATCTCGCTATACGGTCACGGCTGTCTAGATACATGAGGGTTTATCTACAAGCCAACTGTCTCCTAAGGTCATGAATAAGCCTAGTGTCTCAATCACAAGCAAGTAAGTAAAAGGTTACAAGAAGTATGATCATTAAATATACAATAGTAAGGCGTCCCAAACATTACATATTCAGCTGATCATGAAGCTAGTCGTTACAAAATGTTAGGACTAGCAAGAGTTTAGTCATACATGATCAACCCTAGGATCTGTTAATCATGCTACAGCCCATAGGCAGACAGTAAGTAAGTACAACCGAGCTAAACAGGTGCTCGTCGGCTAAACGCCTCAAAAGAATATTTTTACAATAGAGCGGGAGAGCCAAAGATAACCCACTCGTTGCCAGGGTTCCGTCTAGTGGCCACCATCTGGCTGGAAGGTCGGTAGATCCTCTGGAGCTGCTCCGAAATCTGGCCACACAAAACCAGCTGGGTCAGACCCCAGAAAGAGCAAGTGCCACAAAGGAGGCTTCACTTAAGAGCTAAAACCAGCAATCAGCACAAGATATAAATAAAAGTAAGAACTGGAAATAAAGAAAATATACCAGGATGATATACGACGAGATAACCATGGGACTATTCAGATAACCAGGTTACAACCCGTAAACCAAACAAGGACCGGGATTGTAACCCTTCGTCTGAGCAGAACTTGGAATTCTCACCATTTATCAGTAAAATAAATACAAGCATTCTGGTCATTCAATAGTCTGGAACAGGATCAGGGCAAGACTAGACTGGTTAGACTCCGTCCAATCACTTCACGGCCAAGCAAGAATTACGGCTTGATACTTTAACTAACTAGGGTTGTCACAAGCCTAATTACTAACAAGATGCAGTGAGATTATTCCACAGCCACAAGCCCTGCAGACCATCCAGGTTATCCGGGTTAAAAGATTAGAGTTGAATTCAGGTGGGTACATCGTCCGGGAAACGAATGTACCCTTAGGTAGCTTGAAGGGTGCAACACATAACATTATGCTGGAAATGTGCCATACTCGACGGCAGGCTACAGATCCCAAGGCGTGCCCAGGTAACGGGATTGCCTGTAGCTGGGAGATCTCTTCATGACTAATGTATTAATCTAGTTATTAGTCCTTAGTTCATTTCAATAGGTACTCCTGACCGTGGTACTCAGGAGTCCCATCCTAGACATGATGCAAGACATGACTGGTTTATTTATACAAGCCCAATCACCCACGGTGTCCAGGTTATTATACAGGTCATGTCATGTCAGGTAGCCGTCGTAACAGCTTATCAAGATATAACATGTCAGGTTATCAGGTCAAGTGTACTAGTCAGGAGTGCGCCACGACGGGCCACTATCAGGTCATGTCATGTTACTCATGTCAGGAGTGCACCACTACGGGTCACTATCGTGTCAGGCTCAGTTATCCTTTCCAAACATATTACATAAATTCGTGATTATCAAGTTCATGACAAAAGGCGTAAGGATATAAAATGGACGTTAAATATCTAATAAAATATCAATATACAAGGCTATAGAAGATCCAGGGTAATCAGGCTACGCTCAGGTCAGGCTACGCTCAAGTCAGGCTACGCTCAAGTCAGCGTACACAAGTCATATGCTTCCAAAAATGCAGCGTATGTACTCAATACGACTCCTCGTCAAGCAAGCGAGCGTATGCGAGTCATACGCTCCCAAAAGGCAGCGTATGTACTCCATACGACTCCTTATCAAGCAAGCGAGCGTATGCGAGTCATACGCTCCCAAAAGGCAGCGTATGGGGTCCATACGACTCCTTGTCAAGCAAGCGAGCGTATGCGAGTCATACGCTCTCAAAAGGCAGCGTATGGGGTCCATACGACTCTTTGTCAAGCAAGCGAGCGTATGCGAGTCATACGCTCCCAAAAGGCAGCGTATGGGTTCGATACGACTCCTTGTCAAGCAAGTGAGCGTGTGCGAGTCATACGCTCCCAAAAGGCAGCGTATGGGGTCCATACGACTCCTTGTCAAGCAAGCGAGCGTATGCGAGTCATACGCTCCCGAAAGGCAGCGTATGGGGTCGACTGCGCTGCGCTAAAGAGCGCACGCAGCTCAGTGGCACAAGCTAAAAAGCTCGTGCACTGCTCACTGTCTTCTCCAAATCAGCAGGAACTCCATGGTTGAACCCAAAGCTTCAAAAGTCCATAACTTGGTCAAAATAAGTCCAAATCCAACTTTTCAAATGTCAAAATTGGGTAGAATAAAATTCTCTACAACATAGAACCATCAAAACTTGAAAACAAAGAAGTTTGATAGATCAAAACCATCAAAATCCGAAAGTAACTAATTTCTAGATCTACAAAAATTAAAGCCTCAAAATGGAAAATGACAAGTTCTAATGTGTCTTAGAAACATGAAAAGAAGCTAATGGAACAATAAAAACGAGCTCTCTTGTGGAAGCAAGTTGCACTTGCCTAGACCTCTCTCTCCCTCTCTTTGGTAGGTAAGGAAGTAATGGGGAAGAAGAAGATGAGTAATGAAGAGAGAGAAAGAAGAAATGGCAATAAATATTAAGGGTGGTGGTAGGTAGAGGGTTTATCCATGGTTCATGATGAACCAAAATAATCCCAACCAAACCAAGCCAACCCGGGCCAAGAATAAACCAAGCCAAGAAGGAAATGCCAAGCCAGGAAATCATGCAATACAAGAACAAATACGTACACGTATTTCAGAAATACGCAATACGAACCACAGGCATTACAACTCTACCCACCTTAAAATAATTCCGTCCTCGGAATTTAATCAAGAGGTTAGAGGAGCAATGACAAGCTACATTAATCACATGTAAGCTATAACTAGGCATACAATCACTCATTCAAGCAAGGAATCGAAGGCATGAGGCATAAGAAAGACTTTATACCTCACGAGTCAAACAAGTCGGGATATCGCGATCGGATATCATCCTCACGCTCCCACGTTGACTCCCCCAAAGAGTGATGACCCCAAGCGACTCGGACTAACTTGATAGTCTTGTTCTTGAGGATCTTCTCTCTCCGGTCCAATATAGACACGGGCCTCTCCTCATACGAAAGGTTGGTACCAACAACCAATTCCGAATGATCCAGGATGTGGCTCAGGTCCGGAATATACCGTCGTAATTGGGATACATGGAACACGTCATGTACCTCGCTTAGTGACGGTGGAAGAGCGAGACGATATGATACATCTCCTACTCACTCCAGAATGTCAAATGGTCCTATATACCTAGGACTAAGCTTGCCCCATACGCGAAACGAATGACGCCACGGTTAGGCGAAATCCTCAGGAATACATGATCGTCGACCGAAAACTCGAGAGGGCGCCGATGAGAATTGGCCCAATGGCGCTGGCGATCTTGGGCAACTCGAAGATGATCTCTGACTTGCCTGACCACTTCAACTGTCTGGGCAATCATTTCTGAACCGAGCATCTGTCTCTCTCCAACATCATCCCAGGCTAGCGGGGATCTGCACTTCCTACCATACAGTGCCTCGAACGGTGCCATGTGGATACTGGCCTGGAAACTGTTGTTGTACGAGAATTCCACCAGGTGCAAGTGATCTTCCCATGAACCACCGAAGTCAAGTGTGCAAGACCGCAACATGTCTTCGAGAGTCTGGATCGTGCGCTCCGACTGGCCATCTGTCTGCAGGTGATATGCTGAACTGAACTGGAGATGAGTTCCCAAACTCTCTTGCAAGCTACGCCAAAAGTGCGACATAAATCTTGAATCTCGGTCCGAGGTGATACTGACTGGCATACCGTACAATCTGATAATCTGCCTGAGGTACATCTCTGCTAACTGAGCCGTCGACTGACCAACTCTGAATGGAAGAAAGTGAGCCACTTTTGTGAGCCTGTCAACTATAACCCAGATAGCATCTCTACCAGCTGGGGATCTAGGTAGTCCAGTCACAAAATCCATGGTCACATGCTCCCACTTCCATTCTGGAATCGGTAAGGGCTGAAGAAGTCCAGCCGGTCTCTGATGTTCGGCTTTAACTTGTTGGCAAACCAAACACCGAGAGACAAATCGAGCTATCTTTCGCTTCATGCCATTTCACCAGAAATGCTGACAAATATCGCGGTACATCTTCGTACTGCCAGGATGGATGGAATACTGTGAACTGTGCGCTTCTGACATGATCTCCTACCGGATATCTCCGCTGGGTACACAAAGACGATTACCATGTCGAAGTGTACCATCCTCATGAATGCATAACTCTAGTCTTCGTCCTGCCTCACATTCTGCTCTGAGTCACTGAAGCTTGGAATCTGCCGACTGCGCCATCCGGATCCTCTCGACTATAGTGGACTGAACTTGCATACTGGCCATCAAGGCCACACTAGAAGGGAGAATAACTTCAATACCCATCTTCTGAAGATCTGCTAACAGCTCTGGTTGCGCTATTAGGAAATATGCTCCGGCTCTCCTGCTCAATGCATCTGCAACGACGTTGGCTTTCCCGGGATGATACTGCAAGCTGACATCATAATCCACAAGAAGCTCCAGCCACCTTCTCTGACGCATGTTAAGATCCTTCTGGATGAAAACATACTTCAGGCTCTTGTGGTCGGTGAAAATCTCCACCCTGTCTCCATACAAGTAGTGCCTCCACAACTTAAGTGCAAACACCACTGCTGCCAGCTCCAAGTCATGGGTTGGGTAATTCCTCTCATGATCACGAAGTTGTCGTGACGCATAAGCTATTACCTTCCCATGCTGCATCAGAACACATCCTAAACCTCTGCCTGAAGCATCACAGTACACTGAGAATCCTCCGATCCCATCTGGAAGCGTGAGAATATGAGCTATTATCAGGCCTCGCTTCAACTGCTCAAAAGAACTCTGACACTCTGCTGTCCAAGCAAACTGCACATCATTGCGGGTCAACTGCGTCAATGGCGCTGAAATTCGAGCAAAATCCGAAACAAACCGCCGGTAGTAGCCGGCCAATCCAAGAAAACTACGAACCTCTGCAACTGTGCCGGGCACTGGCCATGACTCAATAGCCACAATCTTCTGGGGATCCACTTCTACTCCTCCTCGAGTGATGATATGACCCAAGTACGAAATGCGATCGAGCCAGAACTCGTATTTACTGAACTTGGCATATAACTGGTGCTCTCTGAGGATCTGAAGAACTATACGGAGATGCTGCTCATGCTCCGCTTCACTCTTGCTGTAGACCAGAATGTCATCCAAGAACACAATCACAAACTGATCCAAGTAAGGCATGAAGATGCGATTCATGAGGTCCATGAATACTGCCGGCGCATTGGTTGCTCCAAAAGGCATAACAAGGAATTCCCAATGCCCATATCTCGATCTAAAAGCTGTCTTTGGGATGTCCTGCTCTCTGACTCTGATATGATGATAACCTGAGCGCAAATCAATCTTCGAGAATACTGAAGCCCCCTTGAGTTGATCAAACAAGTCATCTATCCTCGAAGAGGGTATCTGTTCTTGATTGTCACTGAGTTCAAGGTACGATAATCAACACATAACCTGGACGTACCATCCTTCTTTTTTACAAGAAGCATCGGGGCTCCCCAAGGCGATCCACTAGCACGAATGAATCCCTTGGTTCTGAGTTCTTCAATCATTTTGTACAATATTTCCAACTCTGACGGCACCATCCTGTAGACTCTCTCTGACACTGGGGCTGTCCCGGGAATCAAGTCTATAGTGAACTCGATCTCCCGCTCCGGAGGCATACCTGGAAGTTCTTCTGGGAAAACATCTGGGAACTCCTCGACTATCCTGGGCAACTGAACTGCTGCTACTGCCATCCGCAACACTGGAGGAGTTGACTCAACTTCGCCTCGGGAGAAAGAAAACTCCGGCTCGTATGGAATGCTAAAAACAACCCTGCCAATGTGGCAGTCTATCCTAGCATACTGGTTCCTCAACCAATCCATCCCTAGGACCACATCATAATCGGCCATCGGGAACTCTATCAATCTAGCGGGGAATTCTCTACCGCTAACTACGATCCGACACGAGGAAAACACTCTATCTACACCCACCAGTCCGTTACCAGTAAGTATATTGAGCCTTACTGATAATGACTCGGGCTCCAATCCTACCCGTGTCGCAAATCGTACAAACATAAATGAATGCGATGCACCAGAATCAAATAAAGCTGAAGCTGGAAAGGAGTTGACGAGAATAGTACCTGCCACTACCTCTCCTGGTGCCAATCCTTCCTCCACGGTCATCACCATAGCCTGACCGTGCCCTCGGGGTGCTGGTCCCCTCTGCTGAAATCCTCGCTGCCTGCTCTGACTCTGGGCTTGGGCTTGAACATACTGCTGGGGGTTCTGCTGCTGGAACACTTGGGTCTGAGGCGGCAAGGGCCTCGGCAATGGATACTGCTGCTGCTGGACCGGAGCTGGTCCTCTCACCGAAGAGCTATAAAGGTTGGACGATGATGAACCACCCCTATTCGGGCAAGATCCAACCCTATGGTCTGGTGCTCCACAAGCCAGACACAATCCCTGTGTCCTGCAATATTCTGCCACCACATGGCCTGGCTTCCCATAATGAGAACAACCCACTGCGGAAGATTGCTTCTACTTCTGCTGCTGAGGGTGCGTCGAAGTTGAATGCTGAACCGACGTTACTAAGGCTGCTCGCCTTGGAGCTCCAATAGTCAAAGCCCTGGCTGCCGGGGCCGGTGCTGAAGACTGATTCATCTGGCCGTGAGATCTCTTCCGACTTCCGGCCCTATCCACAATCCTCTGGGAGGTATACTCATGCCTCCGGGCTGCTCTCAAGACTGCATCAAAAGTCTGATGCTCAAACTGCTCAACTGCCAATAAGATCTCCAGGTGAAGTCCTTGCTGGAACCGCTGGGCTCTATCATACTCGGTTGCCACCAAAGTGGGAGCAAACCGACTGAGTCTGGAAAACTCGGCCGTATATCCGTCGACCGTTCTGCCCATCTGCTTCAGATTGGTAAACCTCGTCTGCAGATCATACCGAGCCACGACATCGAAATACTTGGTCTGGAATCTCTCTCTGAATACTGCCCAAGCAATGGGTGCTGCTAATCCCATGGCCTGCGCTGCCCACCAGCTGCGGGCAAGGTCTAACAACTGCAGGCGCACCACTGCTACCTTCTCGTTCTCTGGAGTCCTGGCTGCTTCTAGAATCACCTCTGTGTCCTGAAGCCATGCATCTGCTACGATAGCATCTTCACTACCGTCGAAGAATGGAGGGTTCAAGCGCTTGAAGCTGTTGGCCGTGCTGTTACCCTGATGACCACCTCGGGTCAAAGAATCTGTCACTGCCTGGTGCAAGGCATCTCCACGCCGGTCTTGGGAAGCTATCAAGGTCCGGACGAGTCCTACCAAAGTGCCGTCATCATACTCTATAGGTTGAACTGGCTGGACTGGTGGCTCTCTGCCAGAAGGCACGACTCTGGAGGCTACTCCGGAATGCTGGACTTGATCTCCAGGTTGCTGGTCCGCGGGAGGTGCTCCGCCTTGCTGGTCGGTAGGATCACGAACAATGCCGCTGGAGAAGACGACATAGGGAACAATAAGGAAGGACCAGGACAGATCAACGATACAAGCATATGATCAGGACAAGAATCCAGGGATTCAGAAGTTATGAGCAGAGATCAAGGGCAAATACTGATTGAGACATCTATTCGGTAAACCCTCACATATCTTGATTTACAAGACCTGCATGGGCCACCACTTAAACCATGTCACGCCCCAGAACCAGAATACTGGAGAGCGGGGGCAGACATAGCCAGCTACGTATATGAAATAGAATCCATCTCGCTATACGGTCACGGCTGTCTAGATACATGAGGGTTTATCTACAAGCCAACAGTCTCCTAAGGTCATGAACAAGCCTAGTGTCTCAATCACAAGCAAGTAAGTAAAAGGTTACAAGAAGTATGATCATTAAATATACAATAGTAAGGCGTCCCAAACATTACATATTCAGCTGATCATGAAGCTAGTCGTTACAAAATGTTAGGACTAGCAAGAGTTTAGTCATACATGATCAACCCTAGGATCTGTTAATCATGCTACAGCCCGTAGGCAGACAGTAAGTAAGTGCAACCGAGCTAAACAGGTGCTCGTCGGCTAAACGCCTCAAAAGAATATTTTTACAATAGAGCGGGAGAGCCAAAGATAACCCACTCGTTGCCAGGGTTCCGTCTAGTGGCCACCATCTGGCTGGAAGGTCGGTAGATCCTCTGGAGCTGCTCCGAAATCTGGCCACACAAAACCAGCTGGGTCAGACCCCAGAAAGCGCAAGTGCCACAAAGGAGGCTTCACTTAAGAGCTAAAACCAGCAATCAGCACAAGATATAAATAAAAGTAAGAACTGAAAATAAAGAAAATACACCAGGATGATATACGACGAGATAACCATGGGACTATTCAGATAACCAGGTTACAACCCGTAAACCAAACAAGGACCGGGTTTGTAACCCTTCGTCTGAACAGAACTTGGAATTCTCACCATTTATCAGTAAAATAAATACAAGAATTCTGGTCATTCAATAGTCTGGAACAGGATCAGGGCAAGACTAGACTGGTTAGACTCCGTCCAATTACTTCACGGCCAAGCAAGAATTACGGCTTGATACTTTAACTAACTAGGATTGTCACAAGCCTAATTACTAACAAGATGCAGTAAGATTATTCCACAGCCACAAGCCCTGCAGACCATCCAGGTTACCCGGGTTAAAAGATTAGAGTTGAATTCAGGTGGGTACATCGTCTGAGAAACGAATGTACCCTTAGGTAGCTTGAAGGGTGCAACACATGACATTGTGCTGGAAATGTGCCATACTCGACGGCAGGCTACAGATCCCAAGGCGTGCCCAGGTAACAGGATTGCCTGTAGCTGGGAAATCTCTTCATGACTAATGTATTAATCTAGTTATTAGTCCTTAGTTCATTTCAATAGGTACTCCTGACCGTGGTACTCAGGAGTCCCATCCTAGACATGATGCAAGACATGACTGGTTTATTTATACAAGCACAATCACCCACGGTGTCCAGGTTATTATACAGGTCATGTCATGTCAGGTAGCCGTCGCAACAGCTTATCAAGATATAACATGTCAGGTTATCAGGTCAAGTGTACTAGTCAGGAGTGCGCCACGACGGGCCACTATCAGGTCATGTCATGTTACTCATGTCAGGAGTGCACCACTACGGGTCACTATCGTGTCAGGCTCAGTTATCCTTTCCAAACATATTACGTAAATTCGTGATTATCAAGTTCATGACAAAAGGCGTAAGGATATAAAATGGACGTTAAATATCTAATAAAATATCAATATACAAGGCTATAGAAGATCCATGGTAATCAGGCTACGCTCAGGTCAGGCTACGCTCAAGTCAGGCTACGCTCAAGTCAGCGTACGCAAGTCATACGCTTCCAAAAAGGCAGCGTATGTACTCCATACGACTCCTCGTCAAGCAAGCGAGCGTATGCGAGTCATACGCTCCCAAAAGACAGCGTATGGGGTCCATACGACTCCTTGTCAAGCAAGCGAGCGTATGCGAGTCATACGCTCCCAAAAGGTAGCGTATGGGGTCGATACGACTCCTTGTCAAGCAAGCGAGCGTATGCGAGTCATACGCTCCCAAAAGGCAGCATATGGGGTCCATACGACTCCTTGTCAAGCAAGCGAGCGTATACGAGTCATACGCTCCCAAAAGGCAGTCCATACTACTCCTTGTCAAGCAAGCGAGCGTATGCGAGTCATACGCTCCCAAAAGACAGCCTATGGGGTCGACTGTGCTGCGCTAAAGAGCGCACGCAGCTCAGTGGCACAAGCTAAAAAGCTCGTGCACTGCTCACTGTCCTCTCCAAATCAGCAGAAACTCCATGGTTGAACCCAAAGCTTCAAAAGTCCATAACTTGGTCAAAATAAGTCCAAATCCGACTTTTCAAAGGTCAAAATTGGGTAGAATAAAATTCTCTACAACATGGAACCATCAAAACTTGAAAACAAAGAAGTTTGATAGATCAAAACCACCAAAATCTGAAAGTAACTAATTTTTAGATCTACAAAAATTAAAGCCTCAAAATGGAAAATGACAAGTTCTAATGTGGCTTAGAAACATGAGAAAAAGCTAATAGAACAATAAAAATGAGCTCTCTTGTGGAAGCAAGTTGCACTAGCCTAGACCTCTCTCTTCCTCTCTTTGGTAGGTAAGGAAGTAATAGGGAAGAAGAAGATGAGTAATGAAAGGAGAGAAAGAAGAAATGGCAATAAGTATTAAGGGTGGTGGTAGGTAGGGGGTTTATCCATGGTTCATGATGAACCAAAATAATCCCAACCGAACCAAGCCAACCCGGGCCAAGAATAAACCAAGCCAAGAAGGAAATGCCAAGCTAGAAAATCATGCAATACAAGAACAAATACGTACACGTATTTCAGAAATACGCAATACGAACCACAGGCATTACATCGCTTATTCAATTGTTCAATGTTCTATCTTAATGTTCAATACATACTAAGATCCTTAACATGCAGTACATCATCCTTCATCCTCGACAAAATTTCTTATGCGACTTTGTTGGGTCATCCTATGGGACTTCAACATTCACTTGATTTGGCGGTCAATTCTTCTAGGGTCATCTGTCCCGAAACTACGCTCAATAATTGAAGATCATCAACGGGGGACAGTTACTACGAACCATGCTATATCCTATCGCAGAGCCAAATCAATTCCCGACGTTACTATTCGATCACTCATGCACTACCGTTAACAATATCGCAATCGAGCAACATTTGTTCGCCTTGGGTACGAGTCTATTTGTCCACGATAAATTTTCCGACACACTCCAGGCTTATCGTAACAATCCTCAAATTCACCTTCGCACCAAACCACAAGTCTAAATTCGATTTGCCACGCCTTGTAAGTTCGATCATCCCCGCTGGATGAATCACCATACCAGTGCTCACGCGGAATGATCGCCCTAGTTTGGTGTGACGCATGTGCGATGCTGGAGTTGCACTCGCATAAGACAAGAATGTCAATATTGTGTTCATCCACGAAGCAATCCAAAATACTTTCTTTTTCATCCAAGTACTATCCATCCACTCTCAAACTCTTTGAAGCATTCCTATCGTTACCATCCAAACTACCATCAACTTAACTTGCATCTTATTCATCCAACAACAATGTTCAACATAATTTTCGTTCATTCGATCAGAGTATCCTCGAGTTATTGCATATCGTCTTTGATACGCCTCAATACCATCGTCGATATGCATAACTTGAACATCTTTCTCTCTCATAAGCTCCAATTCGTTGCAATCACTGTCATTATCCGAACTCGAATACGAATCAAGTCTTACAAATCAAGATCCATTCAGTTGTAACTAACTACCATCATCGCAATACAATTTCTAATTCACATATCCAATCTCATATTCCTAACTCGCACTTCCAAATCGTGCTACCGACTTATCGCACTAACTCAAATTCGTTCGCACGATTTCTTCGTACCTACTCAACTTGCTCCGAATAATTCTTCGTACTAACTCACCGTAAATCTGACCGGGTCGACCATTTTCTCAACGTAACATTTCTTCGCTATGCTCAGCCTATCGTTTGACTTACACTTAACGAATCCTCGTCCGACGTATCATCCCTGGGTATGACTTCACACATAATTATTCAACTCAATTCATTGAAGCATACTTGCATCGACTCCTATCAAGTCATTCCTTCTCGAGCCTTGTTACTACTCCGTCCATTGAGGACAACTTATCGTAATGACACAATCGTCTCGATGCATTCTATTGCAAGTCACCAAACGGCTTAACATAGCTATCGCTAAGTGGTATTGCATATACCACTCAGAAATTGAGCCTATCGTTATCGATACAATGCTTCGCTGCATTGATCACACAATTGGTATTGCATATACCACTCGAAATCGAGTCATTACTCGACTTTACACTCCGCATAGGTCCGACATCTATTTCAAATCAACCATCCCGTATGGCGATCTTTTCGATCCCAGCTCTAGCATTCACTTACTCGAATTGTACAACAACTAGACCAACATGCACAGTCGTTCGCTTAAGTTTGACATACATTCAATCTAACCGTACCTTTGCAATAATATCGATCACACACGCAACATTCGCTTATCCAAAGCTTAACGCGACATTCGGCCAACACACACGTGCGCCTACTCGAACTCGACTTAGCGACCAACTTGACCCGTTACTATCGCATCCGCGATTTTTTGCATCTTACTCGTTGCAACTCGTGCAACGATTCATTCTCGATACTTAAGGTCATTATTCAATCTCGTGCAACATATCTCTATCCATCCGCATAGCCATACAACACGCATCATACCATATCGACTCGTTGCACCGATACAACGAATGATTCACGACTTGCTGTACTCCGTGCAACCAACAACACATAACCATTCGCATAGCCACATAACACGCATCGCCTCATATATCGGCCCGTTGCACTTTGTGCAACCAACAACACGTATTTCTTCGCACTTCGTACGACCAACAATACGTATCTTATTGCACTTCATGCAACCAACATCACCATATTCGTTGCACTTCGTGCGACCAACGACTCGCAACTTTGTTGCACTTCGGGAAACCAAACTTTCATAACTCGCTGCACTTCGTGCAACCAATATCATCATATTCGTTGTACTTCGTGCAACTGGCGACTCGTAACTTTGTTGCACTTCAAGAAACCAACATTTCATAACTCGTTGCACTTTGTGCAACCACCATTCCCCGATGGCACTCGGAGAGAGCGTGATAGTCACGACATACTTGTGGCAGACGTACGCACTTAATATAGACTTATTGTATGGAACATCCAATGTAGCATCGAGCAGATCCATGAGCCATGCGGTTGCGGAAACAACTTAGAGTCAACTGAATTTTGATATCGAAGCAACTGAGGGTCAAAGAGATTCGTTCACGGTCCAGAGGATGGAACCGCTCTGATACCAACTTGTCACACCCCGATCCGGGAAATCGCTCGTCCTTGCTAGATTTCACCCGAATTATCGTCCTCGCTGGGGCATGATGCCGCACGAGCCTGGAGTTGCGCTCGTGCAAGGCAAGATAACAGGTTCATATAGTATTTATCTCAAATTGATAACATAAGCAGCGGAAGGAAAATAGAGTATACAACAAGAATGTCTTTTATTTATAATAAACTGAAGGTTACAAAGGCTCTGAATAGCCTAACTTAATATGCCAATTGGCTACAACGCTCATTATCTCTCTAGCTCATAAAGGATTACAATGTTCCATACATTATGCCTCTTTATAGCCACAAAGTAGTCTTCGGCCGAACATCTCCAGGTTGCAAGTCCGAACGCCAATGCGGTGCTTCCTTTGAAACGCTAAGGACTCTATGCCTCAGCGCGTCCAAGCCAAGCTTCGTCCCGAGCTGATCATAACACTGGACCTACAAGCAAACTAATAGGAGATTAGTTATTTCGTCCTCGCTGCACTGATCAAGACCCACAAGCACCCAAACCAAACACTAAGTAATTTTAGTGAAACATGCATCTTAAGTTGGTGATCTTTCTATTTAGCCTTAGGATCAGTTTCATGGCAATATTCAATACATAACAACTTAATGTAATGTGTCCAACATCGTGTTCCTGCAGCAGATACAGTTAGACATAATCTGTACGTAAACATAGTGATCGTGCTCATCTCTGTCCCATTTTTCCTAGTCTGGAATGGTTAGAACTTCACATAACCCATCATACAATTCACATAATCAACCAACCATACTTGGACTTATGCATAAGCGTGGCAGGCCCTGCGCCTGCACCCAACCCTAATCTCAGCCCACCGCCCTATCTATATGAAGGTCACGGTGTTTCGTACCGTAATGGACTTGGCATCTTTATGTGTAAACCTATGATCGCTTCGATACGGGTTGCGAGCCCAATATCCGAAGGATCCCAAACTTACTGATATCATAGCTTATTACAACACTGGCCGGTCGCAAACCGCCCGAATGATGTGCACCATAAATACCATACATAATTCCCTCCTAGGCCGAACGGTCCCGGTGCCCCGGTTGTAACCGTCCGAGGGAAGTCGCACCCGTGTACGGGCCATCCGAGTCCACTGACCATGCAATACGTGCCATAGCAAATAAGTCATATCATACCAACCAATCTCATATTCCATAAACATAATTCCCAATCTCTATCTCAAGTTCCGACGGCATTATGCCCCAACACATCCGTATTGATGTACGACGCCCAACGGCTTAGACTTCTCGTACTTATATTCAACGCGTTCCATTCATAAGTTATTCACATAGCCTAGTTCTGTCGTTACTTAGTCATTTCGTAGATTTCGTGCATGAGGGCACGCTTAATGCCATAATCCATGTTCTAGACCTAGTGTTCAATGTTCATGGAGTCGTGCACGTGATGCACATCTCGATATTGCCTTTCAATGTTCTATCATCACCGCCCTACTGCGACCCGTACACTTGATGCACGTCGCTTATTCAATTATTCAATGTTCAATGTTCTATCTTAATGTTCAATACATACTAAGATTCTTAACATGCAGTACATCATCCTTCATCCTTGACAAAATTTTTTATGCGACTTTGTTGGGTCATCCTATGGGACTTCAACATTCACTTGATTTGGCGGTCAAGTCTTCTAGGGTCATCTGTCCCGAAACTACGCTCAATAATTGAAGATCATCAACGGGGGACAGTTACTACGAACCATGATATATCCTATCGCAGAGCCAAATCAATTCCCGATGTTACTATTCGATCACTCATGCACTACCGTTAACAATATCGCAACCGAGCAACATTTGTTCGCCTTGGGTACGAGTCTATTTACCCACGACAAATTTTCCGACACACTCCAGGCTTATCGTAACAATCCTCAAATTCACCTTCGCACCAAATCACAAGTCTAAATTCGATTTGCCACGCCTTATAAGTTCGATCATCCCCGCCGGATGAATCACCATACCAGTGCTCATGCGGAATGATCGTCCTAGTTTGGTGTGACGCATGTGCGATGCTGGAGTTACACTCCCATAAGACAAGAATGTCAACATTGTGGTCATCCACGAAGCAATCCAAAACAGTTTCTTTTTCATCCAAGTACTATCCATCCACTCTCAAACTCTTCGAAGCATTCCTATCGTTACCATCCAAACTACCATCAACTTAACTTGCATCTTATTCATCCAACAACAATGTTCGACATAATTTTCGTTCATTCGATCAGAGTATCCCCGAGTTATTGTATATCGTCTTTGATACGCCTCAATACCATCGTCGATATGCATAACTTGAACATCTTTCTCTCTCATAAGCTCCAATTCGTTGCAATCACTGTCATTATCCGAACTCGAATACGAATCAAGTCTTACAAATCAAGACCCATTCAGTTGTAACTAACTACCATCATCGCGACACAATTTCTAATTCACATATCCAATCTCATATCCCTAACTCGCACTTCCAAATCGTGCTACCGACTTATCGCACTAACTCAAATTCGTTCGCACGATTTCTTCGTACCTACTCAACTCGTTTCGAATAATTCTTCGTACTAACTCACCGTAAATCCGACCGGGTCGACCATTTCCTCAACATAACATTTCTTCGCTATGCTCAGCTTATCGTTCGACTTACACTTAAAGAATTCTCGTCCGACGTATCATCCCTGGGTACGACTTCACACATAATTATTCAACTCAATTCATTGAAGCATACTTGCATCGACTCCTATCAAGTCATTCCTTCTCGAGCCTTGTTACTACTCCGTCCATTGAGGACAACTTATCGTAATGACACAATCGTCTCGATGCATTCTATTGCAAGTCACCAAACGGCTTAACATAGCTATCGCTAAGTGGTATTGCATATACCACTCAGAAATTGAGCCTATCGTTATCGATACAATGCTTCGCTGCATTGATCACACAATTGGTATTGCATATACCACTCGAAATCGAGTCATTACTCGACTTTACACTCCGCATAGGTCCGACATCTATTTCAAATCAACCATCCCGTATGGCGATCTTTTCCATCCCAGCTCTAGCATTCACTTACTCGAATTGTACAACAACTAGACCAACATGCACAGTCGTTCGCTTAAGTTTGACATACATTCAATCTAACCGTACCTTTGCGATCATATCGATCACACACGCAACATTCGCTTATCCAAAGCTTAACGCGACATTCGGCCAACACACACGTGCGCCTACTCGAACTCGACTTAGCGACCAACTCGACCCGTTACTATCGCATCTGCGATTTTTTTGCATCTTACTCGTTGCAACTCGTGCAACGATTCATTCTCGATATTTAAGGTCATTATTCAATCTCGTGCTGTAACACCCACTTTTCCAAAATAAGGGTAAATTTGAACTTTTGTATTTTAAATCATTAAAATATTTGATTTTAGTCATGAGATGATTTTTGGTGATTTTTAGTTATTTTAAAACTATTTTAATTGAGTGAAATGTGAAATTGGTGTTTTGCTAGTGTAACCTTAGTCATACATGACCTAGAAGACTAATCATGACCAATGAGACCTAATCATGTGTTTAGGATTTCAAATTTCTACTTTTAAGCCTAGGGGTATTTTGGTCATTTTGATACTTTTGTGAAATTGTAAATTATATTAATTAAATATGTGTTAGTTAAATTGTTGAGACTTGACCTAGAAGTTATCCTAATCTAGATTGTTAATCATGACCCTAGAGACTAAGTTAGAGGGTTTCATTAAGTGATCACATTAGTGTAATATCTAGATATTTGTTAAGGAGATATTTTATGCTAAAGGTTAAAAGGGGCTACTTTAGTTATGAGCCATTAGATTGCCTAGAAATTGTTGGAGAAACCTTAGCCACTCATCCTAAACCCTAACCCTAACTTAATGGCAGCCAACACACATCCCCACCCTCTATAAATACATCCCATTAATCATTTGCACCATTTTTAATTTATTTTATTTGCCTCTTTTGTGTTCTTCCCTAAACTTCTCCCCAAATATCCAAATCAACTCCAAATTGAGCCTACTTTCTTGCATTGGGATCCCCTACTATTGAGGGTGCTAAGGGGAGCTAGCTAGCAAGGTTGCACAAGCTTTTGTCATCATCATTTGAAGAGGACACCCCCCCTACCTTGGTTTTTATTGAGTTTTCACTCAATAGGTAACATGCCCTAAAACCTAGTAATATTGTGATTTCTCTTCATGGTTGCATGCATCTAGGTACCAGGGACCTATAGGCTAAGTTTGGTAGGAAATAGATTGGGTTTGGTGTCCGTATCGGACACGTATCTAGGTTAATATTAAAGTGTTTGATGTATTGCCTCTGTGAGTTAAATGTTAATAATTTCGAAAACTATTTGAACAATTTTCTAGCCCTATAGGTGTAGATCACAAAACCCCATCACTGAGCACAATATTGTGTCATGTCCGTGTCAAAATCAGACACGAACACACTGCACTGCACAGTGTAGCAGTGTCCTGCTACCCGACCTTAATATCTCTCTGTTCTTGACACGTGGACACGTACAAATTGACACAGAGGAGGGGGCCATCACTGACAGACCCTCCCTCGAGTTTCACGATAGGTCGTGTCGTGTCGGACACGAAAACACGATCGCACATTTTTTTCACTATACGGTGCACGCGGAAATTTAGCACTGACACGATGCAGGGTGTCGATCGTATAGCCCTACATGTGGGCTACACGTGTGCACGGCCACGTGGCTCCACGTGGCCTGTGTCGAGTGCACGAGTCCCTGGACTCGCTGCACGACGCTGTGTGCACGCGTGTGTGTCTACGTGTGTGCGTGAGTATTTGGACACGTTTGTGTCCAGATTCTTGACACATTATGGCTCGACAGACACATACACATGTAGTACTCTGATTACCAACCTATTAGTTGTAAATTAGATATTTAATTTGATTCGAATTGGTTTTGGTTTCAAAGAGTTTTTTTACTGATACATGTTATTATGTGGTTCACTGTTTTCAAATATTTCAAATGTTCAAATTCGATTTTAAACAGGAATTTACATTATATCTAAGTTTAGTTTATATCTCCAAATTAGTTTATGATATAGGTTTTGGATCTTCAAATTGAATTGAGTTTTAACATGTTAAAAACTGAGTTGAACTCATCATGAGAAAACTAAGATTTTCAAATTGAAAACTGGAAATGTGTATTCCCTTTCCTTGACAAAGAACTGAACTGAGATTTAACTGAAATTGTGGTTGTTTGCTATATATGTTCTATGGGTAAAAACTGGGACTGAGAATTGGGTTGTATGTTGGAAAATCTGAGATTTCCTAATGAAATGTAAACTGAGATTGGTCCTCATTACGACCTGAAATTGAGGTTAGTTAAGAAATGTTAACTTCAGTTATTGTTTTAATGAGAACCCTTAACTGATTTTGGTTTTGTGTATTAATTATAGGCTTTGGGTTTAAATACTTTGATATGTGGAGGGAGGTTGTAAACTGAAATTTATATAGGTTGTAGTGTCTAAAACTGAGATTTGTTCATGTTTATAAAACTGAGTTTTTGGGTGTTTAGAAAACTGGAATTTGGTAAAACCTGAGAACAAACATTGACACATTGATACTTACACTGTCCTGATTTTAAGACTGCTATTATAGGCATGGTAATGTACACTCTATAACAGAAATCTGAGCCACATTGGCTGTCACTTATAATGAGCTGAACCTATGTTGATCCCTCACACACACACCTCAAACACACACACACACAGCCACACATGTGTCTCCCTCTCTCACACACAAATGTTAACACACACAGCTTCACACACACACCACAGGACACCCTAACAGTCCTCTACATCTGTCACTCACTGTTGCACTCACTCTAACACAACACATTGCTATCATGTCACATTTTAAACACACACAAAGCCACATTTTCCTCACCCTCTCACTAATCCACACACACACACACTCTCTCTTAAACCCTTTCTTCTTTATATAGATGTAAATATATACATAATGTGTGTGCATGGGTTCCTACATATATATGTGTATTGAAGTGAGGGTAGATGCATATATATTGCCATATTGTAGTTGTGAGCCCTGTTAGCTAATGTGTTAGCTAGGTGTTAGATAGCTATTTGTTTACTTAGATATTTGTTTTTATAGGCCTAGTGTATAGTGTTGTCCTATAGCCTATTATGATGTTGTCTATGTTTAAATATGGTATAGATATGTATGTGTGTTGGTTTGTAGACTTGTATAGTCTTGGTTAGACCTTGTTGACCTAGTTTGACTTCTAGGGTTGACCAGAGTTGACCAAGAGTTGACTTTGGCCTAGATTGACCTAGAATCATGTAGAATGCATAGTAGGACTTTATTTTACCGTTTTGGACTTGTTGTGACTTGTGCTGTTCTGATTAGGAGCCAGACACCACTCCTCGGACAGTACTTTTATATCGGACACTCAGATACCAGGCGAGTACATTCTCTGATCGTTTCATACTTGTCACGATTTATATTCTCGCTCTAGATTACTTTTACTTGATGCTGTCACGTTATCATCACGGATTGGTACTATATGGATCTCTTCTTGGGATGTTATCCCCCTTAGCGGGCACATCGGATACTTTATCACATGTGTTTCATGTACATCATGTATTCCTTGTTTCTGCGTTATTCATATACACTCATGTTCTCTCATGTTCTTTCATGTACGTTCATGTACTTTCATGTTCTTTCATGTACGCTCATGTTTCCTCATGTGTTTCCTGTGTAACCAAAATATCATGTACGTAACGTAACTGGACTGGATCCTTGTGTATTGATTGTGGGTAGGGGTGAGTATAAATGGTCATGTGATTTACCATCATGTACACTCTGTTACTTTTCATGTTCATCATGTACAACCTAAGCCAATTACATGCCATCTCGTACTCTAAATTACTAGTCACTTACAGTTCTTACTTATCATGTATATATTTCCAGTTATCAAATATCTCTCCTGTTTCATGTACATCTTCTTACAGCGTTTCATGTATCTTACTCTATTGCTTGCTTTATATTTCCTGCCTTGATATGAACTGCATGAGATGTACTGTGCTCGCTCCTGTCCTGACTGGAACTGTTGAAAATATTACAGAGGATGAGGATGAGGCCCTTTGTACCACCTATTACGGAGCAGGCTTAGACGACACCTGCGACCTGGCTCCTCTGGAGGACCCAGCTGCAGTTCAGGATACTACTCCCATAGTCTAGGCTAGTCAGCTAGGCTTTATCTTTCTTTTCAGCATTGTTTTTGACTTTCAATTGTTGTTTTGAGATGTATATATTCTTTCATATTCTGTAGTTGAGACTTGTACTCGGAATGTTTGCTGAGATGTTATCTTAGACACTAGACTCTTCTGATTATCTGTACTTCATTTTGAGTTCTATATCATATCGTACTTTTCTTCCCTAGTTGTGATTGAGTTTACATTCTGCTATGTCACCCCCATTCGGGGAGTATAAACTGCCTGACATTATATATTGTTAGATGTTGTGACCTAGGACAGCGTTCTACCGCCGACACTGCGGCGTAGGCTGGACGTACCCACTTCTCGTGCCCTTACTCTAGGGTGCGGGTCGTGACACGTGCAACATATCTCTATCCATCCGTATAGCCATACAACACGCATCATACCATATTGACTCATTGCACCGATGCAACGAACGATTCACGACTTGCTGTACTCCGTGCAACCAACAACACATAACCATTCATATAGCCACATAACACGCATCGCCTCATATATCGACCCGTTACACTTTGTGCAACCAACAACACGTATTTCTTCGTACTTCGTGCGACCAACAATACGTATCTCATTGCACTTCATGCAACCAACATCACCATATTCATTGCACTTCGTGCGACCAATGAGTCGCAACTTTATTGCACTTCGGGAAACCAAACTTTCATAACTCGCTGCACTTCGTGCAACCAACATCACCATATTCGTTGCACTTCGTGCAACCGGCGACTCGTAACTTTGTTGCACTTAAAGAAACCAACATTTCATAACTCGTTGCACTTCGTGCAACCAACATTCTCCGATAGCACTCGGAGAGAGCGTGATAGTCACGACATACTTGTGGCAGACGTACGCACTTAATATAGACTTATTGTATGGAACATCCAATGTAGCGTCGAGCAGATCCATGAGCCATGCGGTTGCGAAAACAACTTAGAGTCAACTGAATTCCGATATCGAAGCAACTGAGGGTCAAAGAGATTCGTTCACGGTTCAGAGGATGGAACCGCTCTGATACCAACTTGTCAGGCCCCGAACCGGGAAATCGCTCGTCCTTGCTAGATTTCACCCGAATTATCGTCCTCGCTAGGGCGTGATGCCGCACGAGCCTGGAGTTGCGCTCGTGCAAGGCAAGATAATAGGTTCACATAGTATTTATCTCAAATTGATAACATAAGCAGCGGAAGAAAAACAGAGTATACAACAAGAATGCCTTTTATTTATAATAAACTGAAGGTTACAAAGGCTCTGAATAGCCTAACTTAATATGCCAATTGGCTACAACGCTCATTATCTCTCTAGCTCATAAAATATTACATTGTTCCATACATTATGCCTCTTTATAGCCACAAAGTAGTCTTCGGCCGAACATCTCCAGGTTGCAAGTCTGAATGCCAATGCGGTGCTTCCTTTGAAACGCTAAGGACTCTATGCCTCAGCGCGTCCAAGCCAAGATTTGCCCCGAGCTGATCATAACACTGGACCTGCAAGCAAACTAGTAGGAGATTAGTTATTTCGTCCTCGCTGCACTGATCAAGACCCACAAGCACCCAAACCAAACACTAAGTAATTTTAGTGAAACATGCATCTTAAGTTGGTGATCTTTCTATTTAGCCTTAGGATCAGTTTCATGGCAATATTCAATACATAACAACTTAATATAATGTGTCCAACATCGTGTTACTGCAGCAGATACAGTTAGACATAATCTGTACGTAAACATAGTGATCGTGCTCATCTCTCTCCCATTTTTCCTAGCCTGGAATGGTTAGAACTTCACATAACCAATCATACAATTCACATAATCAACCAACCATACTTGGACTTATGCATAAGGGTGGCAGGCTCTGCGCCTGCACCCAACCCTAATCTCAGCCCACCGGCCCTATCTATATGAAGGTCACGGTGTTTCACACCGTAATGGACTTGGCATCTTTATGTGTAAACCTATGATCGCTTCGATACGGGTTGTGAGCCCAATATCCGAAGGATCCCAAACTTACTGATATCTTAGCTTATCACAACACTGGCTGGTCGCAAACCGCCCAAATGATGTGCACCATAAATACCATACATAATTCCCTCTTAGGCCGAACGGTCTCGGTGCCCCGGTCGTAACCGTCCGAGGGAAGCCGCACCCGTATACGGGCCATCCGAGTCCATTGACCATGTAATACGCGCCATAGCAAATAAGTCATATCATACCAACCAATCTTATATTCCATAAACATAATTCCCAATCTCTATCTCAAGTTCCGACGGTATTATGCCCCAACACATCTGTATTGATGCACGACGTCCAACGGCTTAGACTTCTCGTACTTATATTCAACGCGTTCCATTCATAAGTTATTCACATAGCCTAGTTCCGTCGTTACTTAGTCATTTCGTAGATTTCGTGCATGAGGGCACGCTTAATGCCATAATCTATGTTCTAGACCTAGTGTTCAATGTTCATGGAGTCATGTACGTGATGCACATCTCGATATTGCCTTTCAATGTTCTATCATCACCGCCCTACCGCGACCCGTACACTTGATGCACGTCGCTTATTCAATTGTTCAATGTTCAATGTTCTATCTTAATGTTCAATACATACTAAGATCCTTAACATGCAGTACATCATCCTTCATCCTCGATAAAATTTCTTATACGACTTTGTTGGGTCATCCTATGGGACTTCAACATTCACTTGATTTGGCGGTCAAGTCTTCTAGGGTCATCTGTCCCGAAACTACGCTCAATAATTGAAGATCATCAACGGGGGACAGTTACTACGAACCATGCCATATCCTATCGCAGAGCCAAATCAATTCCCGATGTTACTATTCGATCACTCATGCACTACCGTTAACAATATCGCAACCGAGCAACATTTGTTCGCCTTGGGTACGAGTCTATTTACCCACGACAAATTTTCCGACACACTCCAGGCTTATCGTAACAATCCTCAAATTCACCTTCGCACCAAACCACAAGTCTAAATTCGATTTGCCACGCCTTGTAAGTTCGATCATCCCCGCCGGATGAATCACCATACCAGTGCTCACGCGGAATGATCGCCGACAAATCCTCAGCACGGCCTCGGCATCCTCTCCACCCGAGGCTGATCTACTGTCAACTACTTCGGGGTTCGCGGCCATAACCGGGACTCTTCCCAAAGTATCAATATCATCCCCAGGTACCTCAATATATGCATGTCTGGCTATAGAAATCGGTTTACTGATAAAACTACACCCAGGAAATTCTTTTTCATAAAAGTGAACATCTCGTGACAAAAAAAAATCACCAGTCTCTAAATCATACAACTTCTATCCTTTCTTATCAAGAGGATACCCTACAAAGATACATTTTCTACTTCTGCTGGCAAACTTATCATGTCTGGATCTCAAATCAAACGCATAGCACAGACAACCAAAAATACGAAGTTGATCATACGAAGGAGGAGAGCCATATAAAACTTCATAAGGGGACTTAAAATGCAATACACTAGAAGGTGTTCTATTTATCAAATAACATGCACCGAGAACACACTCCCCCCAAAAATCCACAGAAAGAGATTCTTGAAATCTTAATGCCCGAGCAACATTTAATATATGTCTATGCTTTCTATTCACTCTCCCATTCTGTTGTGGTGTCCCTACACAGGATGCCTGAAATAATATACCTTAAGTAGAAAAATGATCTCGCAAGCAATTAAATTCAGTGCCATTGTCACTACGCACACGATGAATATCAGCCCCAAACTGGCGTTTCACATAGCAATGAATTTAAGAAACATAGAATAAACAGCAGTCTTATCCTTCAATAAAATAACCCAAATGGCTCTAGAGAAATCATTCACCAATGTTAAAAAATATCGTGCCCCACTAGATGAGGAACGCGATATGGTCCCCACAGATCATAATGTATAAGTTCAAAACACCGCAAAGCATGACTACTACTATCAGGAAAAACATCTCGTGTCTGTTTAGCTTGATGACAAATATCACAAGCCTTATGAGAAAATACACCACTACTAGAGAAAAAGGTAAAGACTATATTACTTTATCTGAAGGGTGCCCCATTCTGCTATGCCAAACCTCTGAATAACTCTTCCTGCAAGCCAGAACCATTGAAGCCAAAGAAGCTGGAACATCCCCAAGAAGTAAAGTCCACCCCTCCGTTCACCTACTCCAATCACTGTCCTCGTACTTCGTTCTTGAACAAAACACAAATCAGGAGAAAACAACATATGACAATTTTTGTCACCAATCAACTGAGATACTGAAATCAAATTGCAAGTCAATATCGGAACATAAAGTTCATCCTTCAGCACCAACGAATCACTCAATAACACTCTGCCTCGCAGAGCAGCCTCAATAGTGCTCCTATCTGGTAAAATCACAGGACATACAGAGCCCTCAACACAATCAACTAAACAATTACGGGAACCGGTCGCATGGAGAGTAGCACCCATATCAAAATTCTAAGAGAAAGAAGAATGCTTACCCATCAGACGATCAGAGTTAGAAGAGGGATCATTACCAAGCAAGCTCATCAGTTTTTGATCCGAACCATACCCTCCCTGCATCTGATCCGAACAACCTGCTGCAAGACCCGAGCCTAGAGGACAACCTAAAACCGCTGCCAAAGGACCGACAACAGCGATATGGTGGACTGCACCACCATTACTTGACACCGACGAACACCTCTGCGACGTTAAAGACCCTCGGCCACTACCTGTACCGCGTCCTCCCTCATGCCTCGGACGAGTCTCTCACCACTCTGGATAGCCATTCTTCGCAAAGCAATTTACAAGATCATGGCCTGGCTTATTACAATAATTACATATCAAACTCGACTTATCCCGAGAATCAAAATTTCTACCACTGGAATTAATAGGAAGTCGAGTAGAGGTCTTTACAGCCAGAGTCAACACCTCCTCAGTAATGGGTTGAACCTAAGATTTCCTCATATCCTCCTCCTCACGTACTGCCTGATATGCCCAATCTAAACTTGGCTGAGGATCCTGAGCCAAAAGATTACAGCAAGTATGACCATATAACTCAACATTCAACCAATACATGAAGTCCTGAAAGTGTTCTTCATCCCTCATAGCCTGTAGTTTTGCAGCAAGTTCACCACAGGTACAAGTAGGCAACAGGAAATAAGCAGCCTGTTCGTCCCACAATGACTGCAAATTTCTAAAATATGTTTCCACAGACATCGAAACTGTTTGTTTACACTCAACCAAAGCCACCTTAATTTGTTGCTTTCGAGTACCATTACTGACAACAAATCGTTTCTCCAATAAATTCTATAGCGGATAAACCTCCTCAAAATACAGTAAAGATTTCTTCAGGGACGGATCAATGGTATTGAGAACCCATTGAACTAATAATGCATGCACAAACCTCCAATCGAGTAATTTAACAGCATCATCGACAGTCGAAAGGTGCCACCACAAAAATTTAGAAATCTGTCCGATACGGCATTATCTAGAGCTCATCGGTCCGATACCCGCGACCCGATCCAACGGACAAAATTGTGCACGGCTCATCGAAATCCAAAATTGGACATACCGTTGGGTTCGTCTCCTCAAACTGGATCCGTATATATGTAGTTTGACGACTTTAGAGACCATAGACTTTGGCACACATTTTGGTACAAAACGGGTCCAACGACGGACATCGTTTTGACCTAAAATTATAATTTTGCCCCTGTTCTAGAATTAGACTTTTGGACATACGTTTCCTAGACATATATTTTACACCGGGAACATTCTTGATGTTTGTTTCAGCATCCGGAGCCGTTCGTGGATTTTGACTTTTTATTGTTGACGGGATTGACTGTTGGAGTTGCTATTTCTGCACTGCCAGACAAGATACCTTGCACCTTACTCTGTGATTTACATATTCTTATTTTTAGTTGTTATTTTTAGCATTTTTTATTTGTTGTTATTATAAAACTGTGCGTCCAAGTCACACTTGGGTACAAGCGACTATCGGTCGTTTTCTTGCTTTTATTTATTTCTCTTGTATTGACTTAGTCTAGTGACCACCCATTGTTGATAAGGTATTGGTATATCTCATACGGCCTTGAGACTTGCTTTACCACATATTGTGAGTCACATGTAGGACACGTACCCGCGTAGTCAGCTGGCCATCGATACGTATGGAACGTTCGACGGATAGGAGTAAATGCCATTAGAATTGCATGTTATAAGACTTGGCGGTTACTAGAGGTTCATATCAGTCATGGAGATGATGATACTAGACATTGGGTAGGGAGAACAATACCTGACGTATGGGCTTCTTTGCACTTCCCTCATTACCTGTGCACTCCTCCAGAGACGCAGGCTCCAGGTGCCCTCTGACGTTTCCCAGAGCATTATAGACGTACCCCCTTGCACATAATGTCCTCTGTCGATCTTTGGACGTTACGACGTAGGCCCCTGGTGCCCTATATAGGGACTATGTCGATCCCATCTACAGCCAGGGCTCATACGTCGAAGGATTGTTTCTCAATTGCATATTCACAGTAGAATGGTCAGGAATCCTATTGCATGCATCCCTTTCTTTTATATTATATATCACAGTTTACATGGCATAGTATTTTCTTGTATCTTATTATGTCCCGTTGAGGACCTGGTTATCTCTCCAGTGTTAGACGAGTTTTCGCAGGAGTACGGAGCGGCACTGGATCCATCTTATATTGATGACGAGGCATCTCATGCTGATTTCTAGACTATTCATTATTGAGACATTTAGTGGATATTTTTACATCTCATTTCTTTCTATTTTGTGGAGGTTGGACTCCGATCTTGTGAGACTATTTTATAGCTGTTTGGAGTGGGTATGTCCACCCGGCTATCTTTTGATACCTTTATTCATTTTGGACTCTTATATCTTCTGTGTTGAGCTGTGATGAGATTAGATTATTATATTCTTCTGGCCTGTGATTATTTTATATACAGCTTATGTACGTGTACGAGGATTCCATATATTGGAGTATTCTTCATATATGTGCAGCTGGCATGTTCACGTACTCGGTCCTATGTATATTGGGACTGGGGCGTTACACCTCCTCAAAATACGGTAAATATTTCTTCAGGGACGGATCAATGGTATTGAGAACATATTGAAATAATAACGCATGCACAAACCTCCAATCGAGTAATTTAACAGCATCATCGACAGGTATAATTTTAGTACCTTCAAGAAAGGTGATCTTTCGCCTATAGATCGAATATAGTCAAATCGATCGAGACCATTCAGCATAGTTCGGACCATGAAAAACAATAGGGTATTGATATTCCCTGGTTGATCAGTCGAACTCAGGAAATACGGATCTTTAGGGTTTGGGTAATTCAGGTTGTGCGTACCTCTACCACCGAAGCCGCCTGTCGCGGTAGAGAAACTCGTCGCAGCGTCATCTGCCATCGCGGAACCGAGCAGAGCCACGAAGTTCGGGGAGTCGGGCGAAGTCGGGTGGAGTCGGGCTCGTCCGCGGCTGCTAGTCGGAGCAGTCGGAGATCGGGAGTCGGGCAGAGGCGGTTAGGGTTTTTCAAGGGTTTTTCTTAATTTTTGTTTGGCTCTGATACCAAGTAGGAAATAATAATCCCATATTTTGATTAATGTGCAATGATTACAATATATACCCTGAGACAAATTAAGCCATTGGGATAATGGGCTAACATTACATTGCCCGTTAATTACATACTACAAATGCTATGTACTTAATAGTAAATATAATCTAACAGATGCTGCTCGAATATTAAATTTCCAAATTCTATATTTTGGCAGATTATTTGAGGAAGAAGGTGACTGGAAGAAGAAGAATTGCTTGAAAGTGTATGAAGGTCTATATTGCATGTCCACCATGAACTTAAGAGAGCGGCCAGTTTATTTTTGGACTCGATATCAACTTTCACAACCTATGAGCATTTTCTTACGACATATTCATCTTTTACACTGTTTTCCTACATATTTAATTACTATGGAAAGTAGAAACACTATGCGACCATGGTGATATTCTTGTAATCATCAGAAAAAGTACAACCATTTCATAGTTTTGGATTATCATTATTAGATTATGGAAAATAAATATCTAAAATATTTCTTTCTAAATGTGCAAAATCATTTGAAGTAGGATATATAAATGTTTCTATATAATATGTTACTAACAGTAAATGTTGTACTGGTATAATTTTTTGATTACCCTTTTCCAGTTAAATTTGTCATACTGTTCTATTTCAGATGTTGGCCTTCTATTACTAGCTAGCATCAGTCCTGTCGTGGCCTTAACAAGTCAACTTGCAGCCCTACAAGGTCAGCATCTCAAACTTCCTCATATACTATTATGAATTTTGGTTTGTCCTTCAATAGTTTAGCTCATATACTATTATGATTTTTGTCTTTTTAGAGGTTCAATCTTTTGGTGTTTAGCCTGTAATGATTCTTTTGGTGCGGAGGAGGCTGATAAGGACGAATTTAATAAAGTTCATGATGATATCAAGAAGGATGAAGGATGTTGGTGTATCGATATCAAGAAAGAAACGCAAGAATGGAAGTTTCGTATTGCTCGTATTATTCCATTTCCTCGGGCCTGCATCTACCATTTCATTACTGATGGGCCATATTATTTTAAATTATTAGTGCTTCCAGGTTAGTATACAATTAAATTTATTATTTGGTTTACCTTTTCATACACAACTAACTTCTACAAGTAGCCAACAGTCAGCTGGATCTAGGCAGGGCCCTCCTAATGCTATGATGCACTCTCCTATTAATTTTCTTAAGTCTCCAATATCTCAACAGAAGTCTTCTCCATCTATGCAAGAATTTCAGACTACAACATCTCAAGTAGTCCCAACTGGGGGTGCAATGGTATATTTTTTTTTGCAAGTATTCAAGTCTATATTGTTTAAGAGTTGAACTTTATGATGTTCATATGCCATATTTGTAGACTGTAAAATGTAAATTATCGCATCCGGAAGTGAGAAACATTGTTGCACGCGGTACAATTTACTACTCATCCGAAAAATAGATCGTACATGGAGTTCCACTTAAAGGTGATTGCTACAAAGTTTCGATTGATGAAGCAATAAAGCCAACTTCCTTTTTACCCATCCAATCTGGTGAGCATAAAATAGTAGGAGAAGCTAATAAGAGTTTCGTGGCTTGGCCAAAAAACTTGTCATCATTGAATCTAAGGCTAGTTGTTTAGCTTGTTTGCTTTATTCATTGAATATATTTTTTTTTTACATAAATTGGTCTATCTAGTTTATTAACAAGGATATAAGACAGAAAATACATGAATCCTAAATATTATCCTCTTGTTGTAGGTACTGGAACCAACTTTTGATCAACATAATGAGAACCAACCAATAGCTGATCAACAGAATGAGAAGCCAAAGCATAACAAGAGAAAGAAGGATTATAAAACTCCAGATGGGAAACCAAAGCATACGAGGAGTAGCTATAACAAAATGCATAAATAATGTTTTAGGTAAATAGTTTGTAATATTTTCTTTTGCATGTTTAATAGAATTGGTGTTCTTATAGAGTTTTGCTCAACTATTACCTGGAATAGTGATATGTAATGTTTCTCATATGATTAAAATATAAATTTTTGATCAATTTAAATGGTGTGATTTAAAATTTTGTTAGACATAATAAAAAATGTGGCCATTATGTCCATTAAATACAGCCACGAGGATAGATGTTTAACCATGGCCAAAAATTGTATTTTCGTGGTTGCACATCAAATACAACCACCATATAGATGTTTAACCATGGCCAAAGGTTAATTGTAGTCACGGAGCTTACCATTTTCAAGTGGCTGAATGACAACGATGGCCACAGAATAGTCAATTACTTGTGGCTTAAAGGTAACTATTAGCCATGGTCATAAGAAATACTAGTAACTAAAAGTTATTAATTGGACATGGTGGAATTAAATACATGCGGCTAAATGATACAACTAGCAACGCTGAAAAACAATTCTTTGTCTATAATGAATTTATCACCATGGTTTAACTTATTTTCTGTGTCTAAAAGTAGATCAATAGCCACGTTGAAAAATATTTGCGTGTCTTCAGGAAGTTTTTAACCATGGTGCTAGAAATTATGGCATAGCAGAAAGTCATAAATTAGCTATGTTAAATTATTTTTGCATGTCTGAATGATAGCTAAGGCCATGTAATCTGAAATACACATGTAATGATATTGACTAACCTGCAATATAAAACAATAGTACAAGAACTGAAATAATAAATAAGACAATCATTGCAATAGTGAATTTGAATTATTAATCTAATGTGTGATCGGATAGAAATCACAATATCACAATAAGGTGCGGCTTAATCGTACGTGGGGTGTACGATTAGGCTATCCACAATAAACTAGGTAAAGGGGTGTGGTCACACACTAGACAATATTTTCCGAATTCCCGCAAGACAATCAATGAGACACAATACGATCAATGAGGCACAATATAATCGTGTCAATCTCGTGTCCAACATGAGAACAAGAAGAAAGACAGAAATACAGAGTAATTAAGGGTTCAAGTCGATATACTTGCCTGGATTGTCGTAGGGGTCTAGTCCAATATCCAGAAAATCTGTGTCAAAGAGACACAAAATCCTTAGAACAAAACTCTAGAATTTCTAATTATTCCTAAAACTTATCAATCTATTCTTATAAAACCATATTTAATTAACTAAATTAATCCTTACTAGTCCAACAGCCCATGTCTAGGAATGTTATTTAGAAAGCCCAATTCTATGGACCATGTCACCCCTACTTTCCTGAATAGGGCTAATATAGTCATTTACACTATTTTATTAGCTTTAATATTATTAAAAATATTATTGTTAGTATTTTTATATTATTAGTTAAATAGGTATTTTATTGATATAGAAAAATACATGTTCAATAGAGTTTTTATTTATAAAAGCTTTAATATATTTAATAAATATATAAAATAAAATATTTAGTTTTGTTTATAAATAAATTCTGATTATATATATATATATATATATATATATATATATATATATATATATAATAAATTTTTTGCGTGATGAGCCTAGGGTTCCAAAGGGAGTCGCCAGTGCCGAATAGAGCGGCGCAGACGCTGGAGGCCGAAGTCGATACCGGCGACCCATCTGTACGAGATGAAGGTGGAGGATGGACCACCGTGGAGAGGCGTCGACGGTCGCCCCAGGCTGGGCGGAGCGACAGAAGTAAATAGGGAGCAGGGACGGGCGGATACAGGCCTGTCGGCCAGGTCCGGGCCACGTCGAGTAGACCAGATGGATCCCAGAGGCGGACAGGGCCATATCCGTTGGCAGGGGGAGGGGACAGTAGTCGAGGACGCGGACATGGAGCGTCAAGACCTGAAGGGAGAAAAGAGGGTGGCACGAAGACGGCAAATTTCAAGAACACCCAAACGAGGGACCCTGGATCACGATCGGCTCCGATCTCTTGGGCGGACCTATGTCAACCAGCAGCTGTTCAAGAGGAAGTGGAACTCCAGTATGTGGAACCACGGATGGTGGGGGGAGAAAGGTCGTAGAGATCACGACGGATGATATAGAGGAGACGACGGCGTACTGGAGGAATACCCTTATATTGTATGTAATGGGAAATAAACCCTACTACGGGCAACTGCGAGCGTATGCACAGAGGATGTGGCGCCCTAAAGGGGAGATGGAGATTTTCTCCAGGGAAAACGGGTTCTACTTCATCAAATTCGATCTAGTAGAAGATTTGGAGAAAGTCCTGGAGGGGGGCCCATGGACGTTTGATGGGCGGCTCGTCGTGCTGAAGAGATGGTTCCCTGAATCATGTTTTGAGAAGGATAGACTCTCGACGGTGCCAATTTGGATTAGGCTCCCCTGGCTATCTCCTCAGCTTTGGAGTACTCCGGCAATCATGAAGATTGCTAGTATGGTCGGGAAACCTCTCCGTACAGATGTTCTTACTGCCAGAAGAAAACGTCTCTCCTTCGCAAGAGTTTTCGTTGAGATAGACGTCACCACAGAACTGCCTAGAAGAATAGAAATCATGCTTCCTAATGGAGAGCTGACATGGCAGGTTATCGAATACGAATGGGTTCCCCCCTCGTGCGACAAATGCCGTTGTTTTGGACATGTCAGTTCTCACTGCCAGGAACAAGAATCACATATGGAGGACGAAAATATGAAGCCAACGGAGTCTGTCCAAGAGAGACCGGAAAATTGGGAAACGGAGGAGATGATGAACATTGCGACACCGATAGCAGGAGAGGTGAGGGAGGAGGATCAGGATCCTGGACTTCAACAGCGGGATGAGCCAATGGGAGGGAATGAAAGCTCCCTCCTTGGCAAAAGGCCAGTACCTGAGCAAGAGATGAGAAGGAAAGGGCAATTGATGCTAACACAGGGTGAAATAGGAAATGAAGTGGACGAGGTGAGCAGAGACTACTCCGCATACAAGATCCTTCCACCAGCGAACATGAGGGCGTGGGAGGCGGACATAGGCGGCCGAGTATCCAAGTATGTAAAAATTTTTGGAGAGGGAAACAGTGACTCGCCGAGACGAGGAGCATATGGGGAGATGGGGGAAGGCGGATACGACCAAAGGGAACGGTTCATCATTGAAAACCCTACGTGGAAGAATCACTTGCAGGAGATGAATGCTGATGGATTAGATAACAGGGGAAAATTGGGACTGGAACATACAACAAAGAACCAGCCCGCAAGGAGCAGCGACATGTTGAGGAGCAAGGAGGACGGTCCCACAAATCATCAATGACTATTCTGACGTGGAACGTGAGGGGAGCAAATTCGGTGGGAAGGTAGAAAGAGATCCAACAGATGGTGAGGAATACCAAAAGCTCTATTGTAGCTATTCTAGAAAGCAAAATCAAGGAAAGAGGAAGGCTCAAACAAAGAATCCCTAATAACTGGGAGGCTGTAGATAATCTGGCCCAAGGAGGGGTCGCGCGGGTCTGGGTCTTGTGGGATAGCCGGGTCTGGAAGGAAAGAGTCCGATTTGCCTCGGATCAACTGATAGTCCTCAATTTCTCTAACAAGGGAGGTCTGGAGATTGTGGTAGGGGCGGTGTATGGGCACAATGACCGTCGTCTGAGGAACAAACTATGGGAGGATATTATTAGAGTCTCTACAGACGTGGGCAATCAATGTCCGTTCCTTCTGAGTGGGGATTTCAACACCATCCTTTCTGCAAATGAGAAAGTTGGAGGTAGGCCCGTCCCCCCTAATATTCTCTCTAATTTTCAAAATTGCATAACAGGTGCAGGATTACTCTGTATGGAGAGGAAGGGACAGATTTGGTCCTGGAACAATAGCTCGACCGGCAACCGGGTGTCCTGCATATTGGATAGAGCTATATGCAATATGAAGTGGATTGAATTCTTCCCACTTGCCAGGGCGAAGGGTCTCCAGAGAGGAACGAGTGATCATACGCCGTTATTAATTCGACTGGGTGATACATATAATTCTGGTCGACGGCCGTTCAGGTACTCCAATGCATGGAAGCTCATGGAGGGATATGATGCAGCAGTTCAAAGGGGACTCCTTGGGATGCACGAGGGAAACCCACAATTCCGACTCATTCGTGCAATGAAGGATATTAAGCTAGAGCTAAAAAAGTGGAATACACAGCGGCCAAAGAAGGGACTTGAGGAGCAGACCCGGCTCCTAAGAGAAGTCCAAACAAAAATGGAAGCAGCGCCTTTTGACACAGAGCTGGCTCGGCGGAAGTTAGCTCTCCAGGACGAGGTCCGAAGCCTCCGATTTCAGGAGGAAATACACCTTAAGCAGGTAGCTAAATGTAAATGGCTAATAGAAGGGGACAGGTGCTCAAAATTCTTCCATGCCACGGTGAAAGCGAGGCAACACCGGAACTCGATAGCTCCTTTATTGACGGTGGAGGGGGAGTTAGCGGCTCCGCCTGTTCACATCAGCGCTGCAGCGGTGGCTTTTTACACGGCACTGTACAATGACGTGGAGGAAAATGAGGACGGGCCTGAAATCATATGCAAGCGAATTGTTACGGAAGCCGGTAATGCAGTTCTTCGTAGGCGAATTCAGATAGAGGAAATCGATGAAGTCATTAAGAAATTGGACCCGGACAAGTCCCCTGGGCCGGACGGTTTCAACGCGGCGTTCTTCAAAAACCACTGGAGTCAGCTGAGAGGACACATGTTCGAAGTGGTGGACGATTTCTTCGAAACCGGTCGGCTAATCCGAGAAATCAATCATACGTTTCTAGTGCTTATCCCCAAGAAAGCAGGAGCCTCGGATATGGGAGATTTCCGACCTATCGCATGTTGCAATTTTATCTATAAGATTATTACTCACATCATGTGTAACAGAATGCAGGTTCTTATGCAAGAGCTCATCTCGGATAACCAAGCAGCGTTCATTAAAGGACGGGCGATCGGGGAAAATTGCTTGCTTGCACACAAAATGGTTCGGGAATTCAATAAACCGGGCGGAAGGAAAGGATGCATTAAACTTGATCTTCGCAAGGCCTACGACACGGTAAACCGAAGCTTTCTCTGCAAGATTCTCAAGAGTATGGGTTTCGACCAATGGTGGGTTGATCGAATAGAAGAGTGTATCACTACTCCGACGTTCTCGGTGATCGTGAATGGTCAGCCACAGGGGTACTTTGGTAGCAGACGTGGGCTCCGACAGGGGGACCCCCTCTCCCCCTATTTATTTACCATAGTAATGGAATATTTCACTTGCTTGCTAGATGTGGAGATTCACAGAAGAAATATCTTACCTCTATTCCATCAAGTTAATCCAGTTGTTTCGCATCTCATATACGCAGACGACCTTCTTCTTTTCATGGAGCCCTCGGAACAGGGGATATCGGCTCTCATCAAATTACTTGAGGTGTTTCGGAAGAGGGCGGGTCTGGCATTAAACAAAAATAAATCCTAAATATTCTTCAGCAAAGATTGCCCGCGGCAGGCTTATTGGACAGGTCGATTAGGGATTGAGCAAGGAGCGCTTCCAGTCCGGTATCTTGGTATTCCTCTTTCTATCAACCAGGTGACTAATATGGAGTGCAAGGAGTTGATTAAGTATGTGCAGATTCGGTTGGAAAGTTGGCAGCCATAACTTTCGGCTTTCGGAGGACGAATCGAGTTGGTACGGTCGGTGATCTGGGCGATCACAAATTACTGGTTCCAGGCTGTTATCGTCCCGACAGGTACTGTGAAAGAAATCGAAAGATTGTGTGCTAACTTCGTATGGAAAGGGGGAATGCACACAATTGCTTGGGAGGAGCTATGTCAATCTAAAAAGGAAGGCGGGATCGGGTTGCAATCCCTCATGACTCTACGAGACGTGGCTAAACTATGGATGGCGTGGAGATTCCTAACAGGGACGTCTATGTGGGCGAAGTGGATGCGTTCAAGGTATGTCTTCACTAAAAATTTCTGGACTATGGCGTACAGTAACAATTTTTTAGTTCCGTTTAAACG
>JANAVB010042618.1:39012036-39137036 GCA_029216955.1 Iris pallida
TCAACTGTTAGTCACCAGTAACCTAGGGTTGACCTAGAGTTGACCAGAGTTGACCCGTTGACCAAAAGTTAACTGTAAGTCAACTTTCGACCTAGTTTGATTCAGATTGACTTTCAATGTTCTTCTATGACCAAGATTGACCTAACTAGACTTGTCTTGACCTATAATGACTTAATAGGATTTAATTTGATTTAACTTTACTTCCTAAACATAGTATTGATATATATTGTTCTCTATAGGTCCTCGAGACACTGTATTGGATCCGGTTGACATATCTTATCATATTACAGACGAGTACATTCTCTGATAACTTTTCCCAATTTATGATAACTGTTATGATTCATGTACTTAGTGTTGATATGCTTATTCCTGACACATGGTTCTCACGGATTGGTATTCCTGGATCTCGACGAGAGATGTTTCTCCTTCTTAGGTTGGGATGTATTGCGCAAGCTCCCTTGTAGCTCTTGCTCAATATATGGTCACTGATTCTAGAGAAGATTAGCTCCCTTCTCATTAGAATCCCATGCAGTAATGTGTCCTGTTTGGATTCATTCTACCAGTTGGGGTAGAAGGAGTAGTAGCGTATGCCTGTGATCAGATCCATCCCGCATTCTCGAACAGTGTGAGTCATATACCGCACATATGACTTGCCAGGCCAGTTCTTGACAGGTACCCAAGCCGATCACAAGTTGAAACTGCTACTCATACACATTGGATATACGGCTTACCTTGATTTGTGTACATACCATGATTTAGTTGTACTTTCTTGTTCTAGCTCTAGCTCTAGCTCTGTTGCTTACCATGCCATGATATATATATGTACACTCCATAATTTTATTATATATGCTCTATTTACAGTCTTATAACTTTTATTCTATCTTGAGATCTGTTATGAGATATATGTACTCGTTCCATCCTGACTGGATATGTTGACAAAATATTACAGATGCTGATGAGGAGGATTGCAGTACCTACTACGGTCCGGATGACGTAGTGGGCTTAGACTTGGAGACCTTGGTCCAGCAGGGCTTAGCTCCGCCTGACGAGACTTTATCTATTATTTAGTTAGAGTAGGTCTTTTGTACTGGACCTTGTCTCCAGTTACTTTTGAGACTGTTATATTTGGATTGTATTAGAGACTTGTACTTGGACTTGTATATTATTTATGTTTGGACTTGACAGGTTATATTTTATTGTCATGTTGTCTTTATCTTTCAGTCTTTACTTATCATCTTAGAGTTGTGATTGAGCACTCATATATATATTCATTGCTTGTCCTCCGTTCGGAGTTGACCACATTCTCGACAGGTTTTTGATATATATATATATATAAACTGTTGTTAGAGTAGGAAACCTACAGCATTCTACGCCGTTTTTACGATGAGGGCTGGGCGTTGTTACGTACACGTGCCCTTATAGCGGGTGCGGGTCGTAACACGTTTTTAGTGGTTGGGATGGGCGTTGTTACGTACACGTGCCCTTATAGCGGGTGCGGGTCATGACACATTTTTAGTGGTGGCCCATGCAGGTCCTGAAGTCGCAATTAGTGCGATGTCGTAGCGGCACTCGTCTTAGAGTGTTGACTACGAGCCTATGTTACACATAGGAGGTAGTAGGCTAAGAGTACTCAATCACAGTAGGATCTTTCCTTGCTTATCTTGTGTACCGTCTTTGATATTGATTTACTATTTTCTAGCTGTCCTCCTTTGATATAATCCTTCGTGTGCCATATTAATATCTTCTTTTCAATCTGTCTCCAGGATGGTTATGACTCATTCTCCCGGTGAGAAGTACGGGGAGATGGAGAGGTCTGCTACCTCTGGCAGACAGGCTCCAATCACTTCCCCTGCAGATGGGACTTCTGTAGGGGCTCTCGGGGGTACTCCTCCAGCACTCTCGATGACCGTCCCTGGGGTCATTGCGGGTGTTCTTCCCGTAGTGCCGGGGGCTACGACGGGAGCTGTCGGGGGCGTTCTTCCTCCTCCTCAGCAGGGGACTCCTCCGGTGATAGGAGCTATTCCTCTGTTGCCTTCTCTGTCCACAGACATGGGGCAGATGCTCGTGTTCTTTCAGCAGGTGCTGGAGTCCTAGCGGGCCCAGCACGAGGCTCAGATGAGGCAGACATAGGCCATGCGCCAGGGCATGGAGGATGCACACAGGTTGGCTCTGGCGGCAGTGGAGCGTGGGGCTCCACAGAGGGAGGTGCAGCAGCAGCATAAGATCGGGGACATCCAGGCTTTCAAGAAGTTGGGTCCGAGGGATTTCAAGGGGACCGAGGGCATTATATATGCTGATGACTGGCTCGAGGATATCGAGCGTCAGATGAGGGCCTCCCGCCTGGCAGACGACCTGAAGGTCGAGGCGGTTGGCTTGCAGTTGTTAGATATTGCCCGAACATGGTTACGGAATGAGCCGATTCTTGCAGGAGAGGGCCACACTTGGGCTGAGTTTCGGGCCCTGTTCAGAGAAAAGTTTTTTCCCCCACAGACAAGATCGACCTAGTACGACAGTTTTAGAACCTGCAGCAGGGCGGTATGGCTGTGGAGGAGTATGCGACGGAGTTCGGCCGGCTGAGCTGATACGCCGAGTACATGCTGAGCGACCCAGTGATCCGAGCCGAGCACTTCCGGAAGGGATTGACATGGGATATCAAGATCCTGATCCCTTCCTTCTATGCGACATATGCAGAGGTTTATGCGGAGGCTCGAAAGGTGGAGAGAGAGTAGGGCTTGAAGCCGAAGAGGGATCGTGAGTTGTTTTCGGGGGCCAGTAGCAGCACGGGGGTTGCTAAGCGCCCTCAGCTTCAGCATCAGTCATTCCAGCATCATCAGCAGCAGGTGCAGGCCAGAGCATCTGTCCAGAGGGTTCAGCAGCGTCCGGGGCAGGACGATCCACCGTGCCACTTCTGCAAGAAGCCCGGTCACCTCTTTGAGTTCTGCAGGAGGAGGCTAGGTTTGTGTCTCTTTTGTGGTGCCACTGGGCATCAGATACGGGAGTGTCCTAGGAACCCCCGTGTTACTGGAGTAGCTCAGAGGGCACCAGCTAGTGTGCCTGTAGTTCAGCAGCGGGGTCCACTTCCGACCCAGCAGCAGCAGTTTGTTCAGCACCGCCATCAGAGGGGTTGTCAGGGTAGAGCCTTTGCTCTTGCAGCCGAGGAGATGGAGCCTATTGCGGATGTTGTCGCAGGTTCTATTCTGTTCGATTCGTTTCCCGCTTTGACCTTATTTGATTCTGGTGCTATGCACAGTTTTGTGTTTGTTTTTTTGCTCTTAGGCACAATATAATTGCTGAGTATCTTGGTAGGACTTGCAAGATTATAACTGGGAATGGCATCATCCTAGTTAATAATGTTTATAAGGGGCGAAGAGTTTCTTTGAGAGGCCGGAAGCTGAGTGCGTGTTTGCTCATAATGCCACTTCCGAGCTACGATATATGTAGTACTCGGTATGGACTGGTTGAGCATGCACCACACTAGCATCGACTGCAGAGGGGGCATGATTCTGTTCAGGCCGCCAGGAGAGCCGAAGTATGAGTTCACCAGGGGTGCAGCGGAGCCAGGAGATGGATTCTCTGGAGCATTGTTGGCGGGGCCGGTGTTGCCACATCCACTCATTGCTGAGTTCTTGGATGTCTTTCCCGAGGAGCTGCCCGGGATGTCGCAAGATCGTGATGTTGAGTTTTCTATAGACCTAGTGCCGGGTGCTGAGCCTATCTCCCAGCACGTCTATAGAATCAACAACAGTGAGTTAGCGGAGCTGAAGAGACAAGTCGACGAGCTGGAGGACAAGGGCTTTATTCGATCTAGTTCTTCACCTTGGGACGCGCCAGTTCTTTTAGTCCCCAAAAAGGATGGTACGGTACGTATGTGCATTGATTACAGGGTGCTCAACAACCTTACCATCAAGAACAAGTATCCTTTGCCGAGGATTGATGACTTGTTCGACCAGTTGAGCGACACGAGGGTGTTCTTGAAGATTGACTTGCGTACCGGGTACCATCAGCTGAAGGTGAAGCGGGATGACATTCCGAAGACTGCCTTTCGGACTCGCTATGGCCAGTATGAGTATACCGTCATGCCGTTTGGGTTGACCAACGCCCCGGCGGTATTCATGAACTTGATGAACAAGGTATTTCATCAGTACCTTGACAAGTTCGTGGTGGTCTTCATTGATGACATTCTTATCTATTCGAAGACACCAGAGGAGCACGAGGAGCACCTGAGGATTGTGTTGGACACTCTCAGGAGGGAGCAGCTGTATGGGAAGCTGTCCAAGTGCGAGTTCTTCTTGGATCGCGTGGAGTTCCTAGGCCATGTTGTCTCTGGCGAGGGGATTTCAGTGGATCCGAAGAAGATTTTTGTGGTGGAGTCCTGGTCTATGTCGAGCTCAGTAGCAGAGGTTCGGAGTTTTTTGGGTCTGGCAGGTTACTACCGGAGGTTCGTACAGGACTTTTCCAAGATTGCCCAGCCGATGACCCGCCTTACCAGGAAGGACGAGGAGTTTGTTTGGTCCGAGGAGTGCCAGGACGCCTTCGAGGAGCTGAAGGCGAGGTTGACTACAGCTTCTATCTTGACGCTGCCATCTGGATCTGGTGGTTATACGATCTACAGTTATGCTTCAGGATAGGGTTTGGGTTGTGTGCTTCAGCAGCACGGGAAGGTGATTGCCTATGCATCTAGGCAGTTACGTCCTCATGAGAGGAACTACCCTACCCACGATCTGGAGCTGGCAGCGGTCATCTTTGCTTTGAAGCTGTGGAAACACTATCTGTACGGAGAGCGAGTTGAGATCTATACTGATCACAAGAGCTTGAAGTACATGTTTACCCAGAAGGAGCTGAATATGAGGCAGAGGCGATGGTTAGAGCTGATGAAGGATTTTGATATAGCCTTACAGTACCATCCGGGGAAGGCCAATGTGGTCGCGGATGCTTTGAGCAGGTATCCCATGGCCATGTGTTTGACGATGGATCGTCACCTTCTGGCAGATCTGGAGAGTTTCGGCATAGAGGTGATAGTTCCTAGGTTCGAGGCACAGATGTGGGATCTCCAGGTGTAGTCGGAGCTGATGGACAGAGTCAGGGCAGCTCAGTTTGAGGATAAGGCTCTGAGAGTCATCAGGGAGTGTAGAAGCATGGAAAATATCAGAATGATGGTCTATGCGGCTCAGAACAGGAGAACCCCATACGGCTCATACAGGGGCAGTCCCATGCGGTTCAGAGAGAATCTCAGTCTCATGCGGCCCGGGACAGGAGAATCCATACGGCTTACATAGGGACAGTCCCATACGATTCAAAGAGTCTCCCAGCCTCATGCGGCTCGGAAGTACATGCGGCTCACATACGACCAACAGAGATATGCGGCTTGATCAACACCACGTGTCCCCGTGGGATCACTTCATACAGCTGGCCATTGAGTAATGGCCTTATTAATGCTCTGCCATGATTTGACAGCTGACGGCTCTGACATAAAGTGCCATGATGGTCCTGTCATAATGACAGACCCTTCGGGAACAGAAGAAAATCTCTGATACGATCCAAGATTGCCATGTGGCTACTCTCATGCGGCTCAATTGAAGAACAGCTTCATGCGGCTGGCATGAATCATCTTCCTGCGGCTCACCAAGAAACCATCCCATGCGGATCGCAAGTACTATACCTATGCGGCTCGCTGAGACGCTGTCTTATGCGGTTCATGGATATCATGCGGCTCTGGCAGGGTCCACCATTAAGACACGTAGCAGAGATTAAATTGCTCTAATGACTTGACAGCTGGCAGCAGGGGGGATCATGGGATGAGTGGTATTAAATCAATCAGAGATTTACCAGATCCCAATAACCATATTTAACGTTATCCTCATAATTAATGAGATCAGGTCATATCATTCATGATCTAGCCAATGGGACACGTGGTGAGAGATCCAAGCTTGACACAACCAATCATGAAGATTTAAAGCAATCAGCATTAATCATTCACAGGATTCAATACTATCCACATTAATGGCCCAGATCCTTCACGCGATTGATTAATCATCAGGCCGCCGCCACTTTGAGAATGGGCAATCATCCAAACCCTAATGATGCCCCCACTCCTATAAATAAGCAAGGTGCCATTCCCTTGCAAAAAAAAGAGATAGACAGAGAGAGCTTCCCCCTAATAATCAGAGAAAAAATACACAGTGAAAGAGAGAAGTCAGAAGAGCAATACGAGGAGAGCAAGAAAAGCATTTCTTTATCAACGCCAACCATCTCGTCATAGGAGTCAAGGCTGCATACCGATCGTCCAAGGAGTAAGGCAGGGCTGCCATCGCCTTCCCGAGCCTCTATCGTCACCCCCCAGAATCTAAAATAAACAATTATACTTAGACTGCTGTACCTAGGTTTACATCCCTAGGTTTCTTTGTACAAGCGAGTTTGTAACGTGAAGTAAAAGTCCGGTCCTCCGATAATTGTTCTGTTCTTTTATATTTCATGGCAAACAGGGAGCAGGTCCAGACAGGACTGTTGGATGAGTTCTCTGTAGCGGGGGATGGGTTGTTGAGGCATGGTACCAGATTGTGCGTGTCGAGCGGAGGACTTCGGGAGGAGGTTCTTCAGGAGGCGTACCGTTCTCAGTACTCTATGCATCCTGGAGCCAACAAGATGTATAGAGACTTGAGACAGCATGTTGGTGGTATGGCATGAAACGCGAGGTGGCTCAGTTCGTTTCTAGATGCTTGGTATGCCAGCAGGTGAAAGTCGGGAGGCAGAGACCCGGTGGAAGCCACTACCCATTCCTGAGTGGAAGTGGGAGCATATGACTATGGACTTTGTATCTGGGCTACCGCGCTCTCCAGGAGGGAAGGATACGATTTGGGTCATTGTTGATCGATTGACCAAATCGGCCCACCTTTTACCTTTCAAGGTGGGGTTGTCTACGGAGAGGTTGGCCGAGATGTACGTGCGACGGATAGTCCGATTGCACGAGGTTCCAGTGAGTATAGTCTCGGATCGGGACAACCGATTCACTTCCTACTTCTGGAGGAGTTTATAGCTTAGCTTGGGCATATCGCTCAAGTTCAGTACCGCATACCACCCCCAGACAGACGGGCAGTCGGAGAGGACGATTCAGACCCTCGAGGATATGCTTCGTACCTGTGTCTTAGACTTCGGGAGATCTTGGGAGGACCACCTTCACTTGGTAGAGTTTGCTTACAACAACAGCTACCAAGCCAGTATAGAGATGTCACCTTTTGAGGCTCTATACGGACGGAGGTGTCGTACTCCCTTGTCTTAGGATGATGTCGGCGAGAGGGTTTTGCTTGGCCCTGAGATTGTAGTGGATGCTGCGGAGAAGGTCAGGGTTATCAGAGATAGACTTCGGGTGGCGCAGGATAGGCAGCGGCATTGGGCCGATAGCCACCGGAGGCCGTTGGAGTTTGAGGTATAATTTAGATTTTTCTAGTATTTGAGTCTGATTGTGATTGTTTTAGATCAAGCTTTAAGTCTTGTGTTTTTGTTCTAGGTTGATGATCTTGTCTTTCTGCGGATTTCTCCGACGCGTGGCACGATTCATTTTGGTGGCGGCGGGAAACTTAGTCCACGATACATCGGACCATTCCGTATCTTGGGCAGGGTCGGTGCAGTGGCTTACCGACTGGAGTTACCGCCCGCACTAGAGGGAGTGCACAGTGTGTTCCACATGTCGCAGCTGAGACGGCACGTGGCAGATCCCAGTCACGTCTTGGACCACTCCGAGATCGAAGTGGGACCGACACTCAGCTATCCATAGAAGCCGGTTGAGATCTTGGACCGAAGAGAGAAGGTGCTCCGGAACCAGGTTATTTCTTTGGTTCGCGTTGCATGGAGACACCACTCTCCAGGTGAGTCCACCTGGGAGAGGGAGGACGACATGCGGGAGCGATTCCTATATCTCTTCGAGCCTTGAGGTAAAATTCTATCTTTTTCCTTCCTTGTTCAATTCATGATTGCTGTGTTAGTTCTCATTCAATTTCGAGGACAAATTTTTTTTAAGAAAGGTAGATTTGTCACCCCCAATTTTCGAGTTAAGGGTATTTTCGTAATTTTCCAAGTTTTATAATTTTTAGAAATTTTATTTGATTTTATATGATTTTAGGGATTTATTTGATTTAGTTTGAATTTTATCCAATTTGGACTTAAGTTGGAGATCCGGGTAGTCTGGACCCTAGTTGGACCCACAAACTAGCTGGGCGTGGCCCACATACCATCCTAATTAGGCTAGAAACCATAAACCCTACTTCCATGACTTAATTAGTCATTTTAGAGGCTAATTAGTTAATTAGAATTAAACCAAAACGAACCGAACCAAACCCGAACCGAACCCAACCTAAGTCTAATGGGTTAGAGGCTTAGTGGATCCACACCCAAACCCACTAAGCCCCTCCATGGCCGGCCACACATAGCCACCTCCCCCTCCTCTTTTCTTCACAACTAAGTTAACTCTCTCTCTCCATTTCTTTAATTCTTCCAAGCTTCTTCTTCTTCAAGGATTTTCAAATTAGGTATGCCATTAATTCCTATTAATATTCCTCTATTTTATTTATTCCCTTCACAATAAATGAAGAGGAGCTCATTCTCCACCATTTGTCCATAGCTTTTAATAGGTTCCTAAAAATCTAGGTTAAGGATTAATTAGGGGTTTTCATATATAGAGTGGTATATATATGTAAATATATATATATATATATATATATATATATATATATTAAAAAAAAAAAAAAAAAAAAAATATATATATATATATATATATATCTATATATATATGTGTGTGTGTGTGTGTGGTGTGTGTGTGTGTGTGTGTGTGTGTGTGTGTGTGTGTGTGTGTATGTATTATATATATATATATATATATATATATATATATATATATATATATATATATATATATATTTGTGTTTGTGTGAGAGAGTGGTGTGTGTGTCACGACCCGCACCCGCTTTTCGGACGCGAGCTCGTGAGCAAGCCAGCTACGTATCGAGCGGACTCCAGCCCGACTCGGGTACGTATAAGCTGTCAGGGAACAGGGTATTAAGTCTAATCTCAACTTTATTTCAATCCACAGGAATTATATGAAACAAGAATGAACAATTATGGGTCATGGTCTGCAGCCCATTAGCATATTGTCCGATTAGACTCTAAGAATGATATGAGTCTATAAGTAAGCAGAATATAACATGAAACGAAATATAAAGCACGAGAAGATAATAAAGAGTATCACAAGCAAAATACCTGTATCTCTGTATGTGTAACCACTACCATCATGAGCCGCTAACTAACTCCATGCAGTCGCTAAACCTGAAGAGATCATCAGGTCCTCAGAGGACTAGCAAGATACATAATATACGAGCCAACATGTAACAGTAAAAAGAAGCAAGAAATGATCAAGGACATCCAACGAGACAACATGGACCAAGACACAAGATCTAAAGGCAAGGATCCTAAGACACTGGCATGCCATACTAGAAATGGCTGGCTATAAACTGCAGTCAAGGCAAGTACTCACAATCTATAGTATCTCAATCGCTGTCAAGGCAAGTACACACAACCAAGACGGTAGCCAATCCTAGTATAAAATCCTATAGACCATAGTCAAGGTAAGTACTCATAATCTATAGAATGTCAAAGTCGAGTCCCACTCAAGTCATGTCAAGTCAAGTCAAGTCAATTTATAATCAAGTCGAGAAAATTGAGTGTGGGACTAGACGACTCTATTAAGCACTATGTATGAGACTAACACAGTGTAACAGATAGAACTATCATAACAAAGGGAACGAGAATGTACAAGCAACTAGAAACATGTAAAGTAAAACATGACGAGTGTACTAGACATGGAACAAAGAAGTCACGACTGTAAGGAAAAGAATAGCAGCGAGATGATAAACATGCATATAAACTATATTGTACAAGTTGGCAAGGTATACTTGCCTGGGGGTTGCATGGAGAACCAACAATGTATCGCCAATCACAAGTCAGAAAGTCCAAGTCATCACAAGTGTCTTCGAAAGCTGAAATAAACGTTACAAACATTCTCAGAACAGTCAAATTAGCTAGGATTGCCTGTCCTTAAGTCCAATTCTGGACACAGGGGCAAAACAGTAATTTCGGGCAAAAACGGTGTTCGCCGTTGGATCCGCTTTGCACCGAAAAGCGTGCTAGAGTCAACGGTCTTTAAAGTCGTCAAACTACATGTCTACGGATCCGGTTTTCTGATACGAACCCAACCGTATGACCAGAGTTGGATTCCGGCAGGCCGTGCACAAAATCGCCCGTTGAGTGGGACCGTGGGGCCCGCAAAACGACGATTTTATCAACGGTCTCAGAATCGGACCAAACTTGGCATACATGACCAGAAAAATGATACGGTCCTGTTGGCGCAAGTTTTGTCTCGATCTGACGAACGTGCACAAAGTAATTGGGAAATTTACAAAGTGCATGATACGGTGAATTTCGACGGATACGCATCAAATTCGTCGCGAACACACGACCAATTCGAATTCCGTCAAATCCCACACGACCACGAAGCCGTTACGCAGCTTTTGATGCCTTCGGTTCGCGACCACGTCGGTCGGTTTGGCGGGACGCACGTCGTGTGGAAGGATTTTCTAATTTTCGAAAACAGGTTTTTTATGATTTTCATCTCGATTTATCTTAACATCTTCTGATAAATAAAATAATCTAAAAATAGGGTTTGAAAGCTGGTTAGGTTGTCTAAAAACTCCTTCAAATAGATTTTGAAAATCTGCCTTGGATTGGTGTAAAATCGGCTTCCAAACGGGGTCATTGGGATCGAATTTTTGTCTAGTTTAAGACAGTTTTCGTCTCTTTTCGGGTCGATTTCTCGAGCAACTCGGTTAACTATTCTTAAATCTAATTGCTAGGGTTTGAAGAGGGTCATGTAGGCTTCTAGTAGGAATTTATATAATCGGAATTTATGGAGCATACAAGAAGAAAGGGGTTTGCAAAGAGGCACCTTGCTGCGGCTGTCGTCGCGTCTCTCCCGCGACTGTACGCGCGCGCGGATTTTGCGGCACCCCTGGCCCGGCCTCCGGCGACCTCACGCGGCGGCGCGCGGTCGTGGGGAGCCGCCCAGGCTTCGGGAAGGGTGGCGCAGGTTCGAAGTCTAGGGTTTTGCGTTTGCTACTGCTACTCGGTTTTCCTTCTCTCGGTTATTACTATATATATAGCTCGGGTCCTGGCTTCTGTTGGGTTATACTCGTAGGGGGGAAAGTTTAGCACGGGCTGGGAAAAACTTGGAGGAGGCTCGGCCTGGGTTTGGGACTGGGCCGGGGGGGCTTGATGCTGTCGGACTGGGCTTGGCATATTCTTTCGTTCTTAGTCTGTTCCAGTTCAAGGCTAGTCAAATTCCAAATGAGTTTGGATCAAGGGTCCATTTCTAAGAATTGGAACTGTAAAGAAACTCTAGTGCATTCACATGCTAGAGATGGCTTTTGTTGATTACCACCAGCTGGCCAGTCATTTTCCAAGGCTCACTCTTTATAATTGCATATTGGACCTAAATGAAAAGATGTGCATAAATAGTAGTATTTTATTTACCTAAGCTATGGTGTCCAATAGCAGTATTGTGGAGAAGATTGGAAGGTGTGAACATAATATCATGTCACACTAGTTTCGTCACTAATTGCCAACCTTATTCAACCTAAAAGAACAAGGTGTATTAAGTCATAGGATAGGGACTTGGATGAATCTTCACCTACTATCAAGTGAGTACAATTTACTTAAAGCTAACTACAATAATGGTGATTATGTAGCTCCATGAAAAAGGTTTAGAGTTAAATCTACAACTTCAGTACTTATTGGATAGTAAGTATAAAGTTGGCTCATGATATAGTGAGGAAATTAACAACAATGAATGACATTCATGAGGTAGACATCAGCTATATTGATATTGAATTACCCTAGGAATTTAATATCAATAACACTTATCTATAATAATATTTAGGAAAATTTGCCAGTACATTTAAGATAAAATACGAAAAAAATATATATATACATATACAATAAATATACACCTACATGGACGTCTTTGGATGTACTATATCACTGCATGGGCTTGGACTTGGTTCGAGTCCAGTCCAGACTGATTTTGTACAACGGGTCTCCTAGTATTTAATAACATAAATAAATAATCAATCTAATTATTTCTAGGAGTTAAGTCGCAACTTGGCTTGGTTTTCTAATTAGGACACACTTACGGCTGGGCCTTTGGCATGGCTAATACACTAGTCAAGGCACGCCACTGCACTATTCGTACCATGATTTCTAGTTGCCTTGTACTCCAATTCCTAACCATGGCTAAAAAATTATTTACCGTAATAATTAACTAAATAATGATTTATAATATTCTAAAATCACTATTTAAATCAAATAAATAAAATAAAAAATATTTCAAAATTTCGGGAAGGGGAGCTACAAATCTACCCACCTTAAAATAATTTCGTCCTCGAAATTCTAATTTCTAACTATTCCTAAAATTCAAAAGGAAGTCTACTATTTTCTAAATCTCCTTAAATTTAATCTCTCAAAATAATTTATAAACTCCTCCTAATCGTTTTGTAACTACGAAGCCTCGAGGACTTCTACCCACCTTTGGTCACACTATTCTCAAATACGGTCACTAAAGTCTTCTAACTAGTTGCTAACAAGTCTACCAATATATATCTAGGGCGTATGGCATCTATAATCCCTCATATCTATCAAACAACCAAATATTCAAAATCAAGCAATATTCTAGTATAACTTAAGAATCTCTGATGAATTCTAGTCAGAGCACGATCATTCGTTACCCAAATAGGAAGGGTCGAGAGTAAGGGTACGAAAAGCAAGGAAGTATAATCGAGAGCAAGTTTGGAGTTTTCAAGGACGTAGAGAATTTCTAGGAGAATTTTCAAAGCAGAGTGGATTGAGATTTCTAAGGTTCAATCATGTTCGCAGGCTCATACCAGTACAGTTACGTAACCGATACGATATGCTCTGACCTGCATGGGCCACCACAAAAACTTGTCACGACCCGCACCCGCTTTTCGGACGCGAGCTCGTGAGCAAGCCAGCTACGTATCGAGCGGACTCCAGCCCGACTCGGGTACGTATAAGCTGTCAGGGAACAGCAGTTGTAGCAGTGGCTGCAGCAGCAACAACCCCCCCTAAACCCCCCTTTTTAGCCCCCTTAAACCCCCCTTTAAACCCTCTTATGTATATATAAGGTATGTTTATATATATATATATATATATATATATATATATATATATATATAAATAGATAGATATTTATATAGTTAGATAGAAGATTAGGAAGGAGAATGAGAAGAAGTTAAGAAGAATTGGAAGATTAGAAGGAGAAGAATTAGAATTAGAGAGGAAGAGAATTAGAATTAGAATAGGAATGAGAAGAACAATTAGAGGAGGAATGAAGTAGAAAATAGGAAACCAATTGGAGGAGATCGAGTTAGAGGGTGAAATCGAGCTCCGAGTGTCGAAACGCGATGAAACTTGGGGGATACCTAGAATACGTGAATTAGATTTTGCGGGTAGGCTCCCGAGTTAAAAGGGGTTTTAGGACGCGGTATGACGCCGTACCATTGCATATCTTGAGATATTCAAGATATCGACAATAGGCCGTAAGATGGACTAGACGTCCACTGTACCTAGGAATCTTGGTAGGTAATGAAGTATAGGCTAGTATCCTACTACCTAGGGAGCACGGGTCGAAATACCAAGCGTAGGTAGGCTAACTTGTAATTGCCTAGGTTAGAATTTACCTTTGTAAAATGGTAAATTAGGATATTGGCCTACGGCCAAGATACGGGTTTAGAAGTCCAAGATAGACTTGGATATGGGTTGTAAGGGTTGGTAATGATTAGAAATAGTCACCTAGACCTAGTCTTGACCTCGGTTGACTACGGTTGACTTTTTAGACCAAAAGTCAATTGTGGGTCAACACTTTACCCAATTTAGTCCCAAATTCCATTAAACTTGGACAGTTGACCAAAAGTCAACTGTTAGTCACCAGTGACCTAAGGTTGACCTATGGTTGATCTAGAGTTGACCAGAGTTGACCCGTTGACCAAAGTAACTGTAAGTCAACTTTTGACCTAGTTTGATTCGGATTGACTTTCAATGTTCTTCTTTGACCAAGATTGACCTAACTAGACTTGTCTTGACCTAGAATGACTTAATAGGATTTAATTTGATTTAACTTTACTTTCTAAATATAGTATTGATATGTCTTGTTCTCTATAGGTCCTGAGACACTGCATTGGATCCGGTTGACATATCTTATCATATTACAGGCGAGTACATTCTTTGATAACTTTTCCCAATTTATGATAACTGTTATGATTCATGTACTTAGTGTTTATATGCTTATTCCTGACACATGGTTCTCACGGATTGGTATTCCTGGATCTCGACGAGAGATGTTTCTCCTTCTTAGGTTGGGATGTATTGTGTAAGCTCCCTTGTAGCTCTTGCTCATATATGATCACTAATTCTAGAGAAGATTAGCTCCCTTCTCATTAGAATCCCGTGCAGTGACGTGTCCTGTTTGGATCCATTTACCAGTTGGGGTAGGGGGACTAGTAGCGTATGCCTGTGATCAGATCCATCCTGCATTCCCGAACAGTGTGAGTCATATACCGCACATATGACTTGCCAGGCCAGTTTTGACAGGTACCCAAGCCGATCATAAGTTGAAACTACTACTCACACACATTGGATATATGGCTTACCTTGATTTGTGTACATACCATGATTCAGTTCTACTTGTTCTAGCTCTAGCTCTACAGCTTACCATGCCATGATACATATATGTACACTCCATGATTTATTGTATATGCTCTATTTACAGTCTTATAGCTTATTCTATCTTGAGATCTGTTATGAGATATATGTACTCATTCCATCTTGACTGGATATGTTGACAAAATATTACAGATGCTGATGAGGGGGATTGCAGTACCTACTACGATCCGGATGACGTAGTGGGCTTAGACTTGGAGACCTTGGTCCAGCAGGGCTTAGCTCCGCCTGACGAGACTTTACCTATTGTTTAGTTAGAGTAGGTCTTTTGTACTGGACCTTGTCTCCAGTTACTTTTGAGACTGTTATATTTGGATTGTATTAGAGACTTGTACTTGGACTTGGACTTGTATATTATTTGTGTTTGGACTTGACAGGTTATATTTTATCGTCATGTTGTCTCTATCTTTCAGTCTTTACTTATCATCTTAGAGTTGTGATTGAGCACTCATATATATATATATTCGTTGCTTGTCCTATGTTCGGAGTTGACCATATTCTCGACAGGTTTTTGATATATATATAAACTGTTGTTAGAGTAGAAAACTACAGCGTTCCATACCGTTTTTTCGGTGAGGGCTGGGCGTTGTTACGTACACGTGCCCTTATAGCGGGTGGGTCGTGACAATATGTATCGAGAGAGAGAGAGAATTTTACAAAACCCTAACCCAAGCTGACACACCCCCTCCGCCTTCCCGACGACCCAGCGCCGCCACCACGACCGCGGAGCCGCCGTCGGTGGCCGGAACACGTGCGCGCACACTCATGGTTGACAGCAGCAACGAGCACCACGGAGCCAACTTCGGAGCGACGTTTCGTCGCGCTCGTTCGATCAATTTTCGAGCCGTTTCTTCGGTAAGATCCTAACATATACACCTTTAATTTCCTTCAAATAGTTCATGTCAATTCGCATCATGTGCGACGAAAAACGAGTTCCAAAATCGAGAAAAACTTGATTTATTGGACGCTAGAAACTGTCCCGAAACCCCAACTTTGTGGCCGATTTGCAACCAGCGTGTTGCGAGTTTTCAAAATCGGTTTAAAGAGACTTGTAGACAACCTATAGGGCTTTAAAACCCTTTTTGTAGAATTAAATTTCATCCACTGTACAGAAAGTAATTGGTTGGTGAAGTTGGAGAAAAAACTAATTTGTAAAACTGAATTTTTAGAAAAATTGTCCCGATACGCCGTCCGTCCCGTCAATCCAGGCGACGTGGTCATGAACCAAAAGTATTGAAAGGTGCGTATTTACTTCGTGGACGTGTGGGCTTTGACGAATTCAAATTGGTCGCGTGTGCGCGACGAATTTGATACGTATCCGTCGAAATTCAACGTATCGACCTTTTTGTAAATTTGTCAATTACTTTTGCATTCATCACATCGAGATGAAACTTGGGCCAATATGACCATATCATTTTTTGGTCCTATACCATGTTTGGTCCGATTCTGAGAAGGTCGACCGGAACGCTATTTTGGCGGGCCCGCGACCCGATCCAACTGGCGAATTTGTGTACGGTCCATCGGAATCAAACTTTGGACATACGGTTGGGTTCATCTTGTCAAACCAGACCTATAGACATGTAGTTTGATGACTTTCGAGACTGTAAATTTGGCACATTTTTCGGTGCAAAGTGGGTCCAACGGCGGACACCATTTTGATCCAAAATTACCGTTTTACCTATGTGTCCAAAATTGGACGTATGGGTAGGCATTTCTAGCTAATTTGACCATTCTGAGAATATTGGTAATATCTGTTTTAGCATTAGGAGACTGTTGTGTGAATTGACTGCTCGTGGCTTATTTGAGTGATTGGTAGAGTCGTTTTTCTCAGCTCAGGACAGCATGCAAGTACATTCTCTGATAGTTTTTATTGCTTTGATATCTACTATATATATCTGATTCAGTTGTAGTGTTATACTTGATTCTCGACACGAGGATACACGGACTAATATACGTGAATCTCGTCATGAGATGTCATTCCTGGTTTACCTGGTATATGAGTACATTGTTCGATATTTCTGTACTTGTATAGACACCGATTTGGGAGTGGGCTGGCCTCCTGCTCTTCGAATCCCGTGTCATTATCACTCTCATTTCCCGTTATACGTATTTTCGTATGCGTATACGAGATTTCTGACATTTATCAGGTGGACCGTAGTTAGACTTGTTTTGCTTAGCCTAGTCTTGGTTTAATCTTGACTTGGTTTATTTGTTTGGTTTGGTTCAATTTGACTTGTTTTGGCTTGGCTTGGTTTGGTTTGAGATGGAGAGGATTAATATATAACCCAACTCCTTCTCTCTCTCTCCTCATTCACTTCTTCAGTAACTTCTTCATCTTTTCATTTACTCCTCCCACCTATCATGTCCTAGGCAAGTGCAACTTGCTTCATGATGGATCTCATGTTTTATTATTCTATTCTCTTTCCTACTTGATTTTAAGCCTTTTTAGAACTTGACATTTTTGGGTTTGATGGATATATTTTTGTAGATCTAAGTTTGTAGCCTTTTCGGTTTTCTTAGATTTTGATCTACCAAACTTCATTATTTTTAAGCTTTAATTATTTATGTTGTAGAGAATCGATTTTACCGAAAATAGACCTTTGAAAAGTTAGATTTCGACTTGTTTTGAGGAAGTTATGGCCCAAAATAAGATTTGGACATTTTTTAGTTCATCTGTCCTGAATTTGGCAGGGACGATGAATAGTCCGCATGGATGAATAGTGCCACATAAATGAATAGTGTCGCAGGAATGAATAGTGCCGCATGGCTTGCATATTGCCGTATGAATGAATAGTGCCGCATGAATGAATAGGGTCATGGCTTGCATAGTGCCGTATGGATGTATAGTGCCATAGTAATGAATAGTACCACACGAATGAATAGTGCCGCATGGCTTGCACAGTGCCGCATGGATGCATAGTGCCGCAGAAGGTTGCATAGTGCCACAGAAGGCTGCATAGTGCGCAGAAGGTGCATAGTGCCGCAGAAGGCTGCATAGTGCCTGTAACACCCAGTTTCTAAAATAAGAGTAATTTTGAAATTTTATGTTTAATTTATTTAATTATGATATTTAAATAATAATATGATTTTGGTAATTTTTAATCATTTTTTAAAACTATTTAAATTATGACTTGTGATTTGGTGTGCAACTAGTGAAACAGTAGAGACTGTCTGCCCTAGAGCCTAGCCATGTGATTAGGGTATTTCAATTATCATTATTAGTTAGGGGTAATTTGGTAATTTTGACTTTTTTAGAATTATTGATTTATTGTTGGATTGACGGTTGTTGATTTTGACTTTTGCTAGTTGTGACATAGGAGACTAACCTAGATGTTGACTCTAGTTAAGGTGACTTGATCAGCATGTAAGACCCTAATCTAACTTAAGTCGACTTGGTTTTGACTTGAGTGATTTAGCTCTTGAGAAATTAGGAAGGATCTATTTGTTGGACTTAAGGCTAAGGTAGAGAGCCCATTTCTCATGTGACTTGGCCCATGGCCCATGACTTGTAACCCTAACCCTAATTTTCACTCATTAGGACCAGCCATAGGGCCCCTCCCTATAAATAATCTCCTCCTTGTTCTTGCCTCTTTTATTTTTTTCTCAAGCTTTGAAGAAAAAGATATAGCCATCTTCCCAATCCATAACTTTCCCATTTTAACTCCTTTTTGGCTCAAACCACTTGCATTGGGTTCTAATTGTCTCCCTCTTGCTGTTCATAGAGGATAATCTCAGGTTTGGACCAATTTGGAGAGTTTCTAACAGGAGAAACCCCCCTTTTGGAGCTTTTCATTAGAATTTCAACATACAGGTAAATCCCTATTCCCTCCACCAAATTTCATTTTCTTTGCGGATAGGAAGCCCTAGGAGTCCCTAGCTGCTAGCATAGGTGTGGTGTCGAGTCGTGTCAATTTCGTTTATCAGCTTGTTTATTAAGTGTTTGTTGATTTGCCACAAAGGGTTTAAACTTGATATTTTTGGAAAGTATTTAAATGGATTTTGTATTTATATATATATATATATATTATATATATATATATATATTAAATTCATGCTTGACTGAGCATATTTCAGGACATTGTTCGTGTCCATTTTGGACACGAACTCGCGCACAGGACACTGCACAGAGGAGTACAGTGCTCCCCTGCTACTCGAGTGTCCTAACAGGCACGACACGACACCTCGACACTTGAAACTTGGTGTGAAGGAGGGGGCCATGTCTGACATACCCTTCCCCAAGTTTCGTGGCCTCTTGTGTCGCGTAGGACACGATATATGGCCTGCACTGATTCGTGCACTATACACACACGCAAAAATTCGCGTCTGATACGACCCTTTAACTCAGACACAACATGACTTGGACACTTAACTATGAAACTGACACAAAGCCCTACTCTGGGCGAACCCATGTGTACGACCACGACACACCTGGTGCCCTGTGTCGCGAGCACGAGGCTTCGTCCTCGTCGTACGATACTGCCGTGTCAGTTTCAGTTTGGGTATTTTGATTTGATTGGACGTTCGTGTCCTATTTTGGACACGATACAGCATGGTTGACACGTACACGTGCAATAGTTTATTTACCAACCTTTTGTTTGCAATGTATTGGATTTTTATTGTGTTTTCGAGTTTGGATTTGGGTTTTGTTTCGATTCTCTGATACATGTTCCAGTTTGAAAATTATGAACTTGATTCCCTGTTTTAAACTGAAGTTTGGTGTTTAAATTGGCATGTCAATTCCTACAAATGTATTAGGACTTCGTAATGTTGAGTCTTGGGTTGGTGTTAGGAATTTGGTTCTCGAATTGGGTTTGGTATAGTTGAACTGTTTGGGTTAACTGTCATTAGTTCCCAGGTTTCCTGAGAACTGATATTATAGGTATAGCATGTTTATATGTAAAATGATATCTGGGTTCATATAGTGTAATGTTTAGGTTGTATTCACATTATACTGTTGGAGTCATATCACACTGTTCACTGTTCCATTTCCTGAAAGCTGAGAATTCATTTCCTATTTGTAAACTGAGAAATTGGTGTTGATTGGTTAATACCTTGATTTTGATTTACATAGATAACTGAGGAACTATTTTCCCAATTGAAATCTGTAAACCTGAGAGTAGGTTCCATTTTGATTGGTTTGTTTGACTGTCAATTGGTTTGTTGATATCCTGAGAATTTCACTCACACACCTGTGCAATTCCTCACACATATATTCCTGTCACTCAGTCACACAGGTTTCTATTTAATGTACACACACATGAGTGAAACCTGAACACAGTCCTGTGGTATACTGATGCATTATAGGATTTCACTATTAGGATTTCAAACCTATGTGTAAACTGAGATTTATGCCTTAAACTTGTGTATTGATTGGTTTTTAAGTATATAGGAACCTAGTAAATATGAATGACCATTTGTTCTCAGGTTCCTGAGAACCTGAGATGGGTTTAAGCACTGAAAACCTGTAACTGAGTTCAGACCACCCTTTATAAACAAAAAACTGAATTGATTTCATTATGAACTGTCTTGATTTCCCTACACAGTCACAGGAACACAAACTGAGATGAAGTTTTGAATATGGTTTGAATGTTAGACTGAAATAAAAAATCTAGGATTTCATTGGGATTGAAATTGGGTTCATGAATGCTGAGAATGGATCATACATGAGGAAATCTGAGACTTATACAATGTAAACACACACACAGGTTTTGGCTACCCTGTTGACTGATTTCCCTGTTCTCCTAATTCAGGTACACACACCTACCTAAATTCAGGTACACACACTCACACACACAGTACACAACCGGCACACACACATATTGGGACCTGTCACACAGGTTCCTCACTTTCCTGTCACACCATGCTAACCTACACATTTGTACACACACAAGAACACTCCCATGTACCCATTCATATACACACTCTCTTGTATTCTCACACACACACACTTGAACACATGAGCACATTGCACTTTCCTATTCTCCATATGTATATATATATATATATTTAAAAAATATATTTAATATATATATTTTTAATATATATATTAATATATATATATATATATATATATATATATATATATATATATATATATATATATATATTGTTAGTTGTATATATAGGTGTCCTATATATTATTAGTGTGTGTACTATTATATATTATATTTATGTGCTACATATGTGACAGATATATATATATGATATAGTACTATATGGTTTATAGGTTATATATGCCTAGGACCATGGATAGATAGATATACATATATATACATGAATTTCATGATTGATAGCTTATATAGCTAATAAATGTGCTTATGATGTGTGACTTGTGTTTGGGTTGTATAGCCTAGATTTGATGTGTGCTTGCTAGGATAGTCTTGGTTAGGCTTAGTAAGACTTGTCTGGGTTAGGTTGACTAGTGTGGTTGACTAGAGTTGACCAAGTGTTGACTTTAGTCTAGTTTGACCTAGACATACAGATACATTGTAGATTACAATTATCATCCCCTGTATACATCTTGACTTGTGTTGCTCTAACTAGGAGTCAGGTACCTCATATCGGACAGTACATTTACTACAGCTACTCAGATACAAGGCGAGTACATTCTCTGATCATTTTATAGCTTGCTTAGAATTATATTCCTGCTCTAGTTCACCTTATTTGATGCTGTCACGATATTATCACGGATTGGTACTATATGGATCCCTACATTGAGATGTTATCCCCCTCGGAAGCATCGGATACATCATGTCATGTGTTTCATGTACATCATGTATTCCTCGCTCTCATATTCATATATCTCATGTGCTTCATGCTCGTTCATGCATGCTCGTGTACTCTCATGTGCTCTCATGTTCGGTCATGTTTCCCATGTATCTTATGTATAACCTATACTTTATGTGCACTCATTTATGAGCCTTCATATGAATTTCATGTGCACCCATTTATGGGCCCCCCATGTGAACTTCATGTGCACTCATGTATGAGCTCTCATGTATACTTCATGTGCACCCATTTATGGGCTTCATGTGAAAATCATGTACCTAACATAACTTGTCTGGATCCTTGTGTATTGCTTGGGGTATGGGGGAGTATAAATAGTCATGTGAACAATTCCAAAATAGAATAGCCATGTACGCCTCTTTGGTATAGCCATGTGCAAATCAAGCCGTTCACATATCGACTTTGTACTCTAAATCACTAGTCACTGGTAGCTCTCTACTTATAGTAGATATTTCTATTACAGTTCTCTCTCTGTTTACATCATGTACTTTCTTTCAGTTTCATGTATCGTACTCTCTTGCATGTTTATATTCTCTAACCTGTTATGATCTGCGTGAGATGTATTGTGCTCGCTCCCGTCCTGACTGGACCTGTTAAATTTTTTACAGAAGATGATGAGGAACCCTACACCCTTACTTTGGAGCTTACCTAGATGACACTCGCGACCTGGACCCCTGGGGAGGTTCAGACAGCTGCTGAGGATGATACCCTTGCATAGTGTAGATAGCTTAGATTGCTCTTTCTTTTTATGTTTAGCTGTTGTCTTTATTTTCAGAGTTGTATATTTTAGTGATGTTGAGACTGGTAGTTGTTGAGACTTTGTTATTTCATTTCTGTTGTACCTCACTTGAGAATTTTCTTATATATTTTATCGTGCCATATTCTATCTCTAGATTGTGATTGAGTTGTACCTCTGTGTTGGCCTCCTTATGGAGAGTATTTCACATTATTAGTTATAGTTCATGACCTAGGACAGCGTTCTACCGCCGAAACTGCGGCGTAGGCTGGGCGCAGTTACGTACTCGTACCCTCATGATAGGTGCGGGTCATGACACGTTTTTAGTGGTGGCCCATGCAGGTCAAGTTTGTGTAGTGGTATTCGAACTAGAGTACCACTACAGCCTGCAGTAGGATTAGGATTATTTTGAGGTACTCAATCACATTAGGAAAAACTCTTAACTGGATTCCTGCCATCTAAATTCCTGTTGAAGATTGCTTCCTTGAAAACTGTCCTCCCTTGAATTATCGTTTCTATCTCAGTATTGATTCCTTGTTTGATCTGTCTCCAGGATGGTGATCGAGACTCGATCGCATCGCTCTGGGACCACAGCACCCCTATTTCTGCTCATATAGGAGCGCCTGCAGCTTTTGGGAGTGCACCTTCACCTGTCCGGAGGACTTCCCCTTTCATTCCGGATATGTATCAGCAGTAGTTACCTTCAGGGACAGTAGATGCGGCTCAGATGTTTGCCCTTTTCCAGCGATTCTTAGAGTCTCAACAGCAGATACAGCAGAGCCAATCTGCTGATATCCGACAGAGCATACAAGATACTCACCAGTTGGTCAGGATGACAATAGAGCTGGTGGCTGCTCAGCCACAGGGAGGTCAGATGCAGCCGTATCAGCCGAGGACCCCAGACATCCAATCCTTCAAGAAGATGGGACCGCGAGACTTCAAGTGTACAGAGGGCATCATATATGCTGATGATTGGATAGAGCACATTGAGGAGATATTCCGATTGGCACAGATACCAGCTGGATTACAGATCGAGGTAGTGGCCAGTCAGATGCAGGATTTGGTCCATACTTGGTACCAGACGGACCCGAGGGTTGGTACAGCCGATCAGACTTGGGCAGCGTTCAAGAAACTATTCAAAGAAAAATTATTTCCCGATACAACATTCCGTGCTTTGGAGGCTCAGTTCGAGAGTTTGGTTCAGGGAAACCAGACCGTTGAGAAGTATGCAGGAGAGTTTGTCGTTTGAGCAGATTCATCGAGGAGCTTGCTGAGGTCGGGAAGGCGATGAGGTTCCGCAGGGGTTTGATCAGGGAGATCAAGTCATATACCATGAGCGGCCGCGATACCACTTTCGAGCAGATTCTGGTAGGAGCAATAACAGCGGAGGACGATCTTGGACTGAAGGAGAAGAGGATGCGAGATACTCAGGGAGCTAGTGGAAGTGCGGGCCTGGCTAAGAGGCCCCACCTGCAGATTCAGCAGCAGTATCCGCAGCAGATGCCCTGCTTGCAGATTCAGCCACAGTATCCGCAACAGATGCCACCCTTACAGTTTCAGCAGCATATCAGCAGCCGAAGGTCTACTTCAGCAGCAGTAGTTTCAGGACCGTGTACCCTTTCAGCAGGTACAACAGCTACAGAGGCAACAGCAGGCCCCGGAATAGCAGCTTGTCATTATTTGCCCCTTCTGTAAGAGACCAGGGCATGGTTGGGGCCAATGCCGGAAGAGGCTGGGCAGATGTTTGCTTTGCGGAGGATCCGATCATCGTCTGAGAGAGTGTCCCGAGTCATCGGGACAGACAGTTCAGGGAGCAGGAGCTAGGGCTCCGGTAGGCCAACAGAGGGGATTACCCTTACCGACTCAGCAACAGAGGTACATGCAACATCAGCATCAGACTAGGGAGGCCAGCAGGAGCGAGCTTTTGCCAGGATAGTCGAGGATGCTCAGGCCATTGGAGATCTAGTTGCAGGTTCTGTTCTATTCGATTTATTTCCGCAATTGCCTCTTAAAACCGCCTTGAAATTCGATATTCCTGGTTGATTTATCAATCTTGTCCTGTTGTTCTTGTGTTATGTTTGATTTTCTTCTGAGATGAATCATATGGGCTAGGTCACCTCAGTTATGGGATCTAGAATCTTCGATGGTCGTGTTTAGCTGGCATAGTGAGGACATATAGTCAGATTTAGGACATATTTTCGGGTGTGGGAATTTAAGGTTTTGCTGCCAAGCATGCGGTAATGCAAACATTTTAAATACCATTATTCTAGAGGTATGTACCTTAGTCGAGGACTCTGTGATTATCGTAGCCTTGCTCACTAGCACGACCAAGATTCTGAGTATCATAATTTTGGACAGACGCATATGATTATCTGACGGTATGTTTGAGACTTTGATTGTGGGGTGTTGACCTAGAAGGACTACTACCATTTTAAATTTCGAGGACAAAATTTTTCTAAGGTGGGTAGACTTATAACACCCAGTTTCTAAAATGAGGGTAATTTTGAAATTTTGTGTTTAATTTATTTAATTATGATATTTAAATAATAATATGATTTTTGGTAATTTTTAATTATTTTTTAAAACTATTTAAATCATGACTTGTGATTTGGTGTACAACTAGTGAAACCGTAGAGACTGTCTGCCCTAGAGCCTAGCCATGTGATTAGGGTGTTTCAATTATCATTATTAGTCTAGGGATAATTTGGTAATTTTGACTTTTTTTAGAATTATTGATTTATTGTTGGATTGACGGTTGTTGATTTTGACTTTTGCTAGTTGTGACATAGGAGGCTAACCTAGATGTTGACTCTAGTTAAGGTAACTTGATTAGCATGGTGAGACCCTAATCTAACTTAAGTCGACTTGGTTTTGACTTGAGTGATTTAGCTCTTGAGAAATTAGGAAGGATCTATTTGTTGGACTTAAGGCTAAGGTAGAGAGCCCATTTCTCAAGTGACTTGGCCCATGGCCCATGACTTGTTACCCTAACCCTAATTTTCACTCATTAGGACCAGCCATAGGGCTCCCCTCCCTATAAATAATCTCCTCCTTGTTCTTGCCTCTTTTATTTTTTTCTCAAGCTTTGAAGAAAGAGGTATAACCATCTTCCCCAATCCATAACTTTCCCATTTTAACTCGTTTTTGGCTCAAACCACTTGCATTGGGTTCTAATTATCTCCCTCTTGCTGTTCATGGAGGATAATCTCAGGTTTGGACCAATTTCGAGAGTTTGGCTAACAAGGAAAAACCTCCCCTTTTGGAGCTTTTCATTGGAATTTCAACATATAGGTAAATCCCTATTCCTTCCACCAAATTTCATTTTCTTTGCATGGATAGGAAGCCCTAGGAGTCCCCTAGCTGCTAGCATAGGTGTGGTGTCGAGTCGTGTCAATTTTGTGTCCGTATCGGACACGTATCAGCTTGTTTGTTAAGTGTTTGTTGATTTGCCACAAAGGGTTTAAACTTGATATTTTTGGAAAGTGTTTAAATGGATTTGTTGTATTATATATATTGAATTCATGCTTGACTGAGCACATTTTAGGACACTGTTCGTGTCCATTTTGGACACGAACTCGCATACGGGACACTGCACAGGGGAGTACAGTGCTCCCCTGCTACTCGAGTGTCCTAACATGCACGACACGACACCTCGACATTTGAAACTTGGTGTGGAGGAGGGGGCCATGTCTGACATACCCCTCCCTAAGTTTCGTGGTCTCTTGTATCGTGTCGGACACGATATATGGCCTGCACTGATTCGTGCACTGTGCACACACGTAAAAATTTACGTCTGATACGACCCTTTAACTCAGACACAACACGACTTGGACACTTAACTATGACATTGACACAAAGCCCTACTCTGGGCGAACCCATGTGATGACCAGACACACCTCGTGCCCTGTGTCGCGAGCACGAGGCTTCGTCCTCGACGCACGAGGCTTCGTCCTCGACGCACGACACTGCCGTATCAGTTTCAGTGTTTGGGTATTTTGATTTGATTGGACACGTTCGTGTCCTATTTTTGGACACGATACAACGTGGTTGACACGTACACGTGTAATAGTTTATTTACCAACCTTTTGTTTGCAATGTATTGGATTTTCATTGTGTTTTCGAGTTCGGATTTGGGTTTTGTTTCGATTCTCTGATACATGTTCCAGTTTGAAAATTTCTGAACTTGATTCCCTGTTTTAAACTGAAGTTTGGTGTTTAAATTGACATGTCGATTCCTACAAATGTTTATTAGACTTCTGCAATGTTGAGTCTTGGGTTGGTGTTAGGAATTTGGTTCTCGAATTGGGTTTGGTATATTGTTGAAAAGTTTGGGTTAACTGTCATTATTTCCCAGGTTTCCTGAGAACTGATATTATAGGTATATGCATGTTTATATGTAAAATGATATCTGGGTTCATATAGTGTAATGTTTAGGTTGTATTCACATTATACTGTTGGAGTTATATCACACTGTTCACTGTTCCATTTCCTGAAAGCTGAGAATTCATTTCCTATTTGTAAACTGAGAAATTGGTGTTGATTGGTTAATACCTTGATTTTGATTTTCATAGATAGCTAAGGAACTATGTTACCAACTGAAATATGTAAACCTGAGAGTAGGTTCCACATTGATTGGTTTGTTTGACTGTCAATTGGTTTGTTGATATCCTGAGAATTTACTCACACACCTGTGCAATTCCTCACACATATATTCCTGTCACTCAGTCACACAGGTTTCTATTTAATGTACACACACATGAGTGAAACCTGAACACAATCCTGTGGTAGACTGATGCATTATAGGATTTCACTATTAGGATTTCAAACTAATGTGTAAACTGAGATTTATGCCTTAAACTTGTGTATTGATTGGTTTTTAAGTATATAAGAACCTAGTAAATATGAATGACCATTTGTTCTCAGGTTCCTGAGAACCTGAGATGGGTTTAAGCACTGAAAACCTGTAACTGAGTTCAGACCACCCTTTATATACACAAAACTGAATTGATTTCATTATGAACTGTCTTGATTTCCCTACACACTGACACAGGAACACAAACTAAGATGAAGTTTGAATATGGTTTGAATGTTAGATTGAAATGTAAAAATCTAGGATTTCATTAGGATTGAGATTGGGTTCATGAGTGCTGAGAATGGATCACACATGAGGAAATCTGAGACTTATACAATGTAAAACACACACAGAGGTTTGGCTACCCTGTTGACTGATTTCCCTGTTCTCCTAATTCAGTATACACATACCTGCCTAAATTCAGGTACATACACTCACACACACAGTACACAACCTGCACACACACATATTGGGACCTGTCACACGGTTCCTCACTTTTCTGTCACACCATGCTAACCTACACATTTGTACACACACACACAGGAAACTCCTATGTACCCATTCACATACACACCTCTTGTATTCTCACACACACACACTTGAACACATGAGCACATTGCACTTTCCTATTCTCCATATATATTATATATATATATATATATATATATATATATAATATTTATATATATAATTATATTTTTTTTAATATATATATATATATAGATCTCTATAATATATATATATAATATATTAATAATATTATATAGTAAGATATATATTATTTTATATATATGTAATTATATATATATATCTATATATATATATATATATATATATATATATATATATGTATATATATATATATTTTATATATATATGTATATATATAATATATAATATATATATATATATTATATAATATATTATATATATATATATATATATATATAGATTAATATATATATATCTATATATATATATATATATATAAATATATATATCTATATATAATATATATATAATATTATAGATATATATATATTATATATATTATATATATATATATATATCTATATTTATTTTTTTATATAAAACTATATATTATATATATATAAGATATATATTATATATATATATTTTATATATATATTATTATATATCTATATATTATATAATATCTATCTATATATATATATTATATATACTAATTATATAAAAAAATAATAAATAAATAAATAAATAATAAATAATAAATAATAAATATCATATATATTATTATATATAATATATCTATATATTATATATATATATATATATATATATATATATATATATTATCTATATATATATTTGTGAGATGTATATAGGTATCCTCTATATTATTATGTGTGTGTACTATATATATATATATTTATGTGCTACATATGTGATAGATATATGATATGATATAGTACTATATGGTTCATAGGTAATATATGCCTAGGACCATGGATAGATATATACATGTATATATATGAATTTCATGATTGAGCTTATATAGCTAATATAAATGTGCTTATGATGTGACTTGTGTTTGGGTTGTATAGCCTAGATTTGATTGTGCTTGCTAGGATAGTCTTGGTTAGGCTTATAAGACTTGTCTCGGTTAGGTTGACTAATGTGGTTGACTAGAGTTGACCAAGTGTTGACTTTAGTCTAGTTTGACCTAGACAGCATGCAGATGCATTGTAGATTACAAATCATCCCTGTATACATCTTCACTTGTGTTGCTCTAACTAGGTCAGGTACCTCATCTCGGATAGTACATTTACTACAACTATTCAGATACCAGCGAGTACATTCTCTGATCATTTCATAGCTTGCTTAGAATTATATTCCTACTCTAGTTTACCTTATTTGATGCCGTCACGATATTTCACGGATTGGTACTATATGATCCCTACATTGAGATGTTATACCCTCGGGAGCATCGGATACATCATGTCATGTGTTTCATGTACATTATGTATTCCTTGTGTATTGATTGGGTATGGGGAGTATAATAGTCATCTGAACAATTCCAAAATAGAATAGCCATGTACGCCTCTTTAGTATAGCCATGTGCAAATTAAGTCATTCACATGTCGACTTTGTACTCTAAATCACTAGTCACTGGTAGCTCTCTACTTATAGTAGATATTTCTATTACAGTTCTCTCTCTATTTACATCATGTACTTTCTTTCAGTTTCATGTATCGTACTCTCTTGCATGTTTATATTCTCTAACCTGTTATGATCTGCGTGAGATGTATTGTGCTCGCTCTCGTCCTGACTGGACCTGTTAAAAATTTTACAGAGGATGATGAGGAACCCTACATCCCTTACTTTGGAGCTTGCCTAGATGACACTCGCGACCTGGACCCCTGGGGAGGTTCAGGCAGCTGCTGAGGATGATACCCTTGCATAGTGTAGATAGCTTAGACTGCTCTTTCTTTTCATGTTTAGCTGTTGTCTTTATTTTCAGAGTTGTATATTTTAGTGATGTTGAGAGTGGTAGTTGTTGAGACTTTGTTATTTTATTTCTTTTATACCTCAGTTGAGGATTTTTTTATCTATTTTATCGTGCCATATTCTATCTCTAGATTGTGATTGAGTTGTACCTCTGTGTTGGCCTCCTTATGGAGAGTATCTTATGTTATTTAGTTATAGTTCATAACCTAGGATAGCGTTCTACAAGCCGACACTGCGGCGTAGGCTGGGCACTGTTACGTACTCATACCCTCACGATGGGTACGGGTCGTGACAGTGCCGCAGAATGTCGTATAGTGCCTATTTGGCTGTTTTATGTTCTATTTGGCTAAATTGCGGCCAGAATTTCTCCCAACTCCCAACATAAAAGTTGTAGATATTTTCCTTGCCTTCAAGAATATGTTACTAGCTATTTTATGCAAGTTTCTCTCACTCATGATAATATAATGATAGAACACGATAGTGGGCCTGTTAAGGTGCACTCTTACAAAGTAACAAGTAACATGACACGATAGTGGCCTGTTAAGGCACACTCTTAACAAGTACCTTGACATGATAACTCCTAAGTAGTGACCCGTCGTGGTGCACTCTTGACAAGCAATCTTGACATGATAATTCTTGATGGTGGTCCGTCATGACGCACTCTTGACATGATAAGTAATCTTGATAGTGGCCCGTCGTGTCACACTCTTGACAAGTAATCTTGATAAGTAAGTCTAATATGTAATCTTGAATGCTGTTGCGATGGCTATCTAGACATGCTAAGTAATTTATTATCATAACACCGTGGGTGATTGTATTGAATGTTCTTGTATAAGCTACCAGTCTTGTCTCGCATCATGTCTTGGACTTGTATCCCTGGTTACCACGGTCAGGAATTCATACTGAATCGGACTAGGTTAATGACTAGATTGATCAAGTAGTTCATATAGAGAGATATTTCGGCTACAAGCAATTTCGTTATCTGGGCGCCTTCTCTGATGGACTTGTAGCCTGCCGACGAGTAGGGCACATTTCCAGCTCACTGTCATATGGGGCACTTCATGAAATGATTACTATGCACACTGTCATGTGTTGCACTCAAGTCACCTAACAAGTCATGATAACTCTTAGCATGAACCTTGCGTCTGGATAACCTGGATAGTCTGTAGGGCTTGTGGACGTAGGGATACCTCATTGCATCTTGCTAGTAACTAGGCTTGTGATAACCCTAGTTAGTTTAAGTATCAAGCAGTACTCTTTGCTTGGCCATGAATGTTGGATGGAGTCCCATCTTGTCTAGTCTTGCCTAAATCCAGTACATGGCTATCTCGGGACATGCTTGTGTATGCTTTACTTTATCAATAATTGGTTAGAGACTAAGTTCTGTTCAGGTGAATGATTACAACCCCGGTCCTTGTTTAGTTTACGGGTTGTAACTTGGTTACCAGAATAGTCCTTTAGTTACCTTATCGTTTATCACCATATTTTCTCTAACTCATGTCTTTTATTTCATCTATGTCCTTATGTGCTAATATGCTGGTTTTAGTTCTTAAGTGAAGCCTCCTTTGTGGTACTTGCTCTTTCTGGGGTCTGATCCAGCTGGTTTTGTATGGCCAAATTTTGGAGCAGCTCCCGAGGATCTTCCAGCCTTCCTGCCAGATGGTGACCACTAGAAGAAATCCTGGCAACGAGTAGGTTTTATTTTGCTCTCCCACTTTATTGTAAAATTATTCTTTTGAGGTGTTTAGTCGCCGAGCAAGTGTTAGCTCGTGTTGAATTTATATTCCTGTCTGCCTAAGGGCTGTAACATGATTGACAAATCCTAGGGTTGATCGTATATGACTTAAACTCTTACTAGTCTTCGCATTTTGTATGACTAGCTTCATGATCATCTGAATATGTAATATTTGGGATGCCTTACCTTGTATGTCTGATGATGAACCATCTTGTTACATTTACTTGCTTGCTTGAGATTGAGACACTAGGCTTGTTCTTGACCCTAAGAGACTAATGGCTTGTAGTAAACCCTCATGCATCTAGATAGCCGTGACTATATTGCGAGGTGGGATTCACTTCAATGTACGTAGCTGGCTGCATCTGTCCCCCGCTCTCCAGTATTCTGGTTCTGGGGCGTGACAGTCATGACCTGTCATGTCCGGATTAATTATACTACTTGGGGATGGGGAGTTATTAGAGGTTATGTGATCATTACCCCTACTTGTTTATTACTTGTGCATAGCTCCACCCTCACCACACGTAGGGTGTAGCCTGACCTTATACTACTTGTGCATAGCTTTCCATTTTGGTCGGCCTGATCCCTATACTATTATACTACCTGTACATAGTCGGTCAAATGGAACTGCCTGATCTTGACCCAAGCTAATCACATAACGCTCTAATATCTCATGGCACTTTATTTTTATGTTTACATCATACCTCAGATTACTTTTCGTTGTTTATATTCCAGTTTTATCTTACATCTCACACATGACATGATATCCAGTTCTCTTGTACTGTTTTACTTTCAGTCTTGACATTTCATCATGTATTTCATTATAATTGTCTCTTATAGTATTTTTCAATTCACATGGAACTGCTGTTGGTGTTTGTACTTGCTCATATCCTGACAGGATAACCCTCGTTGTTTTTTAGAGGATTTAGATGCAGATTGCCCGACCTACTACGGGTTTGGCATAGATGGAGCCTACGACCAGGACCAGCCTGTGGACCCGGTGCTCGTAGAGGACGCACCGCCAGTAGTGACCTAGTTACCTAGATTTTGTCTTGATTACATTTCAGTTTGATACTTTGAGACTTGTAGTATTTATTTTGGGATTTTTTTATGTCTTGGTTTCTGAACTTGTGATTGCGACTCAGCGTTGTTTCAGACTATTTATCTCATCTTTATCTTTATCATCGTGTTTATCTTCCTTAGAATTATGTGATAGAGTTGTGGTTATATTCCTCCGTGCGGAGATGACAGGTTATATTATTGTGTCTTAGATACTATATATTCTAGATGACCTTTACAGTGTTCTACCGCCGATACTGCGGCATAGGCTGGACGTACCCATGTGTTCGTGCCCCTAAACAAGGTACGGGTCGTGACAGACCAGCTTCATAAGCTTGGCCCAAGATTATAGCTATGCCTACAACTGAAACTTATTTGTTCTTTAGAATCCAAATTTAAATCCATAGTCCAGGTCCTCACTAAACTTAAACATTAAAATGGGCTACTTGATCTGTTCCCTAAACTCAAACCCAACATTCAATATTATCTGAATCTCTCTTCCAGTTATAAAAATTCAAATAAACAGTAGATGAGTCCTATCCCGATTGTGACACTCATGAGTCCAGTATCTACACCCGTCCCACCACCTGGAGATACGACACGAATCAACTGTCCATAGAAATATACTATAATTGGTTCCTCCCAATTACGGCATACGCCAGGTATCAGATATCACATGATCACAATTCAAAACAAGAATATAGAGACACAACCTGAGTTCAAAGATCCTCACTAAAGCTAAGTCCTCACGAGTCCAATACATCCTATTGTGTCAATTTTAACATGAAACCTTTATTCAGACATTGCCACAGATAGTTGGAGGGCCACTACCAAAATACACTCATTTAGCGACGACTTTTTAGCGACGAAATTTTTCGTCGGTATTAGCGACGGTTTCGTGGCCGCTCAGCGACTGATTTTCGACTACAAGCCTTTGCCATTTTTATTTTAATTTTAGGAGGAGGAACAGTCGCACCGTCGTCGCTAGACTGACGGTAATATAGCGACGGATTTACCGTCGTCGCAACACAGTCGTATATTTGGCGGGAATTGTGTAGGAAATTGGCGGGACATATTTTCGACGACTTAGCGACGGGTAGTCAGTCGGCACATATCAAAAAGGGCGACTACCGGGCGACGGATGTATACCAGTCGCTAGTCCGTCGCTATATATACGTTCCAGACTTTAAATAAAACGGCGGAGGAAACTTTTTGCATTCCCCCCAAATTCACTCTCTCTCCTCTCTCTCTCTCTCTCTCTCTCTCTTTCTCTCGCCGGTGTCGGCTTCGGTGATCGGCGTCAGTGTCGTCGTCGGCGTCGGCGTCCTCTCCTCTTTCTCAACCGAAGGTAACCCCCTCTCTCTCTCTCTCTCGATCTCTCTCTCTCTCTCTCTCTCGTGGTGTCGTATAGGGGCTGGGCGGTGCGCTTGGTGCTGGGCCGTCCGGGGCTTGGCGGCTGGCTTGGGTCGGGGGCTGGGGCGGCGGGCTTGGGGCTGGGGGCGTCGGGGGCTGGGCGGTGGGCTTGGGGCGGGGGCGTCGGGGTCTGGGAGGCGGGCTTGGGGTTTTGGGGCGTCGGGGGCTGGGCGGCTTGCTTGGGTCGGGGTCTGGACGGTAGGCTTGGGGCGGGGGCATCGGGGTCTGGGAGGCGGGGTTGGGGCGTCGGGGGCTGGGCGGCTTGCTTGGGTCGGGGTCTGGGCGGCTGGCTTGGGGCGGGGGCGTCGGGGGCTGGGCGGCTGGCTTGGGTCGGGGGCTGGGCGGTGGACTTGGGGCGGCGGCGTCGGGGGCTGGGCGGCTGGCTTGGGTCGGGGGCTGGACGGTGGGCTTGGGGGCGGCGGCGTCGGGGGCTGGACGGCTGGCTTGGGGCGGGGGCGTCGGGGGCTGGGCGCTGGCTTGGGTCGGGGCCTGGGCGGTGGGCTTGGGGCGGCGGCGTCGGGGGCTGGGCGGCTGGCTTGGGTCGGGGGCTGGGCGGTGGGCTTGGGGCGGCAGCGTCGGGGGCTGGGCGGCTGGCTTGGGGCGGGGGCGTCGGGGGCTGGGCGGCTGGCTTGGGTAGGGGGCTGGGCGGTGGGCTTGGGGCGGCGGCGTCGGGGGCTGGGCGGCTGCCTTGGGGCGGGGGCGTCGGGGGCTGGGCGGCTGGCTTGGGTCGGAGGCTGGGCGGTGGGCTTGGGGCGGCGGCGTCGGGGGCTGGGCGGCTGGCTTGGGGCAGCGGGCTTTAGTCGGGGGCGGCGGCTGGCTTTGCTTCTCAAATTCATCTGAGTTTATATATTGGCTAAATAATGTGTTATCCATATTGGGTGTTTTATTAGTTTGGTGGTGTTTGGATTAGTAAATGTGAATATATATGGGGTTTGGATTCATGGTGTATATGTTCACTATCTCAAGGACAGTGCGAGTTCTATCAATTGTGTGCTTCTGTATAGATGTATATATCTATACATCTAGCTGTGATATACATATGTGTATGTGACAATCTCAGTTAGCGACGGACTAGTTACCGGTTAGCGACGGATATTTCCAGCTCCATTAATTACATTAATCTACGGTACGATATGGTGACGGATATTCCCTGCAGCCATTCGACTGGCGAGGCAGAAACTCTGTTGCCGTAGATAAAGTTGCCTGTCCTCCGACCCTCATCCCTCGGCAATGATGATACGACAACCCATCACTATATCTTATATAGTAGTAGATGATGTCTTAGTATATTACATTAGTGAGTTCATCTTGATTCTGTTACGTACGTCCTTCAGATACTAGATACGATAAGGTTAACATATCATACACGATATGTATACAGAATATAGATGATTCATACTAATGTATGCTAGAATGAATCTTGGGTTGTGTTCTGAGCCATCCGTTCTCACACTTAAAACACATAGGAATTAGTAGTGTGAGAGCGCCGGAGAGAGTGAGAGCGCCGGAGGGGGGGAGGAGAGAGAGAGAGTAAAATGGTACGACATGGTGAAGTAGTACTGTATTTTGGCTCCAGTTCCAGCTCCATTTGATCTACGGTACGACATGGTGACCAGGACATAGTCTCTGCAGCCATTCGACTGGCGAAGCAGAAACTATGTAGCCGTAGATAAAGTTGACTGTCTTCCGACCCTTATCCCTCGGCAATGATGATACGACAACCTATCACTATATCTTATATAGTAGTAGATGATGTCTTAGTATTACATTATGTGAGTTCATCTTGATTCTGTTACGTTCTTCAGATACTAGATACGATAAGAACATATACTACACCATATGTACAGAACATAGATGATTCACACTAATGTATGCTTGAATGAATCTTGGGTTGTCTTCTGAGCCATCTGTTCTCACACTTGGCAAAAAATCAAATTTTTTATACTTTATCGGCTTTCGAAAATGTACTCAAATTACATGATGGTTCCTTTAGTTAGCTTGCTTATGTTACAATTATATTATTTGTGACTATCGATCTTACCAGATGGCACCCATGACCCGAGGAGCGACACGTCGTTTGAAGAAAACAGTGAATGCTGAGGTGGCTCCTCCTACAGTTGAGGAGGAAGTGGCACCGGTTGCTAGTGAGACTGGGAGTTCTATTCATCCAGCACCGGTAGCTAGTGAGACCGAGAGTTCTCTTCATGCAGTCCTTGCAAGGGACGACATCTCTCCTCGCGCCAAAAATCTCGCTTTTTCGAGGTGGATGCGTGAACGTATTACTGAGCGTTTGCGTGAGCAGCGTGGTTCTCATTAGCTATTAGTACTTATTTGTATTGGACTATTGGTATTGGGTTATTTTTGTATTAGACTATTTGTATTGGACTACTTATTGAGTTGTTTTTGTATTAGACTATTTGTACTGTCCTCCGACCCTCATCCCTCGGCAATGATGATACGACAACCAATAAGAGAGAATATTAGATCTATCTCAGTATGACGTATACTCTGAGAGATCACTATTACAAGAATGATATCAGTAGTGAGATTGAGTGCTGGAGGAGATATTATCAGAGTATACGTCCTACTCAGATTGGTCTCCCACCGTTACTAATTTTTTCTGACAGCATGGTGGATGTGCTCCGTCAACAGAATCTTGCTCCAAACCAAAACTTTGCCCCGGAGCTCAAGTAGACATCCTTCGTGTAGAGCTCGCGTGAGAGGTTCCTGACAGCATGGTTGTCTCATTTGTCAAAGTATTCGTGCTCATCCCACATTGGTTGTGGGACGAGCACGGATACTTTGACAAAGGAGACCACCTTGCTGTCAGGAACCTCTCACTCGAGCTCTACACGAAGGATGTCTACTTGAGCTCCGGGGCAAAGTTTTGGCTCGGAGCCAGATTCTGTTGACGGAGCACATCCACCATGCTGTCAGAAAAAAATAGTAACGGTGAGAGACCTATCTGAGTAGGACGTATACTCTGATAGTATCCCCTCCAGCACTCAATCCCACTACTGATATCATTCTTGTAAAGGTGATCTCTCAGAGTATACGTCCTACTCAGATGGATCTCCAGAGTATCCTCTCCGGTTGGTTGTGTTCTGAGCCATCTGTCCCAGGGATTTGATTCTGTATTTTGGTTTCTGTATTTTGGCTCTAGCTCCATTTGCATTTGATCTACGGTACGACATGGTGATCAGGACATAGTCCCTGCAGCCATTCGACTGGCGAGGCAGAAACTATGTAGCCGTAGATAAAGTTGCCTGTCCTCCGACCCTCATCTCTCGACAATGATGATACGACAACCTATCACTATATCTTATATACTAGTAGATGATGTCTTAGTATTACATTATGTGAGTTCATCTTGATTATGTTACGTTCTTCAGGATAATTGATGTCTATTTTATATTAATTTGGTTTGGTCTATATGATTCTTGGATAATTGGCGTGCATTAAATTCGTATGTGCATATTTGGTCTATGTGATTCTTGGATAATTGGTGTGCATTATATATTGATTTGGTTTATGCATATTTTTTCAGCTCCATTTGCATTAGTCTACGGTACGACATGGTGATCAGGACATAGTCCCTGCAGCCATTCGACTGGCGAGGCAGTAACTATGTAGCCGTAGATAAAGTTGCCTGTCCTCCGACCCTCATCCCTCGGCAATGATGATACGACAACCTATCACTATATCTTATATAGTAGTAGATGATGTCTTAGTATTACATTAGTGAGTTCATCTTGATTCTGTTACGTCCTTCAGATACTATATACGATAAGAACATAGATGATTCATACTAATGTATGCTAGAATGAATCTTGACTTGTGTTCTGAGCCATCCGTTCTGATCAAGCATCTTCCTTCTCCTCTCCTCCACTATGGCTCTGAACCAATCTGCTCCTCCCTACTTCCCTTTTTTTATTTGACTCTCTCAGCCACATATGACATCCAGCTCAAGTGTAGAGTCGGAGGAGAAGAATCGGGCAGGAAGATGAGGGGGAAGCAGCACAGCCTGCAGCATGACCCGGAGGAAGTACAGAGGTTTTCTTCAACAGTCGTAGGAGAATCATACGATAAGAACATAGATGATTCACAACCTATATTAGTGAGTTCATCTTGATTCTGTTACGTCATTCAGATACTATATACGATAAGAACATAGATGATTCACACTAATGTATGCTAGAATGAATCTTGGCTTGTGTTCTGAGCCATCCGTTCTGATCAAGCATCTTCCTTCTCCTCTCCTCCACCATGGCTATGAACCAATCTGCTCCTCCCTACTTCCCTTCTTTTTATTTGACTCTCTCAGCCACATATGACATCCAGCTCAAGTGTAGAGTCGGGGGAGAAGAATCGGGCAGGAAGATGAGAGGGAAGCAGCACAGCCTGCAGCATGACCCGAAGGAAGTACAGAGGTTCTACGGCTGTTGAAGAAAACCTCTGTACTTCCTCCGGGTCATGCTGCAGGCTGTGCTGCTTCCCCCTCATCTTCCTGCCCGATTCTTCTCCCCCGACTCTACACTTGAGCTGGATGTCATATGTGGCTGAAAGAGTCAAATAAAAAGAAGGGAAGTAGGGAGGAGCAGATTGGTTCAGAGCCATGGTGGAGGAGAGGAGAAGGAAGATGCTTGATCAGAACGGATGGCTCAGAACACAAGCCAAGATTCATTCTAGCAAACATTAGTGTGAATCATCTATTTTCTTATCGTATATAGTATCTGAAGGACGTAACAGAATCAAGATGAACTCACTAATGTATGCTAGAATGAATCTTTGGTTGTGTTCTGAGCCATTCGTTCCGATACTTGGCAATTAAGTCATTCGACTGGTGAGGCAGCAACTATATATAAGGCTACTTGCATGTTCTTCCAACTTTAAATTACAAGATTACTACATTTGGTTACATAAATCACTAACCTCATCGCGGCCAATGTTTACAGTCCTGGTCTCAACTGTCTTCGATTCTATGATCCCATGCTTTCTGCCGAGTAAATTGACGCTAGGATGCGTTGACATGCTCTACGAAAGCGTCCAGAATCTTGACACTAAGTATCTAGAGACCGAAGCTTGCAAGAAGATGCTGCTCGACCATAGAAGTGAAGCAGAAAGGCTACGTGAGGGTTTAAAACTCAATGTCGATGATTTAAAACCTCGGCAAATTTACGGGTGCCCCACATTTGAGTGCTACACCAAGACTCACCGTGATGAGGTTAGTGATTTATTTAACCTAAGACATGGGATCATAGAATCAAACACAGTTGAGACCAAGACTGTAAACATTATGTGAGTTCATCTAGAATGAATTTTGGGTTGTGTTCTGAGCTATTCGTTCCCATACTTGACAATTAAGCATGTGAAATAGAACTGATTATGTTTACTTTGTCTTACGATACAGATTTTCACATCCAAATTGAAATGGATCGTTACTTCGTTGTTCGTACATGGATGTACTAGCGGATCAACCTCCTGGACCATAGGTACTTATAAGTATTGACCGTGTCGGATTAGTATCGATCTATCATTTTGGTATGGACCGTATCGGTTGGTATTGGCCTTAGCGAATTGGTATCGTCCTATCCGATATGTATCGGCCGTATATCCATTAAGTCATATTGGCCTTATCGATTTGGTATCGGTCATATCCGATAGGTATCGGCCGTGTTGGATTATTATATACCATTTCAGATTAGTATCGTTGAAGGTTTAGTAACAAGTGTACTTGAATTTCTCTCTTCTAGAGCTAGATTACCATTGCAAGAGAGTCACGAGAGCGTAGATGGCCAGTTACAGAACATACATACTTCCTTTTCAATCTCGCTTTTCCTGATGGAAAATGAAGTATGTATGTTACTGTAACTGGCCAATCACGATCTGGTGATTCTCTTGCAATGGTATTCTAGCTCGAGAAGAGAGAAATCCAAGTACAGTTGTTACTAAACCTTCCACGATACTAATCCGAAATAGTCTATACTAATCCAGCACGGCCGATACCTATCGGATATGACCGATACCAAATCGATAAGACCAATATGAATCCTAGCTATTCGGCCGATACATGTACATATCGGATATAGGACGATACCAATATGATACGTCCTATACTGAACCGATAGACCGATACTAATCTGATACACTAGATACTAAGTACATCTAACATCTCTGTGGATCAACAAATTACTGCACGATAGTACCAACGACTCCAGTTACATCTGGTTATTGGTGAGTACATGATTACATAGTAATTCTGTTAGTCTTGTGATACAGATTTTTACTCTCTCATGCTACCAACGTCACAACTTTTCGAGTGCTGCTCCCTCTAATGATGATGAACGCAAAAAACCGACGTCACAACTTTTATAACTTGAGTAAATTTCTTTACCCTATATGAAAATTTCTGTTGTCAGAAAGATGGCTCCTAGGACTCGTCGATGTGGTGCTGCTAGTCGAGGAAGGGGTCGAGGCAAGAAACCCTTGGAGGTCGACACGGAGGAAGTCTCCATCGTCAAACAAGAGCCGGTGACTGTCAAGGAAGAACCGATGACCATCAGGGAAGAGATTTCTCCCAAGCTTGAAGCTAAGGAGGAGCCACCGTCAGAGAGTAGTAGCATCGGGACCGACCCTCCTATCCCTACAGAAGACCTCAACCAGATTGAGCCTTCGTATGCAAAGTGGCTGATAGAATGGTACATGCCTCAACGGAATTATCATCCCTGGCTGTGAGGATTCATCGTCTGACTTGTGGTCTTTGTTGAGGCCAAAGTCGATTTTCCTATGTGTTTTGGAATATTTGTGAAAATTTTGGAATATTTGTGCTATGATCGGTCGTCAGGATTGGATATTAGGTTACTGTAACTGGCCAACTCTTTCCTATGTGTTTTGGAATATTTGTGAAAAATTTGGAATATTTGTGCAATGATCAGATTATAACGATGGATATTAGGTTACTCTTCCGGATAACTGATGTCTATTTTATATTAATTTGGTTTGGTCTATATGATTCTTGGATAATTGGTGTGCATTAAATTCGTATGTGCATATTTTGGTCTATGTGATTCTTGGATAATTGGTGTGCATAATATATTTGGTCTATGTGATTGTTGGATAATTGGTGTGCATTATATATTGGTTTGGTTTATGCAAATTTTTGCGAACAGCTAAAAAGCAGTAATTTTTTTTCAAAATATTCTCAGTTAGCGACGGACTTGTGACCGTTTTGCGACGGATGTCTCCAGTTGCCGACTATTTTTTGACGGTTATTCCGTCGCTACCTGGATATTTGAAAATTATTCCCAGGTAGCGATGGATGGTCGACGGACAATCCGTCGGCATGATTTATTGTTCGACGGAATAGCGACGACATATTCGTCGCCCGTATTCTGGAAATAACAAGAATTTCCAGAACAAGGTCGACGGTTAATCCGTCGCTATGCGGTCGATATATTGCGATGGCATAGCGACGACTTATCCGTCGCCAAGTTGCTGGAAATGACATGAATTTCCAGAAGCTGGTCGACGGCTTTTCCGTCAGAAAACCGTCGCTAATCCGTCACTTGATATCGACGTTATCGACGGATTAGCGACGAAACGATACGATCTGATACGCTTTTGCGACGGGTTAGCGACGGAAATTTACGTCGGTATTGTCTACACAGTTAAGTACTTAAAAGCTGAAGTGGACGACAGTCCGTCGGAAATACGTCGCTAATGCTTCGTATTATGACGTCGACTATCCGTCGCTATTCCGTCATGTGACGATAACTTAGCGACGGATGGTTATTAGCGACGAGCTGATTGCCGACGGATTTTTTTGGCCAATATCCGTCGGCAATCGGTCGCTAATAGTTATTACCGTCGTCTTAGCGATGGATTCGGCCGTCGCTAAATCGATAAATTTTGGTAGTGGGCAAGAGACAAGGAAAGATTTCAATATGGATTCTAATAATTCCGATCGAAAATTTCTTGAGAACAAAAGAGAAATTAGTGAAAATGGAAGGGAATTTCTTACTGGTTTGAATTTGACTAAAATTTCCTCGATCAAGATTAATCCCGATTCAAACAACAAGTCTCGACACGATCCAAAACTTGCAGGAGATCAACAAATTTGATAAGTTTTTAACAAAAAATCATAAATTTATGGAAGAGGAAGAGATTGGGGCTTTCACCATACTAATTTGTCAATAATTGGTTGATCATCTGAGGACTGTCATTGAGTCAGAAACAATCACCGGACACCGATCGCCTTTCGCCGTCTTTGTTCGTTCGTCGAAGGAAATCCGACCGACTGTTTGATTTTGCCAAAAACTCTAAATGTTCAAGAATCGATCGATCGGTTGATCAAGAAGGATCAGGTAAGAAGGATTGAGGAACTCACCAATTCAATGCTCCTACTCTCGTTGGATAAGACGACTTCAATATTTTAAAGTCGATCGAGTGGGTGCTGTTGTCCGCCGAGGAAGGTTCGCCAGAGAACTTCATCTAGATCACTGCTAAGCCGTTGGTACAGCCATAAGCGCCATGGCCGAGCTCAAGAATTGGTGCGGATTGGTGGTAGAAATGAACGAAGAAGAAAGGGTTTAGTGAGAGGAGAGGCAGGGTTTCGCCGTCGAAAGAGAAGTGAGAAATAGAGAGGGATTGGTCTCTATTTATAGGTCGAAGAGACGGAGTGGCCGTTACAATCGTACGACGGGGACTTGACCAGAGGAAGGTCGGTAGAATGGACAGCCGAGATGATGGTCTCTAGGTCGGTTGGGGAGATCCTTCGAGAATTCCCCAGAGAACGTGACCGCACTCGCTGTGACTCTCGGATGAAACATCGTCACTCCGTCGAGTGACCGCTGTAAAATTGTGTTAGAAAAGAAGGAAGGAAATAGAAGCAACTCAATGAATCTGATGGGTTTTAACCCATCATTCATGGGCTTTAACTTGGTATAGGCTGTCACGCTCCGATTCGACGAAACATTCGTCCTCGTATTAATTATGCCGAATCGATCGTCCTCGCTATGGAGTGATACCGTACGAGTCTGGAGCTGCACTCGTATAAGGCAAGAACATTACATTTAATACATCGTTTGAAACACCAAGTTGAAACTTCACAAATCTTAGAGAATTGAGCACACAGTTTAGGAAGATAGAAATTGCTTTCGTCGATAACTTGCAACTAAGTGCAATTCATATTAGATTGGATATGCCGTTGCGGCTACATTGATTGAAACAAAAAAATACTCGACAAGCTGTCTGAACTAACACTTGTCGTTCCGTACATTCACCATTTTATACATTGAAAGCCTTCGATGAATTGGCTTCAAAATACTTCAGAATAGGAAGAGCTTCAAAATGCCTCTCCGAACTTTAGCTTTGGCTTAGCGATGTGCACCCCTAGAGTCCTCATCACCTGTGGAGTTGGGGGATTAGTACCCTTGGAAATGCACTAGTGAGCAGGACAAACCCACTCGTCTAAACTGACTCTGATTGTTAAGGTAGGCATGCATTGGAGTTTTCTTTCTATTTAGAACTAAATAAATTCACTTCATATTGATAGCCTTCCTTGAAACAGTAAAAAGCATACATCAAAATATAGCATTTTATCCCAATTCTTACCATGATTGTGCTCATTCCTGCATGAAACAGATATAATACTTACCATCTACACAAGACAATAAGTGAGCATGCTCTTATATGCAGTCATCGGTGTTAATCACCACAAAGGAAAATTCTTCATGGCATTACGATGCGCCCTATCAGACTAGGTTGTAAGCCTATCTGGAGGTCTCGTAATGCCTCATGCCAAGCACGAAATCTCAAATTCCCCTAGGCCGATTCGGTTTTGATGCCCCGAATACTGTTTCGAGGAAACCTTTGTGCACAAGTTGTCCATGACCATGTAAATGTGAGAACAGTTTTAATATATGAAACAAATTTGTATAGCACGGACAGTATTAAGTAACATTATCATTTTTTCCAACTTATACAACAAATCATTTTCCCCAAAGTCGTACTTCCGATTTGGCATCCCGTAGGCACCAGTTTTTCCGAGGCATCATATGCCGCAACCAATGTTTTATTTTATTTTGCAGATCATAAAATAGTCTATCTATTTTCTAGAACCTTATCTTTTCACTTTTTGATGTGAAACTTATATTTTCTGAGTAACTAACACTAAATTGATACAGTTATCATGAGTTATTTATCTTAGTGATTTGCAATGCATTTAACTTGGCATCGTCGATTTGAATAAGTTCGAGGCAAACTAAATTTCATTTGCGGGAATGAGTAGAAAAGAAGGGGTCGAACCATCCATCAAGTATTTGATCGTGCCGAGGGACGGAGCGCTTCGCAATGTTCAAGCTTCAGTTACGTGAGCTCCTGCAATGGTACCAATATTTTTATCAGAATCCCTTTTTTAATCCTTCGTTTCAAAATTCGTAGAATGAATGCAGAAATTGACACAAAAACACATTCATCAAAACCAAGCAGCAAAAAACTCAAAAAAACCATACAGTAGTCCGGTCCCGTCGAAGGGACTCATATATAATGACCACTCACCGAAATGCAGCCTGCTGCATCTAGGACTTATTCCAACAGAAGTCGTTCCATTAGGTTGATCGATTCTCATAACATTCATCCAAATCAATTTATTCGATGCCACAAAGTGTGTCATAGCCATATTATGTAATACGGTATCTGGTACCAGATATTTTCGTATTTATATGAAGTAAATTATTTTATTTTGAATACTTATATTTTATTATTATCATAAGTGTTCAATACTGATTTTATTTATAAACTATTTCCTTTATTAAATAAAAATAATTGCTAATATAAGGTCTTTGAAAAATTTTACAATTTACAAAATTTTACCAAGATACCTAAGTGTACAAGTGTCTCTATGCATGCAAGACTAAGGGCACATTAGTAATTTTAACAATGGAAACATAATGATTATGTTTTATTTAAAAAATAAGAAGAAGAAAGTTTATTTAGAGAAGGGGGAGAAAGAGAGCTGACATTTTTCTTCTCCACCCTCACTCTTTTGGTCCATCCTCTTCTTCCTCTCTCTCTCTCTCAAAACTTTCTATCTCCTTTTTCCTCTCTCTCTCAACTCTCTCGTTCCTGGACCGGCCTTCGCCGTACCAGACCAACCGGTCGTCGGCCTGCCGGTCGACCTTCCCCTCCACCATTGGCGGCCCCCGCCGGCCGTCCGACCGACCACCACTACCATCATCATCATCCATCTTCATTTTCACCACCATCACCTTCATCTTCCTTCTCTCTTTACCTCATCATTTGAAAAAAAGGATAAATGAAGAAGCTTAAAGAAGAAGAAGTTGGAGAAGAAGAATATCAATGCCCTAGTCCCAAATTTTCAAAACCCTAGGTATGACTTCTTCCTTCACTAAATTCTTTCCAATTTTGAAACTAGGTTAGGATCTAGGGTTGCTAATAAACTCTAAATATTCTGAAATAGGTATTAGGAAGGAAATAGAGAATTTTTTAGGTAGATTCGGTTAAGAAAACCTAATGGCAAGGCAAGTCCTCTTCCTTTCTATCCCAAATTGTATATATTTTCAATTGTGTTCTTAATATTATAAATTTTTAATGTATAAATTGATTAGGAATTTAAGTTTAATAATGATGCGTTCGGACACGTATGTCCGAAAGAATTTCGACAAGTCAACACGGATACTTGTGAGACACAATATGGACACTTGATATGGACAAAATGATATAATTCTATAATATAATTTTGAAATGGTTGATTGTTAGAATTTGTGTATAGATTGTTATGTCATATGTTCATATTAAAAAATTTATATAATTGGATAGAGGTGTGGTATGCATATAAAACAATGTCCTACTTGGTATCAAAATACTATGGTATGTTCATGGTTCCATTTTGAATCACATATGTATACATATAGTCCAATTATACTTAAACCCTATTATATGAATTTTCTCATTTTGTCGTAAGTGAATTAGTTGAAGAATGCATCTATTTCTGTCCAAAATTGAAATAAGTTCTAAAATGGCTATCTTTAATTAAAATTCGGTTATATTAGAATGATAAACTAGTATAAGCACTCCGATAGGCTTAAGTTGTTTTCGGACATGAAAGTAGTCTCGTTACAATTGCACGTGACTTCTAAATTTGATAAGGTAGAATTTACTTTTCCAAAAATTTACATTATGTACTATTTATGAGATCCAAATCTTGGACATTCATGTATCACAATGAATAAACACTATGCTAGAGTAAGAACTTAAGAGATTTTGATCCCAAAGTAAGGTGGTGACCAATACATTTCGAATATATATATATATATATATATATATATATATATATATATATATATATATATATATATATATATATATATGTTCCAATATGTGTGATTTTTATGATTTTGTTTGCTAACTGAAAATTAGTTTCTTAAACAAAAAAAATGGAGCAATTGCAAAATAGCTACGGTAATACACTTCGGTAAGAAATTTCGTCCTTAGAAGCTCTAATTTTATTGTTTATGTCAATACCTTTAATTGCGTGGGTTCCGGTGTTGAGAGTTGCTCCACCAAAGGGGTCGGCGTACCCAGGATTTTATATATTGCGTGGTACCAGTGTTGAGGGTTGCTCCACCGAAGGGGTCGGCGTACCCGAGAATTTGATATAAACTTTTTTATTGTAAAAAATCCCGAAGTCAACAAATACAAAGGAGATTCTGCTAAAATTTTCAGTAATTTCGGGAGTTAGCCAAATTTAGAGAGTTCTAGGATTTGGAAAACCTAATTGAATAATCTAAGTTTATATCCAGCTTCCTAGTCAATCAAGATATTATCATATGGCGTGTTGTCTTTGACACACGAGATGGTAAAATAAGTTGAACGATTCCTTGCCAAAGATTATTACCATATGGCGTGTTGTTCCGACACACGAGGTGGTAATGAGTTGGATAATCTACTGCCAACAAGATATTACTGTATGGCGTATTGTCTTTGACATACGAGATGACAATTGAGTTGGAACATGATATTAGACATAGGAGTCAATAGACTATTGTCTGTGTTTGTAGTTGCATTATGGGGTGGGAGAGAACAACTGTATCACATCTATCAAAATTCCTATAATATAATAAATCCAGTAAAAGTTGATCAGTAGTCCCGCATCTGTAAGGCCTTGCGTTGTCGGGGGTGAGGCCTAGCTCACCAACAGAGAACAGTCCAGTAAATTTCAAGAATAAAACCAGAATTTAAAAAGTTAATACATACAAGTTTTCCATAAGATGTGGGGGTCGGATCTAAGGCACCGTACCCAATCCAGACACCACCTGGTCCCGGGTAAATGGGATTATTGTCAGAAAATTAGAGTGATCATGATCTACAATGTTTTCTAAATTGCATCATCATATAGGAAACTTGACTGTGATTGTGATAGTGAATTTAGGTTGTTGTGTTTGTAATTATAGTTAAAATTATTAGGATATTGTCATAGGAAGAACACTAAGGAATTCACTAGAATAGAATTTAGTCGGGGTCATATTTTATAATTCCTCAGAACTAATTTATCAATTCCTTTACTTTAGAATTTTGAAAATATGATCATCTTAGAGATTCTCAATTAATTTATTTTATTTTATTTTCTCGTCCTTGTCTGAGGGCTTGTATGTCGTTTGACGACCTAGTATTGTTCACTAGATTTGTAGACATACTTCCAAGGAGCTGCTATTACACAATGAAGAGGACTGGAGAACATGATCAATATGATATGGTTGAAGTGATCATGCTGGAACTATATCTTCTTATCATCAGTCAGGTATATATGTATATGGTATGCAATTATATTTGGGTTAATATTCGTACTGGGTAGAGTAGTCCATTTCCCTATTTATAGTTTATAATGTCCCTTTTAGATTAATATTGATTTTATTATACAATCTTATGACCTGTGATAACCTATCCTAGAACCTTACGAGCGACAATTGCAAATATGGGTACTGTAGTATTCGTATATCGCGTAGCCTGGAGATGGTGTTACGTACTCAGCTCGTCGTATTTTGGGAATGGGGCATGACAAAGTGTTATCGTAAGCCAAGCTCGATGATCGCAAGCATATTACATAGTCCGCCGTCTATCGGAAATGGGACACTACTGTCACGACCCGCACCCGCTTTTCGGACGCGAGCTCGTGAGCAAGCCAGCTACGTATCGAGCGAACTCCGGCCTGACTTGAATACGTAAACGCTGTCAAGGCTATGGTCTACTGCCAAATCATGGCAATGTAATCTATATCTCAAATCCACAATAAGTATACGAAACATGAATGAACACTATGGGTCGTGGTCTGCAGCCCACTAGCATATATGTCCGATAAGACTTCAAGGAATATAACAAGAGTCTCTAAACCGAATTAATAAGCAGAATATCTCATGATAAGGAATGAAAAGCACGAAAGGATAACAATGTAATATCACTGACAAATACCTGAATCTCACAAGCAATATTGTAATCATCTAAAACCCACAAGTGTCATAATCATCCGCTATCCAGAACTGCTAACTAACTCCACACAATCACTAACCTGAAGAGATCATCAGGTCCTCAGAGGACATAGCAAGATACATATAAACATGCCTATCTAGCAGTTTAATCATGCATGATAATATATAAACATGATATAACAAGGAACGACACTTAACATGGGAAGAGACTACGACCAAACTGCTAACAAGTGACTAACGACAAGTGGCTACTGACTGGTGACTTTGAACTGGAATACAAGAACAACTATACGTAACTGAACTGCTGAATGAACAAGCGAACACGAGATCAATGGAATACCAAACCCTCGCTCCGAGTGGACTCGCAGGTTTGAACTAATCACTAACCCTCGTCCCGAGTGTGGACTCTCTGGTTAGTACTAACCCTCGTCCCGAGTATGGACTCTCTGGTTAGTTTACGGCAAGGCACCCTCGTCCCGAGTGTGGACTCTCTGGTGCAAGTATAACATCCTCGTCCCGAGTGTGGACTCTCTGATGTAAACACCCTCGTCCCGAGTGGACTCTCTGGTGCAAGTCAAGTCAACACCCTCGTCCCGAGTGTGGACTCTCTGGTTCAAAAAATCGACATCCTCGTCCCGAGTTTGGACTCACGGATGTAAACAGATCAAGGCAATCACCCTCGTCCCGAGTGGACTCTCTGGTGCCAAGGTAACAATAACAAGGATTTAGCAGTTCAATTACACGTAATCGTTCTATGACACGACTCAAGCAAGGTACTGGTGAGACAAGGTACGACTCATGTCAAGACACGGGTAAGGATAACTCTAGCATGAACTATAAGGTGAAGAAGTCCAGTATAACTATACTATCAAGTCAAATAAGACAATAAACTGGTGAACACGGTATATAGAAAATAGATAAATCAAATCAACTAGAAAACCAATGAATCATATAAGATCTATAACAAATAGAGTAACTAATGATAATACAATAATAACATGAAAACTATAAACATGAAATTAAACTGTAGAGGAAGGCAAGGTATCTTGCCTGTGGTCCTTGCACAAACCGTAGTCACAAGTCGAAGATGAGAGGATGCCGATCTAGTAGCTGTCAACTTCGATACGAATCCAACAAAAAAAATAGGGCGTGAAAAGCACGTCGGAGTTAGCGGGAATCACTTCGGGAAGTCGGAAACCCTAGATGAGTTCTCCCACAAAGGCGGCTAGAAATTTAATTAGGGTTTCGAATATAATAATATATATAGGAGAGAGAGAGTGAGGTGGTTCAGCCTGGGCACCGACAGGTGGGCCCCCCTGGGTGAATTTCTGGGTAATTAATTATTTTAATTCATAAAATCATTTAAAAATCATTTTCAGTCCAAATAAATCAAAATAAATTGCAGAAAAATCCAGAAAAATTCTAGAAAATTCTAGAAAATATTTCTAAGTGTCTAGAATCTAAATAAAATATTTCTAAGTATCTAGAATCTAAATAAAATATTTTAACACAAAAATATCATCATGTGACCTCACAGTAAATTACCAAAGCCTATAAAATATAATTTCTATAGGTTTTAATTATATAAAAATTCCCAAAAATTTTAAAAAAAATTTAGAAAAATTCTAAAATATTCTAGAAAATATTTCTAACCTCCTAGAACCTAAATAAAAATAACTTGTCTCAAAATATTCCCAATGACCTTATAGTAATTCATGAAGGTCAATAAAATAAATATATCTTTAATAAATAAATATCTAAAAATGTCTAAAAATTATAGGAAAATATAATATAGCTATAACATGCTTATAAACCCTATCTAGAGATCATGTGACCACAAAATGGTCATAAATAACCTGTGGGCTTAGTCGTAACTCCTATAATCATAGAAAAATTATATGTAAACTAATCAAATAAAAAAAATAAAAAATATTTTATAAAATTTTGGGAAGAGGAGTTACAAATCTACCCACCTTAAAATAATTTCGTCCTCGAAATTCTAATTCATAACTATTCCTTAAAAATCAAAGTCTACTATTACCTTAATTTCCTCAAATTTAATTTCTCAAAAATATTTTATAACCTTCTCTAGTCATTTTATAACTCCGAATACTTGAGGACTTCTACCCACCTTTGGTCACACTACTCCTCAAAATACGGTCACTAAAATCTTATAACCTTCTAACTAGTTGCTAACGATTCTACCAACAAATATCTAGGGCGTATGACATCTATAATCCCTCATATCTATAAACAACCAAATATTCAATAGTCAAGCAATATTATACAATAACTTAGGAATATCTGATGAATTCTAGACGACACGATCATTCGTCACCCCGAAATAGGAAGGGACGAGAATCAATTGTACGGAAAGAAAGAAAGTATAATCGAGAGCAAATATGAAGTTTTCAAGGACGTAGAAAATTTCTAAGAGAATTTTTAAGGCAGAGTGGATTGAGATTTCTAAGGTTAGCCATGGTCGCAGGCTCGTATCAGTACAGTTACGTAACCGATACGATATGCTCTGACCTGTATGGGCCACAAAAAAACTTGTTACGGCCCGCACCTGCTTTTTGGACGCGAGCTCGTGAGCAAGCCAGCTACGTATCGAGCGAACTCCGGCCCGACTCGAATACGTAAACGCTGTCAAGGCTATGGTCTACTGCCAAATCATGGCAATGTAACTATATCTCAAATCCACAATAAGTATACGAAACATGAATGAACACTATGGGTCGTGGTCTGCAGCCCACTAGCATATATGTCCGATAAGACTCCAAGGAATATGATAAGAGTCTTTTAAACTGAATCAATAAGCAGAATATCTCATGATAAGGAATGAAAAGCACGAAAGGATAACAATATAATATCACTGACAAATACCTGAATCTCACAAGCAATATTATAATCATCTAAAACCCACAAGTATCATAATCATCCGCCATCCAGAACTGCTAACTAACTCCACGCAATTACTAACTTGAAGAGATCATCAGGTCCTCAGAGGACATAGCAAGATACATATAAACATGCCTATCTAGCAGTTTAATCATGCATGATAATATATAAACATGATATAACAAGGAACGATACTTAACATGGCAAGAGACTACGACCAAACTGCTAACAAGTGGCTACTGACTGGTGACTTTGAACTGGAATACAAGAACAACTATATGTAACCGAACTGCTGAATGAACAAGCGAACACGAGATCAATGGAATACCAAACCCTCGTCCCGAGTGGACTCGCAGGTTTGAACTAATCACCAACCCTCGTCCCGAGTGTGGACTCTCTGGTTAGTACTAACCCTCGTTTCGAGTGTGGACTCTCTGGTTAGTTCACGGCAAGGCACCCTCGTCCCGAGTGTGGACTCTCTGGTACAAGTATAACATCCTCGTCCCGAGTGTGGACTCTCTGATGTAAACACCCTCGTCCCGAGTGGACTCTCTGGTGCAAGTCAAGTCAACACTCTCGTCCCGAGTGTGGACTCTCTGGTGCAAATAATCGACATCCTTGTCCCGAGTTTGGACTCACGGATGTAAACAGATCAAGGCAATCACCCTCGTCCCGAGTGGACTCTCTGGTGCCAAGGTAACAATAACAACGATTTAGCAGTTCAATTACACGTACTCGTTCTATGACACGACTCAAGCAAGGTACTGGTGAGACAAGGTACGACTCATGTCAAGACACTGGTAAGGACAACTCTAGCATGAACTATAAGGTGAACAAGTCTAGTATAACTATACTATCAAGTCAAATAAGACAATAAACTGGTGAACACGGTTTATAGAAAATAGATAAATCAAATCAACTAGAAAACCAATGAATCATATAAGATCTATAACAAATAGAGTATTTAATGATAATACAATAATAACATGAAAACTATAAACATGAAATTAAACTATAGAGGAAGGCAAGGTATTTTGCCTGTGGTCCTTGCACAAACCGTAGTCACAAGTCGAGGATGAGAGGATGCCGATCTAGGAGCTGTCAACCTCGATACGAATCCAACAAAAAAATGGGGCATGAAAAGCACGTCGCAGTTAGCGGGAATCACTTCGGGAAGTCAGAAACCCTAGATGAGTTCTTCCACAAAGGCGGCTAGAAATTTAATTAGGGTTTTGAATATAATAATATATATAGAAGAGAGAGAGAGGCGGTTCAGCCTGGGCGCCGACAGGTGGGCCCCCCTGGGTGAATTTCTGGGTAATTAATTATTTTAATTCAGAAAATTATTTAAAAATCATTTTCAGTCCAAATAAATCAAAATAAATTACAAAAAAATCCAAAAAAATTCTAGAATATTCTAGAAAATATTTCTAAGTGTGTAGAATCAAAATAAAATATTTTAACACAAAATATCATCATATGACCTCACAGTAAATTACCAAAGCCTATAAAATATAATTTCTATAGGTTTTAATTATATAAAAATTCCTAAAAATTCTAAAAAAAATCCAGAAAAATTCTAAAATATTCTAGAAAATATTTCTAACCTCCTATAACCTAAATAAAAATAACTTGTCTCAAAATAGTCCCAAATGACCTTATAGTAATTCATGAAGGTCAATAAAATAAATATATCTTTAATAAATAAATATCTAAAAATGTCTAAAAATCATAGGAAAATATAATATAGCTATAGCATGCTTATAAACCCTATCTAGAGATCATGTGACTACAAGATGGTCATAAATCACCTGTGGGCTTAGTCACAACTCCTATGATCATAGAAAAATTAAATGTAAACTAATCAAATAAAAAATTAAAAAAAATTTCATAAAATTTTGGGAAAAGGAGTTACAACTACATAATATACCACTAAGAAAAAGTTTTGTCCCAAAACTTAAGAACAAGGGTCTGACCTTAAGTTAGGCAAACAACGAAGGGTACTTCTCCTTCATCTCTGCCCTATCTTCCACATTGAGTCTTCAACTGAATGGTTCTGCGAAAGCACGCAAACCAAAGACATTGACAGATTTTGCAAGGTCTTTTCCTTTCGATCCAAAATTTGAATAGGCTCTTCCGAGTAAGACAAGCTCGCACGTAGCTCCCACTGATCGAAGCTAACCACATGACTTGGATCATGCATGTATTTTCAAAGTTGTGAAACGTGGAAAACATTGTGTACTTCAGCCAAGGCAGGAGGTAATGTGATACGATAAGCAACCGTCACAACTCGCTCAAGGATCTCGAAAGGGCCTAAAAATCTCGGGCTCAGTTTGTCGAACCGCATCACACCACGTATGGGCGTTACTTTCAAAAACACATAGTCCCCGACCAAAAATTCTAACGGTCATATACGAAGATCTGTATACCTTTTTTGTCGACTTTACACGACGTGACGTCTGTCTCGAATCAAGCGAACCTTTTCGACGGCCTGCTCCACTAGTTTCGGTCTAAGCACCTGTCGCTTTTTAACTTCATCCCAGCATATCAGAGACCGACACTTCCTCCTGTAGAGTGCCTCATATGGAGCCATATGTATGCTCGAATGATAACGGTTGTTATACGCAAACTTCGCAAGGGGCAAATGTGTATCCCAACTAGTCTTTAAATCGATCGCACACAGACAAAACATATCTTCCAGGATTTGATTCACCCTCTCTGTTTGATCGTCTGTTTGGGGGTGATATGAAGTACTAAAATTTAGTTTGGTCCCCATTGTAGCTTGTAAGCTCGTCCAGAAATACGATAGGAATCGCCCGTCTCTGTCCAAAACTATTGTGGCAGGTACCCCGTGTAGTCAAACAATCTCGTCGATATAGATTTTTGCTAACCGATCGACGCTCCATGCTACTTTGATTGTGATGAAGTGAGACAACTTTGTCAATCTATCAACAATAACCCAAATTGCAGTCATTCTCCCACGGCGTCTTCAAAAATCCTACAATGAAATCCATCGAGATATTGTCCCACTTCTACTCGGGAATGGCAAAATTCTGCAGCTCCCCGCCTAGCCTTTGGTGTTCTGCCTTCACTTGTTGACATACCATGAACTGTGATACGAAAGTAGCCACATCTTTCTTTATGTCGTGCCACCAAAAGTTTGTGCTCAAGTCCTTGTACATCTTGGTGCTCCCAGGATGTAATGAGTACTTTGCATAATGCACCTCCGTCAGAATTTTTTTTTCTGAGTTTGGCAGTTTCAGAATGTGGAGCCTTCCTTTTAGTCGCAACGTCCCGTATCTGTCTTCCGTAAAGTCAGTCACCCTTCCTGTTAAAATCAGCTCACGCATCTTCTTCAGAAATGAATCTTCCTTCTATGCGGTCTTTATTTTTCTAAGCAGGTTCGACCCAAGCTTCAACTGAGACAGGTGCAGATATCGATACTCAATTCCGAGTTTGATACCCATCGCTTCAAGGTCTCGTCGTATCTCATTACTTAGGGCCAATGATCCCATAAATATTCTGTTTAGTGCATCTGCTATGACGTTTCCTTTGCCCGATGTATACTCGATCGTCAGCTTATAGTCTTTTATTAGTTCGAGCCAATGTCGCTGCCTCAAGTTGAGTTCTCCTTGGGTGAATAAGTATTTGAGGATCTTGTGATCCGTGCAGATTCTACAAGCCACACCATAGAGGTAGTGTCGCCAGAGTTTCAATGCGAACACGATTGTCGCCAATTCTAGATCATGCGTCAGATAGTTCTTCTCATGCTGCTTCAACTTTCTTGAAGCATAGGAGATGACTTTGTCGTTCTGCATGAGCACACATCCTAGGCCAGTTTTCGATGTGTCAGTTGAATATCTGAAACCCTTTTAGTCCATTTGAAAGTGCAAGGATTGGAGCTGAGACGAGCCGTTGCTTCAACTCTTGAAAGTTGGATTCATAGTCGACACTCCATTCGAATACGACCCCCTTCTAGGTGAGACGAGTCAGAGGCAACGCTAATTTGGAAAAGCTTCGTATAAATCTCCAGTAATAGCCCGCCAAGCCCAAGAAAATCCGGATGTCTCAAGCCGAGGTAGGTCATTTCTGTAGTGCCCCGACCCACAAGATACCTTATGATGGATGGTTGGTTCGATGAAGCCTTGTTGGACTTAGGATTATGCAAAGGATCGCTTGGAAGGCTATGCAATCATGGCAGAAATTGTCCTATGAATGTGAGTAGTGTTGAACCCTTCTAAGATCCTTTAGCTTCACGCTTAAAATAAAGATAGTATGCTATGTTTCTTACTGAGTTGCTCAATAATATCTTGTATGAATTCGAAAAGATAGTGAAAGATAATAATCATCTGAACATAAACTGTTATTGCTAGATGAATTGTATGCAGAGTAGCATAAAGGAAGAATAGAACATTGACACAAATGATAAACTTAATGTTGTTGACTGCAGGTCTTCCAAATTGCTATTGGGGAGAAGTTGCATTGACGACCATTTTTATTTTGAATAGAGTGCCATATGCAACTTCGGACATCACTCCTCATGAACTCTGGTTCAAAGTCAGACCTAACTTGAGTATTATTCGAGTGTCGGGGTGTCTGCATGTAAAGCTCCAAGATCTGAAGATTCAGAAGCTCGGGACAAGGACTATGAAGACGATCTTCTTGGGATATGTCGAGAAGAGTGATGCTCGAAGATTTTTTGATATAGAATCAAATTATATCATTGAATCTCGCGATACAGAATACTTTGAAGATAAATTTGCAAGGCACAAGAACATTGTTCTTGTGGACATTTCGGAGAATAATGAGGGTGCACAGGAAAATAATATTTCTAATAAAATTGTAGTCCAAGAAGAAGCTATTGTGGAAGAGACAACACTTGAACCAGAACTCACTGATCCCATCAACTAAGCGAGTGAGGAGACCGAAGGACTTTGGAGATGACTTTGTCACCTATCATGTGGAAGCAGATCCGCTTACCTATGATGAGACGATGAAGACCAGAGACGCTATTTTTTAGAAGGAGGCAATCAACAATAAAATTGATTTAATTACTTCTAATAACACTTGGGTGTTGGTTGATCTTCCTGAAGGAGCAAAATCCATCGGATGCAAATAGATCTTCAAAAAGAAGATGAAAATAGATGGAACTATTGAGAAGTTCAAGGCTAGGCTAGTAGCCAAGGGGTTCTCTTAGAAGCAGGAGATTGACTACTTCGACACGTATGCTCAAACAGCTCAGATGACCACCATTAGAATTGTTAATTGGTCTCGCATCAATACATAAGTTGGTGATACATCAGATGGATGTAAAGATAACTTTCCTGAATGGCGAGCTGATCGAAGAGATTTACATGCAATAGCCAGAAGGATATGTCGTCAAGGGTCTTGAAGACAAAGTCTGCAAGTTAGTAAAATCCTTGTACGGTCTGAAATAGGCTCCCAAAATATGGAATGAGAAGAATGACAAAGTTATGAGGTCAAATGGCTACAAGGTCAGCGAAACGGACAAGTGTGCTTACACGAAGTTCACTAATGAAAGAGGTGTAATCTTTTGTCTGTATGTGGACAATATGCTGATCTCCGGTACGGATATGAACTATGTCACGGAGACAAGAAGTTTATCTCGACCAAGTTTAGTATGAAGGACTTGGAGGAAGTTGATGTGATCTTGGGCATGAAGATCATCTGGACGGACACTAGACCGGCGTTGTCACAGTCTCATTATATTGAGAAGATGATCATACGCTACGGGTATCAGGATCTTTCAGTGATCGATATGCCTTACATGTGTGACCTGAAGCTGAAGCCTAATTCGAAAAAAGCATCTGACAGCTGGAGTATGCAAGCATCATCGGGAGTTTGATGTACGCTACTCCTGCCACTAGGCCTGACATAGGTTTCAACATGGGAATCTTAAGTCGTTTCATGAGCAAACCAGGCCTTGAGTACTGAAAAGCTGTGAAACGGGTAATGAGATATCTCAAAAAGACTCAGACATATACACTGTACTACAGCGGAGATCTGCTAGTAGTAGAAGGCTTCAGTGATGCGAGCTGGTGCTCAGAGGTGGAGAGCGAGAGATCCACAGGTGGATTCATTTTCAAAATAGGTAGAGCTGCTATATCATGGAAGTCGAAGAAGCAGACTATGCTCTCTCGTTCCTCCATAGAATCTGAGTTCTTTATACTTGACTCCGCAGCAGAAGAAGTAGAATTGCTTCAGAAGCTTATGTATGATTTTCCTATTGGTTGGGGCACAGTTACTGGCGATACCAATATACTACGACAACCAGACGATTGCTGCGGTGGCATCGAATGACCTCTTCCACGAGAAGAAGAGAACCGTGCGACTAAAGCACAGAACAATGTACGATCCCATCAAGAGAGGTATCATTGTAGTGATTGATGTTCGGACACTACCAAAATAAGTCATATTGGCGACGAATTTAGCGACTCCGAGTAATAACGCCGCTACTTTTTGTGTATTTAGCGACGTTTATAAAAGACATCGTTGAACGTCACTATTAGTGACATAGAGCGACGAGTAGCGACAAGCATTATTGTTTGGAAAGCAGATGTCGCAGTCTCGTCGCAAAACATCGTTGTTTTATTTTATTTAGCAACAGTTTTCCGACTCATACTTCTGTACGTCGTCGTATCTTTAGTTTACAGCGACGTTTAGCGACGTCCTTTTTTAGACATCGCTAAAAAGTTTCATATAGGGTTCAAGTGCCAATCGACTTTTATTTATTTACCCTAAATTCTTCCGCTCTCTGTCCCCAAAATTCCCTTCCACTCTCGTCCCTCTAGCATCCCCCTCCCTCCGGCGACCCCCTCCCCGCGGCGACCCCCTTCCCTGCGGCGACCCCTGTTCCTCTGGCGTCCCCTCTCCATCGGTGACCCCTGTCCCTCTGCCACTCCTCCACCATCGTTCCCCTCGTCGATGCCGATCCGACCAGTCCCCTCCGTCGCTGCTCCAGCTCCGGCGACCCTGACCCTGACTCCGACCAAGGCAGGTAAACCCTAACCCTATCTTCCTTCCTTCTGACGTGCTGACTAAAACACAATACGACATGCACACATGCTGATACGACACACAGACACTGACACCCATGACTAGCACAAACACATACACGACACATATATACACACACACATACTCACACACATACGCACACACGCTGACACGACACGACACACACAACACGCACATACACATATACGACATAGGACAGTGAGCATGTTGGCAAGTGCCACATTAGCATATGCTATGTGGCATTGCTGCAGCAGCAGTAGCAACTTGCCTTGGCAAGGCTTGTATTGGCTCGGGCTACAAGCCACAGTGGGCAGGGGTTAGAGAAGTCAGGGGCTTTAGGAGATAGGGGGATCCCATTTGGGAGCTCGAGTATAGGCAAAAGCCTGAGTGAAGTGTATATGTGTCGAGTGTGAGTGTGAGCAGTGGTATCAGTTGGTATCAATTTAGTATCTTGGGGAGATAGAGTGCCTATTTGAGTTAGTGCTGGTACTAGTGAGTTAATGTAGTTTAGGATCAATTAGGATATTTAGAAGTGAATGCGAGTACCCTATCTAAGAGTGTTAGTGTATGTGATTATCAGTATGTGTCAAATCTTAGTATTCCTAAGTAAGAGTGGGTATATGTGAGTGAGTGTTATTAGAGTGTTAGAGAGTTAGTTCAGTCCTAGTACCTAGAGTGTATAGAGTATCCTATAAGTGTAGGTATGATTGATACAGTATTTTGAGCCATTCTCTAGTAATTAAATTTACTTATGCCTAAGCCTTTTGGGCCTATCAGAGTTATAGATTTTTTTTTTGAAAATCTAGTATAATGCTGATTAACTCAAAAGGCTCGCATAAATAAGAGTGTATAGAGTGAGTATACTAGTAGTATATCGTAGTATCCTAGAGTGTATAGAGTGAGCTTCTCTACTTCCTTTCTTCTTATTCGGGTTATTGAGCCGACTATTATGCATCGTAGGATATCTACCTCAACCTCACCCTAAAGAAGTATGGAAATATTAATATTAACAAAGGTTTACAGTATCGGTTTCGGTATCGGTATCATTATCGGTATTGTTATAGGTATTATTTACAGTTGATATCATAAATCTTATAGCTTTCGCTAGCAGAGCACACTGTTGAGCCAAATGTGAAGCAGAGCTTCATATTCAAAATATTAGAAGTAAAAAGTTTTCGATTGGTGGTGGGATGAAAAAGGATTCTGACTCGTCCCACCACCAATTGAAAACTTTTTTACTTCTAATATTTTGAATATGAAGCTCTGCCTCCTGCTAGCAGAAGCTATGAGATTCAGGATATCAACCTGTAAATGATATAGAAACCGATTTCGATACCGATATTGTGAACCTTGGTTAACTATTAATATTTACACACTTCTCTAGGGTGAGGTTGAGGTAGATATCATATGATGCTGAATAGGATGCTGAGAGAGTCAAATAAGAAGAAGGGAAATAGAGGGGGTCAGAGAGGGGGGGTTAGAGAGGGGGCCTTCTTGTTGAATATGTGACAACATTTATTTGATACCCATGTGCCTATATGCATCAATTTAGAATGTACTCGAATAATGTGTATCTATTTTTGTAGAATTATTGTCAATTAGATATGAATTACTATCTGTGGCATCGTTCGTGGATGTATAATCGTTATTCTGATGACATGTGCGGTGTGCGGAATGAATTTATACATGGGATAGAGCAATTCCTATAGTTTGCCAAGGCGTTCCCTCAGTACATGGACCGTACCAAAATTAAGTGTCCATATGTGAGATGTCACAACATGAAATATCATCCAAAAGTGGATGTGACATATCATTTGTACTCAAGAGATTTTATGCTGAATTACTATCAATGGACGTCACATGGAGAACTTGTGCCTTTAGTATCGCAGCTGGAGCCTAATTTCCCGTATATGGATGTCCATGACCACGCTGGTTACGACAAAGGGTGCGTGAATATGGTTTTTAACGCTGTGGGGCCTAGTTTCGATCTAGACAATCATGATGCGGCATAGGAGGCACCGAATGCCGATGTTACGAAGTTCATGGAGTTGCTAGAGAATGCAAGGACTCCTTTGTATCCTGGTTGTGAGGATCATTCACCGTTGGAGGTGGTTACAAGACTGCTGAGCATCAAGTTCAATTTTAACATGTCTCAAGAATGCTACAACTGAATCATGGAGTTAATTATAGAGATCTTGCCGGTAGGTGCAAAGTTACCTACAGACTTCTACCGGTCTAAGAGGATTGTGAGATCTCTCTAGATGGGATACGATAAAATTTATGCATATCGTAATGGGTGCATGTTGTACTACAAAGACGACAAGGATGAAGATGTGTACAAATTTTGTGGTGTTGATCGCTACAAGGCAACAAGTTCGAGTACGACTTCCGGTGCAAGGAAGCCTACCGATTTGATGCACTACTTGCCGTTGATGCCGCGGTTGCAGAGGTTGTTTATGGTGAAGGAAACTACAGAAAATATGAGATGGCACAGACGAGAACAGGTCGAAGGAGTGTTGGATCACCCATCTGATGGGGAATCATGGAAGCACTTTGATCGATAGTATCCAGATTTTGCTTCGGATCCGCGTAATGTCAGATTGGGTCTCTCCTCCGACGGTTCTACCCCATTCGAACTTTCAGGCTCCCAGTATTCGTGTTGGCCTGTGATCGTCACTCCATACAATCTACCTCCTTGGATGTGTATGAAGACTCCGTATATGTTTCTCACCGTTATTATCCCGGGTCCGAACAATCCGAAGAGGAACATCGATGTGTATTTACAGCCATTGATAGATGAGTTAAATCATCTGTGGAAGTAGGTGCCAATACCTACTATGTTTCTAGAAAGCAGAATTTTCAGATGAGAGTCGCACTGATGTGGACCATCAACGACTTTCCGGCATATAGAATGTTATCTGGATATAGCACTCATGGTCGTCTCTCATGTCTGTATTACATGGACCGCACGAAGGCTTTCCGTTTAAAATACGAAGAAAAACTGTGCTTCTTCGATTGTCATCGACAGTTCTTGCAGAAGGACCAACCGTTCCGGAGGAACAAGAATGCATTTCATGTCGGACGTTGTAGAGAAGGCCAATCCACCGCCAAGGTGGGCTGGAGGTACGATATGAGATAGGTCAAGGATTTTCCAAGTGCTATCGAAAAGCCTACAAAGGGATACAAGTGTGATGAATTTGGCCGCACTCATAATTAGACGGAAAGAAGTATATTCTGGGACTTGCCTTATTGGAGCACCACTCTGATCAGACATAACCTTGATATCATACATATCGAGAAGAATGTATTTGACAATATAATAAATACTGTGATGGACGTAAAGGGAAAGGTGAAAGATAATCCCAAGGCCAGGTTGGACTTGGAAGATATATACAGACGTCTTGCGTTGCATTTGATAAATGAAGGCAATGGAAAGTATAAGCAACCTAAGGCAATTTTCTCACCTAGACATGGAGGATAAAGTGAGACTTTCTAGGTGGATTCAGGGCCTAAAATTTTCTAACAGATACGTATCGAATTTAAAAAGATGCGTCAACCCGAAGGAGAATAAAATGACGGATATGAAGAGCCACGACTGTCATGTATTTATAGGAGAGGTTAATTCTGATAGCATTTGGGAAATTATAACCGTCGGTCGTTTGGGATCCATTGACAGAGTTTAGCATATTCTTCAGAGATCTTTGTTCTACTAAGTTGCTTGTCGATCGTCTAGAAAAGCAAGAGAAGGACATTGCAGTAACGCTGTGCAGTCTTGAGAGGGTGTTCCCTCCTGGTTTCTTCGAATCTATAGGAGCATTTGCCAATTCATCTATCCTACGAGGCACGTGTTGGTGGGACCCGTCGGTTATCGGTGGATGTACCCGTTTGAGTGACATTTGAACCACCTAATGAGAAAGGTGAAAAACACGACTCGGATCGAAGGTTCTATTTATGAAGCCTATATTATCGAGGAGATTACAAACATCTGCTCGATGTATTTCAAGCCACATGTTGCTACTAATAGAACAAGAGCTCCCAGAAACTGACGATGGATATCTTGAAGTCTAATGATACAATACTGAAAGCCTTCAATGCTTTCGGAAAGCCTTCCGAGAAAATAAAGAAAAGATATCTGAATGACGAGGAACTAAGGGCTACTCAGTTATATATATTGATCAACTGCGACGAGGATAAGTGGAGAAGCTCGAGGGGTAAGTAATTAGCACGTCCACATTTATGTCATCTATGCATGTAATAGTATCCAATATTATTATTACACTAATTGGTATACGTGTTATTATTTTGAGCACATTTAATGATGAGGTGAGGTAGAGTAGACAGTACATAACGGATGAAGAACTGGAACAGAAAATAAGACATCATTTTCCTTTATGGTTGAGAGCATATGTAAGATGATGCAGTAATTACTTCTCGTATATGCACTTTGCACAGTAATTAACGGAACGCTGAATTTAATTTCTTATCTTGTGGTATTTAGGTCGATCAGTCCGGATGCAATAGTAGAGAATGAGTCTATTAGAACTCTAGCCAAGTTGTCCATTTATTTCCGTCAAAATATGGCCAAGCTATTGTGTGAATGGGTTTAGGTTCAAGTCAACAAATGCTCTGATCAGAAAGAACTTTCCAGATCTTGATTCGACCAAAAATAGTTGTTTGTGTATCCGATCTACAAACTACAAAGATGTAGATCCGGCCAATGATTTTTATGGCAGTCTTACGGGAGATTGTAGAGTTGACATATAACTACGGTATAGAGCCGGCTAAGATCGTGTTGTTCAGGTGTGATTGGTTCGATCTGATCCAAGATCTAGGTTAGAAAATTGACAAGCATGGTCTTGTGGATATTAACTACCACTGTCGATATCAAGGACACGAACCATTTGTCCTAGCAAGTCAGGCTCAACTAGTTTACTTCACTACTTATCCTAGACGGGGAACAACTAGGTTGGACTGGTGGGCAGTATGCAAGACTAAAGTCAGAAATACCTACGATGTTGACGAAATAGCTTATCAGGAGGATGAGCTACCTCTCGTAACAAATACAGTTGATGTGGACACAATAAAGTTCCATATTATACGTCTAATCGTGTAGAAGAGGTAGAAGTATTCGAAGAGAAAAATGAAGTAGATGAAAGCGAAGATGAGGAGGAAGAGGAAGATGAGGACGCGGAGGACGAAGAAGATAAATTTTCAGAAGATGATTGAAAGTAAAATAAAATATAAAATATCTTCCACATTAAACGTCTAATATTGTTATTTTATTTAATCCTTAATTAATCTCTATGTTTCTATCAATCTTATCAGATGGCACCCATGACCCGAGGACGTCGCTTGAGAGAGGCACAGATGGCTGTTGAGGAGGTAGTGGCACCTCCTGCTGCTGAAGAGGTAGTGCTTCCTCCTGCTGCTGAGTCGGTAGTGGTACCTACTGCAGAGATGACGGTCAAGGTAGAACTTCGTCCTACTATTAAGGAGGAAGTGATTTTTAAAGCCGAGATTGCTGTGAAGGAGGAGATGGCACCAAAGGGTTGTTGTACTAGGAGTTCCAGTCATCCATCACCTCTGGATATTGATCTTGCTGGCGTGGATCCTACTTATGCGCAGTGGCTGAGGAGGGAGATCTCTTTGCGCCTGCGTAGAGGACAGTAGATATATATGATATGATTTTTGACCGGCTTTCTTTCCGGTAGGCTTATTTCTGGGTTAGACTTGGATGTTTCTGGATGTTATTATCTAGATTTGGGTATTTATTTTACTTTCTGGATGTTTCTAGATGTTTATTTTACTTTTTGGATGTTTTTGGATGTTTATGGAGTCTATTATCTAGACTTGATTATTATCTAGAAATTCAGCGGAAGGGTTCCTCCGGGTCTACTTTTATAAACTGTGATATGTTAAATGCATGTTTATTATCTAAAAATTCAACGGAGAGTTACTCCGGCTCTATCTTTATAACATGTGATGTATTAAATACATGATTATTATCTTCTAGATATCTATTTCTATCAGGTATGGCAGGACGCAGAGGATCGTACTCCCGTGGCAGTAGAGGAGTATCCCGCGGAGGTAGAGGTTCCACCGGTGGATGGAGTGGTACTCCGTTAGTGGATGACGGTTTCAGTCCCTCGTCTCATAGTACTCCAGTGTACCAGCCACTCGGATCTCCGTCTGCGTCGACGGTACGTGGCAGCACTCCTGGGACGGACACTTCCAGACCTGATCCTAGCCCATCCAGCAGCATTCCTCCTGCTGACGGCACTATAGAGATAGAGGAGCTGGTGGAGGAGGTCGCATCTACGCCATCTACATATGATCCGACCTTGCGCCCCTCCGGACGAGATGAGGATGGAGATTTGGTCCGACGGGCCTACAAAGTAAGTTAATTAGTTAACATTTTTTATACTTATATCTATATATTAATGAATTTAATTATCGTTGTGTAGATATCGTCCCCCGTCAGTTCAGAGGATACTGGAGCTATTTCTGAGGTCCAACTACGGTGGGCCTTGGATCAACTACTCGGATGCCTCGAATGAGAGGAAGGCATTCTGGTTTGCCTACTTCAAGGTAACTAAAGTATATTACTTTTAATATAAATCATATTTTATGCATATTGTATAGCTAACTAATTTAATTTTGTAGAAAATATATTTTTGTCCACCACACCGGGCTGAGACGATTGAGAAGCAATTTTCTGCCGTTGCCACCAAGTTGATCCGGGATGCGATCGACGACCAGAAGGCTCGAGACCGTTCCGAAAAAGTGATCCAAGGTTGGATCACGCCCGAGCAGTGGACTGCCATGAAGGCTAGATTCGACGCTCCTAGGATAAGGAACGGTCGAAGAAGGCAAAGGTGGCTAGGACGAAGGCAGGAAAGTGGTATGGTAGCTCGATTCCCATGACTGAACATTTTCATCGCCTGGTACGTGTTTTACTATAATATATTATTTTAATGAAAGTAGTAATAAAATATTTAATTTTAATGATAAATATTTTATTATAACAGGTAAAGAAGGGTGCGAACCCCAATATGGTGATGGTCTTCCTGGCTACCCATCGGAAGGACGAAAAGCTCATCGATGATCGGGTCACGCAGAGCTATGTAAGTATTACTTTACATGTCAGTAACTTTATTATAACTTAAGAAATATGCAAATATATCCATAGACGTGGAACAACTAGGTTGGTAGTAAATATTATGCTTATCGAGATGCGTACTTTTCTAGGATGAGTATCTTAGGCTAGAGCGTGAGCTTACTGGTACATCTTCGGAGGAAAGGGCTGGTACTTTTGCGCAGCCCCCTCCATTTTGGACGATGGACGAGCTCTGGATGACCACCGTTGGGGTCTTCAGAGGGGTACGTACTACGGTACGGGATCCTACGGCGCCTTTGTGGCGACGCAGTCATCCAGAGCCTCCTCTGCTAGTGTGCATTCCCCACAGCCCTCAGAGGAGTCGATCCGAGTGGAGGAACTCTGTCGCCAGCTTACTGAGCTGCGTGACGAGCTGTTGCGGAGGATGGAGCAGCCCCAGTCTCAGCCGTAGACGGACGATGCAGCCCTCACCGTACAATTTGATATGCTCGAGCGCACCATTAGAGAGACGGGCGATAGGACGGATCGTGTCATTCAGGTGGTGCAGGGGATGCAGGCGACAATTGGCGAGCAGGTTTTGAGGCTGGCGGCTGTTATGGCTTCCACCAACTCCAGACTGCTGGCTATGGAGCGGACACTTTCTGGTCATGCTTCGGCATCCACACCGACTACAGCGGCTCCACTGCCTCCTCTTCCTCCTACTGATGGGTCATTACCGGTGATGCTGACCCTGAAGCAGTATAGGTTTCGGGTGTCCAGGTGCAGTCACTGCCTACTCCTCCTCCTCCTCCTCATCCTGACCAGGCGTAGTCCTTTATTGGACTTGTTTTCATTTGTTGTGTTGGTGACCCATTGTTGGGTCTTCACGTATTTGTTGGTTTATGTATTTATTTTATCCCGGGTATGACTATTTGTGTTATGTTATGTTGAATATTATCAGACACACTTTTTGTAGACGTTTGGTAGTAGATTTGTATCCACCAGGCTATTTCTTGTTCTTCTGACCATTCGATTCTATTTATTTGATTATTGGTAGTGCATTATTATTATTTGTCTTATTGTGTGTTCCACCGAAGGGGTCGACGAACCCAGGAAATTCTACGAAGGGTTGCTCCTGGTATATTATTTGCAAATTAAAACTCTAAATATAGGTACAATATTTTTAATGTAACTATTATTTATGTGAAATGCATACTACCTGCTGTCCTTTTTTTACAATTTTTTTAGAATTAGCAACGTTTAGCGACTGGCAGCGACGATCAGCGATGCATACATACGTCGCTAGAAGGTCGCAAACCCGAGAATCAAACATCGCTAATCGTCGCAGAACGTCGCAGATGCGTTGACGTGGCAAACTGTACAGGTCAGCTAATCTAGTATCCGGACGTCGGTATTCAAGTATCGTAACGTCGCTAAACGTCGCAAAAATAATGACGTGGCAACCAAAAAATTCTCAGATATGGAGTCAGACAACGTCGTTAATCACAAATTTAACGTCGCTAAAATCTGAACGGACAGCGACAATCAGCAACGAAAGGTTACATTGCTAATTAGCAATGTTGTTGTCGGTAAATGTCGCTAATAGTAGCGACGTAGTGCGTCGCCGATCTACGTTGCTATGGCGATGAATAGCGACATTTTTGCTAATAGCGACCATGAATAACGCAACATGCCTAAAACGTCGCTAAATACGTTACTGTTTTCAGTTAGCGACATTTTGTTGCTGTTTAGTGACGTCGTTTGGCGTCGCTAATATGAGATATTTTGGTAGTGGGAGTTAAGAGAACCTGGCAGATCCGTTCACAAAAGGGCCTCAAGTACCAGCTGGTCGAAGACACAACAAGTAAAATGGGTTTGAAGCATTCTGATATTGTGTTATTGTAATCCTACCATAAAGTTTTATGCTATTATTTCAAAGAGAAATCTACTAGGCGTCTAACTTTTGGTTCAAGGGAGGACCACTAACTGAAAAAATATCAGGAACAGTGTGTACGTGTCCTCTGTGGCATGGAAATGATATGGACCACAACTACTGTTGTCTTTCTGCGGAGAACAAATCTTGTGGTGAAAATGGCTTAAACGCCTTAATGAGTTCTGAGGCAGACTGAATGCATGTTGTGCTTTACAGAAAGCATGGTAGCACATCACTACAAGGAGTGTTACAACTCTATGCTACAGTGGGGTGACTTCTTCATGAGGTTCCCAGGTAGGGGTAATGCCTCGGATTTGCGAGCCAAGTCACATTGGCATAGCACCGCATATAGGCATGTAGCCTAATGCTGTATGATGAAATTAAAGAGTTGTAGACAACACTACAAAGGGGACAATGTCCTTATGTTACTGTGGCATGACACCACGAAGAGGTACCTAAGTAAGGGAAAAAGCCTCGGCCTTGCAAGTCATGTTATTAAGGCGTAACACTACAAGGAAGCGCAAGGCTTCATGCTGGATAGTTTGGCACTACAGAGAGGCTTATGACCTCATGCTATAGTAGTATGACACTATGATGAAGTTCCCAGGTAGGGGTAATGCCTCGGCTTTAAGCTATGACATAACTCATGCTATAGTAGTATGACACTACGATGAAGTTCCCAGGTAGGGGTAATACCTCGGCTTTAAGTCATGTCATGGCGGCGTAGCACCGCAAGGAAATGCAAGGCTTCATGCCATGTCTCTTTGATAAAGAACTTACCTAGAGTGTATGAACATAGATAACAGACCGTCTCTTGAGGGTAAACTTGTAGACGCCTAAAATACATATACCGAAACCAGGCTAGCACAGGGCTTTTAATGTACAGCCAGAAGCACATGTGACAATATTATGTGAGTGGGAATAATTGTAGCTATGGTACAGAATTCAAGACTTAGTCCATTCTTGTATCATACTGTTGTTTGACCCATACGAAAAGATTTAAGTCGTCAGCGACATCTATCCTAATACATGATGTACAGTCACTGTGGAGAACACTCAAACCCATATAAAGAGATACGTGGAGGATTATTGGTGTTTTACCTTAGGCAATAGAAAAATAGTCCCACATTGCCTAGGCCAAATAAAATGTATCTCTTTATATAGCTTTGCTTGTGGAGAGATGCACATGAGGTATGGAGTGGCACATGGGGGCCATGTGGGGGTGTTTTTCTAGTGAGAAAAAGGCTAACTTAACAATGAAGCATTAATGCTTTTTGTCATGCTTTTGGAATTTATTCCTTTGGAGCTAAGTCCCGTAGGGGCTTAGCGACTCGGACTCGAGCTCATGGGCTCATGAGGTATAATGTGGCATTTTGTTGGTACACTTTGCACTTAGTACATATGCATCGTCGCTAGGCGCATAATGCGCTTTAGTTGTACTCGTTGTACGAGCCTCTGCACTGTCGATCGTGTACCAGTTCGCGTGAATCGATCGCGCTATCGTTCGCACTGTAGTTTATGCGGCCAGTTGGTACGTAGTGCGTGTAGCATGTACAGTATGCGGGTATGCGAGTACGTACGGGCACAGTTGGCGCGGTGCGCACGGTTGGTGCAGGTGGCGCTGTCGTGTCCGTACATGATCTGAACGGTTACAAAATGTTCGAAAATCGTTCCTTACATGTCCCGAACGTTTCGTATACTCGACGGTTACTGTGTACGCCTATATAAGTTTCTTTCTTCTCTCTCTTAGTTCTCTAAGTTGTTCATTACAATTTTTTATGAAATTTCAGAGTTAAGAGCATAGAAGAGTGAAACAAAGAGGAAGTTATGTTCATCCAAGGAGTCAGAAGAGCAGAGTGTTTTAAAGTTCTGTCACGACCCGTACCTGCTTTCCAGGATACGAGTGCGTGTCCAAGTCCAGCCTATGTCGCGGTATCGACGGTAGTATGCTGTCTAGCCCGCAATAAACAAAATGCTCATAAATACTAACTGCTCATTCACAACAACTAAATCAACTTTACAAATTTAGATGTTTTACATTTGAAGAAGAATATAAGCTTTTACAATTATAGAAAACTACCACACATCTAACTAGTCTTATATAGTTTGGCCTTCGAATCTCTATCTCCCCCCCCATATGGTCCACAAAAGTAGGCACGCCATCCTCATCTATAACAACGATCAAGTCAGGAAAGGATCAAAGTACAACCATATTGAAATTAATGTTGTTAGCCCAAAATAAGTTAGAACAATGAGAAACAATGGTGGTAAAGAGTATATAAAGAACTAGCAAGGTATAAACTACTAAGATATGAACTAGCAAGATATGAACTAGTAAGACAGGAACTAGATAAAGGAACAATAAAAACAATAATGTATGTATGAAATACCTTTTAATACGTAATGACTGGGCTAATACGGCACATCATTTACTACAAGAAAAATGACGATTCTTGACGGTTTATAAGTTGACGGTCGTCGAAAACCGTCAACAATAGTGGTTATCTTGACAGATTTAGGCTTACGTCAAGAGATGCCCTTTTTTTGTTACTGTAGCAATTTTATAGCATGTATGTTGACAGTTTCAAAGGACCCGTCAAGAAAGAATATTTTTATATTGACGGTTTGTTGATAACTGTCAAGTAATACATGTACGAAAAAATTGCCGCTATTTTTTTTGCTGCCATTATTGTAATTATTTTAAATTTTTATATCTATTGACGGTTATGATTCTTTTTTTATTGGAGAGCACAACAATTTTTTCCCGATCTCTCGTAAACTCTTTCAACTCAATAACTCTCTACTCTCTGCTCTCCCTTCCCCTCCTCTCTCTCTATCTCTCTCTCTCTCTGCTCTCCCTTCCTCTCTTCCTTCTCTCATTCGCAGTAGATGGAGAAGGAAAGCCCTTCTTCCTCCTCTTCTTCCTCTTCCTCCTCCTTTCTCTCTCATATAACCCTAATCCCTAAATCCATCCGATGTTATCCCCAAACCCTAACCCTAGATCAAAGTCTTTCCTCGAGGACTCTGTCGATGGTGGCGGCAATCATGCGGAAGAGGTCGTTCGACTCTGGCGAGCACTTCCCCGAATACCTAGACGACCGTTCATCCACTACCAGAATAAGTCATTTTAGCGACGCCTAAAGACGTCGCTAAAACAACAATTTTCGTCGCTAAAAATATTTAGCAACGAAATTACCGACGTTTCGGACTGGTCGTCGAAATGTAAGTCGCTGATCTCCTAAACTTTGCCAAACATCGCAATTACCGACGTTCGCCGACGTATTTATACGTCGGTATAATGCCGACGTCTACCGTCGTGTCGTCGCTCTTTGCAACGTAATATTTCGTGTCGCTATGAGTCGGTAAATTTACCGACGAATTATCGTCGGGTCGTCGGTGATTTAGTGACATGTACAAAGTCGCAAAGCGTCGGTAAATCCTAGGAATTCCTGGGGATAATTACCGACGTGTACCGACGTTTACCGACGTCCTTCGACATATATTGACGTCGCTAAACGTCGGTAGCCTGGATAATATTAATTATCTACCGAAGTTTACCGACACAAGATTACGTCGGAGGACGTCGGTAAACGTCGGTAAACGTCGCTAAATCTGCAAAAAAAAATAAAAATAAAATAAAATACAGAATGTCTATTTCTTTCTGCAGTTTAAAAAGCCCATTTCTCACTGTAGAATAGGATCCAAACAATCACATAATATCCATTTCTCACTGTACACAGGTTTCAGTCCCTATAACCAAGTCTACAACAATCACACAATGTCCAGTTCTCAGAATGGCTCAGAACACAACCCAAAATTCACACAATGTTCAAGTCTACAACAATCATTCTAGCAATGTCCAAATCTGTATCGTAAGACAAACTAAACATAATCAGTTCTATTTCACATGCTTAATTACCAAGTATGGGAACGAATGGCTCAGAACACAACCCAAAATTTATTCTAGCATACATTAGTGTGAATCATCTATGTTCTGTACATATGGTGTAGTATATGTTCTTATCGTATCTAGTATCTGAAGGATATAACAGAATCAAGATGAACTCACATAATGTAATACTAAGACATCAACTACTACTATATAAGATATAGTGATAGGTTGTCGTATCATCATTGCCGAGGAATGAGGCTCGAAGGACAGTCAACTTTATCTACGGATACATAGTTTCTGCCTCGCTAGTCGAATGGCTTAATTGCCAAGTATGGGAACGAATAGCTCAGAACACAACCCAAAATTCATTCTAGCATACATTAGTGTGAATCATCTATGTTCTGTACATATGGTGTAGTATATGTTCTTATCGTATCTAGTATCTGAAGGATATAACAGAATCAAGATGAACTCACATAATGTAATACTAAGACATCATTATACTACTATATAAGATATAGTGATAGGTTGTCGTATCATCATTGCCGAGGGATGAGAGTCGGAGGACAGTCAACTTTATCTACGGATACATAGTTTCTGCCTCGCCAGTCGAATGGCTTAATTGCCAAGTATGTGAACGAATGGCTCAGAACACAACCCAAAATTCATTGTAGCATACATTAGTGTGAATCATCTATGTTCTGTACATATGGTGTAGTATATGTTCTTATCGTATCTAGTATCTGAAGAATGTAACAGAATCAAGATGAACTCACATAATGTAATACTAAGACATCATCTACTACTATATAAGATATAGTGATAGGTTGTCGTATCATCATTGCCGAGGGATGAGGGTCGGAGGACAGTTAACTTTATCTACGGCTACATAGTTTCTGTCTCGCCAGTCGAATGGCTGCAGAGACTATGTCCTGATCACCATGTCGTACCGTAGATTAATACAAATGGAGCTGGAGCCAAAATACAGAAACCAAAATACAAAATACAGAATCCAAAATACAAAATACAAAGTACAGAAACCAAAATACAAAATACAGAAACCAAAATACAAAATACAGAAACCAAAATACAAAATACAGAAACCAAAATACAAAATATAGAATCCAAAATAGGACCCTATGTGAGAACGGATGGCTCAGAACACAACCCAACCGGAGAGGATACTCTGAGAGATCCATCTGAGAGGGACGTATACTCTAAGAGATCACCTTTACAAGAATAATATCAGTAGTGGGATTGAGTGTTGGAGGAGATATTATCAAAGTATACGTCCTACTCAGATGGGTCTCTCACCGTTACTATTTTTTCTGACAGCATGGTGGATGTGCTTCGTCCACAGATTCTTGCTCCGAGCCAAAACTTTGTCCCGGAGCTCAAGTGGACATCCTTGGTGTAGAGCTCGAGTGAGAGGTTCCTGACAGCATGGTGGTCTCCTTTGTCAAAGTATCCATGCTCGTCCCACAACCAATGTGGGATGAGCACGGATACTTTGGCAAAGGAGACCACCATACTGTCAGGAACCTCTCACTCGAACTCTACACCAAACATGTCCACTTGATCTTCGGGACAAAGTTTTGGCTCGGAGCAAGAATCTGTTGAGGGAGCACATCTACCATGCCGTCAGAAAAAAATATTAACGGTGAGAGACCCATCTGAGTAGGACGTATACTCTGATAATATCTCCTCCAACACTCAATCCCACTACTGATATAATTCTTGTAAAGGTGATATCTCAGAGTATACGTCCCTCTCAGATGGATCTCTCAGAGTATCCTCTCCGGTTGGTTGTCGTATCATCATTGTCGAGGGATGAGGATCGGAGGACAGTCGACTTTATCTACGGATACATAGTTTCTGCCTCGCTAGTCGAATGGCTGCAGGGACTATGTGTAAGCCCCTATTTTTCAATTTTAGTTTTATTGGTGCTAATTAAATTTTTTTATGTCATTTATAGCCTTAAATAATTATTAGGAATTTTTAGAAATTTTTTTAGAATTTTTAAGTAATTTTAAATGAGTTTTTAAATACAAAAATACTGATTTGTAATTTTCTAAAATATTTTAATATCATTTTGCAAATTTTTAAAATGTTTTTATATCAGTTTGTAATTAAAGGAATGTTTTTAAAATAGGAAATGCAAATTTTGTTTTACATTTACTCACTAATAATTCCTGTGTGCAATTTCCTAATCTAGGAAAACCTAATTGCAATTCTACCCGAACCCCCCCCCCCCCCCACGACAGCTCTCTCACTCTCTCTCCTCCAGCTCTCACCCGCTCCCGTTGACCCCTGCCCCGACCGACTCACCGCCCTGCCCCCGCCTTTCCCGGCTGACCCCACCGACCTCAACCCCCCTATTTAAACCCCCACACTCCCCATACCTAAACCCTAACCCTAAATTTCCCCACGACCAACCACCGCCCTGTTCTTCCCCATTTTCCCTCCGCCGAAACCCTAGCTCCGGCTAGACCCGAGCGCCGCCCCAACCGACGACCTTCACCACCAACCACCACCACCATTCGACGCGCCCCGATGAGACGCGTCGATCGCCACCGCTCCGCCACCGTCCCGACGCCCCAAGCCGCCGCCTCCACCTTCGAAACTTCGTGGAGAAGTCAGACACGTAAGTGTCAGCTTCGATTCGTGTCGTGCGTGTCTCGTCTTCACGCACGAGACTCGCCAGGACACAACGAGCTCAGTGCTGTGCTCGGACACACGAGACTGTGGACGTGCGTGTCGTGCTAAGCGAGGACACGAGAAATCCTGTGTCCTTAACTGTCAGGACACAGGACAGTTTTTATTTTTATTTTTTATAAATGTTAATCTAACCTAAATAAATTAAACACAACCCTTTCCCTAACACAACTGATGGGCTGACCCCCTGGCCAGCCCATCCTAATCTAAACCCCCCCCCCCCCCCCCCGCGCGCTGTGTTGGCTCGGGTTCGAGCTGCCACTGCTGTTGTTTCTTTTCTTTTCCTTTTCCTTTTCCTTTTTCTTTTTCTTTTTCTATATATATATATTTATATATATATGTATATACATATATTTGTATATATATATATGTATTATTCTATATATACTATAATTTTGAATATATATATTTACTGTTTTTATATATATATATATGTATACTTCATTATTTTTGTGTATGTATATATATATATATATATATATATATATATATATATATATATATATATATATATATATATATATGTATTATGTATACATATATATTTATGTATATATATTTCCTTATGTATATATATTATTATATATATACTATTATATATATGTATACATTAATTTTGTATATATATATATGTTATATAGATAAGTATTTTCTTATATATATCTATCTATATATATATATATATACATATATGTAATTTATATGTAATTTATATATGTAATTTATATATATATATATATATATATATATATATATATATATATATATATATATATATATATATATATATATATATATATATATATCCAATATGTAAACATCCCTATATTTGTGTATATATATTTATATATATATATATATACACTATTTTATGTATGTATTTTACTTAGCTTAGTATAAATTATCTTTATAAGATAATATTCATACTTTTATAGTTACTATGCATAACTCTACCTTATTAAAATATTAATATATATTTTGCATTTCTACCCCTTAGTATTTTCTGTATATTTAAATTACTGCAACCATTTGGTGTCCAAGCCTAGCATGGGTATTTGGGCTCAAATGTGTTTTCACACATTCAAGACCTGTACAAGTCATATTGGACTTGATTCATGGCCTTGGGTCCTGTATTTGAACTTTGGTTCAAATTATATACATGGACAAAATACGCAGATAATTAATTATTGTGTGCAATGCTGTTTGTGATTTTCTAAAAATACTTAAAGTATTGCTAAAATTATGAAAAAATAGTTTTTAGATACTATGTTAAGTTAGCTAATTTAGTATAATTTTTGTAGTATTTAATTTACTGTTTTGCCACTAGTTTGGCGTATGAAACCAAAACTCATTTTCTGTATACTTAGAAAAACTGATTTTTATAAAATACTTGTACTGGTTAGTAAATTCCAAAAAAATTATAATAAATTTCTATGATTAACAAGGATCACCTTGATACTTTACTTTAAACAAAATTAGGCTTTTTGTCTATCTCTAAAATTGTTAGAACACAATGGTCTTTTGATTTATTTATTGATTAATTACGACTTGTAGCTTTTGTGTTATTTTGAGTTTTAGCCGTGTTAAACCCCATCCCTTCACTAGTGTAAGGACCCTAGAAAGTTAGTTAACATAATGTGTCACCCCACATTGGTCTCCTATGCCAAAGTCATTATTTTGGCTAGGTGCCCAATCACAAGTCGTGTTTCACCAATTAGTGTCCTAGTGTTTTAGCTTAGTGTAAAAACTAAGTTATTGTATTTACTTCTACAGCGACGAGTTACCGGACATCCATAGCATTGTTATCGCAGCTTGTTTTGTTTTGCTTTGCTAGAGGCAAGTACTTTCTACGAACTTTACATACTGCTATAAACCATAAAACTGTGAATCACCAACCATGTTAAATGCTGATCCTTGGGATAGCAAGTTAGAACTTTACATGTTGTATTACTTTCAGTCTCTACCATGTTTATACCGTACCTCATAATCTCTCTCACATGCTTAAATAACGGGTTAAGGGGAAACTGCTAGTAGTGTACGTGATCATGACCCCCTTCTCCGTATGTATTTACCGAGCACCGTTACATTCTATATGTATCTGTGTCGTATGTCTGGTCCCGCGTCTGTGTATGGATATACACCGATGCCGTTATGTGTACATATGTGCACATCAGAAAATTGATATGTACCGCTGTACATCCTGATTACCTATTGACTGATCACTCACCTACTACAGTTTTAAACTTTAAAATGTATATCTATCGCCATGATAAAATATACCTAAAACTGAACCAACATGATATGTCATTTCCTTTTTATCACATGATCAGTATTATATGTTTGTTAGATTTAGTACTTGCTCCCGTCCTCACAGGATAACGTTGTAGGTATCCTTACTGAGGAGGAGTTACTCTGTGACACATACTATGGAGATACTGCCGAGGACCCGGCTCTGCTTTACGAGGATGTTCCTGCGGGAAACCTCGCCTAGTTGTCTTTTGTTTACTTAGACTTTTGAGAGTAGACATGTATTAGACTATATCTTTTTGTAACTGGACATGTATCCAGTTTTACTTTATAGTTCACTTGTACTTGGACATTTTACTATATACGACGACTTTTGTGTTTGGAGCATTTATGATTCTTCTTCACTTATAGAACTGTTAGCACATTTAGTCTTATCCTGTTGTCTTTAGAACAGCTTACTACGTTTTATCTCAACGTAGGCTGGGCATGCCTCGGCCTGGCCCAACAATTTGGGTAGCGGGTCGTGACATGTTTTTAGTGGTGGCCCACGCAGGTCTTGACTAAACTGTTTGGTTATGTTATTGTACCAATCATGCCTGCAATTAGGAACTTAAGGTAATTAGACAACATTAGGAAAGACGCTTAGAACACTTAGAGGAATGCTAGGATTGCAACATAGGAAATACATCACCTGTTTGCTATTATAATTAGATTTCCTTGCATATGATTACTTACTTTAAAAGTCCTTATAAGTCTTTTTATGTGTAATTTAGATGGTGCTTACTCGTTCATCCCAGTATGTGTAATTTAGATGGTCCTTATAAGTCTTCACTGTTTTCTTCAAACGACGTGCCGCTCCTCGGGTCATGGGTGCCATCTGGTAAGATCGATAGTCACAAATAATATAATTGTAATACTAAGACATCATCTACTACTATATAAGATATAGTGATAGGTTGTCGTATCATCATTGCCGAGGGATGAGGGTCGGAGGACAGTCAACTTTATCTACGGCTACATAGTTTCTGCCTCGCCAGTCGAATGGCTGCTGGGACTATGTCCTTGAGACAGTGAACATATACACCATGAATCCAAACCCCATATTAACATTTACTAATCCAAATGGATGCAGGGACTATGTCCTTGCCTCTCCGGTTGGTTGTCGTATCATCATTGCCGAGGGATGAGGGTCGGATGACAGTCAACTTTATCTATGACTACACAGTTTCTGCCTCGCCAGTCGAATGGCTACAGAGACTATAATAAGACACAATTCACCAAAGAGAACCATACTGTAGAACTCACACTTTAAGACAATAGATGAAGGAAGGCTTGTATGTAGGATCGATAGGGTTGAGCGATGTCATTTTATTCTACAAAGAGAACCATACTGTAGAACTCATACTGTAGAACTCACACTTTAACACAATTCTACAAAGAGTTGTCATAGGGTGTTGAGCGATGTCATTTTATTCTTTTCTTCTTCTTCTTCTTGGGATTTTTGAGTATTGGATCTTGAGAGACATATATAGCTAGAACTTACGAAGAATGGAGTACCATACTTCAACAAATAGATGTTGACTAATTGGTTCATATACTTGTTGTCTAAAATAAGTGTAGGAATGTTGCAAGGTGAAACAATGTATCAAACACTATATCGAAACCCAAACCCAATATGCAAATCCAAATTAATACGAAAATACACAAGTGTATGTAGGGAATTAAGTGTACAGAGGTGAAATACTTATATATGCAAGCTTGGGGGTGTCCATATGTCCAACAAATGGACACAAAGTGTCCAAAACCTCACGAACATACTGTATCAGTGAACACATGGTCGTAATGTGTCTCCGTGTCCATTTTGGACACGAAAAACACCTCAATTAGGGTTAGGGTTTACCTTCAGTCTCCTCGCGGTGGTGGAGGAGGAGGAGGACAAGTTCTATGGTGGAGGAGGAGGGGATTAAGTGTACAGAGGTGAAATACATATATATATGCAAGCTTGGGGGTGTTCACGTGTCCAACAAATGGACATAAAGTGTCCAAAACCTCACGAACACACTGTATCAGTGAACACATGGTCGTAATGTGTCTCCGTGTCCATTTTGGACACGAAAAACACCTCAATTAGGGTTAGGATTTACCTTCAGTCTCCTCGCGGTGGTGAAGGAGGAGGAGGAGGAGGATCTCGCGGTGGAGAAGGAGAAGGGGCTCACGGTGGAGGAGGAGGAGGAGAACGGGCTCGCCGGAGGGAGGAGAAGGGGCTCGCGGTGGAAGAGGAGGATGAGCGGCGCCGGAGGGAAGGGGGTAGCTGTCGTCCAGGTCAGGGAAGAGGGGCAGGAACACAAAATTTGGGGAGAGGGAGAAATGAAAAGTCGAACCGAGAAAACCCTTTTTATCAGAAATTAGCGACGTCCAAAAATACGTCGCCAAGCGTCGGTAATCGTTTAATATTCGGCGACTTAATAATCGTTGTGACGCTAAACGTCGCTGAACTAATAAAACTAGCAACGTTTTTCGACAAATCAACGACGTTGGTTTTTATTACACTAAATGTAGTCGCAATATGTCGCTGTTTGTCGCTACCAGCGACGTATTGTGACGCATATTTTAGGAGTCGTTAAATCCAAAAATATTAGCGATGTTTTAAGTCGGCATCGCTAATTTCGTCGCTGATATGACTTATTTTGGTAGTGATCCCCTTCGGTGAGTTTCTTTCTTTGATCCAATCGACTTCGTAAAGAGCTGGTAATCTCCTCTTCCCCTTTAATTAATTTTCAACTAATTTTGTGCTTTTGTTAGGGAACGTTTCTAAGCATGCATAGTTCTAATGATGTATTAATTTGGATCTCTTGTTCCAGGCAGCAGCGGCGAGGAAACTTATAGAGAAGCTGAGGAATATGGGTTATGATAAAAACGAAGATGGAGGGTTATCCATATGTGCACCAGGGCCTTTGTAAATTGGATGATAATTTTGCACCTTGGTATCACCCTCATCATTATTATTCCTCCGGTAAACTCTGTAGTGATAGAACTTGCATCTTGATATATGTAAATTTTCTTAAATAGATACAGATACCATACCATAGATGCATATACCATACCTTAAAACATTAGGCAGTAAATTTTCTTTTCATTGTCTATATATGTTCTCAATAGCAGCCCTTGCATCTTGATTTATTGATGGTAATCCGAGTGTCTATATATGTTCTCAATAGCATCCCTTGCATCTTGATTTATGTCTTTACACTTTCGATGGTGCTAGTAATTAAAATGAAAGGCTGATTCCTTTAGTCCATCAGTTCATTTTATCTTCAACGATTCAGAATGTACGATGAGAAAATCTTATTTATCTTGATAGTCAAGCTTTACATGTATCATTATTGCAGGACCAAACATATTGATGTCGGTTGTATGACTTTGATCAGATGTATCATTTTAGTCAAGTTATGGCTAGTACTCGTTTCTTGTTTAATATCATGTCTATACCCATATCCATATGGTGTCCATACCCGTGTCCATCCTCATGTAACATATGTAACTACCTTTGTATATGTATCCATATCGTATTCGTATCCGTGTTTGATTCGTGTAACATAGGTGACAAGTTAGTATACATTGTAATAAGGGGAATAAGAAATAACCTCAAGATAGAACATAGAAATTTAACAAGTAGAGAGGATACTGCTAAACAGTTTCATGAATACCAAGAAGCATATCCATACAGAGATTAGCTCAAGATACACTGGTTGAGTGTCTCATACAATTTACAGGTTACAAGAGAATTGAGATGCACCCTTATTATTGGACCAGGAAAAAGTTTACAGGTTGCTAAACTGGTTGGGGGCAGATTTACTCCATCTTAATAGCCTAAAGGGCATGTGCATAAGTGCTAGAGGTGCGTGCCTCGATAAAATTGTCTTACTTCGATGGATACGACGTACTACATGTGACCTTTGCATTTAGGTACGCTTTGACTTCATTTTGTAGATGCGCATTTATGTGTACCTAAAACCATATCTATGCTGGACATTAATTTTTTAAAAGATGTTATATTCTGAATTTGTATCATGTTCGTACTTGAATCTTATTGTGGAAAGCGTATTCTTGATCCAGTTAGCATGTGTGTTCAATTACTGGCCTTTTATTATTTATAACAAAGTTCAGAGGCATGCTCCCTTTTTTCCTCTGGACCTAACTATATACAAAAAAGGATATGGTTTGTGTCAGTGTTATAGAGTACATGACCCTTAGAATAGCAGAATGGAAGATAAGTATTCGAAAAGCCGACCCCAAACGTTTGGGATCCAGGCTTTATTGTAATTGCTAATGATTCAATTGCTTCTATTATTTGATTCTATATTTTAAGTTTTGATGTCATCCCAGTCTTCTACTTATTAAGATTCTACCACATGTATGCTATAATAAACTATGCTATTATAGAAGCCCTTTGGGATGCAAATATGTTTTTTTTAATTTCTGGAGAGGCCAAAAGCATGTCATTCTTGTAAGCATATCCATGTGTTCTGTCACTCAGTTACCCCTTTGTTTTGTCATCATGATCCTATTTTTTTTCTACTAACAAACTTCTTTTAGTTTTTCATCTAACTTGTGATTTAAACATTGATGCAGAGAATATGTAGTGGATTTGATAGGTGATCTAGGAAGTGTGCATGGTTCAAATTCGTCCATCAACGGACACTTTCTCTCATCTGTGCCTTCACCCTTCCAGGCAACTGATCTAATAGGTTGCCAAAGTTCTTACAAGACTGACTCTTCATGGGTCCAGATGTTGGTAGAAGGGCACTTGGGTGCTCTTCTTGCAAATAATCGAATTCGAGGTAATGGTCAATCCAAATTTTAGATTGATTTTAGTAACACTTGATTTTATGGGGGGTTATTAAATGGAGATATATCAGTAGCCTTTCTTCTTCCTTTTTTTGGAAACCGAGTTATTCAACACTCCCCATGCCCCCTCCAGCACCCCCACGCCTCTTCCCCCTAAAAAGGAAAGTAAAAGAGGAAGCTCAACAACCCCAATCCCAGTCCCTTTTCAGGTATTGGATCTGAGAATTTGTTTTCACAATGTAACCACTCAACTATACCCATCTATGTTCAACTTTCTAATTCTGTCAGTGCACTTAGTATAGACCATAGTTTGTCGTATCGATCAATATGTCCATACCGACCGATATCCAATATTGAAATCGAAGGGTACTTACGAAAAATGCAAGGATAGGAGTTATACAATTTCCACTTTACCTAAATATTTGAGTCTTGAGCCCTCTCTTGTCATGGATTGGCTTGAGATTTCATGGGATGACCTAAAAATCATGGAACGTATTGGTGCTGGTATTGGCTTGTTCTGGAAACTTAGTATTAAAAAATGTAACTTTTCTAACTGGCAATTAGAAGTTAGGAAATTAAGATATTTTCTAAATGACCCCCAAATGCTAAATTTTTGTAGAAGCAAATAACAAAACGTGTTAGCCTTGTCCTATATCAGCTATTCCTAGGTGGTCATAATAAAGCAAATCAACTTTGCCCATTGGAGTAGCCCAATAAGGTTAATATAAACTATTATACTCATCCGTATCAGAAAGTATAAGTTGATACATTTTGAATGTTAGCCACTTTTAATATAAACTCATCCCATTATACTTGTGCAGACCATGTTAGCCACTTGGTATCAGTTGATACACTTTGAATGTGCAGTCAAGTTCTTTCTGGGGATCAATCACATTCCTATAGTCCAGTTGATACCTGGGCATGAACATCCATTTTCACTCTAACTTAGGATACCAGTTATATATGTATAAGCCCTTGTATACTTAGAAAATCCATTTTCCCTCTAACTTTCAATTTACTACTTTCTCCAAAGTTTTGTTCTGCTTTTCACTCATAGTTTATTCCCTTTACTGTTCACACCTCAATCTTGGTTCAGTTGAGAGAGGATGAGGCTCTATAGCACATGTAATTGAGTTTCCTGGCTAGTTAGTATAGGTAGGAGAGATACCAAACTAATGAAGTTCATGTACTGAACAGTTGTATCTATATCCATTCCCATATGGGAGGATAATTTCATTCCCTTATTTCACCTTGTATTAACCTTTTTGGCCCAATCCCTTGTTACCTATTAGCAGGCCAGTTTACTTCTAATTTCAGATATGGCTCATACCTTAACCTAGTGTCAGTGGTTGCTTTACCTGGACATTACTTCAGTTCTTGTCTTCATGGCTAAATCTCTTAAGTATATGTATACCAGTCCCAAATAAACTTGTCTAACCATATATAAGTTCTCTTCTGCATATTATATGCATTCAGTTCATCCGTAGTTCAGCCTCTCCCTTTGTTCAGTCATTTTGTTTGGGTTCAGTCTAGGATATAAAAGATAGGATAGGCTTGAGTTTGAGGGGTTACCTTGGCTTTTAATTCAGTCCTTACATGATTATCTTGGTTCAATTCATGGGTGGCTTGTTACATATCTTTCTTTGTTTGCAATATGAACTGAACAGTCCTTATACCCTTTGGTATCAAACTTTGGTTGGGTTCATTCCCATTCCCTTGGTATCCGTAGGAATTTCTTGTATTGATCAGTCCAGGAGGTTTAGGGATTAACTTTAACAGTAGCAGGGGAAGCCAATTAGCCAATATAGAGATTGAGCAGGCCAGTGCCTATGCACTGGGGGTAGACAGGTAGACACTTTGCATTGCCTAGCCTTGGATTGGCATGGTTTAGCCTTGGCCATTTTTTAGTAGGGGAATTGAGCCCCGACATAGGCTCTAGGGCTAACAGGAGCACCTGACCAGTGCCTTATGGCAGCAGAGTAGGTGATTTATTGGGTATGTGTTGTCCTTGAGTACTAGTTTTGGAATGCATAAAGTAGATAGTCTATATAATATGTATGAGAGTTAGGGAATTACTTCTCTGTGTGTGTATATCCCATATTTGTGTGTGCAGCAATAAAATCAATCTGTATTGATAATTCTGTAATAGTGAGTTCAATATCTATATAAGAACTGTATATTGATAATTTGTGTTCTTGTTCTCTCAGGAACTTGTTGAAAAATGAAGGTGCATGCATGCTGTGAATAAGGGAATGCTGTGGATATGGGAGGGATGTGCTCCGGTCTGGTTTGCTACTTTTTTGGTTTCATTTGTATGATTATCAAATGTGGTTGGATTATGTTTTGTGGTTTGGATGTTTAAGTGGTGTGGAAACTACAGATGTGGGATATGTGTACTGGTTGGATTATGTTGTGGTTGGACAAGTGATGGATGTTTGTGGTGGGATGTGTATTGAAATTTTTTTGGTGTATGAACAATACAGTTTGTTAATATGAAAATTGGGTTTTATAGTAATTTGATATATGTGTAACTTCTGGATTGATATTATGTGTGTTTGATTAATATTATATAATTCTTGACGGAATTTTGGCAAGCTTCTCTTGACTGCATTTTGGCAAGCTTCTCTTGACAATTTTTTAAACATCAATTTTAATTCAAATCATGCTGCATAATAGCCTGTGAATAAATACTTTTCTTGACGGCTAATAGCCGTCATCTAGGCCGGAGTCAAGAAAAGTTTTTGCCTACGTTGACGGTTTCTAAAAATAGCTATCTTGACGGCTAAAAAATAGTCAAGAAAATTACTTCATATGACAGCCAAAACTGTCAAGAAAAGCCCTACCAGCGACCGTCAAGAAAAGGGAGGACTTTTCTTGACTCCGGCCTACTTGACGGATCCGCAACTGTCAAGATACCCATTTCTTGACGGGGAATCACCATCAAGAAAAGCCTTTATTCTTGTAGTGATATGATGGCCATCCACAATAATAGGGTACGCCTAACTCATACATGGGGTGTATGACTTAGCTATCCACAATACAATATTTGGGTTTGTTCACGTACTTACCGAGTATTTTCCCTCCTGACTCACTAACAATTAATAATGGTCAACGATACACCAAAAAGGATACAATAACTACGGTATCACAATCGTGCCTTAATGAAATATAAAGCACTGCCTCAACGGGATATCAAACAAAGAAACGATAGAGAAAATGTTATAATGAACTAAAACATAATGCAATACTGTACTTGCCTGAATCCTTGTATAAACCATAGTCACAAGTCGAGGATGCGAGGAATGCCGATCTATAAGCTGTCAACCCATATCGCACGTTGTACCACGAACCGTGCACGAAAATCACAAGTCAATTCTAATATTCTAACTCTAAAATTATAGAATAAGTGGCTAATTGGTTAACTAATATAATAATATTTAATTCTAGAATAAATCACTTAAAACCTAATTTAACCTATAATAATCTAAAATATCATCTAAACTAGGATGTTTTGGCCACAAAAAGTCATGTTTCCAATTTTAGAAACCATGACACGTAAATCGAGGCATGCCATTGACTATCTAGTCAAACGTCATGAATACAAGATTTTGAAGTGCACCTTGGTAGATTTTAGCACCATGAGTGCGCAGGAATCGACCGTGCCACAAAATCATGCTTTGGTCAAAAGATATTACCGTTATGGCTAACCGTGACCAAAACGGTGATTTACCGATCAATTTTGAGTTCAACTGAATAACTAAAATATCAAATGAACCTCTAAAATTCTAGAAAAATTCTTTGTCGAAGATCGTCGTATTAGCTTTCCAAAACTTCGAAAGGATCGTAAATTGGAGTTCGGGATCTCTCAGGATCTCGAAAACCGTGCGACATATTGAGTTTTGGACAACAAACCCTCACATAATTCTCCAAAAATTTAGGATCAAAATATTCGAAAATAAATTATAAATTTTGGAAGTTTACCTCAATACGAATCAAACAAAAAAAAACTATGCTAAAATCACGTCGGGGTTGACGACAATCGCTCCGGAAAGTCGGGGGTCTCCAAAGAGCAACTATCCTCAAAATCGGCCAAAAGAGGGTTTTCGAAAAACAATTTATGATATATATATACGGCTTGGCTCGCCACATGGCGCCATCTGCTGCGTCCCGCTCAAAATGGACGTCCAGATGGCCGCCCGGTTTAAGCCTAGCCAAGATGGCTTAATATGGTAACTGGCTGGCCAATCAGCGCGGACTGGGCCTCTCTACTGGCTGACAGAAGGGCCCAGCGGTGTTGACAGGGCGCTGATTGTTTAAATAAACTACAGAAATGATTTAAAAGTCATTTTAGAGCCAAATAAATCCAAATAAAATTCTAGAAAAATTCTAAAAAAATATAAAAAATATTTATGACTACCTAGAACCCTAATAAAAATATTTTGTCTGAAAATAATCTAAATTTGGCCTTATAATAAATCTTGGAATTATTTAAAATATCTAAAAATTAATAAATAAATACTTAAAAATTCCCAAAAATTAGGAAAAAAATATAAATAGCTATATAATACTTATTGAAGTTATCTAGAGGCCATATGACCATAGTTTGCACATAGCTCACCTACAAGCTTAGGCATGAACCCTATGATCATAAAATTAATCGTAACCTAATAAAAAAAAGAAAAATTCGGTAAATGGGCTTACAAATCTACCCACCTTAAAAAAATTGTCCTCAAAATTACTAAGGGGAGGCACGATTAAGAATCAACATCTAGATAAGATTAGGAATATAGCGGAAGAAAATCAAATAGGTTTAAAAGATGACGATTCAAAAATAGAAAAAAAAGGAGAGAAAGGAAGAACTACAATTTGTGGAGAAGGTGGTAATAAGAAGTAAGACATCAAATCAATTTAGAAAAATTTAATAGTCGTATGCCAATAAAAGATATAGCCTCTATGATATTCGAAAATCATAAGTATATCCGAAGTCATTTATTCGAGAATCCATGCCTCGCCAGTGTACATCTGACTGCAGTAAACCCTTGGTTTCATGACTTAAGTATAATATGGTATCGAACACTCTATCAACTCTATCCAATATTGACATAATATATCAAAGGATCAAATAATGCAACTAGGATATAGATTTAGTAAGATCTGACAACCTACGCTTACTTGAAATTATTTCAACTTAGGGTTCATGTCACGCCAGTGCGCTGCTGGCTGTCGTGAACCCGCAGTATCAAAAATTCAAATAAAAGGGGACAGTATGCATCTGTCTTGCCATTGTAAGTCATCAAAAAAATATTCCAACTATATCCATAAGAATTTCAAAGGAGTTTCTAGAAATTCAAACAAGTTACAAGGAAAAGTATAGGTATTTGATCTATTAAGTCTCAAGTCTTTTTAAATATAATGATTGGTTAGGGAGGAAATATCTAAAGATAGGAGAATTATAAACATTATAATCTCTATCTCATGGTTATTCAAATGGTTGAAGGGAAAGTTAAATAAAATAATTAACGCGAGATTCATATATGGATAACAGAGGCAAAAACTACTAAAAATATGGCAAAATAGGAAATAAGTAATTAATTCGGACCTTACGACATGAGGATGATATCTAAAAAGGGCAAAAAAATTGAACAATTCATCAAGGTTAGAGCATGAATTGTAGGAAAACATACTTATCAAGCGAATAATCTATTCACCTTTGATCCTACCTTCATGTCAAAACAAAATAACATATTCTCCTAGAAAAGTTCCTCAATTTATCCAATAAGGCCTAGAATTCAATAAATTCTTGGCTAAATCACATGGCCTATTTAATAATCTTAACTACCCAAGGGTCAAATTGAATAAGAGACTCCTATTCCTAGTCATTCTCAAAAAATAAAATCAATCCTAATTATGATTGAGCACTTGCTAATCGTAGGCTCGCAGTAGTACGACTAACTTAAGTAGTATCACGAGTTCGCAATCTTTTGTAAAAACGGACCTGCATGGGCCACCATAAAAAGTTGTCACGATCCGCATCCGCTTTTCGGGATACGAGTGCGTGTCCAAGTCCAGCCTACGTCGCGGTATCGACGGTAGTACGCTGTCTGGCCCGCAATAAATAAAATGCTCATAAATACTAAGTGCTCATTCACAACCACTAAATCAACTTTATAAATTTAGAAGTTTTATATTTGAAGAAGAATATAAGCTTTTATAATTATAGAAAACTACCACACATCTAACTAATCTTCTATGGTTTGGCCTTCGAGTCTCTATCTTCTTCCGTATGGTCCATAGCACAAAATTTGGCAACTCATCGTCACCTATAACAATGATACAGTCAGGAAAGGAGTAAAGTACAACTGTATTGAAATTAATATTGTTAGCCTAAAATAAGTTAGAATAATGAGAAATAATGATGGCAAAGAGTATATAAAAAACTAGCAAGGTATAAACTAGCAAGATATGAACTAGTAAGACAGGAACTAGATAAAGAAACAATAAAAACAACTACGTGTGTGTGAAATACCTTTTAATACGTGAACGGTTGGGCTAATACGGTACATCATATGATGGCTATCCACAATAATAGGGTACGACTAACTCATACGTGGGGTGTATGACTTAGCTATCCACAATAACAATTTTTGGGTTTGTTCCCGTACTTACCGAGTATTTCCCCTCCCGACTCACTAACAATCAATAATGGTCAACGATACACCAAAAAGGATATAATAACTACGGTGTCACAATTGTATCTTAATGAAATATCAATTACTGCCTCAACGGGATATCAAACAAAGAAACGAGAGAGAAAATATTATAGTGAACTAAAATATAATGCAATACTGTACTTGCCTGAATCCTTACACAAACCATAGTCATAAGTCGAGGATGCGAGCAATGTCGATCTATAAGCTATCAACCCATATCGCACGTCGTACCACGAACCGTGCACGAAAACCACAAGTCAATTCTAATATTCTAACTCTAAAATTATAGAATAAGTGTCTAATTGGTTAACTAATCTAATAATATTTAATTCTAGAATAAATCACTTAAAACCAAATTTAACCTATAATAATCTGAAATATCATCTAAACTAGGAGGTTTTGGCCACAAAATGTCATGTTTCCAATTTTGGAAACCATGACACGCAAATCGAGCCATGCCATTAACTATCTAGTCAAACATTATGAACACAAGATTTTAAAAGTGCATATTTGTAGATTTTAGTGCCATAAGTGAGCTGGAATCGACCGTACCACAAAATCACGCTTTGGTCAAAAGATATTATCGTTATGGCTAACCGTGACCAAAACGGTGATTTACCGATCAATTTTGAGTTCAACTGAATAACTAAAATATCAAGTGAACCTATGAAATTCTGGGAAAATTCTTTATCGAAGATCGTTGTATTAGCTTTCCAAAACTTCAAACGGATCGTAAATCGAAGTTCGGGATCTCCCAGGTTCTCGAAAATCGTGCGACGTGTTGAGTTTTGGACAACAAACACTCACATAATTCTCCAAAAATTCAGGATCAAAATATTCGAAAATAAATTATAAATTTTGGAAGTTTACCTCAATACGAATCCAACAAAAAACAATACGCTAAAATTACATCGGGGTTGACGGCAATCGCTCAGGAAAGTCGGGGGTCTCCAAAGAGCAACTCTCCTCAAAATCGGCCAAAAGAGGGTTTTCGGAAAATAGTTTATGATATATATATATATATATATATATATATATATATATATATATATATATATATATATATTGTGAGTCGGAGTCAGTGGCTCGAACAAGCGGCTTGGCTCGCCACGTGGCGCCATCTGGTACATCCCGCTCAAAATGGACGGCCAGATGGCCGCCCGATTTAAGCCAAGCCAAGATGGCTTAATATGGTAACTTGCTGGCTAGTCAGCACTGATTGGGCCTCTCCACTGGCTGATAGGAGGGCCCAACAGCGCTGACTATTTAAATAAATTACAAAAATGATTTAAAAGTCATTTTAGAGCCAAATAAATCCAAATAAAATTCTAGAAAAGTTCTAAAAAAATATATAGAAAATATTTAACTACCTATAACCCTAAAAAATACTTTGTCAAAAAATAGTCTAAATTGGCCTTATAATAAATCTTAGAAGTATTTAAAATATCTAAAACTTAATAAATAAATACTTAAAAATTCCCAAAACTTAGAGAAAATATAAATAGCTGTATAATACTTATTGAAGCTATCTAGAGGCCATATGGCCATAGTATGTACATAGCTCACCTATGAGCTTAGGCATCAACCCTATGATCATAAATTAATCGTAACTTAATAAAAAAAGAAAAATTTGGTAAATGGGCTTACACATCTTCCTACCTTAAAAAAATTCGTCCTCAAAATTTCTAAGGGATATGACTAGGCACGATTAAGAATCAACATCTAGATAAGATTAGGAATATAGCGGAAGAAAATCAAATAGGTTTAAAAGATGACGATTCAAAAATATGAAAAGATATGAGAGAAAGGAAGAACTACCATTTGTTGAGAAGGTGGTAACAAGAAGTAAGACATCAAATCCATTTAGAAAAATTTAATAGTCTTATGACAATAAAAGGTATAGCCTCTATGATATTCGAAAATCATAAGTACATCCGAAGTCATTTATCTGAGAATCCATGCCTCGACAGTGTACATCTGACTGCAGTAAATCTTTGGTTTCATGACTCAAGTATAATATGGTATCGAACACTCCATCAACTCTATCCAATATTGATATAATGTATCAAAGGATCAAATAATGCAACTAGGATATAGTTATAGTAAGATTTGACAACCTACGCTTGAAATTATTTCAACTTAGGGGTTATGTCGCGCCTGTGCGCTGCTAGCTGTCGTGAACCCGCATTATCAATAATTCAAATAAAAGGGGACAGTACGCATCTGCCTTGCCATTGTAAGTCATCGAAAAATTATTCCAACTATATCCATAAGAATCTCAAAGGAGTTTCTAGAAATTCAAACAAGTTCCAAGGAAAAGTATAGGTATCTGTTCTATAAGTCTCAAGTCTTGAAAATATAATGATTGATTAGGGAGGAAATATCTAAAGATAGAAGAATTATAAACATTCTAATCTCTATCTCATGGTTATTCAAATGGTTGAAGGGAAAGTTAAATAAAACAATTAACGCGAGATTCATATATGGATAACAGAGGCAGAAACTATTAAAAATATGGCATAATGGGAAATAATTAATTAATTCGGACCTTACGACATGAGGATGATATCTAAAAAGGGCAAAAAAAATTGAACAATTCATCAAGGTTAGAGCATGAATTGTAGGAAGACCTACTAACCAAGTGAATAATCTATTCACCTTTGATCCTAGCATCATGTCAAAACAAAATAAGATATTCTCCTAGAAAAGTTCCTCAATTTATCCAATAGGGCCTAGAATTCAATAAATCCTTGGCTAAATCACATGGCCTATTTAATAATCTTAACTACCCAAGGCTCAAATTGAATAAGAGACTCCTATTCCTAGTCATTCTCCTAAAAATGAAATCAATCCTAATTGTGAATGAGCACTTCCTAATCGCAGGCTCGCAGTAGTACGACTAACTTAAGTACTACCACGAGTTCGCAATCTTTTAAAAAAAACGGACCTGCATGGGCCACCATAAAAAGTTGTCACGACCTGTATCCACTTTTTGGGATATGAGTGTGTGTCCAAGCCCAGCCTACGTCGCAATATCGGCAGAAGTACGCTGTCTAGCCTACAATAAATAAAATGCTCATAAATACTAACTGCTCATTCACAACAACTAAATCAACTTTACAAATTTAGAAGTTTTACATTTGAAGAAGAATATAAGCTTTTACAATTATAGAAAACTACCACACATCTAACTAATCTTCTATGGCTTGGCCTTCGAGTCTCTATATCCCCCCATATGGTCCATAGCGCAAAATTAGGCAGTCATCCTCACCTATAACAACGATCTAGTTAGGAAAGGAGCAAAGTACAACCATATTGAAATTAATGTTGTTAGCCCAAAATAAGTTAGAACAATGAGAAACAATGATGGCAAAGAGTATATAAAGAACTAGCAAGGTATAAACTAGCAAGATATGAACTACCAAGATATGAACTAGTAAGACAGGAACTATATAAAGGAAAAATGAAAACAACTATGTGTGTGTGTGTGTGAAATACCTTTTAATACATGAACGACTAGGCTGATACGGCACATCATATGATGGCTATCCACAATAATAGTGTACGGCTAACTCATACGTGGTGTGTATGACTAAACTATCCATAATACCAATATTTGGGTTTGTTCACGTACTTACCGAGTATTTCCTCTCCCGAATCACTAACAATCAATAAAGGGTAACGATACACTAAAAAGGATACAATAACTACGGTGTCACAATCGTGTCTTAACAAAATATCAAGCACTGCCTCAACTGGATATCAAACAAAGAAACGATAGAGAAAATGTTATAATGAACTAAAACATAATGCAATACTGTACTTGCCCGAATCCTTGAACAAACCATAGTCACAAGTCAAGGATGCGAGGAATGCCGATCTATAACCTATCAACCCATATCGCACGTCGTACCACGAACCGTGCACGAAAACTACAAGTCAATTCTAATATTCTAACTCTAAAATCATGGAATAAATGGCTAATTGGTTAATTAATCTAATAATAGTTAATTCTAGAATAAATTACTTAAAACCTAATTTAACCTATAATAATCTAAAATATCATCTAAACTAGGAAGTTTTTGCCACAAAAAGTCATATTTCCAATTTTGGAAACCATGACACGTAAATCGAGGCATGTCGTTGACTATCTAGTCAAATATCATGAACGCAAGATTTTGAAAGTGCACCTTGGTAGATTTCAGTGCCATGAGTGTGCTAGAATCGACCATGCCACAAAATCATGCTTTGGTCAAAAGATATTACTGTTATGGCTAACCATGACCAAAACGGTGATTTACCGATCAATTTTGAGTTCAACTGAATAACTAAATATCAAACGAACCTCTGAAATTCTAGGAAAATTCTTTGTCGAAGATCATCGTATTAGCTTTCCAAAACTTCAAAAGGATCGTAAATCAAAGTTCGAGATCTCTCAGGATCTCGAAAATCGTATGACGTGTTGAGTTTTGGACAACAAACACTCACATAATTCTCCAAAAATTCAGGATCAAAATTTTGAAAATAAATTATAAATTTTGGAAGTTTACCTTAATACGAATAGAACAAAAAAAATAGCACGCTAAAATCACGTCGGGGTTGACGGCAATCGCTCCGGAAAGTCGGATCAAAGGCCCCGCCCGCGGAGCCCCGTCGAAGCCCCGCCACCCCTGCACCATCAGATCGGGCGGGACCCGCGTGGTGCCCGCACGATCCAACGGCTAAGGATCGCGGGGGCTTCGACGGGGCTCCGCGGGCGGGGCTCCCGATCTCTCCCATATATATATATATATATATATATATATATATATATATATATATATATATATATATATATATATATATATATATATATATATATATATATATATAAATATATATATATATATATATATATATTTTTTTATATATATATAAATATATATATATATATATATATATATATATATATATATATTGTGAGTCGGAGTTGGTGGCTCGAACAAGCGGCTTGGCTCGCCACGTGGCGCCATCTGGTGCGTCCCGCTCAAAATGAACAGCCAGATGGCCGCTCGGTTTAAGCCAAGACAAGATGGCTTAATATGGTAACTGGCTGGCCAGTTAGCGCTGACTGGGCCTCTCTACTGGCTGACAGGAGGGTCCAACGGCGCTGACAGGGCGCTGACTGTTTAAATAAATTACAGAAATGATTTAAAAGTCATTTTAGAGCCAAATAAATCCAAATAAAATTCTAAAAATTCTAGAAAAATTCTAAAAATATATAGAAAATAGTTATGACTACCTAGAACCTTAATAAAAATACTTTGTCTAAAAATAGTCTAAATTGGCCTTATAATAAATCTTGGAAGTATTTAAAATATCTAAAACTTAATAAATAAATACTTAAAAATTCCCAAAAATTAAAGAAAAATATAAATAGCTATATAATACTTATTGAAGCTATCTAGAGGCCATATGACCATAGTATGCACATAGCTCACCTACAAGCTTAGGCATGAACCCTATGATCACAAAATTAATCGTAACTTAATAAAAAAATTGGTAAGTTGGCTTACAAATCTACACACCTTAAAAAAATTTATCCTCAAAATTTCTAAAGGATATGACTAGGTACGATTAAGAATCAACATCTAGATAAGATTAGGAATATAGCGGAAGAAAATCAAATAGGTTTAAAAGATGACGATTCAAAAATAGAAAAAAAATAGGAGAGAAAGGAAGAACTACCATTTGTTGAGAAGGTGGTAACAAGAAGTAAGACATTAAATCAATTTAGAAAAACTTAATAGTCGTATGCCAATAAAAGATATAGCCTCTATGATATTCAAAAATTATAAGTATATCAGAAGTCATTTATTCGAGAATACATGAAATTATTTCATGTCGCGCCAGTGCGCTGCTGGCTGTCGTGAACCCGCAGTATCAATAATTCAAATGAAAGGAGACAATATGCATCTTCCTTGCCATTGTAAGTCATCGAAAAATTATTCCAACTATATGCATAAGAATCTCAAAGGAGTTTCTAGAAATTCAAACAAGTTCCAAGAAAAAGTATAGGTATCTGTTCTATAAGTCTCAAGTCTTAAAAATATAATGATTGGTTAGGGAGAAAATATCTAAAGATAGGAGAATTATAAACATTCTAATCTCTATCTCATGGTTATTCAAATGGTGGAAGGAAAAGTTAAATAAAATAATTAACGCAAGATTCATATATGGATAACAGAGGCAGAAACTATTAAAAATATAGAAAAATAGGAAATAAGTAATTAATTCGAACCTTACGACATTAGGATGATATCTAAAAAGGGCAAAAAAAATTGAATAATTTATCAAGGTTAGAGCATGAATTGTAGGAAGATCTACTTACCAAGCGAAAAATCTATTCACCTTTGATCCTACCATCATGTCAAAACAAAATAACATATTCTCCTAGAAAAGTTCTTCAATTTATCCAATAGGGCCTAGAATTCAATAAATCCTTGGCTAAATCACATGGCCTATATAATAATCTTAACTATCCAAGGGTCAAATTGAATAAGTGACTCCTGTTCCTAGTCATTCTTCTAAAAATGAAATCAATCCTAATTGTGAATGATCACTTCTAATCGCAGGCTTGCAGTAGTACGACTAACTTAAGTACAAGCACGTGTTCGCAGTCTTTTGCAAAAACGGACCTACATGGGCCACCATCAAAAGTTGTCACGACCCGCATCCGCTTTTCGGGATACGAGTGCATGTCCAAGCCCAGCCTATGCCGCGGTATCGACGGTAGTACGCTGTCTAGCCCGTAATAAATAAAATCCTCATAAATACTAACTGTCCATTCACAACAACTAAATCAACTTTACAAATTTAGAAGTTTTACATTTGAAAAAGAATATAAGCTTTTACAATTATAGAAAACTACCACACATCAAACTAATCTTCTATGGCTTGGCCTTCGAGTCTCTATCTTCTCCCGTATGGTCCATAGCACAAAATTAGGCACGTCATCCTCACCTACAACAACGATCCAGTCAGGAAAGGAGCAAAGTACAACCATATTAAAATTAATGTTGTTATCCCAAAATAAGTTAGAACAATAAGAAACAATGACGGCAAAGAGTTATAAAGAACTAGCAAGGTATAAACTAGCAAGATATGAACTAGCTAGATATGAACTAGTAAAACAGGAACTAGATAAAGGAACAATAAAAACAACTATGTGTGTGTAAAATACCTTTTAATACGTGAAGGGCTAGGCTAATACGGTATATCATACGATGGCTATCCACAATAATATGGTACGACTAACTCATACGTGGGGTGTATGACTTAGCTATCCACAATAACAATATTTGGGTTTGTTCACGTACTTATCGAGTATTTCACCTCTCGACTCACTAACAATCAATAACGATCAACGATACACTAAGAAGGATACAATAAATATGGTGTCACAATCATGTCTCAATGAAATATCAAACAATGTCTCAACGGGATATCAAACAAGGAAACGATAGAGAAAATGTTATAATACACTAAAACATAATGCAATATTGTACTTTCCTGAATCCTTGCAAAAACCGTAGTCACAAGTTGAGGATGCGAGGAACGCCGATCTATAAGCTATCAACCCATATCGCACGTTGTACCACGAACCGTGCACGAAAACCACAAGTCAATTCTAATATTACAACTCTAAAATTATGGAATAAGTGGTTAATTGGTTAACTAATCTAATAATACTTAATTCTAGAATAAATCACTTAAAAACCTAATTTAACCTATAATAATCTGAAATATCATCTAAACTAGGAAGGTTTGGCCACAAAAAGTTATGTTTCTAATTTTGGAAACCATGACACGCAAATCGAGGCATACCATTAACTATCTAGTCAAACGTCATGAACTCAAGTTTTTAAAATTACACTTTGGTAGATTTCAGCACCATGAGTGTATTGGAATCTACCGTGCCGCAAAATCATGCTTTGGTCAAAACATATCACCGTTATGGCTAACCGTGACCAAAATGGTGATTTATCGATCAATTCTGAGTTCTACTGAATAACTAAAATATCAAACGAACCTCTAAAATTCTCGAAAAATTCTTTTTTCGAAGATCATCGTGTTATCTTTCCAAAACTTTAAATGGATCACAAATCGGAGTTTGGGATCTCTCAGGATCTCAAAAACCGTACGACGTGTCAAATTTTAGACAATAAACACTCACAGAATTCTCCAAAAATTTAGGATCAAAATATTCAAAAATAAATTATAAATTTTATAAGTTTACCTCAATACGAATCACACAAAAAAACGACAAGCTAAAATCACGTCAGGGTTGATAGTAATATCGGTCCGGAAAGTCGCAGGTCTCCAAAGAGCAACTCTCCTCAAAATCGGCCAAAAGAATAGGGTTTTCGAAAAACAGTTTATCATATATATATATATATATATATATATAGTGAGTCGGAGTCGGTGGCTCGAACAAGTGGCTTGGCTCGCCACATGGTGCCATCTGCTCAAATGGATGGCCAGATGGCAGCCTGGTTTAAGCCAAGACAAGATGGCTTAATATGGTAACTGGCTGGGCAGTCAACGCTAACTCACCTCTCCACTGGCTGACAGGCGGGCCCAACGGCGGTGACAATGAGCTAACTGTGTAAATAAATTACAGAAATGATTTAAAAGTCATTTTAGAGCCAAATAAATCCAAATAAAATCCAAAAAATTCTAAAAAATTCTAAATAAAATATTTATGGCTACCTAAAACCCTAATAAAAATACTTTGTTTAAAAATAGTCTAAATTGGCCTTATAATAACTTTTGAAGTATTTAAAATATATAAAACTTAATAAATAAATACTTAAAAATTCCTAAAAATTAGGGAAAAATATTAAATAGCTATATAATACTTATTGAAGCTATCTAGAGGCCATATGACCATAGAATGCTCATATCTTACCTACAAGCTTAGGCATGAACCTTATGATCATAAAATTAATCGTAACTTAATAAAAAAAATTCAGGAAGTGGGCTTACAAGTTCTTTATCGAACTGGCTGGTTCCCGGAAGCTATTCATGTGGAGTGAATCTAGCTTTGAGCAACTGTAATCCGTCACTCCAGCAGGCCATCATCTTCTTCTGTTCATTTTTTCTTTCGTTCATCTTCTCCACTTGTATCTCGTTCTGAACGAGATCGTTTCTGATCTAATCAGAAACTGTTTGTAGGCTTTCATCGATTGTTGCTACAAAATCTGTTGTGCCTTCTTCGAAGTGTTACATTTAATTTTATTTTTTCTGAATCCTTCAGGGTCTCATTTGTGCACCTGCCTTGAAGTGTTGCCAAAATCAGTTTTTTATCGTAAAATCATGTCCCATGTATAACACTTTTCAATATCCGCACAACTTTGAAGTGATCTAGTGTATTCTGGGTCTGTCTTGGTATACAAAATCAAAGAACTTTCAAACATGAGATTACTATATATTTTTCACAAAAGATGTAACTAATTGAGATATTAGGTCCGTCTTGGTATGCATTGTTTTCTTTACCCCGCCTTTCCATAGTTGTCTTACCTATGTTGGATTTCTCTTCATCTAATTGTTTTGTATTTGAAAATATGCACAAAAGAGGACTATAATTGAAAGATTGATGAAGTATAAGGTCTAAGAACTACGAAAGCCATACCTCTAAAATCACACAAAATTGACTACATGAAACAAAATTCACAAGATACATACATACAGTAAGAGAGCTAGCTCGTTCGAACACAACCTGCAGGTGATCGATCGCTAAGCACGCGCATCAGCATGGTATGGCTCCATTCTAAGGTCTCTCTTCACTCAAAGGATTCTCCGAAGACACTAACAACTATAGGCAAAGTGCCTAGTATCGAAAACCTTTGAAGGAGAGAGACCCAAGAAAGCCATGTTCCTCTTCAACTCTCTTCTACCAGTTACTTAATTTTAGTACACATCGAGAAGTAAAATAAGCTATCGTCTATATATAGATGCACATGCATTGTATTGGAACATCTTCCTTAAATTCAAGATGGCAAATGGCGGAGATTCCCATCTCCCCAAACAAATATTGAGAGGGAGGTTGAGATACTATCCAGAGGACTAAATGGCAAAAACTAGTTCTGTTCTTGCTTTGGAAGTTAGGAGCAAAGTGTAGAATCACAAAAAAATCTTAGTCAGTCTACTTGTTCCATTCTTGCGGTGCTCGGTCTTTAATTATGGATTACCACGTACGTAATTGATGAATGACTTGTGTGAGATCAAGAGGTTACTTTTACTGCCACTATTCGTGAGGAAGAATAAATAGTTTGTTGTAATGCCTGTTGTTCGTATTACGTATTTTGGAAATACGTGTACGTATTTTCTTGTATTGTTCCTTATTTAGTTTTCTTGGCTTGGTTTAATTCTCGGTTCGGGCTGACTTGGTTTGGCCGACTGGTTGCTTGGTCCATCATGGACCAAGGTGAACCCCCTACCTACCACCATCCATGATATTTATTTTCCTACCAACCTTCTCTCTCCTCCATAACTCTCATTTATTTCTTCTTCTTCTTCCGTCCTCTCCATAACTCCCCAACCATAGGCAAGTGCAACTTGCTTCCACAAGAGAACTTATTTTTATGGTTCTATTAGCTTCTTCTCATGATTCTAAACCACATTAGAACTTATCATTTTCCATTTTGAGGCTTTAATTCTTGTAGATCTAGAGTTTTGCTATTTTTAGATTTTTGGTGGTTTTGATCTATTAAACTTCCTTGTTTTCAAGTTTGGATGGTTCCATGTTTTAGAGAATTTCATTCTACCCAATTTTGACCTTTGGAAAGTTGGATTCGGATTTGTTTTGACCAAGTTATTAGCATTTGGAGTTTTGGGTTCCATCCATGGAGTTCTTGCTGTTCTTGCCATTTGGAGAAGACAGTGAACAGTGAGCTAGCTTTTTAGCTTATGCCACTGAGCTGTACGCTGCTCTTTAGCGAGCGTACGCTAGCCTTGGTACGCTGCTCTTTAGCGAGCGTACGCTAGCCTTCGTACGCTGCTCTTTAGCGAGCGTACGCTAGCCTTGGTACGCTGCTCTTTAGCGAGCGTACGCTAGCCTTGGTACGCTGCTCTTTAGTGAGCGTACGCTAGCCTTCGTACGTTGCTCTTTAGCGAGCGTACGCTAGCCTTCGTACGCTGCTCTTTAGCGAGCGTACGCTAGCCTTCGTACGCTGTTCTTTAGTGAGCGTACGCTCACCTTGATACGCTGCCTGTTGGCAGCGTGTCTTGAGCATACGCTAGCTTAAGCGAGCAAGACGTACGCTGGCTCCTTTCGTACGCTAGCTCGGGCGTACGCAGTCTTGAGCATACGCTAGCTTGAGCGTACGCTGACCTGTCGCTTGAGCGTGCCCTTGTGTACGCTGACCCTTGCATACGCTTCCCATTGGAAGTGTATGGATCCTTTGGTACGCAGACCTGAGCGTACGCTAGCCTGAGCATAGCCTGGCTTGAGCGTAGCCTGATTACCCTTGATCTTCTATAGCCCTGTATATTGATATTTTATTAGATATTTAACGCCCATTTTATATCCTTACGCCTTTTGTCCTGAACTTGATAATCACGAATTTACTTAATATGTTGGGAATTGATAATTGAGCATGACACGATAGTGACCCGTAGTGGTGCACTCCTGACATAATGACCTGACATGACCTGATAGTGGCCCGTCGTGGCGCACTCCTGACAAGTACACTTGACATGATAAACCTGACATGTTATATCTTGATAAGCTGTTACGACGGCTACCTGATATGACATGACCTGTATAATTAATCCTGGACACCGTAGGCGATTGTGCTTGTATAAATAATCCAGTCCTGTCTTGTATCATGTCTAGGAGGGGACTCCTGAGTACCACGGTCAAGAGTACCTACTAAAATGGACTAAGGTTAACAACTAGATTAATACATTAGTCATGAAGAGATTTTCCAGCTACAGGCAATCCCGTTACCTGGGCGCGCTTGGGATCTGTAGCCTGCCGTCGAGTAGGGCACATTTCCAGCACACTGTCATGTGTTGTACCCTTCAAGCTACTTAAGGGTATATGCGTTTCCTGGACGATGTATCCACCTGAATTCAACCCTAATCTTTCGACCTGGGTAACCTGGATGGTCTGCAGGGCCTGTGGCTGTGGAATAATCTCACTGCATCTTGTTAGTAACTAGGACTGTGATAACCCTAGTTAGTTAAAGTATCAAGCCGTAGGTCTTGCTTGGCCGTGAAATGATTGGATGGAGTCTAACAAGTCTAGTCTTGCCCTGATCTTGTTCCAGACTGTTACATGACCAGCATGCTTGTATTTATTTTTTTGATAAATGGTGAGAAACCAAGCTCCGTTCAGACGAAGGGTTATAACCCCGGTCCTTGTTTGGTTTACGGGTTGTAACCTGGCTATCTGAATAGTTCCATGGTTATCTCGTCGTATATCATCCTGATATATTTCCTTTCATTCCTGTCCTTATTTTATTTATATTTATATTCCTGTGCTGATTGCTGGTTTTAGTTCTTATGTGAAGCTCCTTTGTGGCACTTGCTCTTTCTGGGGTCTGACCCAGCTGGTTTTGTATGGCCAGATTTTGGAGCAGCTCCAGAGGATCTACCGACCTTCCAGCCAGATGGTGGCCACTAGACGGAACCCTGGCAACGAGTGGGTTATTTTTGGCTCTCCCGCTCTATTGTGAAAATATTCTTTTGAGGCATTTAGCCGACGAGCACCTGTTTAGCTCGATTGTACTTTTATTTACTGTCTGCCTACGGGCTGTAACATGATTAACAGATCCTAGGGTTGATCATGTATGACTAAACTCTTGCTAGTCCTCATATTTTGTAACGACTAGCTTCATGATCAGCTGAATATGTAATATTTGGGACGCCTTATTATTTTATATTTAATGATCATACATCTTGTAACATTTACTTACTTGCTTGTGATTGAGACACTAGGCTTGTTCATGACCATAGGAGACTGTTGGCTTGTAGTAAACCCTCATGTATCTAGACAGCCGTGACCGTATAGCGAGATGGAATCCATTTCAATATACGTAGCTGGCTATGTCTACCCCCGCTCTCCAGTATTCTGGTTCTGGGGCGTGACATGGTTTAAGTGGTGGCCCATGCAGGTCTTATAAATCAAGATATGTGAGGGTTTACCGAATAGATGTCTCAGTCAATATTCGTTCTTGATCTCTGTTCGTATCTTCTGAATCCCTGGATTCTTGTCTTGATCATATGCTTGTATCGTTGATCTGTCATGGTCCTTCCTTATTGTTCCCTATGTCATCTTCTTCAGCGGCATTGTTCGTGGTCCTACCGATCAGCAAGGCGGAGCACCTTCCGCGGACCAGCAGCAACCTGGAGATCAAGCCCAGCATTCCGGAGTAGCCTCCAGAGTCGTGTCTTCTGGCGGAGAGCCACCAGTCCAGCCAGTTCAACCTGTAGAACCTGATGACGGCACTTTGGTAGGACTCGTCAGGACCTTGATAGCTTCCCAAGATCGTAGAGGAGATGCCTTGCAACAGGCAGTGGCGGATGCTTTGACCCGGGGTGGTCATCAGGATAACAGTGCGGCCAACTGCTTCAAGCGCTTGAACCCTCCCTTCTTTGACGGTAGTGAAGATGCTATCGTCGCAGATGCTTGGCTTCAGGACACAGAGGTGGTTCTAGAAGCAGCCAAGACTCCAGAGAATGAGAAGGTAGCCGTGGTGCGCTTGCAGCTATTAGATCTTGCCCGCAGCTGGTGGGTAGCGCAGGCTGTTGGATTAGTAGCACCCATTGCTTGGGCAGTATTCAGAGAGAGATTCCAGACCAAGTATTTCGATGCCGTGGCTCGGTACGATCTACAGACGAGGTTCACAAATCTGAAGCAAGGAGGCAGGACGGTCGACGGATATGCGGCCGAGTTTTCCAGACTCAGTCGGTTTGCTCCCACCTTGGTGGCAACCGAGTATGATAGAGCCCAGCGGTTCCAGCAGGGACTTCACCTGAAGATCTTGTTGGCAGTCGAGCAGTTTGAGCATCAGACTTTTGATGCAGTCTTGAGAGCAGCCCGGAGGCATGAGTATACCTCCCAGAGGATTGTGGATAGGGTCGGAGGTCGGAAGAGATCTCACGGCCAGATGAATCAGTCTTCGGCACCAGCCCCGGCAGCCAGGGCCTTGACTATTGGAGTTCCGAGGCGAGCGGCCTCAGTGACGTCGGTTCAGCATTCCACTCTGACGCACCCTCAGCAGCAGCAGAAGCAGAAGCAGTCTTCCGTAGTGGGTTGTTCTCATTGTGGAAAGCCAGGCCATGTGGTGGCAGAATGTCGCAGGGCACAGGGATTGTGTCTGGTTTGTGGAGCACCAGACCATAGGGTTGGATCCTGCCCGAACAGGGGTGGTTCATCATCGTCCAACCTTTCTAGCTCTTCGGTGAGAGGACCAGCTCCGGTCCAGCAGCAGCAGTATCCATTGCCGAGGCCCTTGCCGCCTCAGACCCAAGTGTTCCAGCAGCAGAACCCCCAGCAGTATGCACAAGTCCAAGCCCAGAGTCAGAGCAGGCAGCGAGGATTTCAGCAGAGGGGACCAGCACCCCGAGGGCACGGTCAGGCTATGGTGATGACCGTGGAGGAAGGATTGGCACCATGAGAGGTAGTGGCAGGTACTATTCTTGTCAACTCCTTTCCAGCTTTAGCTTTATTTGATTCTGGTGCATCGCATTCATTTATGTCTGCACGATTCGCGACACGGGTAGGATTGGAGCCCGAGTCATTATCAGTAAGGCTCAATATACTTACTGGTAACGAACTTGTGGGAGTAGATAGAGTGTTTTCCTCGTGTCGGATCGTAGTTAGCGGTAGAGAATTCCCCGAAGACAGCTTTTAGATCGAGATATGGGCATTGGGAGTTCCTTGTTATGCCTTTTGGGGCGACCAATGTGCCGGTCGTATTTATGGACCTCATGAATCGCATCTTCATGCCTTACTTGGATCAGTTTATGATCGTGTTCTTGGATGACATCCTGGTCTACAGCAAGAGTGAGGCGGAGCATGAGCAGCATCTTCGTGTGGTTCTTCAGATCCTCAGAGAGCATCAGTTATATGCCAAGTTCAGTAAATGCGAGTTCTGGCTCGATCGTATTTCGTACTTGGGTCATATCATCACTCGAGGAGGAGTAGAAGTGGATCCCCAGAAGATTGTGGCTATTGAGTCATGGCCAGTGTCCAGTACAGTTGCAGAGGTTCGTAGTTTTCTTGGATTGGCCGGCTACTACCGGCGGTTTGTTTCAGATTTTGCTCGGATTTCAGCGCCATTGACACAGTTGACCCACAAGGATGCGCAGTTTGCTTGGACAGCAGAGTGTCAGAGTTCTTTTGAGCAGTTGAAGCGAGGCTTGATAACAGCTCCCATTCTCACGCTTCCAGATGGGACCGGAGGATTTTTAGTATACTGTGATGCTTCAGGCAGAGGTTTAGGATGTGTTCTGATGCAGCATGGGAAGGTAATAGCTTATGCGTCACGACAACTTCGTGATCATGAGAGGAATTACCCAACCCATGACTTGGAGCTGGCAGCAGTGGTGTTTGCACTTAAGTTGTGGAGGCACTACTTGTATGGAGATAGGGTGGAGATTTTTACCGATCACAAGAGCCTGAAGTATGTTTTCACCCAGAAGGATCTTAACATGCGTCAGAGGAGATGGCTGGAGCTTCTTGTGGATTATGATGTCAACCTGCAGTATCACCCTGGGAAGGCCAATGTCGTAGCAGATGCATTGAGCAGAAGAGCCGGAGCTTATTTCCTAATAGCGCAACCAGAGCTGTTAGCAGATCTTCAGAAGATGGGTATTGAAGTTGTTCTCCCTTCCAGTGTGGCGTTGATGGCCAGCATGCAAGTTCAGTCCACCATAGTTGAGAGGATCCGGATGGCGCAATCGGCAGATTCCAAGCTTCAGCAAATCAGAGCAGAGTGCGAGGCAGGACGAAGACCAGAGTTATGCATTCATGAGGATGGTACACTTCGACATGGTAAGCGTCTTTGTGTACCCAGTGGAGATATCAGGCAGGAGATCATGTCAGAAGCTTACAGTTCGCAGTATTCCATCCATCCCGGCAGTACGAAGATGTACCGTGATATCCGGCAGCATTTCTGGTGGAATGGCATGAAGCGGAAGATAGCTCGGTTTGTCTCTCGGTATTTGGTTTGCCAACAAGTTAAAGTCGAACATCAGAGACCGGCTGGACTTCTTCAGCCCTTGCCGATTCCAGAGTGGAAGTGGGAGCATGTGACCATAGATTTCGTGACTGGATTACCGAGGTCCCCAGCTGGTAGAGATGCTATCTGGGTTATAGTTGATCGGCTCACGAAAGTGGCTCACTTTCTTCCATTCAGAGTTGGTCAGTCGACGGCTCAGTTAGCAGAGATGTACCTCAGGCAGATTGTCAGGTTGCACGGAGTGCCAGTCAGTATCACCTCAGACCGAGATTCAAGATTTACGTTGCACTTTTGGCGTAGCTTGCAAGAGAGCTTGGGGACCCACCTCCAGTTCAGTTCAGCATATCACCCGCAGACAGATGGCCAGTCGGAGCGCACGATCCAGACACTTGAAGACATGTTGCGATCTTGCACACTTGACTTCAGTGGTTTATGGGAAGATTATTTGCACCTGGTGGAATTCTCATACAACAATAGTTTCCAGGCCAGTATTCAGATGGCACCGTTCGAGGCACTGTACGGTAGGAAGTGCAGATCCCCGCTAGCCTGGAATGATGTTGGAGAGAGGCAGATGCTTGGTCCAGAGATGATTGCCCAGACAGTTGAAGTGGTCAGGCGAGTCAGAGATCACCTTCGAGTTGCCCAAGATCGCCAGCGCCATTGGGCCGATTCTCATCGGCGCCCTCTCGAGTTTTCGGTCGGCGATCATGTATTCCTGAGAATCTTGCCTAATCGTGGCGTCATTCGTTTCGGCGTGCGGGGAAAGCTTAGTCCTAGGTATATAGGACCGTTCGACATTCTGGAGCGAGTAGGAGATGTATCTTATCGTCTCGCTATTCTACCGTCGCTAAGCGAGGTGCATGACATGTTCCATGTATCCCAATTACGACGGTACATCCCGGACCCGAGCCACATCCTGGATTATTCGGAATTGGTTGTTGGTACCAACCTTTCGTATGAGGAGAGGCCCGTGTCTATATTGGATCGAAGAGAGAAGATCCTCAAGAACAAGACTATCAAGTTAGTCCGAGTTGCTTGGGGTCATCACTCTTTGGGGGAGTCAACGTGGGAGCGTGAGGACGACATCCGATCACGATATCCCGACTTGTTTGACTCGTGAGGTATAATGTCTTTCTTATGCCTCATACCATCAATTCTTTGCTTGCATGATTGATTGATTGCCTAGTATAATTGCCTGTGAATAGTGTAGCTTGTTCTTGTCCCTCTAGCCTCTTAATTAAATTTCGAGGACGGAATTCTTTTAAGGTGGGTAGAGTTGTAATGCCTGTTGTTCGTATTACGTATTTTGGAAATACGTGTACGTATTTTCTTGTATTATTCCTTGTTTAGTTTTCTTGGCTTGGTTTAATTCTCGGTTCGGGCTGACTTGGTTTGGCCGGCTGGTTGCTTGGTCCATCATGGACCAAGGTGAACCCCCTACCTACCACCACCCATGATATTTATTTCCCCACCAACCTTCTCTCTCTCCTTCATAACTCTCATTTATTTCTTCTTCTTCTTCCTTCCTCTCCACAACTCCCCAACCATAGGCAAGTGCAACTTGCTTCCACAAGAGAACTTATTTTTATGGTTCCATTAGCTTCTTCTCATGATTCTAAACCACATTAGAACTTGTCATTTTCCATTTTGAGGCTTTAATTCTTGTAGATCTAGAGTTTTGCTATTTTTGGATTTTTGGCGGTTTTGATCTATTAAATTCCTTGTTTTCAAGTTTGGATGGTTCCATGTTTTAGAGAATTTCATTCTACCCAATTTTGACCTTTGGAAAGTTGGATTCGGACTTGTTTTGACCAAGTTATGAGCATTTGGAGTTTTGGGTTCCATCCATGGAGTTCTTGCTGTTCTTGCCATTTGGAGAAGACAGTGAACAATGAGCTAGCTTTTTAGCTTATGCCACTGAGCTGTATGCTGCTCTTTAGCGAGCGTACGCTAGCCTTGGTACGCTGCTCTTTAGCGAGCGTACGCTAGCCTTGGTACGCTGCTCTTTAGCGAGCGTACGCTAGCCTTGGTACGCTGCTCTTTAGCGAGCGTACGCTAGCCTTGGTACGCTGCTCTTTAGCGAGCGTACGCTAGCCTTCGTACGCTGCTCTTTAGCGAGCGTACGCTAGCCTTCGTACGCTGCTCTTTAGCGAGCGTACGCTCACCTTGATACGCTGCCTGTTGGCAGCGTGTCTTGAGCATACGCTAGCTTAAGCGAGCAAGGCGTACGCTGGCTCCTTTCATACGCTAGCTCGAGTGTACGCAGTCTTGAGCATACTCTAGCTTGAGCGTACGCTGACCTGTAGCTTGAGCGTGCCCTTGTGTACGCTGACCCTTGCATACGCTTTCCATTGGAAGTGTATGAATCCTTTGGTACGCAGACCTGAGAGTACGCTAGCCTGAGCATAGCCTGGCTTGAGCGTAGCCTGATTACCCTTGATCTTCTATAGCCCTGTATATTAATATGTTGGGAATTGATAATTGGGCATGACACGATAGTGACCCGTAGTGGTACACTCCTGACATAATGACCTGACATGACCTGATAGTGGCCCGTCGTGGCGCACTCCTGACAAGTACACTTGACATGATAAACCTGACATGTTATATCTTGATAAGCTGTTGCGACGGCTACCTGACATGACATGACCTGTATAATTAATCCTGGATACCGTGGACGATTGTGCTTGTACAAATAATCCAGTCCTGTCTTGCATCATGTCTAGGAGGGGACTCCTGAGTACCACGGTCAAGAGTACATACTAAAATGGACTAAGGTTAACAACTAGATTAATATATTAGTCATGAAGAGATTTTCCAGCTACAGGCAATCCCGTTACCTGGGGGCGCTTGGGATCTGTAGCCTGCCGTCGAGTAGGGCACATTTCCAGCACACTGTCATGTGTTGCACCCTTCAAGCTACTTAAGGGTACATGCGTTTCCTGGACGATGTACCCACCTGAATTCAATCCTAATCTTTCGACCTGGGTAACCTGGATGGTCTGCAGGGCCTGTGGCTGTGGAATAATCTCACTGCATCTTGTTAGTAACTAGGACTGTGATAACCCTAGTTAGTTAAAGTATCAAGCCGTAGGTCTTGCTTGGCCGTGAAATGATTGGATGGAGTCTAACAAGTCTAGTCTTGCCCTGATCTTGTTCCAGACTGTTACATGACCAGCATGCTTGTATTTATTTTCTCGATAAATGGTGAGAAACCAAGCTCCGTTCAGACGAAGGGTTATAACCCCGGTCCTTATTTGGTTTACGGGTTGTAACCTGGCTATCTGAATAGTTCCATAGTTATCTCGTCGTATATCATCCTGATATGTTTCCTTTCATTCCTGTCCTTATTTTATTTATATTTATATTCCTGTGCTGATTGCTGGTTTTAGTTCTTATGTGAAGCTCCTTTGTGGCACTTGCTCTTTCTGGGGTCTGACCCAGCTGGTTTTGTATGGCCAGATTTCGGAGCAGCTCCAGAGGATCTACCGACCTTCCAGCCAGATGGTGGCCACTAGACGGAACCCTGGCAACGAGTGGGTTATTTTTGGCTCTCCCGCTCTATTGTGAAAATATTCTTTTGAGACGTTTAGCCGACGAGCACCTGTTTAGCTCGATTGTACTTTTATTTACTGTCTGCCTACGGGCTGTAACATGATTAACAGATCCTAGGGTTGATCATGTATGACTAAACTCTTGCTAGTTCTCACATTTTGTAACGACTAGCTTCATGATCAGCTGAATATGTAATATTTAGGATGCCTTATTATTGTATATTTAATGATCATACATCTTGTAACATTTACTTACTTGCTTGTGATTGAGACACTAGGCTTGTTCATGACCATAGGAGACTGTTGGCTTGTAGTAAACCCTCATGTATCTAGACAGCCGTGACCGTATAGCGAGATGGAATCCATTTCAATATACGTAGCTGGCTATGTCTGCCCCCGCTCTCCAGTATTCTGGTTCTGGGGCGTGACATTTGTTAACTAGAAATATTTTAGAATTATGCTTCAATCGTCGATTTATGACACATTTATAATTAGGCTAATGCATCGATTCTAAAGAGGACATGCCCCTCTCTTGTGACCCTTGAGTGTCACCCTCACTTTTCTAAGATAGGGGTAAAATGGTAATTTTCTATTTTTGAATATTTTGGTAATTTTATTTCATGAATATTAAAATTTAATGATTATAGGAGTCGGGTTCGAATTTCATCGCATTCCGACTTAATTCGGGACTCCGGAGAATTTTGACTTGAGTTGTGTTTAACACATTAATTAGCCATAGCCCACCAAACTTAACATTTAGGTTTAGGAGTTTGGACTAATCCCACATGAGTGTTTAGGCTTAAGTATGATTTTTATTTAGTCTAACTAACCCCCAAAACCCAATTAGGAAGTTAACTTAGCTAAGAAGTAAAGGGAGGGGCAAACTTATAATTAGCAAGTGCCCCAAACCCTTGCTTATTAGGGCCGGCCACCACCCTCCCCCATTCTTTCTTCCACTTCAAATTTTCTACATCTCCTTCTTCTCCAAGTTTCTTTCAAAGAGAAAGAAGTGAAATCCTTAGATTTTATCTCCTAATAAATCTTTTCTTCCCATTTTTCTTCCATCAAACTCTTCCTCTATCCCAAGTAGTACTTCTCCAAGCTTTTGGGAGCAAGAAGTGCAAAGGTGTGTCCTAAACAATTCATTGTGTCGGAGCCGTGTTAGAGGATTTAAATCGGGAATCCATCTCCCGATAGGTACAACCTATTCTCTAATTCATTCTTTTCATCATGATAATTAGTTTGAACCCCGTAGGATTTCTCCTCAAGGTTGTGTCCCTATTCGTGTCAAGTTTGAGTCCGTTTGGAGTGTCCTAGGAGAAGTTCGGGTTTGTGATTGTGTCCCTGAGTTTCCCCCAAATTTGGACACTTCTAGAATAATTAGGTTTTGCCTCTAAGTGGTTTAGGCACTTCTAATTTCCTATTTGTGTTAGTATTAGTATAATATTCATATTTAGTGTGTGTGTGTGAGTGTGTTCATATATATATATATATGTGTGTGTGTTCATATATATATATATATATATATATATATATGTGTGTGTGTGTGTGTGTGTGTGTGTGTGTGTGTGTTCCTATATATATATATGTGTGTGTATTCATATATATATTTGTGTGTGTTTATATATATATATATATATATATATATATATATATATATTTTATATATATATATATATATATATATATATATATATCTGTGGGGGTGTGTGTGTGTGTATTTATATATATAGAGAGGGGGATGAATGAGAATATGTGTGAGTGTTTATATATATATATATATATATATATATATATATATATATATATATATATATATATATATATATATATATAGTTTAGAGAGGGATTTTGAGGAGAATATAGAGAGAATAGAGAGGGAGATAGAGTGGGAGAAGAGGTGAAGAAGAAGAGCATTAGCAGTAGCAGCAAGGGGGGAGGGGGCCAAGGGCTGCTGCCCCCCCCCCCCCCCCACAGCAGCAGCTGTATTAGCAGAAACAGCAGCAGCAGCTGCCTAGCAGCAGCAGCAGCTAGCAGCATTAGCAGCAGCAGTAAGACAGCAGTAGCACCCCCAAATAGCCCCCAATTTGCCCATTAAACCCCCACCTATATACCTATATATATACATATATATACCCTATATATACTCTATATATACACCTATTTAACCTACTAAACTAACCCCTAAGTTAGTCCTAAGTGAGAGTGAAAAGTGAGTGTTTGAGAGTGTGTGTGAGAGGTTGTGTGAAATAAAAGTGGGAGGGTGATTTTGAGTTAGGAGCGTCGGAACGCATCCAAACTTGGAGAGGACTTAGTTAGTATAAAATAGAGTTTGTGGGTAGGCTCCTAGGTTGAAATCGGGATTCCGTTTGGGAATTGGAGAAGAGTATCGCGCGATATCATTGAATATCTTGAGATACTCAAGATAACGGGTAAACGACCAACATGGACCGTAAGATGGACTGGATGTCCATTTCACCTAGAGAACTTGGTAGGTAATGGTTGTATTGACTAGTATCCTACTACCCTAGGAAGCCAGGAGTGGAATTTCTAAGGGAAAGCCACTTGGCTTCAATGTTAGCGTGGTTTAAGGGTATGTATATATAAAGGGTAATCAGGTAAATTCAAAATACGGGATACAGGTATTCGGTTTGACTTGAAACTTAGGTAACTTGGTAGGTACACCCTACAAATGTCATATTTGAACCGATTTTGGTTCGGTTGACCCAGAGTTGACTTTTTACCCAAAAGTCAACGATGAGTCAACCCTTTGTCTAAAATTGACCAAATCCAAACCAGAGTTGACCAGTTGACCAAAAGTAAACTGTTGGTCAATATTTGACCAGTTTGACCTAGAGTTGACCAGAGTTGACCAGGGTTGAATAGTTGACTAAAAGTCAACTGTAAGTCAACTCTTGACCCCGTTTGACTTGCTTCGACTTATTTTGACTTGCTTTGACTGGTATGACCTAGAGTTGACTTAGATTGACTTGATATAACTTAATTTGACCTAGATTGACTTGACAGGACTTAGTGTGACTCAGTGAGACCTAGTTTGACCTAGATTTCATATCATTCATTATAAATCATTCATAACTTTGTTAAACCTAAATTAACATACAAATATCTCATCTTTAGGTCTCTGATTTCCACACTGAGCATTGATATACCCTACAACTCAGGACAGCAGGCGAGTACATTCACTGATAGTTTTCATTGTCTTGATATCTGCTATATCTGATTCAGTCGTAGTGTCTTACTTGATTCCCAGTCACGATAGTTCACGGACTAGTATACGTTGGATCATGACATGAGATATTGTTCCTAGATTTCTGGCTATATTGGTACACTTCCTACCTTGTTCCCTGTACTTGTATAGACACCGATTTCTAAGGGGACTTGTTACCCTCTTATGGAATCACGTGCCATGACGTGTCATGTCCAGATCTATTATACTATTCAGGGATAGAGAATTATTAGGGGCTATGTGATCCAAGCCACCCTGTCACTATTCTTGTGCTCGCGCCACTTTCCCCTCACGTAGGGTGTAGCGAGATCCCATTTACCTTGTGCTCGTTATCCAGGTTGGCCGGCATGACTTTTCGTTGAGGTCACCGCAGATTGCCGGGCCAAGTGGATAGCCTGTCCTGTCACTTAACCCAAGCCGATCACATAACGCTCTAATAATTTAAGTCACATTTTATATTTATTTATCTTATCATATATCCTGTTCTGTTCTACATTCAGTACTTTTTTGCCATGCTATGATATTCAGTTACTCACATGTTCTACATGCCTTTATATTGTACCTTGATTGGAGACTAAGTTCTGCTCGGAAGAAGAGTTACAACCCCGGTCCTTGTTTGGTTTAAGGGTTGTAACTCAGCTTCTGAACGGTTTCCAAGTCTTCATATATCTTTGTCTTGTAGTTCATTATACTGTCTCTTATAGAATTTGTCAATTCACATGGAACTGCTGTTACTGCTTGTACTTGCTCATTTTCCTGACAGGATACCGTTGATATATTACAGATGATTCTGAGTCGGACTGCTCGACCTATTATAGGCTCGAGCTAGATGGAGTAGTCCAGGACCGTGGCCTTATAATAGAGCCACTAGACTTTGTACTCCCAGAGTAGTGTAGCTTAGTTGGGTTACCTGGACTATGATCCAGCTAGTATTATCAGACTATAGCTTTCTATGTTATATTTTGAGACCCTGTGATGTGTGTATATATCTGGGCTTGTGTTGGATCTTGGACTTATTTCCTTTTCATCTATTATATGTTTCCTTCTATGCTATCTACCTTAGTTTTATTCTGTAATTGAGACTGTATTGCTATGTCACCTCCATTCGGAGAGTATATACTGTACAGGTATCTTTATATTGTTAGTCGTAGTATTTACAGACGTTATATACAGCGTTCTACCGTCGATACTGCGGCGTAGGCTGGACGTACCCACGTGCTCGTGCCCCTCATAAGGGGGCGGGTCGCAACATATTTTTGTGGTAGCCCATGCAGGTCCTGTGTCATAATTAGTGCGATCTCGTAATGGTGCTCGACTTATAGTACTAATTATGAGCCTGCAATTAGGACATAGGACCTAGGATATGATAGAAGTTTTTCAATCATACCTAGGAAAATTTTTTAATCTTTTGATTATCATGATTACTCTCCTTGTATTAAATTAACTGTCCTTCTTTGATAATATCTTCTCATGTGCCATATTGATCTCCTTGTTTCAATTCGTCTCCAGGATGACGAAGACGCACCCGCAGGCCACTGGATCGAGTAGCTTGCCCGAGAGATCTAACCAGGCTGAGGAGGAGGTTCACGAGACTGCCCCCAGTGATTCCACTATCCCGGAGGCCCTAGAAGTTGCACAGGGAGGTCTACCACCTCCACCTCAGAGGGTTTCGGTCGCCGTTCTAGAGATACTACCGCCGCCACCTCCGATACCGACGGACACCATATGTTCCTTCTTCTTCAGCAGATAATGGAGACACAGCGAGCCCAGGCAGAGGCGTCATAGCACCAGACGGAGGTGTCACACCGTCAGATTGAGATACTGAGGCAGAGCATGGAGAACTCGCATCAGCTTGCACTGGCAGCCGTGGAGAGAGTGGCACCGGGTACAGTATAGGGCCCTAGTGGCCAGCAGCCGTACCAGCAGCAGTCTAGGCCAGGGACAGTATTAGACTTTAGGAAGATGTGCTCCAGGGACTTCACGGGCACGGAGGGCATCCTTTATGTAGACGATTGGCTAGAGGATGTGCAGCGGAGCATGGAGCTGGCAGAGCTTCCTAGAGGACTTTGGGTTTCAGCCGCAGCCAGCCGATTCTTCGATATCGTGCTGACATGGTACCGCACGGATCCTCGTACGTCGGTGAGAGGACTGATATGGAAGAACTTTTGGAGGCTCTTCAAGGAGAAGTTCTTCCCGGACATGGCTCTTACAGTATTGGAGGGCCAGTTCGTGGGTCTAGTGCAGGAGAACTCGTCGGTGGACGAGTATGCAGCAGAGTTCTTCCGCCTTAGCAGGTTCGCTTCCGATCTGATCCAGGATGAGGGGCAGAAGGCCCGTAAGTTCTGTAGGGGACTTATTCATACAGTGCGCACCTGCATCTCGGGTCGCTGTGACGCGACGTTCGATCAGATATTGATGGACGCACAGATTACAGGGAAGGACTTCGGCCTTAAGCTGAAGAGGAGCGACGATACCATAGGGGCGAGTTCCAGTGCGGGACCGGCCAAGCGTCCCCACTTTCAGCATCAGCAGAGGCCATTTCAGCAGCAGCCTCTGTTATAGATTCAGCAGGCACCGGTACGTGCCCAGCAGCACCAGGGACAGGGCCAGAGACTGGCTACTCCGTACGGCTTCTGTGGGAAGCCGGGGCACACCAGGGAGGCTTACAGGAAGAGGTTGGGCGTCTGTCTATACTTTGGGGCGCCCGACCACCAGCTGAGGGATTGCCGCTTTCGCGGAGTCCGAGGAGGCCAGGACAGGGTACAGCAGGCTAGAGGACCAGCAGTTCAGCAGAGAGGTCCTCCACTTCAGACCCAGCAATAGCACTTTGTACAGCACCAGAAGGAAGCACCTGCTGGCAGGGTGTACGCTTTGGCAGCAGATGAGGAGGTAGAGCCAGTGGGAGATGTTGTAGCAGGTCATGTTCTCCTTGATTCTTTTCCTGCTTTCATCTTGTTTGATTCTGGTGCCACTCATAGTTTTGTGTCTATTTCCTTTGCTCTGAGACACAATATTATTGCTAAATATATGGGTAGGACTTACAAGATTATGACCGGAGTAGGCATTATCCTGGTTCATAATATTTGTAAGGGGCGGAGAGTCACCCTGAGAGGCCGGGACTTGAGTACGTGTCTACTCGTAATACCCCTACCGAGGTACGATATGGTACTCGGTACGGATTGGTTGAGCATGCACCATGCTAGTATTGATTGTAGAGGAGGCATAGTTCTTTTTAGGCCGCTGGGGGAGCCAGAGATCGAGTTTGCTCGAGGAACAGCGGAGCCGGAGGCTGGATTCTGTGGAGCTTTGTTGGCGGGGCAAGATTTGCCACATCCGTTGATAGCTGAGTTCTCGGATGTCTATCCTGAGGAGTTACCGGAGATGCCGCCAGACAGGGATATTGAGTTCTCTATAGACTTGGTGCCGGACGTCGAGCCCATTTCATAGTACGTCTATAGGGTCAACAACAGCGAGTTGATAGAACTGAAGAAGCAAGTCGACGAGCTGCAGGACAAGGGTTTCATCAGATCCAGTTCTTCGTCCCGGGGAGTGCCGGTCCTGTTTGTGCCGAAGAAGGACGGTACGTCCCGCATGTGCATTGATTACCGGACGCTCAACAACCTCACTATCAAGAATAGATATCCTTTGCCGAGGATCGACGACTTGTTCGATCAGCTGAGTGGGGTGAAGGTATTTTCGAAGATAGACTTGAGGTTCGGGTATCACCAGCTGAAGGTGAGGCGGGATGACATTCCCAAGACGGTATTTTGGACTCGGTACGGCCAGTACGAGTTTACAGTGATGCCATTTGGGTTGACCAATGCTCCCGCGGTGTTCCTGAACTTGATGAACAAGGTATTCCATCAGTACCTTGACAAGTTCGTGGTGGTCTTCATAGATGATATCTTGATCTATTCGAAGACGCAGGAGGAGCATGAGGAGCACTTGAGAGTTGTGTTAGAGACTCTGAGGAGGGAGCAACTCTACGGGAAGCTTTCGAAGTATGAGTTCTTCTTGGACCAGGTCGAGTTCTTAGGTCATGTTGTGACCGAGAACGGGATCTCAGTGGACCAGAGGAAGATTTCAGTAGTTGAGTCTTGGTCTACGCCCAGTTCAGTTGTCGAGGTTCGAAGCTTTCTGGGTTTGGCTGGCTATTATCGGAAGTTCATCCAGGACTTCTTGCAGATTGCAGAGCCGATGACTAGACTCACCAGGAAGGACGTGAAGTTTATCTGGACTATTGAGTGTCAGGCTGCATTCGATGAGCTGAAGAGGAGGTTGACTTCAGCTCTGATCTTGACTTTGCCATCTGGGTCAGGTGGGTTCTCGATCTACAGTGATGCTTCAGGTAAGGGCTTAGGTTGTGTTCTTCAGTAGCACGGGAAGGTGATTGCCTATGCATCCAGACAGTTACGTCCATATAAGAAGAACTATCCTACTCATAATCTGGAGTTGGCCGCAGTTATTTTTGCTTTGAAGTTATGGAAGCACTACCTGTACGGAGAGCGAGTTGAGATCTTCACTGATCACAAGAGCTTGAAGTACATGTTCACTCAGAAGGAGCTGAACATGCGGCAGAGGCAGTGGTTTGAGCTGATGAAGGACTTCGTTATATCACTGCAGTACCATCCGGGGAAGGCCAACGTAGTTACGGAGGCCTTGAGCAGGTATCCAGTAGCTATGTTCTTGACGACAGATTGTCATCTTTTGGCCGACCTGGATAGTTTGGGTATCGAGGTCATCATTTCGGGCGTAGAGATCCAGATATGGGGTTTGCAGATTCAGTCTGAGCTGATAGATAGAGTCAGGTCAGCGCAGTATGATGATGTTACCCTGAGGAGCATCAGGGAGCAGGTGCGGACGGGTTTGCTCGACGATTTCTCTTTAGTCGAAGATGGGTCATTGCGGTACGGTACTAGGATGTGCGTTCCGCGTGGAGAGCTTCGGGAAGAGGTTCTTCAGGAGGTGCATCGCTCTCAGTATTCTATGCATCCTGGGGCCAACAAGATGTATAGGGACCTGAGAGAGCACGTGTGGTGGTATGGCATGAAGCGCGAGGTAGCTCAGTTTGTATCTCGTTGCCTTGTGTGTCAGCAGGTGAAGGCCGAGAGACAGAGACCAGGTGGATTGCTACAGCCGCTACCCATTCCCGAGTGGAAGTGGAAGCACATCACCATGGACTTTGTATCTGGACATCCACGATCGCCAGGAGGAAAAGACGCAGTTTGGGTCATCGTTGATAGATTGACCAAATCGGCCCATTTTTTGCCTTTCAAAGTGGGTTTGTCTACGGAGAGGCTGGCAGAGTTGTATATTCGTCAGATCGTGAGATTGTACGGGGTTCCGGTGAGCATAGTTTCAGACCGGGATAGCCGATTCACTTCCCACTTCTGGAGGAGTTTGCAGGCTAGCTTGGGCACCTCGCTCAAGTTTAGTACCGCTTATCATCCCCAGACAGACGGGCAGTCGGAGAGGACCATCCATACTTTAGAGGATATGCTTCGCACATTGTGCTTGATCTCGAGGGTTCTTGGGAGGACCATCTTCATCTGGTAGAGTTTGCTTAAAATAACAGCTACCAGGCCAGTATAGAGATGTCGCCATTTGAGGCTCTATATGGACGGAGATGTCGTACTCCTTTGTCTTGGGACAATGTCGACAAGAGGGTGCTTCTTGGGCCGAAGATGGTTGTGGATGCGGCCGAGAAGGTCAGATTGAATAGAGACAGACTTCGGGTGGCTCAGGATAGGCAGCGGCATTGTGCCGATAGTCACCGAAGACCGTTAGAGTTCGAGGTTAGTTTCAGTTTCCTATCGTGTTGTTGTGATTTTTTGTTAGTTATGTGCTGAGTTTTTTCTTATGTCTAGGTTGGTGACATGGTGTTCTTGAGGATATCCCCGACACGTGGCACGATTCGCTTTGGCGGCGGTAGGAAGCTCAGTCTGTGCTACATCGGACCTTTCACCATCATAGATAGGATCGGTGCAGTAGCCTACCGACTGGACTTGCCGACTAGGCTCGAGGGAGTGCACAACGTATTTCATGTATCTCAGCTGAGGCGGTATGTGGCAGATCCTAGCCATGTATTGGACCATTTAGCGATACAGGTGGGGCCTGTTAGCCCAATGATTGTATCATGTTTTTGAATATGGTTAATATGTTAAGTTTAGCATTTCATTATCACTAATCTTCATATTATCGCTATAGCAATTCTACTTATACTTATACCTTTGGTGATATGTGCCTATTGGTTTACATATTAGTGATATGAGCTTATCTATGTTAAATTTAATCTGGTTGCCAAAATCAAAACTATGTTTTTTATTGTGGTCATTCAATTAAGTTTAATCATTATGATATCACTAAAATTTGTGCTATCACCTTAGCACTTATACTTAAACTCAGCATTGTCCTAATGTGCATTAAACATATCATACTTGCTACTATGTATATTACTTTATTCGTCTAACATGTACATGCAGAAAAGTAATAAGCAAGATCAATGTGGACATATGCAATAAAAAAATCATGGTGGGCCAAAGACGATAGATCCTACAAGATTTCTCTGAACCACCCGACGACATCTCCGGAGCCACGCACTCGTGGGTTCCTCTGCCCGGTCAACGGAAGGGGGTCGAGGGGGCAGCGTCCCTCGTAGGGGGTTCCGGGGTGAAGTCCCCGAAAGGTATTCAGTTTTCGCAAACTAGATATCTTTGGACAGCTGCCGCCAAGGAAAAAAGCCAGTACCTATCAAAGGAAGAAGCCAAGCCATGCCATCATCATTTCGAGACTCTGAAGAAGCCTGCACCTGCTACAGTATATCTGGAGTCTGTAATGAGTCTTAGGAATAATTGTAAACACAAGAAATGGATGGCAAAATCGAAAGCTAGGGTTGAAACTAGCCCAGGATCATTTTCGGATGAAAATCGGCATACCAACGGTATATCGGTCCATACTGACGGTATACCGATTTTGTTCACAGAAAGTTTCTGTCTACAAAATCGGCATACCGACGGCATACCGGTTCATACTGACGGTATACCGGTTCAGTAACGTTGAAATTCCAACGGTCGAATTTCAAGCATTTAATGATCCCAACGGCTATATTTCTAGCCGTTGTAATTCCAGACCGGCATACCGACGGTATACCGGTCCATACCGACGGTATACCGATCGCTGTCTGAAAAGTTGTCTTTGAGCTCTTTTCAATGCTTTGGTTATAAATAGCCTTGAACCCCTTCATTCAAGGTTGATGCTTTGAGCCTAAAAATTTCTAAACCACCAAAGCCTATCCACAAATAACTCTACAAAGCTTTTATTTGCCATCCACAAATTGTGTTAGAGTTATTGAGTTGAAAAGTAAGATCTTCATCTTATTGTATAAGAAGATCAAAACCTATTGTGAAAGGTCGAAGTTGGAGAGTCTTCGTATCCAAACTTTCGGTTGAATTCAAACTCTCGGTTGAAGTTGGAGAGTCTTCGTATCCAAACTCTCGGTTGAAGTCGGAGAGGCCTTCGGATTAAAGCTATCGTGTAAGAAGTTGGCGAGTTCTTCGGATCCAAACTCGTGTGTAACTATTTACTCAAATAGTGGATTAAAGCCGGAGAGAGTTCCGGGACTGGAGTGCCTCTTGGGAGGATACCAGGATATATCGTGTGTCGGTATTGTTATTGCTTCTTCTCTTGCACTTATATTTTTAAATTGCCCATTAGTTTGTGCTAAGTGCTTGATTAGTTAGCTTGACCCTATTCATCCTCCCTCTAGGGTTCCTACAATTGGTATCAGAGCAAGGACTCTATTGTTAGGCTTAACATCCTTAGAGTAGATCTTTGTTATTTTTCTATGGCATCGTATTCCTCCTACTCCTCCTCCGATAAAGAGGGTTTTACTTCTAGTAGCATAGACAATCATGTTTCTTCTAAATGCAAGAAATGCTCTAAGTGGAAAGCTATGGCTAAACAATCCTTAGAGATTCTTGACAACCTTCATTCTACAAATGAAGAACTTTCTGAAAAGGTTATTCATTTAGAAGAAACAAATGAGTTTTTGAGAAATAAAACAATGATCTATTATCTAGACTTGATTCTCAAAACTTATCATGTGTTTCTTTAAAGAGTTTGAATGAGGCTTTAATCTTGAAAATCAAATCTCTTTCCTCATCTATAGAAGATCTTAAAAGTTAAACGCATGTGTTAATTTCTTTGTACGATTCTTCTATTGATTCTTTAAAGAAACAAAATGATGATTTTATTTCTATAATTACTTTATTTGAAAAAGAGAATTATGCTTTAAATGCTAAATTCGATTCTCTTACTTGTTTGCATGATGATTTGCTATTGGAACATGATATTCTTAAAACCATATCTTCTCATGCTCACTCTAGAGATATTCATCATTCTAGTATGTCACATGTTCATAATCATACTCATTCCGATACATGTGCACACACTAGTATTAGGTGCTTCTATTGCTCTCGCATTGGACACATGAGCTTCACTTGTCCTATTCGTAGGAGTTTGTCTACCAATGCTAGAGTAAATAGTATGTGGGTCCCTAAAGCTAATAAATGTGGATCCAAGTTTATTTGGATACCAAAGTCTTCATCTAATGTTGTAGGTGAAGCTTCTTGTATCGGGACATAGCACCGAGGAGCGTGTTGGTGGTTGCAAAGCTCAAAGTTCATCTTCCAAGCAATTGCACCAACACAAGCGTGGCGACTAGAGCCACTTTGGTAACATGCTAAGCGATTCTCTTTAAATTGTTTATATTTATAGAATCTAGCATGTTTCACTTGATGTCTTGCTACTCGCTCACATTGATATCCTTTAGTTGTCTTTTATATAAATCAATGTGAGATATAATACTAGCATACTTAGTTAATTTTCTTATTAATTCTTTTATCTAGCATGACTAGTTACTCGGCTTAAATGATTAGTTCACACTATGTAGTTTATCACTCATTTTCTATTAGTGTGACACATTTATATATGCATGCTCGTTATTCTTAATCTTTTATAAATCATGCATATCACTCTAGTCCATAGGAGCTTGGTTTTGATTTGAGTTAATATGATTTTAACTCTCCGTCTTTAAAGTTTGTGAGATAGTTACTTTTTTGTCGATTTGTATTTAATATGTCATATTTTTTTTCTTAATCGGTATTTGTGAATATATATGTTTAGCACAAGCTTCTTATCACTTGACAAGTATTTACTTATACTTTCACTTTAACCTTGTGCTCACATAATATATTCATTATTGATTCTCATGTTTTATTTTGATTAAACCTCTTATGAATCAATTATGTCTTTGCCTAATAAAGCTTATTTATATGTGTTTTAAATTTGTGATAGTTTTTCAAACATTCATTAAGGATACATGACTATATTCATTAAAATTTCCATCTCTATGTAGATCATGTATTTCTTATGTTGATATTTTTTTGTATAAATATCTTTATGTGGGCATATGAGTTAAGCTAAAGTTTTATATTGACTTGAAGAGTTATACTTGTTACCTTCAAACTTGTGCTTATCTCATACCTTAGCTATTGATTCCTTTGACCAAATTTATTCTTCTTGAATCAATTAACTTCTTCCTTAAAGTCTTCTTTTGATGATATCTTATTGACTTTTTGGTTGGCATTATGGATACATGTTCTTAATTGATTTTTGCTCTTTTCATGTATGCCCATTCGTGATATATATAGTTTCATATATATATATATAAATGATTCTTAACTTTTGATATTTATTTGTTTTATACCTTTAAGTTAGGATGTTGAGAGAAAATATTTATTAGCGTCTTGTTCATGACTATTTATGAAGTATTTTTAAGGATCACTTGGTTTTGTGCTTTACCTTGCTTATTAAATTCACCTCCTTAATTAGTGTATTTTTTTGTCTATATTTTTATATTTTACTATGGTGCACTATGAAAGCTTTTGAAAAATGTGTCTCTTGCTATCTTTAGCTCTTAATTAGCTTTCTTGATCTTAATGACCTTTCTTGCTCACTTCTTGGGCATATGCTTCTTTTGAATTAATACATCATCTTCTTATGTCCTTAGCTACTATGGGTTGAGCTCTTGTGTTGAGATTTCCTATTTCTAGAGAATACACTTGTTTTACATTGGATATAATATATTGCATTCTCTAGATCGATCTATTATTTTATTATCTTGGGTTAATCTCAATACTTGGCAAAGAAATTTATTTTATTGTGTTCTCATGAACATCTCTTTTGTCCTTTACTTGATAAGAGTCTAATTCATGTATTTTGCTATCTTCTTGCTTTTATCATTGCTTAGTAAAGAGTCTATAAATCATTTTGTTCATTCAAAATGTATTGTCCTCTTTGTGAACTCTATACTTGAGCAAGTATCTTTAGTGTTAGTTACTTAAGATTAAATGAGCACGTTTATCTTGTATGGCCTACCTCATTAATCTTAATTAGTTATGTAGCTTGCTTATTTATGATATATTGTTAAGCTATATAATTTGGTTCACTTCCACTCATCTAGCTATTGTTTTTCTTTTCAATCTATATATGATATGCTAGTTTACGTAAACAAGATCTGTGATTCTTCTAAATGTAATTTGTATCCTATTTTAGATACATATGTTTGTTCTCTAAAACTAGTTTTATAAATTCTTGATTAGATCTTGTTTCTCTTGGAGGTTTGTGATTCCTTTCTTTAAGTCTCCTTCCTTATTAGTCATTAGCATGTATCTCTTAAATTTTTCTCACTTTTGAGTCATGATTTCATCATATTATAATTTACATCTCTTCTTGATTATATTTGCAATCATTTAAAGAATGACTCTTTTCCATATTTTTCATTAATTTATGAGATTTTATCATAAATATGGATTTGAGATTTTTCTTTATGAGATTTGTTGGATCATGTCTAATTTGTTTATTTTTTTTATTGATAAAAGATCCTAATGGTTGAGTAATCCTATATTATCTTATTACGTGATTATCAAACTAATTTATTACTCTACTTTGACTACTCATGGATTGCCACATATGGGCCTTTGCTATTTGAACTTTATGGTTTATTATTTACCATTAGCAAGGTTTGGATTTTACCCGTTGATGGGTACATATATGGTGAAACATACCTAGTCCATGTAAAGTAATAAATTGGTTGATTCTTTCTTAATTAGATAATCATGGACATGATGTTTGAGTTTTATTTTTATTTTATTTTTGAGCTATATTCTGTCTATTATCATGATTGTTCTTAATTGACTTTATTCTTTTTCCTGATGACATTTTTCTTAAAGGATAACATACATTGATCTATCATATTTAAATATGAGATCCTTCTATATAGATTAATGTATGCCATCTTTTGATTATACGTGCTTAATTGGAATATTCTTCTAATTTTTCATCTTTAGCGACTATTAATTGGATATCTCCTCTTGACTAAAGATGATATTATTCGTCTTTTGACGATATTGTAGCCTTATATGCATTGAGCAAGGGGGAGAAATTCATAGTTGATTTACCCCAAAATCTTTTAGTTATATATTTTATGCTATAAGTGCTTTGGAACTATATACGCATATTTTGAGGGGGAGCATATCAATTGATTCAATTTATTTATACCCTTTAATATGTCGTATACCTAGTTCATCATGGACCCATATTTTCTTCTATTTCATATCCTATTGATTGAGGTCATGATATTTTTATTTGTGAAGGATTTTTGAGAGTGTATGCAAGTGTCTTTATTACTTATCTCTCTCTTTTATATGGATTAAATTAGTCATCTTGTTAATATTAACTTTCATATCTTATCTTGATGACTATTGTGCTTTCATTGTTTTGGCTTTCCTTGTATGCTTAATTAATTTGACTTTTCTTATTGAGGACTTACCCAAAATTCATGTTTATCTATATTGGCAATACCTTGAGGGGGAGCATTCAAGTCGACTGAATTTCCCTTTCTCAAGTATTTATCTCCTTTACCTTCATGTTTATCCAAAAAGGGTATTCATATAGCATGATAAGGTAATTGAGTTCAAATGCATGAACTTTGGTAAGCATATAGATTTTGCAAATAAAGAGATTATTTTATATCAATTGCTCTATTTCACTGATCATTCATTATTTGTTCCACCATTTATTCGTGGACAATTGTGACTATAAACGTTTTCTTTGATCAATGTTTCAATTGGTATCTTCATTGATATCTTTTTTTTTACAATTATCTAATCCTCATGGCGTTTGATTGAAATCCTTTATTTCATAATTCTCTTCCAAAACTAGAGTAATATTTCATATCATATTATGTTTTGGAGTTTTTCTTGGATTTCAAGTTGGTAAAACTATTTTATTTGACTGTTATGCAATTTTATTTGTTTTACAAACTATATTGTGTTTTGACATGCTTCTTTTAAAAATTTGATGTTCTACATTGGCAATGTAGCTTTATAAACTTGTCATTACACCCTTCTTCCATTGTTTTTCATTAGTATATCTTGATCATGATTGTCTATAAGTTTCCCATGCTCTGATTCTATGCTTGAGATTGATTTCATTTTATCTCTTAGTACGGGGGAGCCTATTTTTGATCATGTCAAAGAGGGAGAAGTAAGTTTAAGTATGATTTTATAAGTAATATAAGTAGTATGCTTTTAGTGATATTGCTTATGTCTTTTGTATATTAGTAATACATGCATCTATTGTGTCCATACTAAACTTAACCGATTTGCCATAATAAAAAAGGGGGAGATTGTTAGCCCAATGATTGTATCATATTTTTGAATATTGTTAATATGTTAAGTTTAGCATTTCATTATCACTAATCGTCATACTATCGCTATAGCATTTCTACTTATACTTATACCTTTGGTGATATGTGCCTATTGGTTTACATATTAGTGATATGAGCTTATCTATCTTAAATTTAATCGGGTTTGCCAAAATCAAAACTATGCTTTTGATTGTGGTCATTCAATTAAGTTTAATCATTATGATATCACTAAATTTTGTGCTATCACCTTAGCACTTATACTTAAACTCAGCATTGTCCTAATGTGCATTAAACATATCATACTTGCTACTATGTATATTACTTTGTTCGTCTAACATGTACATGCAGAAAAGCAATAAGCAAGATCAATGTGGACATATGCAATGAAGAAATCATGGTAGGCCAAAGACGATGGATCCCACAAGATTTCCCTGAACCACCCGACGACATCTCCGGAGCCACAAGATGTCCGGTCAGCGGACGGGGGTCGAGGGGGCAGCGCCCCTCGTCAGGGGTTCGGGGGCGAAGCCCCCGAAAGGTATTCAGTTTTCGCAAACTGGATATCTTTGGACAGCTGCCGCCAAGGGAAAAAGCCAGCACCTATCAAAAGAAGAAGCCAAGCCATGCCATCATCATTTCAAGACTCTGAAGAAGCCTGCACCTGTTACAGTATATCTGGAGTCTGTAATGAGTCTTAGGAATAATTATGAACACAAGAAATGGATGGCAAAATCGAAAGCTAGGGTAGAAACTAGCCCAGGATCATTTTCGGATGAAAATCGGCATACAGACGGTATACCGGTCCATACCGACGGTATATCGATTTTGTTCACAGAAAGTTTCTGTCTACAAAATCGGTATACCGACGGCATACCGGTTCATACCGACGATATACCGGTTCAGTAACGTTGAAATTCCAACGGTCAGATTTCGAGCATTTAATTATCCCAACGACTATATTTCTAGCCGTTGTAATTCTAGACCGGCATACCGACGGTATACCGGTCGCTGTCTGAAAAGTTGCCTTTGAGCTCTTTTCAATGCTTTGGTTATAAATAGCCTTGAACCCCTTCATTCAAGGTTGATGCTTTGAGCCTAAAAATTTCTAAACCACTAAAGCCCATCCACAAATAACTCTACAAAGCTTTCATTTGCCATCCATAAATTGTGTTAGAGTTATTGAGTTGAAAAGTAAGATCTTCATCTTATTGTATAAGGAGATCAAAACCTATTGTGAAAGGTTGAAGTTGGAGGGTCATCGTATCCAAACTCTCGGTTGAAGTTGGAGAGTCTTCGTATCGAATCTCTCGGTTGAAGTTGGAGAGTCTTCGTATCCAAACTCTCGGTTGAAGTCGGAGAGGCCTTCGGATTAAAGCTCTCGTGTAAGAAGTTGGCGAGTTCTTCGGATCCA